>CM062290.1:11013555-11649933 GCA_031216915.1 Pictodentalium vernedei
TATGGGGTCGACAAATCATACGCATGCCCCCCCCCCCCCCCCCCCAACTGCAAGTCTCGCTTTATAATTTATGGGGCCGACAAAAAAAATACGTAACGACCCCCCCCCCCCCCCCCCCCCCCCCCCCTCGCACACATACTTGAAAAAATGAACCTAAAAATAAAAGCTATCATCTGTGGAATATGTATAGGCCTACGTTTTCTTAAAAGTATTACATAATTTACATTAGCTCACAAAAGAGAACGCAGGCACGATTTTATAAATTCGGGGGGGGGGGGGGGGGGGGCGAGTTGGGGGCATGCTGAACATCCATCCCCATAGTAGAGGCCAAACAATCGCTTATTTATGTACTACGAGAAGTGGTATGCGTTGGACGAGCTCATTACAGAATTATCCATTTATTTATTTATTGGTGTTTAAGGTCTGGTCATATATTTCCACACAGCAATAGCTAACCAAGTCCGCAACACAAATATAAACTCAAGTTTAGCGAACCATTTTCACCGATGTTGTCCCTTTCGGGAGTCTTCCACCCCAAGCATTGGTTACTGGGTCCTATATTCAGCCAGCAAAACAGGGCTTGTCCACCAGGGTGAACAAGTACTGCTTTCATCCTGGTATGCCCATGGGGAAGCTCTTCATAGAAAGTTACAGTCCGTTTTTACGCCAATTATTTGAACCCCCCCCTCTCATTTATTTATTTATTGGTGTTTAAGGTTATATATTTTTTGCAAAACAACGGCTAAGCAAGACCACAACACAGATATTAACTCAAGTGGAGCCAATCATTTATAACCATGTTGCCCCTTTCAGAGGGCTTTTATCCCAAGCATTCATTACTGGGTCCAGGTCCTATTCAACCAGCAAAGCAGGGCTTGTTCAATGTTCACCCCCACCCCCATTAAAGGATGAATTTAGTTTGTCACCAATTACACAAGAGCTCAGCTGATCAGCTCATAAAAAATCCCTTCGCGCTTTTTTGGACGTTTCGCATCCACATCACTGGACGTTTAACGTCTTTCAAATAAACCATATTTTTTCTGGTACGAAAGGTCTAAAGAGTTCTGTATGAAACGTCCACAGCGAGGACAAAATTCTCATTGTGGGTGAGAAACGTCTTGCTGGTAGGGGGGGGGGGGGGGGCGGGGGGTGCACTGATGCCCCCTTCCCACAAGGGTCCTATCAGGGACCTGAAAGATTCATTTGTGGCACATTCAAATACTCTGAAAAGTGTCACGCACAACATTGTGGGCTCCTAACAGAAATAGGCACTGCTAGGCCTATAACTTTTGGGTGCTGATGAATGGAAAACAGCCCCCTCTTTTCAGACACGAGCCTAAAACATTCACTTCGATTCGCTGTTACGTACTGTAAAAGGTTTTGCGGTTTAGATATGGGCCTATTTCAAAATTAGATCTCAATCATATAATTTGGGCTGGGGGGGGGTGGGGGGGGGGGGGCTATGAATTAAACGGTATCCGGATGTTTTGTACCCAGGTCGTTCCGTACCCAAGCTTCTGAAACAAACAGAGTTTGGGACACGAAACGTCCACCATGGATACAAAACGAACTGGTACGAAACGACCTGAGTACGAAACGTCCAGATACCGTTTAATTCATAGCCCCCACCCCCCACCCCCCCACCCCCCCCCACCCAAATTATATGATAGGGCTGGGGGAGGGGGGGGGGTTATGACAGTGTTTGCTTTAATAGTCTAGAAAGCAATTAAACACAGATGCGAATTGCCAGGGGTTGCATGTCTCAGCTTTCATGTACGAGTCGACTGTGGGTGTTTTTCCTGTGGCCTGTCAGTTGCGTAGCAAGCGCGTGCTCATGTACTGCCGTCTGTCGGACCTTTTGTGTAAACAAAAATGTCGACTGCAAAAGCACGAACTATCAAAGCAAACACTGTCAAAAGTTGGATCACACATAAACTTGCCCAATATAATGCACAAAACTGGTTGAAATTTCAAACTGATGTGAATGGGAATGTCACTCTATTAACATGTGCTTACTTCTGAAACAAACAGAGTTTGGGACACGAAACGTCCACCATGGATACAAAACGAACTGGTACGAAACGACCTGAGTACGAAACATCCAGATACCGTTTAATTCATAGCCCCCACCCCCCACCCCCCCCCCACCCAAATTATATGATAGGGGCTGGGGGAGGGGGGGGGGGGTTATGACAGTGTTTGCTTTAATAGTCTAGAAAGCAATTAAACACAGATGCGAAATGCCAGGGTTGCATGTCTCAACTTTCATGTCTGAGTCGACTGTGGGTGTTTTTCCTGTGGCCTGTCAGTTGCGTAGCAAGCGCGTGCTCATGTACTGCCGTCTGTCGGACCTTTTGTGTAAACAAAAATGTCGACTGCAAAAGCACGAACTATCAAAGCAAACACTGTCAAAAGTTGGATCACACATAAACTTGCCCAATATAATGCACAAAACTGGTTGAAATTTCAAACTGATGTGAATGGGAATGTCACTCTATTAACATGTGCTTACTGCAAGAGCCAGGTCAAAGAACTCCGGCTTCATCGTTTCTTTTCACCAGCGTGGGTCGAGGGGTCGAAAAATTTCAGACTTTCTAATATTATTCAAAGTGATTACAGTCGTGCTAGGCTTTTTGACTTGTCTGATTGAAGTTGAATCATGTCAAATCATGGTAAAGTCACTAAGTTCATATATAGCCTATTATAGGTTTATGGGCTACTCGGGGATAGCACTGCCAAGCAGCAATCGTCTGCATGGAAGAGGGTATGGGGGGGGGGGGGGGGGGCAGTCAGTTACAGTCACCCATTTGTGCACTTTCATTACATATTTTCTGTCCGCTATTCCTGGATTGACCAGTTGACCTTGAACTTCTCGATGTTCATGATGCTGTCCTTAACAATTTCTCTATGTTCTCTTTGACACAATAGTGACAATACTTTAGCAGGGTTGCCTGGTGGGCAGACAGTGGACTGTGGATATTATTATATTAAAGACTTGATAAAGTGCTACTGGAAATTACAGAAATTTAGAAAGGAGAGGGAGCTACTTGTACTGGTTTACAAGCTACAACCAGCAACCAGCCAAGTTGTGACTTGTAACGCAGTACTTCCAGCACCCACCCTGTGATTGTAAATTATAATGTTATAGTTCCACGTTGACTTTCAGATGGTCAGAGCCCCTCCCCCACCCACACACAGTCACACTGACACAAACACATGATGACACATCTAATCACTAGTAATCAGTCTTTAGTTTAATGGATAATCTTTTGTGGGATTTGAATAAATAAACTCAATAAAATATAAACCTTCTGCTTTTTATTTTTAGCTCACCTGACTGAAAGTCAGGGTGAGCTTTTCTGATCACTTTTCGTCCGTCGTCCGGCGTCCGTCGTCCGTCGTCCGGCGTGAAGGTGGTGTTTGGGTCTTTTTCTTCCAAACCACTGGCCGCATGTTAATGAAATTTCATGTGAGTAGGGGTTATATAGCGGCATTTTGATTTTTGGGCAAATTAGGTTTCGGCTCATATTGAGCAGAGGGGTGGGGCAAAAATGCTCCAATTCTTAAAAAATCTTCTTCTCAAGAACCAGCAATAGCAGAGACTTGATATTTGGTATGCAGCTTCCTTTTGAGGTGTAGACTCAAGTTTGTTCAAGAGAAGTTTGTAGGTCTATACTTGGCGATGTTATGGGAGGAGCAAAAATTTTGGCCCCACCCCAAATTTCTATTTTTTAAACCGAGAGGCCAATTTGAACCAAATTTTATGTGAGGGCTTATTGGGTCATAAGTACCTAATTTATGCAGAAATTTTTTTTCCTGTAGCCCCGTGGGAACCACAGGAGCTAAAAATAGAAAAAAATTAAAACGCCTATATCTCAAAAACTGCACGGCAGTGAGAATTTTTATTTGGTGTGAAGCTTTCTTGGGACCAACAGAAAGGATTGGTAAAAAAAAATTGCTATCGGTTTTATCATAGGGTACTTTTTCGGGACTCTGAAAAAGTGCTGAGTCAGTATTTTTTAACACAGTAGGCAATGGGAAAAAAATAAAGAATTGTTTTCTTCCAAACCACTGCTCTAAAAGCTTTCATATTTTACATATAACATCTTTGGAACATTGATTCACATATTTGTAGAAATCAAATTCCTCGGTCCATATTTGGGTTCCCTATGGGAACCCAAATGTTCAAATTAGTGCAATATGAGGGATATATTTTAAAAATCTTCTTCTTCGGATCCACAAATCAGAATCTTTTGATATTTGCTATGCATCATCCTTAGGGGGGTGAGATTGATGTTTGTTCAAGCCAAGTCCCTGAGTTCATATTTGGACTCCCTTTGGGAACCCAAATTGTAACTTAGTGCAATACGAGGTATATTCTTTTAAAATCTTCTTCTTCGCATCCACCGGTCAGAATCTTTTGATATTTGGTATACAGTATGCTTAGGGAGGTGAGATTCAAGTTTGTTCAAGTCAAGTCCTTCGGCTCATATTTGGTCTCCCTGTGGGAGCCCAAATTATAACTTAGTTCAATATGAGGAATATTCTTTAAAAAAATTTTTTTTTTCAGATCCACCAGTCAAAATGTTTTGATATTTGATGTACAGCATTCTTAGGGGCTGAGAGTGAAGTTTGGTAAAGCCAAGTACCTGGGTTCATATTTGGGCTCACTGTGGGAGCCCAAATTATACCAAAATTTTTATTTTCCAAACCAAAAAGTCGATTTGAACCAAATTTGATATGAGGGCTTATTGGGTCATAAGTACCTAATTTATGCCGAAAATTGTTTTCCTGTCCCCCACGGGAACTGCAGGAGCTAAAAAATTTTTTTCTTTTTAAATGCCCATATCTCCAGAACTACATGGCACTGAGAATTTTTATATGGTGTGAAGCTTCCTTAGGACCGGAAGAAAAAAATGGTAAAAATTTTATCATAAGGTTCTTTTCTAGGACTAAAAGTGCCGAGTCATCATTTTTTAACAGTGTAGCTAATGGGAATAACGTTGAAGAATCTTCTTCTCCCAAAACACTGCTTCAGAAGCTTTTATTTTTGGGCTCCCTATGGGAGCCCATGTATAACTTAGTTCAGTATGAGAAATATTCTTAAAAAATCTTTTTTTTCTGTTACTCCTGTCAGAATCTTTTGATATTTGATTTTTGATTTTCTTAGAAGTGCAAATTGAAGTTTGTTCAAGTTCTGGTTTATTGATAAAATTGGGCCCAGTAACCAATTCCTGCGTTGAAAGCCCTGTAAAGTGGGCAGTAATAGGCATAAACGATTGACCAAACCTGATATTATAATTATGCCTCTGTAATGATGTAGCCTTAGAAAGTGACCTTAAATTCCAATAAATAAATAGATAAATTATTGAGTACCCAATATGGGGATCTAACATATGAACACTCTGGGTTACTAAGTAGAGAAAACACTTTTATGTTGAAAAACTGATAATAACCACAAGGCAGAATCCCTTGCTATTTTGGTGATATGACTCGGCCAGTATCAGGTGAGCGCCCTCAGGCCCCGTGGGGCCTCTTGTTCTAAATTCTGACCACTTTCACCACATTATCACATATGCATGTATAATTCACATCATTTAAGGAGTTTTCCAAGTAAATACAAAATAATGATGTACAGTGTACTGTACTGATACACTCATTAAACTTGATGATCTCTATTTCCCAACAATCGGGTCGGCAGGTCCAAATTGCCAAAACCGACAGTGAGTCTTTGGGCTGTGTATTGTGTGATCTTACATGAGATTACATTATTTCCTTGTGATCTCATGTTATGTCACTTATGTACATGGTCAAAGTTGAACCACAGTTTAGAGTATCCTGAGTAGTGAGTAGACAATACTGTGTCAGTATATAATTTGCAAAACCGATCTAAAATATTATGTATCCCATTCAGTAAGGTATAATTGCCAATTATGCTTTGCAGAATAAGATACATCACATTTTACATTGGCTTTCAATTAATTGGTATCCGTTGACCTTTTAAATCATTTGACAGACAGTGTTACAAAATGACAGACAGAGAGATGAGACAGCCTGTCATTTTGACAGACACTCAATTTAAAATTATTTCCAGGCTTGAGGACAACAATAGGCTACCGCCATCTTGTCATTCTGTTGTTTGGCCCCTGTCATATCAACACGTATCCTGACTTTTGTGCTATAAAATCCTAAAGTATAATGTAGCCAGACACGATTTTGAAGTGGAATGGTGGAATAATTGCAGCAGAATCTAGCTGAATACAGACATTGAGTTTTTGAACATTCAGGGCTATAACTTCATTGAAATTAAATAATATTTCTTGTTTTTCCCGTTTTTGGGATATGCACCTGATTTGTTCATTTTTTGTTTATCATTATGTGTGTGTAGAATGTTCACCTTTTTCCCCTTGAATCCTCTCATTAGATTTTTAAGAACTATTTGCCTTTGCGAATTTGTTATTAATTAAAATTCTTTTTAAAAATCTTAGATACCGGTAATTTACGGAATGTGGATTATTCGTACCCCCTTTGTCGCGTACCGGTTATTTTTGACATAGTCGGGCGTGTCTGTTTGCCATTACCCTTCTCTATGGGGAATCTTCTGGGGAAGTTTCTCTATTGTTAAGGGTATTCTTGGGATACCGGTTGTCTGACCTGGGCCTGTGTTGTGCCTGTTTTGGACTTGGTTACCGGCTCCAATTCAGTTTAAAATTTTTGCCTTGGCGTGTGTGTATTATGAAGTCCTCATGTTCGAAATGTAAGAGGAAGAAGTCCTCTCTTGATTCTCATTCATCATGTTTGGCTTGCACTCGTTGCTCGAAAGATGGTACCTGTGCAATTTGCTGTTCTTAGGATTCCAAGCGATGGAATTTCCTCTCAACTTATGTATGTGTTGGCGAAGCACCGATTTCGGTGCTTTTGCCTAAGGTAACTAATCAGATTTAGTTTCCATTTCAGAGGAACAAGAACATGATATTGGTCATGGTATAACATCAAGTTCTGTGCTGCCGTCGTCTTCAGATACAGAGCATGTTGACTTACGAGGTATCGCAGAATACTCGGTACCTCGGACAAGCAGACGGTCAACTAGCTCGACCGGTGTAACAGAGCCTTTAATTAGTGCTTCAGTTCCCAGGAAAATCCATAGCGGTCCAGGATACGGAGGATGGAAGGCAGTCCTCTGTTCAGACGACGGCACATAAGGGGAAGAGGCCAGTCAAATTGAAAGGTACATCAGTAGCAAAGCAAGCAAAGCATTCTTCTCTTTTGGGGACAAAACAGAAAGATTCGACTTTTATTGCCAGTTCCGCTGGTAGTCCGGTAAAAAATGCTTCGGAACCAGTTGTTTCTGATGTACCTTTCTCTGCCAGTGCAGCTGGCAGTGATCTTGATATAAGAGCCTCTTCTTCATCCGTTTCCAGGACTCAGCACAGTAGACCGCATGCTAGTCGGCAAGATCCAGAGGTAGAGAGTCAGAGCCAGAATACGGCTCTCTCTAAGACTAGCATTTCGAGGCAAACGTCATTTTCTAAAAGACTCACACAGGGCTCTTTGTCAGATCACCTTCCGGAGCCAAAAGGCATAGACCGGGGGTGAACATAGCCTCGAAAATTGCCCAGCTAATTGCTGGCTCCCAGCAGCATAATATGCGGCCGTCATCGATCTCCGATTTGGATGATTCGGACAGTGCTGGATTGGCAGAAAGAAGGGTTTCCTCAAATAATCAGTATGCCGATAATAGATCAGACCAGGAACCTCTAGATGGTAGTGTTAAGGAGTTTGATGAAGACGAGACTGACACTACATCTTTGGCTGAGCAACATATGGAAACTATGAGGTTCCTGCAGGATTTTTCACCTGAATTAATTCCTTCTGGTCGAGTTCTGCGCCTTCTAGAGCCAAGCGCCTGTCTTCTTTGGACAGGGAGGTCATTAAGTCGAAGGAAAGTATCCTTCTGTATCCGTCTCAATCAGTCCAAGCGTTAGATGCGTTTGATTGTTGTGACGAAGCTATTGCTGACCTGGCTCAAGGTAGAAAAAGTTCTTTCCTTTCGGAAAGGAAGCTTGACCTACCGTTTAGAGGCAATACCTTCTTAAATACGGTAGGCGAGAATAAGATTCCAAGAGCTCTGCAATTGGATGACGGAGCTAGGGACTTAGGTATGTCTCTTCCGTCATCATGTAGAGTCAGTTCTTTTGTTATAGACACTTGCATTGAATCTAGCAGAAGTATTTTGGACGCTATGTCATATGCCGATCATATTTGCAGGGCATTGGCCGGCAATTTGGAATCTGGGAGCTTACAGGAGTTATCTTCTTTGAGGGTGCTCTCTCGCGCCATCATGTATACATCATCCCACTCTGCTCTTTCAGTAGCGAATTTAGAGTTGGTCAGGCGCGATGCTGCCCTTAAATCTACGTCATTTATTGACGACAGTGTTAAGAGCTCTCTAAGGGCCGCTCCCGTTTCGGGCTCTTCATTATTCAATGATAAGCTAAAAGCTGTATTTGAAGATGCTTCTAAGAAAGCTACAAGTCCGCTTTTGTTGCGCTCAGCATCGCAACCTCAGCGTTTCACAACCGTTACTCCTCGGAGAGGTAAATTTTTCTCCAAGAGAGGCTCAGCCCATGCTGCTTTTAAAGCTAATCGTGGTTGTGGTGGCTCGAAACAGGGGAGCGATTTCAAAAGGAGATGACGCAGTCGGAAAATAACGAAATGCATAACCCCACACCGACGTCACAGAGGGGTGCGAGAGCTTCACGTTGTTTCTCGTATTAGCCTCGTAAGTCCTACAAATGAAGATTTCGACCTCTGTTCTCCGGTTGGCGGGAGGCTTTCAAAATTTGCAAGCAACTGGAACAAATAACTCAGGATATATGGGTTCAAGACATTGTTAAAAATGGTCTACGTCTTTCGTTCCAGAAAAAACCTCCATTAACGCGGATTCCGCGTTTTGTGAACCTTTCACAAAATATAACAAGAGAGAGGCTTTGATTTCAACAGTAGACTCTCTCCTACAAAGGAGGAAGTAGAGGCCGTAGAGAATCCCAATTCAAAGGGATTCTACAGGCATCTTTCTTCTTGTGCCGAAGCCATACAGCTCGTACAGACCGGTCGTCGATCTCAGTTGGATAAACAAGCTAATAATTGCTCCAAATTTTATATGGAGACAATTCGATTGGTGAGAGGCATCATCCGAGTGAACAATTACGCCGCAAGTATAGACTTCCGTTTTGCGGTTCAAGGAGAAGTACAGCAGTTCAGAGCAATGTGTTGTGGCTTGAACCCTGCTCCGTTGGCGTTCACTCGGGTGGTGAATGCGGTGATGAGCCACTTCAGAGCACACTCGGCTTCGATGACGTCGGCATATCTGGACGACATTCTTCAAACGTATGAAATTTTCATGCTCTTCAAAGCGACATTCAGAGTCTGCTATCGCAGCTACAACGCCAAGGTTTTACAATCATTGTCGACAAGTCGGATTTAATACCAACGAGGTCGTTTTGTTCATCTGGAATGCGTTTCGACACTCTCAACAATCGGGTTTGTTTGCCGGTAGCAAGAGCAAAATTAGTTTCTCTTTACGCAAATATTGCATAAACGAACAAGTCATTACTGCAAGAGAGTTTATGCAGCTGTTAGGACTTTGCGGCGTTGCCGCGGAGTTAATTCCGCTAGGTCGTTTGCGCACTCATCCACTTCAAATTTATCTAATTCAAAATTGGAGCGTAAAACGTCAGTTGTTGGACAGTCCGATTGTTTTAACACAGTCAGTAAAACATCTTCAAATTTGGGCGGATATCCAGTAGCTTTCCCAGGAAATGCCGATTCAGATTCAGGAGCCGTCATTCATAATCATGACGGACGCCAGTCAGGAGGGTCGGGGTGCTTCTCTGATTCCGGGTGATCAAGTGTGTCACGGCTTATGGGAGAGTCAGTTTCTTGTGTCCCATATAAACCACAAAGAAATGAGGGCAATTTGGTTAGCTCTAAATCATTGGCTCAGTCGAGTAATAAACTCACATGTTCAAATTCTGTCGGACAATTCTACAGCAGTAGCCTATATTCGGATTCAGGGAGGTACTCATTCCGTCCAGCTGTTGAATCTCACCGAAAAGATTCTTCTTTTCTCTCAAAAGAATCAGATTCTGATATCGATTTGTCATATTCCAGGTCGTCTCAATGTAATAGCAAACTCTCTATACCTTCAGTATAGTTGTTGAAAAAATCTGTCTTCAATCAGATTTGCTTCCAGTGGGAACATCCAATGATCGATATTTTTGCCACGAGTCTGAACAATCAGTTACAGACTTTTGTGTCTCTATGCCCGGACCCTCAGGCTTATGCAGTAGATGCTCTGTCAATTTCATGGAACAGGATAATAGGGTATGCTTACCCTCCAGCTCCCCTCATTCAACAGATCTTGCTAAAGATAAAACTTGCAAGATTCTACTGGTTGCAAGTCTGTCGGCTGGCTAACAGACGGTGGATAATTCTTCTCCAGGAACTTCTTTGGGACCTTCCACGGAAGTTACCACTTCTCCGGGATCTTCTGACACAGGGGAAACTCCGTCGGCTTCCTGCACAAAAAACAGTTTTCCAGACGAGCAATGGATGCAATTTCTAACTGTAGGAGGACCTCTTCTTCGTTAAATTATGAAGCAAAGTGGAAGGTTTTTGTTTGTTGATGTGAATCACGATTGATTTTTTTAACCCAACTTTTCCTCAATTAGCTAACTTTTTTATTTATCGTTTTGATGAAGTTAAGCTACAGCTAGTCACTATTAAGGGCTATAGGTCTATGCTCTCTGACACCTATGCACACCAAGGGAAATTAAACATTCAGTCAGATGTATCTTTAAATAATTTATGAGGAATTTTTCTATGAATAGACCTCGTACCTTGAGACTAGTCCCTAAGTGGAATTTAGCTTGGGTTCTTCTGAAACTTCAGGAAGCACCTTTTGAACCGTTAAATACTGTTGAATTTAAATTTCTTACTTATAAAACGTTTTTTCTTTTAGTGTTTGCGTCAGCTAGAAGAGTTAGTGAACTTCATGCTTTGTCTGTTGAAGACTCTCATTATCGTAGTGTTGGTAATTCTTTTTCTCACACTACAAAAGTGGGATTCTTAGCTAAGAATCAGGTTTCGGACAAACGGCCTAGCCTTATTCTTATTAAAGCATTACCATCTTCAGATTGTCAGAGACCTTTGTTGTGTCCAGTAAGAGCGCTTAAGATTTATAAGGAGCGTTCTAGTTTTATTAGAAGAGGTAGGAAAAGGTTATTTCTTTCTCTTCTTAACAGAAATGATATTTCTGTTCATTCAATATCTAGATGGATTCAGTTAGCTATTCGGTCAGCTTATAGTGCTTTGTGAATCAGAGAATAGCTTATAAGATTTCAGCTCATGAAGTTAGAGCTTTAGCTTCTTCTTGGGCTTATGCTAGTTAGTACTTCTTTGAAGGATTTGATGCAAGCAGCTTATTGGACACAACAGACGACTTTTACCAAATTTTATCTTCGAGATTTAGAATCAATTTCGGATGATCTCAGATCTTTAGGACTGTTATCGGTAGCTCAGAATGTCGTCCATTCTAATTAGGATTTTCATTCAACCTTATGTTTGGTCTGCTCTAGCACTGCCTCCAGTCTGCTACCCTCTTCATTTTGAAGTGTGCATGTAGGGGGGGGGTGGGGGGGGTGGGTGATGGTATTTCCAAATAGTTATCTGGCTTTATAGTGAAAAACATGGACCTACCTTCTTCAGTGATAGTGTCCTGGGGTTGGTGCTATGGTAGTTTTAATGTGTAGCTTTTATGAAGCAATTTTAAATGTATTGTATGCTTTTAATGTGTAGCTCGATGTGAAGCGTTATTGTAAATGTCATGTGTCAAGACGAGCTTTTCTATACAATACTCGGACATTTTTAATGATTTATAAAGAGTCTCATTTCTCTGGACTTCAATATATTTTGGCTTCCTTTATCAAATTAGCATAATGGGTTATGCTAAGCCTTAAAGAGAGTTACACCTATATTTTCATTGTTTTTCCGAAATAGGAGCAATGAATATTGAGTACTAGGCCCGCCTGCCTGTTTACTATTCTCAGCTAGTCTGAGCCGTTGGTATAGTGGAAAAATATGAAAAATTTATACCAATTTTAATATTTTTAATACTTACCAATGGCCCAGGCGGGGATGGCCCTCCCTGGAGTAGACACTCCTTCCTCCCCGCTGAGTTTTATTACAGTTCTTATTAACATTTACACCACAACAATAAAGAATGACAAGATGGCGGTAGCCTATTGTCCTTGAAACAAGTTGCGCATTGCGCAAAAGTATGGAGGACCATACTGGTCTTCTTGTTTTTAAGTATTTTGGCAAATTTTGGGGGTTTAGGATATTCAAAATTTGATTTTGGCCCTGGTAATAAATTGGGTTGCACCAGCTAGTCTGGACCATTGGTAAGTATTAAAAATATTAAAATTGGTATAAATTTTTCATTTTCTCAGACGTTTATGGACCATTGTCATCAAAATTTGGTATGAATGTTCACCACCATGGGAACTTGTGCACCAGCGATTATAGTTCCGGTCAGACTATTTTTGCCAGAGTTTTGCCCTTCTTCACATGTCTTAGAATGCTAGAATTTAGTTCGGAGATTTTCTCATATGTTTATGGGTCGATTCCTTTGAAACTTGGTATGGGTATTCACTACCATGGGAACCTGTGCACCAGTGATTATAGTTTTGATCAGGGTTTTATGCCAGTGTTATGCCCCTTTTCATCATAGAATAATTTATATTTTCCTGAGATTTTCTCAGATGTTTATTGTTCAATTCTGTTGAAACTTGGTATGGATGTTCACTGCCATGGGAACCTGTGCACCAGATATAGTTTTGATCGGAATTTTTTTGACAGAGTTATGAACCTTCTTTGTCTTAGAATGCCTGAATTTTGTCAGATTTTCTCTGATGTTTATTGTTTGATTCCATTGAAACTTGGTATGGATGTTCACTACCATCAGAACTTGTGCACCAGTGATTATAGTTTTGATCAGACTTTTTTTTGCCAGAGTTATGCCCCTTTTTGTCTTAGAGTAATTAATTTTGTCCGGAGAGATTTCTCAGTTGCTTATGGGTCAATTCCTTTGAAACATGGTATTGATGTTCACTTCCATGGGAGCCTGTGCACCAGCAATTCTAGTTTTGATCGGACTTTTTTGCCAGAGTTATGACCCTTTTTGTCTTAGATTAATTAATTTTGTCCGGAGATTTTCTTGGTTGCTTATGGGTCAATTCCTTTTAAACTTGGTATGGATGTTCACTACTATGGGAACCTGCACACCAGGAATTATAGTTTTGATCAAACTTTTTTTTACAGGAGTTGTGCCCCTCTTCGTTTTAGAATAATCATGGCAGTGGGTCCGGCAGGGGGTATGGACAGGCCCATCTGGGATAGTCACACCTCTAGTTTTGTTTTGTTGTTGTTCAACTTCATAGACATTTAATAATATATAATTTGTGTTGTTTATTATGACTTGAAACAATAACAATTATAAATTATGAACAACAAATGAATTCAAGTTCACCTGGAAAAAAGCATTCTAAATCTATCACTTTGTACTTTATAAAAGCATTCTAAATCTGTCGCTTTATACTTTATAAAAGCATTCTAAATGTATAACTTTTTACTTTATAAAAGCATTCTAAATGTATAACTTTTTACTTTATAAAAGCATTCTAAATCTATCACTTTATACTTTATAAAAGCATTCTAAATCTATCACTTTATACTTTATAAAAGCATTCTAAATCTATCACTGTCACTTTATACTTTATAAAAGCATTCTAAATCTGTCACTTTATACTTTATAAAAGCATTCTAAATCTATCACTGTCACTTTATACTTTATAAAAGCATTCTAAATCTATCACTGTCACTTTATACTTTATAAAAGGATTCTAAATCTATACCTTTATACTTTATAAAAGCATTCTAAATCTATCACTTTATACTTTATAAAAGCATTCTAAATCTATCACTTTATACTTTATAAAAGCATTCTAAATCTATCGCTTTATACTTTATAAAAGCATTCTAAATCTATCACTTTATACTTTATAAAAGCATTCTAAATCTATCACTTTATACTTTATAAAAGCATTCTAAATCTATCACTTTATACTTTATAAAAGCATTCTAAATCTATCGCTTTATACTTTATAAAAGCATTCTAAATCTATCACTTTATACTTTATAAAAGCATTCTAAATCTATCACTTTATACTTTATAAAAGCATTCTAAATCTATCACTGTCACTTTATACTTTATAAAAGCATTCTAAATCTGTCACTTTATACTTTATAAAAGCATTCTAAATCTATCACTTTATACTTTATAAAAGCATTCTAAATCTATCGCTTTATACTTTATAAAAGCATTCTAAATCTATCACTTTATACTTTATAAAAGCATTCTAAATCTATCACTTTATACTTTATAAAAGCATTCTAAATCTATCACTTTATACTTTATAAAAGCATTCTAAATCTATCACTTTATACTTTATAAAAGCATTCTAAATCTATCACTTTATACTTTATAAAAGCATTCTAAATCTATCACTTTATACTTTATAAAAGCATTCTAAATCTATCACTTTATACTTTATAAAAGCATTCTAAATCTATCACTGTCACTTTATACTTTATAAAAGCATTCTAAATCTATCACTTTATACTTTATAAAAGCATTCTAAATCTATCACTTTATACTTTATAAAAGCATTCTAAATCTATCACTGTCACTTTATACTTTATAAAAGCATTCTAAATGTATAACTTTTTACTGTATAAAAGCATTCTAAATCTGTCACTTTATACTTTATAAAAGCATTCTAAATCTATCACTTTATACTTTATAAAAGCATTCTAAATCTATCGCTTTATACTTTATAAAAGCATTCTAAATCTATCACTTTATACTTTATAAAAGCATTCTAAATCTATCACTTTATACTTTATAAAAGCATTCTAAATCTATCACTTTATACTTTATAAAAGCATTCTAAATCTATCACTTTATACTTTATAAAAGCATTCTAAATCTATCACTTTATACTTTATAAAAGCATTCTAAATCTATCACTTTATACTTTATAAAAGCATTCTAAATCTATCACTGTCACTTTATACTTTATAAAAGCATTCTAAATCTATCACTTTATACTTTATAAAAGCATTCTAAATCTATCACTTTATACTTTATAAAAGCATTCTAAATCTATCACTTTATACTTTATAAAAGCATTCTAAATCTATCACTTTATACTTTATAAAAGCATTCTAAATCTATCACTTTATACTTTATAAAAGCATTCTAAATCTATCACTTTATACTTTATAAAAGCATTCTAAATCTATCACTTTATACTTTATAAAAGCATTCTAAATCTATCACTTTATACTTTATAAAAGCATTCTAAATCTATCACTTTATACTTTATAAAAGCATTCTAAATCTATCACTTTATACTTTATAAAAGCATTCTAAATCTATCACTGTCACTTTATACTTTATAAAAGCATTCTAAATCTGTCACTTTATACTTTATAAAAGCATTCTAAATCTATCACTTTATACTTTATAAAAGCATTCTAAATCTATCGCTTTATACTTTATAAAAGCATTCTAAATCTATCACTTTATACTTTATAAAAGCATTCTAAATCTATCACTTTATACTTTATAAAAGCATTCTAAATCTATCACTTTATACTTTATAAAAGCATTCTAAATCTATCACTTTATACTTTATAAAAGCATTCTAAATCTATCACTGTCACTTTATACTTTATAAAAGCATTCTAAATCTATCACTTTATACTTTATAAAAGCATTCTAAATCTATCACTTTATACTTTATAAAAGCATTCTAAATCTATCACTTTATACTTTATAAAAGCATTCTAAATCTATCACTTTATACTTTATAAAAGCATTCTAAATCTATCACTTTATACTTTATAAAAGCATTCTAAATCTATCACTTTATACTTTATAAAAGCATTCTAAATCTATCACTTTATACTTTATAAAAGCATTCTAAATCTGTCACTTTATACTTTATAAAAGCATTCTAAATGTATAACTTTTTACTTTATAAAAGCATTCTAAATCTATCGCTTTATACTTTATAAAAGCATTCTAAATCTATCACTTTATACTTTATAAAAGCATTCTAAATCTATCACTTTATACTTTATAAAAGCATTCTAAATCTATCACTTTATACTTTATAAAAGCATTCTAAATCTATCACTTTATACTTTATAAAAGCATTCTAAATCTGTCACTTTATACTTTATAAAAGCATTCTAAATGTATAACTTTATACTTTATAAAAGCATTCTAAATCTATCACTTTATACTTTATAAAAGCATTCTAAATCTATCACTTTATACTTTATAAAAGCATTCTAAATCTATCACTTTATACTTTATAAAAGCATTCTAAATCTATCACTTTATACTTTATAAAAGCATTCTAAATCTATCACTTTATACTTTATAAAAGCATTCTAAATCTATCACTTTATACTTTATAAAAGCATTCTAAATCTATCGCTTTATACTTTATAAAAGCATTCTAAATCTATCGCTTTATACTTTATAAAAGCATTCTAAATCTATCGCTTTATACTTTATAAAAGCATTCTAAATCTATCACTTTATACTTTATAAAAGCATTCTAAATGTATCACTTTATACTTTATAAAAGCATTCTAAATCTATCACTTTATACTTTATAAAAGCATTCTAAATCTATCGCTTTATACTTTATAAAAGCATTCTAAATCTATCACTTTATACTTTATAAAAGCATTCTAAATCTGTCACTTTATACTTTATAAAAGCATTCTAAATCTATCACTTTATACTTTATAAAAGCATTCTAAATCTATCGCTTTATACTTTATAAAAGCATTCTAAATCTATCACTGTCACTTTATACTTTATAAAAGCATTCTAAATCTATCACTTTATACTTTATAAAAGCATTCTAAATCTATCACTTTATACTTTATAAAAGCATTCTAAATCTATCACTTTATACTTTATAAAAGCATTCTAAATCTATCACTTTATACTTTATAAAAGCATTCTAAATGTATCACTTTATACTTTATAAAAGCATTCTAAATCTATCACTTTATACTTTATAAAAGCATTCTAAATCTATCACTTTATACTTTATAAAAGCATTCTAAATCTATCGCTTTATACTTTATAAAAGTATTCTAAATCTATCACTGTCACTTTATACTTTATAAAAGCATTCTAAATCTATCACTTTATACTTTATAAAAGCATTCTAAATCTATCACTTTATACTTTATAAAAGCATTCTAAATCTATCACTTTATACTTTATAAAAGCATTCTAAATCTATCGCTTTATACTTTATAAAAGCATTCTAAATCTATCACTGTCACTTTATACTTTATAAAAGCATTCTAAATCTGTCACTTTATACTTTATAAAAGCATTCTAAATCTATCACTTTATACTTTATAAAAGCATTCTAAATCTATCGCTTTATACTTTATAAAAGCATTCTAAATCTATCACTGTCACTTTATACTTTATAAAAGCATTTAAATGTATAACTTTTTACTTTATAAAAGCATTCTAAATCTATCACTATAACTTTATACTTTATAAAAGCATTCTAAATCTATCACTTTATACTTTATAAAAGCATTCTAAATCTATCACTTTATACTTTATAAAAGCATTCTAAATGTATAACTTTATACTTTATAAAAGCATTCTAAATCTATCACTTTATACTTTATAAAAGCATTCTAAATCTATCGCTTTATACTTTATCAAAGCATTCTAAATCTATCACTTTATACTTTATAAAAGCATTCTAAATCTATCACTTTATACTTTATAAAAGCATTCTAAATCTATCGCTTTATACTTTATAAAAGCATTCTAAATCTATCGCTTTATACTTTATAAAAGCATTCTAAATCTATCACTGTCACTTTATACTTTATAAAAGCATTCTAAATCTATCACTTTATACTTTATAAAAGCATTCTAAATCTATCACTTTATACTTTATAAAAGCATTCTAAATCTATCACTTTATACTTTATAAAAGCATTCTAAATCTATCACTTTATACTTTATAAAAGCATTCTAAATCTATCACTTTATACTTTATAAAAGCATTCTAAATCTATCACTTTATACTTTATAAAAGCATTCTAAATGTATAACTTTTTACTTTATAAAAGCATTCTAAATCTATCACTTTGTACTTTATAAAAGCATTCTAAATCTATCACTTTATACTTTATAAAAGCATTCTAAATCTATCACTTTATACTTTATAAAAGCATTCTAAATCTATCACTTTATACTTTATAAAAGCATTCTAAATCTATCACTTTATACTTTATAAAAGCATTCTAAATCTATCACTTTATACTTTATAAAAGCATTCTAAATCTATCACTTTATACTTTATAAAAGCATTCTAAATCTATCACTTTATACTTTATAAAAGCATTCTAAATCTATCACTTTATACTTTATAAAAGCATTCTAAATCTATCACTTTATACTTTATAAAAGCATTCTAAATCTATCACTTTATACTTTATAAAAGCATTCTAAATCTATACCTTTATACTTTATAAAAGCATTCTAAATCTATCACTTTATACTTTATAAAAGCATTCTAAATCTATCACTTTATACTTTATAAAAGCATTCTAAATCTATCACTTTATACTTTATAAAAGCATTCTAAATCTATCACTTTATACTTTATAAAAGCATTCTAAATCTATCACTTTATACTTTATAAAAGCATTCTAAATCTATCACTTTATACTTTATAAAAGCATTCTAAATCTATCACTTTATACTTTATAAAAGCATTCTAAATCTATCACTTTATACTTTATAAAAGCATTCTAAATCTATCACTTTATACTTTATAAAAGCATTCTAAATCTATCACTTTATACTTTATAAAAGCATTCTAAATCTATCGCTTTATACTTTATAAAAGCATTCTAAATCTATCACTTTATACTTTATAAAAGCATTCTAAATCTATCACTTTATACTTTATAAAAGCATTCTAAATCTATCACTTTATACTTTATAAAAGCATTCTAAATCTATCGCTTTATACTTTATAAAAGCATTCTAAATCTATCGCTTTATACTTTATAAAAGCATTCTAAATCTATCACTTTATACTTTATAAAAGCATTCTAAATCTATCACTTTATACTTTATAAAAGCATTCTAAATCTATCACTTTATACTTTATAAAAGCATTCTAAATCTATCACTTTATACTTTATAAAAGCATTCTAAATCTATCACTTTATACTTTATAAAAGCATTCTAAATCTATCACTTTATACTTTATAAAAGCATTCTAAATGTATAACTTCTTACTTTATAAAAGCATTCTAAATCTATCACTTTATACTTTATAAAAGCATTCTAAATCTATCACTTTATACTTTATAAAAGCATTCTAAATCTATCACTTTATACTTTATAAAAGCATTCTAAATGTATAACTTTTTACTTTATAAAAGCATTCTAAATCTATCACTTTATACTTTATAAAAGCATTCTAAATCTATCACTTTATACTTTATAAAAGCATTCTAAATCTATCACTTTATACTTTATAAAAGCATTCTAAATCTATCACTTTATACTTTATAAAAGCATTCTAAATCTATCACTTTATACTTTATAAAAGCATTCTAAATCTATCACTTTATACTTTATAAAAGCATTCTAAATCTATCACTTTATACTTTATAAAAGCATTCTAAATGTATCGCTTTATACTTTATAAAAGCATTCTAAATGTATAACTTTTTACTTTATAAAAGCATTCTAAATCTATCACTTTATACTTTATAAAAGCATTCTAAATCTATCACTTTATACTTTATAAAAGCATTCTAAATCTATCACTTTATACTTTATAAAAGCATTCTAAATCTATCACTTTATACTTTATAAAAGCATTCTAAATGTATAACTTTTTACTTTATAAAAGCATTCTAAATCTATCACTTTATACTTTATAAAAGCATTCTAAATCTATCACTTTATACTTTATAAAAGCATTCTAAATCTATCACTTTATACTTTATAAAAGCATTCTAAATCTATCACTTTATACTTTATAAAAGCATTCTAAATCTATCACTTTATACTTTATAAAAGCATTCTAAATCTATCACTGTCACTTTATACTTTATAAAAGCATTCTAAATCTATCACTTTATACTTTATAAAAGCATTCTAAATCTATCACTTTATACTTTATAAAAGCATTCTAAATCTATCACTTTATACTTTATAAAAGCATTCTAAATCTATCACTTTATACTTTATAAAAGCATTCTAAATCTATCACTTTATACTTTATAAAAGCATTCTAAATCTATCACTTTATACTTTATAAAAGCATTCTAAATCTATCGCTTTATACTTTATAAAAGCATTCTAAATCTATCACTGTCACTTTATACTTTATAAAAGCATTCTAAATCTGTCACTTTATACTTTATAAAAGCATTCTAAATCTATCACTTTGTACTTTATAAAAGCATTCTAAATCTATCACTTTATACTTTATAAAAGCATTCTAAATCTATCACTTTATACTTTATAAAAGCATTCTAAATCTATCACTTTATACTTTATAAAAGCATTCTAAATCTATCACTGTCACTTTATACTTTATAAAAGCATTCTAAATCTATCACTTTATACTTTATAAAAGCATTCTAAATCTATCACTTTATACTTTATAAAAGCATTCTAAATGTATAACTTTTTACTTTATAAAAGCATTCTAAATCTATCACTTTATACTTTATAAAAGCATTCTAAATCTATCACTTTATACTTTATAAAAGCATTCTAAATCTATCACTTTATACTTTATAAAAGCATTCTAAATCTATCACTTTATACTTTATAAAAGCTTTCTAAATCTATCACTGTCACTTTATACTTTATAAAAGCATTCTAAATCTATCGCTTTATACTTTATAAAAGCATTCTAAATCTGTCGCTTTATACTTTATAAAAGCATTCTAAATCTATCGCTTTGTACTTTATAAAAGCATTCTAAATCTATCACTTTATACTTTATAAAAGCATTCTAAATCTATCACTTTATACTTTATAAAAGCATTCTAAATGTATAACTTTTTACTTTATAAAAGCATTCTAAATCTATCACTTTATACTTTATAAAAGCATTCTAAATCTATCACTTTATACTTTATAAAAGCATTCTAAATCTATCGCTTTATACTTTATAAAAGCATTCTAAATGTATCACTTTATACTTTATAAAAGCATTCTAAATCTATCACTTTATACTTTATAAAAGCATTCTAAATCTGTCGCTTTATACTTTATTAAAGCATTCTAAATCTATCACTTTATACTTTATAAAAGCATTCTAAATCTATCACTTTATACTTTATAAAAGCATTCTAAATGTATAACTTTTTACTTTATAAAAGCATTCTAAATCTATCGCTTTATACTTTATAAAAACATTCTAAATCTATCACTTTATACTTTATAAAAGCATTCTAAATCTATCACTTTATACTTTATAAAAGCATTCTAAATCTATCACTTTATACTTTATAAAAGCATTCTAAATCTATCACTTTATACTTTATAAAAGCATTCTAAATCTATCACTTTATACTTTATAAAAGCATTCTAAATCTATCACTTTATACTTTATAAAAGCATTCTAAATCTATCACTTTATACTTTATAAAAGCATTCTAAATCTATCACTTTATACTTTATAAAAGCATTCTAAATCTATCACTTTATACTTTATAAAAGCATTCTAAATCTATCACTTTATACTTTATAAAAGCATTCTAAATGTATAACTTTTTACTTTATAAAAGCATTCTAAATCTATCGCTTTATACTTTATAAAAGCATTCTAAATCTGTCGCTTTATACTTTATAAAAGCATTCTAAATCTGTCACTTTATACTTTATAAAAGCATTCTAAATCTATCACTTTATACTTTATAAAAGCATTCTAAATCTATCGCTTTATACTTTATAAAAGCATTCTAAATCTATCACTGTCACTTTATACTTTATAAAAGCATTCTAAATCTATCACTTTATACTTTATAAAAGCATTCTAAATCTATCGCTTTATACTTTATAAAAGCATTCTAAATCTATCACTGTCACTTTATACTTTATAAAAGCATTCTAAATCTATCACTTTATACTTTATAAAAGCATTCTAAATCTATCGCTTTATACTTTATAAAAGCATTCTAAATCTATCACTTTATACTTTATAAAAGCATTCTAAATCTATCACTTTATACTTGAACATGAGTTCATTGGTTCTTCACTCCCAAATACCCCAAATTAGTTAAGAATGGGTAAATTAAGTGGAAAAAAAACAAAACCGAAGTGAAAAAAATCACAACCGCCAATCTCTTAATAATAATTGTGCCATTTGTCACCTGCAAAATGTCAGCTCCCAAACAGGTCTGGGTTAGTCATTAAACACATCCTGTGTGTCCTTGACCTCCAACTGAAATGCACTTGACAGTACACAGTTTGAATCAAGACCATCAATAGATTTTATTGGCTCTATCACCATAAATGAGCATTGTTTACTAAATCCATATCAGAAAAGAAAACTAGCCCAAGGTAGCCATTTGGCCAAAGATATCCACTAACCCCAGATACGGCCTTTTAGTAGGAAATGATACCTTAAAGAGTCTTTTCTCAAGAACCAGCTGTCAGAATCTTGTGATATTTGGTATACAACATCATTACAGAGGTCCGATTCAAATTTGTTCAAATCAAGTTGGTCAGTTAATATTTGGGCTCTTTATGGGGTCCCAAATTTTAACTTCGTGCTATACTAGGAATAATCTATAAAAATCTTCTTTAGATCCACCAGCCTGAGATCCACCAGTCAGAATCCTTTGATATTTGTTATACAGTAGGATCTGGTGAAAATTTGAAATTCGATTCAAAAGTCAATATTCGATTCGATTTGATTCGAAATTGGAAATATACTTCAGCCTTTACCGTGAATGTTTACAGATTGTAATAGATCGCATTTAGCCCAAGAACATTAGGTTTCACTAGGGAAAAAAATCGGAGAAAGCTGATTTTTTCAGGGAATGTCGAGTACATGTCACTGAACGATTAGACAAAAGTCCCCTAAAATCCCAGTTGAGCTTTTTTTTCTACAGCCATTTTTCGAAAACGCGTTTGAAAAAAATAAAAAAAAATCGCATGAACTTTGTAACCTCGAATTGATCCAACTGTATTTTTTGTTTACGCGTATTTCGAGCTACATAATGTCTAATATACATTTACCTAGAGGAAAATGTGCATTCTGTGACAATTTCTGCGAAAAATTATTGAAAATTCACAAAAAAGTATCGGATTTACGCAAAAAATGACGATTTTCCTAACGGATTTGCCCAAAGGGTCGTAGTACAGAACGGGATGTTAGTTGGACAGACGATAAAAAATCCACCACCATTTGAAGACTTTTATCATTGCTTACAAAATAGACATTATGGAAGACCCCCTCTGCTTCTGGCCGAGTTCCCCTTTTGGCATAAAATTCGTCAGCATGAGAACTCAACTATTTTCGGGCTTGGGACCGAACAGACACGTCTGTGTCTGGCAGCATTAGATCAATAAATAATATTTACAGAATGTACAAAAATCAATAAATAATATTTACAGAATGTACAAATCAATCAACATGGATTAAGTTACATTGACTATTATCAACGCTATATACAGAAATGACATGACCTATATACATATTATTCATCGAACTCAGAAATTTCCGACAGGACAGTGTTTCTGTGGTTGTTACAAGAATCCGAACTGCAATTACACAAACCTGAGCAAGAGAGTCCTGCCTTCTTACACCCACACCTTTTTGTACAAGCACTCTTGCAACCACAACTGATCAGATTCAGTAGGTTATCGGGGGCACATGGCTTTGTGGCTGCAGTCGGTACAAGAAGTCCATTGTCTAGCGACCACCCCCAATCCGTCGGAGGAAGCGAAGTGCCCAGCCATTGTTGGACCTGGAGATAACATCTGTAGACATGTTGTTGTGCAGCATCGCTGCTTGGTGGGAGTGAGGCTAGGTCGATGGGTTTATTCAGTTTAGATTTTGCTACATAACGCTTGTAAGTGACATATCTATATTGGTCGAGAGAGGAAACAGTTTTACTCCCGTATAAGATCAGGAGAAGTTGTTCCCCGGCAGCGGCTACTGCACTTGGTGTACTGTCATCCGCCAAAATTGTGTTGACATACTGTTGTGAGTCGCTAGTAACATCGGATACAATTGTACTGAATACTTTCTTCTTACCTACTCGAAAGAGTGCAGAAGTAGTGTCACAACCACTTATAGAATGTGCTACAAGGAGGTTGCTTCTATGATCACCCATTTTGGTTGCTATTTCACTAACTGAAACTAGTATGTTTGGGGTAATGGATACATCATGTGAATATTACATCCCGGTTGAACTCGAGGGGTAAGAATGACTAACAAGTCTGTGTCTGTTCCCACAATGACAACATTGTTGTCATCTTGAGCGATGTCAAGTGCAGTTTCGGCTATCAGTACATCAGCATCAGCCTCGGCCTGCTTGGACTGAATATTGATAGCAGATAGCTCCTGCATTAGAAGATCGATCAGTTGGGTTTTGTTCTTGGCATTTGCAAGGAAATCGGATTGGGGTGTGGTGGCTGGTAACTCGGGTGAGATATTGATATCAATGGAATACCTGTCTTTAGATCTACAGGCTTGTTCCATGCCCTTTGTCGACATTGTACAAGCATAACCATCAAAAACAACCACGACGTTCGCCCCAAAATGTCTCACTAGATAATTGGAATATGATGTACATATGTCCTTATATGACAACTGTTTAGGCCATACAACTGCCCTCAATAAAAATCCACCATCTACTACAAACAGAGAATGTTCTGGGATTTTACTTTGCTCGGAACCGCATGTTTTGAGGATCTTACCGAGCGTGCTTTTCTGTGTCTTCCTCATTCCAGCAGAATCAAACAATGCTGGTGGTTTTGGGGCGAGTTCATATTTGAGATACTCTTCCATCTCTGCTTGTGACTGAATAACACATGTGATGCGGTTGAACAGAATTGTGGGGTCAATCACTACCTTACTTCCACGGACTTTGATGCTATTTGCCATCGATGCGAAAGACTTCACAGTGTCAACACATCATAGTTTGATGCTGTTGAACGTTTTGCTTACAACATTCGATACGCAACATTCACCAATTTTGCAAACTTGGTCACAATTCACAGTTTCGTCGGCCACAAGCTTGGTCGCTATAGAGACTAATTGTAGTGGATCTCTATTCTGAAAGTGGGAATGCACTCTGAGCCAGTTCAATAATTTGGTGATATCATTGACATCAGTCAATTGTGAACTTTGACGGAGATCCCGATGTTGTTCGCCATGACCAGTGTGAACATGAACAAAATTTTCGAGAGCATTACATATCGGAAGGCAAAGAGGTAGTCCATGTACCCATTTCGCAACAGTGCTATCGGTTATTCCCCTGCCATGTGTGAGACCACCAGGGAGCTTGAACATTCTCATTAAACACTGCTCTATGGTCTGATCAGAATATATCCCGTCCCAGAATTTATCTGAGCACCTTATGGTAAAGTAACCTTTCTCAGTGAACAACTTCAAATCATCCTGTTGCATTATTTCTGTTAGCTCATTCATCTGCTGCAAATAGAGATGAGAACTTTTTGCGTATGCAAAATGACCACCTGCGTGAAATACTGGAATCATATTGCGAACACAATATGTGTGGAGTTCCCAGTCGCCTGTGCGCTCTGCTCTCAAGAACAACTGGAGAAGACCTATTTGCTCGTAGTATTGTACCCAAAGCCTGTACAATACAAATTTGTTTAGGAGTACACATCAAGGGCGTGCACACATTACATGCCAATGCATCTTGAGTGTAGGCAAACACCACATTATGTGATTTAATCGAACATGGAAATTGAAACAATGATGCTATAATACGGTATTTGAATGAGAAAAGTCGATGCCGTTTGAATTTGAGTTTAGGGGGTATGGTTAATATTTCACACGTTTCACCAGTTCATTATGGAATAAATGACTATTGTTATATATCATTATAAAGCCACTGCTTTTCTGCAATTTTTGATATATAATTTAACTCCCAAAGTAGTCGTAGATTTGATTTAATGGACGTTGTGTACCGTTGTGTGTATGAAAACAATAAATTTTTTTTCGTAATTTTGTACATTTTCGTGAATATTTCACCATTGAGTGTGAGGATTGGTACAAAGTTGGCACTTTCTGTTGGGGATATGTATTCTCAATATAATTCAGCACGATATTTATGATTCTCACCCTACTAAGGCGAATAAGAATGAGAAATATGGAGCTGGGTCGAATTTTTTTTTAAATTTTTTTTTTCATCAAAAAAACGCTTCAACTAAAAAAGCTCAACTCGGATTCGCGGGGACTTTTCACACTTTATCCGCAATGTGTGTCCCGGAAACATATAAAAAAATCAGCTTTCTCCGATTTTTTTCCTTACTTTCTCATTTTTATGTCTAATGTGCCTGGACTAATTATTTTATTTTGAGTATTATTCTGAGTAGAAACATAACTAACTTGTAGGTGTAACAGTGTTTGTAGCAATGTTGCTACAACTGCACAACAGTTGTAGCTACATGTACATTGCTACAAACACCTTTACTACTCCAACTGTTCATTTTAACTTATTATACATTATGATCGGTGACCATTAATAGATAGTTTTGAACGTTGAAAAGTTAGCTGTTCAACTTCAATAAATGATTTGTTCCACAATATGATCACATTATTTTATATTGACTATTGTTCTGTTCTATTACAGTTACTGGATACATCATCAAAAGCAACAGTTTTTTAAAAGAATACCCCTGATTATTATATAAACAGAAGTAGAGCAGGCTTCAACTTGCAAGTGTATCGACTCCATTTGACGTTGAATTATCGTTTCATTTTAGTCATTCCGCATTTTAAAACAAATGGCTTCATGACCGATTTTAAACAATAATTTTTTTTTCAAGAAAACGTGATAAAAGTGAGGTATCAGTCCTATCAGAAAGGTTCATTTAAAAATGTTTATTGCTACTGTTTCTAAGCTACAAAGTCAACAATTTGAATAGTTTCAATCAATAGCTAGTATATTGTCTTATATCCCAATTTATAGTGTGGGAAGTGGTGAGGTGAAAAAATGCACTCTGCATGACAATGTGTCTTTTAATAATCAGGGCTATTATTTAAAAAAAAATGATTTTTTGGGTGATGTATCCATTAACTGTGATTCTACTTGAAGTTTGATTCGAAATTCAGTTCGTTTTCACCAATTTGCTAATATTTTAAAAATCTTCTCATGAACCAGCGTGTACAATGACTTGATATTTGCTATGTAGCTTCCTTTTGAGGTGTAGAATCAAGTTTGTTCAAATGAAGTTCGTGAAGCAATATTTGGCTTTGTAATGCGAGGGGTAACATTTTTGGCCCCGCCCAAATTTCTATTTTCTGAACCAATGGACCGGTTTGAACCAAATTTGGTATGTGGTATTATTTTGTCATAAGTACTTGACTCATGCAAAAAAAAAATTCCCGCATCCCCATGGGAACCCTGGGAGGTAAAAATAGAAATATTTTCAAACGCCCATATTTCCCAAACCACACGGAATAGAGAGCTGTTATTTGGTATGAAATATCCTTAGGACCAGCAGAATTGAATGGGTGGTGAAAAAAAATTGCCATCGGTTATGTTAGGGTCTTCTGTAATGGGCATCGAAAAAATGCTGAGTCAGCATATTTGCAAAATTTTTTAAAAATCTTTTCTCCAGAGTGAGAACCAATCATCAGAATCATTTGATATTCGGTATACAGCATTCATAGGGGGGGTCAGATACATGTTTGTTAAAATAAAGCCCATTGGTTCGTATTTGGGCTCAATACAGGAGCTCAAATTTTTGACATAGGGTAATATGGGGAATATTCTTTAAAAATCTTCTTCTTCAGTACCACGAGTCATAATCTTTTAATGTTTGATATACATCATTGTTATGTGGGTCAGATTCAAGATTGTTCAAACCAAGTCCCTAGGTTAATGTTTGGGCTTCCTATGGAAGCCCAAATTTTAACTTTGTTCAATATGGGGGATAATTTAAAAAATCTTCTTCTTCAGATCCACCAGTCAGAATGCTATCATATTTGGTATGCAACATCTCTAGGGGGGTCAGATTCAAGTTTGTTCAAATAAGATCTCTAGGTAGATATTTGGGCTCGCTATGGTAGCACAAATTTTTAGTTATTGCGATATGAGGAAATTTCTTTAAAAATCTTCTTCTTCAGATCCACCAGTCAGAATGCTTTCATATTTGGTATACAACATCTCTAGGTGGGGGGGGGGGGGGGGGGGGGGGGGGGGGGGGGCAGATTCAAGTTTGTTGAATTCGAGTGCCTGGGTTAATATTTGGGCTCCATATGGGAACCTGAAATTTAACTTAATACAATATGAGGGAATTTCTTCAAAAATCTTCTTCAGATCCACTGGTCAGAATGCTTTCATATTTGGTATACAACATCTCTAGGGGGGTCAGATTCAATTTTGTTCAAATCGGATCCATAGGTTAATCTTTGGGCTCACTATGGTAGCCCAAATTTTAACTTTGTGCAATATGAAGAAATTTCTTTAAAATTTCTCTTCTTCAGATCCAACAGTCAGAATTCTTTCATATTTGTACACAACATCTCTAGGGAAGTCAGATTCAGCTGTGTTCAAATCGGGTCACAGGTTTAATATTTTGGCTTTCTATTGTAGCCCGAATTTTAACTTAGTGCGATATGAGGAAATTTCTTTAAAAATCTTCTTCAGACCCATCCATCAGAAAACTGCCATATGTGGTATACAACATGTCTAGGGGGGTCAGATTCAAGTTTATTCAAATCGAGTGCCTGGGGTAATATTTGGACTCCCTATTATCGCCCAAATTTTAACTTGGTGCAATATGAGGGAATTTCTTTAAAAATCTTCTTCAGATTCACTAGTCAGAATCCTTTCATATTTGGTATACAACATCTGTAGGGGTGTCTGATTCAAGTATGTTCAAATCGGGTCCATGGGTTAATATTTGGGCTCCCTATGGTAGCCCAAATTTTAACTTTGTGCAATATGAGGGAATTTCTTTAGAATGCTTTCATATTTATTATACAACATCTCCGGGGGGGGGGGGGGGGGGGGGGGGGGGGGGAGGGGGTCAGATTCAAGTTTGTTCAATTTGAGTCCCTGGCATAAGATTTGGTTTGTCTATTTGGGGGTGGGGAGTTCAGGGAGGGGACAGATTAGGTTCAGGGTTGTTCAAATCCATTCCTTACTGTTTGTCCATAAAATTTGCCATTCAAACTGTAGAGACATAATAACCCTTGGAAGTTTGACAGTGCTGTCTACAACTGATAGAATTGAAAGCAGTCAGGAAGACCTATGATGATAATCATCTGACATGGACACAAGAGTTACGAATAATTTCATGACTTCATTCCTCTGTAGTGTTGATGAACCACGACTAACTGAATCTGACCTAAAATATTTATTTGAACCACTTTATGAGGTGAGCGATTAAGGCCCCTTGTTTTTATTATTAATAATCTACAAAATATTTTGCAGGAGTCCATGCAGAATAATCCAAATGGTCACTGCTTCACACAGACATCATTTCAGTCATACTCAAACACAGGAGAAGGACCCCCACAAATATATCAAGCCTCATCATCGACCAGATCTGCACCAGGAGGAGTATGTATTAATTAAGTAGGATAACAGTATGGTATTATTGAATTTATTCTTCTCCAAGCTTTTCTTTTTTTGAAGATAGGGCCTGAGGAATGAAACCTTCCAATTAAAATGTACCAATCATGCAGAGTTCAGAAACAGGTTCTAAGATTTTAACCCTTTACCCAACGCAGACGATATCAAAATTTATTATTTTAAATATCATTTTTTAATTTTTTCAAAAAATTTCAGCAAAATCATATTATGTGACCACTCATTGGAACGAGCTCAATGAGCTCGTTCCAATGAGGGGTCACATGATATGGTTTTGTTGAAATATTTTGAAAAATTAAATTTTTTCGACTGCTCAATTTGCATATTACGCAGGCAGATGTGGGTGATCCGATAGATAAAGGGTTAATCTCTGGGAAAACCTACAAAAGTTAATATCATTGAAACCTAATTTCAGGTTGTTTGCCCAGGTGCCCATCTTTAGATTTAAGAAAGTACAGAAATCAAACAGGATACTAGAATGTGAATTATTTATCAAAGATAAAAGGTTTAAATGCAAACGAGGGAAGAAAAAAAAGAATGACGCAGAAAAAACAAAACAATGTAGACCTCCGAGAATGTCACAGAAAAAACAAAACAAAACAATGTAGACCTCCAAGAATGACACAGAAAAAACAAAACAATATAGACCTCCAAGATGACACAGAAAAAACAAAACAAAACAATGTAGACCTCCAAGATGACACAGAAAAAACAAAACAAAACAATATAGACCTCCAAGAATGACACAGAAAAAACAAAACAATATAGACCTCCAAGATGACACAGTAAAAAACAATGTAGACCTCCAAGATGACACAGAAAAAACAAAACAAAACAATGTAGATCTCCAAGAATGACACAGAAAAAACAAAACAATATAGACCTCCAAGATGACACAGTAAAAAACAATGTAGACCTCCAAGATGACACAGAAAAAACAAAACAAAACAATGTAGATCTCCAAGAATGACACAGAAAAAACAAAACAATATAGACCTCCAAGATGACACAGTAAAAAACAATGTAGACCTCCAAGATGACACAGAAAAAACAAAACAAAACAATGTAGATCTCCAAGAATGACACAGAAAAAACAAAACAAAACAATGTAGACCTCCAAGATGACACAGAAAAAACAAAACAAAACAATATAGACCTCCAAGAATGACACAGAAAAAACAAAACAATATAGACCTCCAAGATGACACAGTAAAAAACAATGTAGACCTCCAAGATGACACAGAAAAAACAAAACAAAACAATGTAGATCTCCAAGAATGACACAGAAAAAACAAAACAATATAGACCTCCAAGATGACACAGTAAAAAACAATGTAGACCTCCAAGATGACACAGAAAAAACAAAACAAAACAATGTAGATCTCCAAGAATGACACAGAAAAAACAAAACAAAACAATGTAGACCTCCAAGATGACACAGAAAAAACAAAACAAAACAATATAGACCTCCAAGAATGCACAGAAAAAACAAAACAATATAGACCTCCAAGATGACACAGTAAAAAACAATGTAGACCTCCAAGATGACACAGAAAAAACAAAACAAAACAATGTAGATCTCCAAGAATGACACAGAAAAAACAAAACAAAACAATGTAGACCTCCAAGATGACACAGAAAAAACAAAACAAAACAATATAGACCTCCAAGATGACACAGAAAAAACAAAACAATATAGACCTTCAAGATGACACGGTAAAAAACAATGTAGACCTCCAAGATGACACAGAAAAAACAAAACAAAACAATGTAGACCTCCAAGAATGACACAGAAAAAACAAAACAATGTAGACCTCCAAGATGACACAGTAAAAAACAATGTAGACCTCCAAGATGACACAGAAAAAACAAAACAAAACAATGTAGACCTCCAAGAATGACACAGAAAAAACAAAACAAAACAATGTAGACCTCCAAGAATGACACAGAAAAAACAAAACAATGTAGACCTCCAAGATGACACAGTAAAAAACAATGTAGACCTCCAAGATGACACAGTAAAAAACAATATAGACCTCCAAGATGACACAGAAAAAACAAAACAATGTAGACCTCCAAGATGACACAGAAAAAACAAAACAATATAGACCTCCAAGATGACACAGAAAAAACAAAACAATGTAGACCTCCAAGATGACACAGTAAAAAACAATATAGACCTCCAAGATGACACAGAAAAAACAAAACAATGTAGACCTCCAAGATGACACAGAAAAAACAAAACAATATAGACCTCCAAGATGACACAGAGAAAAACAATGTAGAACTCCAAGAATGACACAGAAAAAACAAAACAATGTAGACCTCCAAGATGACACAGAAAAAACAAAACAATGTAGACCTCCAAGATGACACAGAAAAAACAATGTAGACCTCCAAGATGACACAGAAAAAACAAAACAAAACAATGTAGACCTCCAAGAATGACACAGAAGAAACAAAACAAAACAATGTAGACCTCCAAGATGACACAGAAAAAACAAAACAAAACAATATAGACCTCCAAGATGACACAGAAAAAACAAAACAATGTAGACCTCCAAGATGACACAGAAAAAACAAAACAATGTAGACCTCCAAGATGACACAGAAAAAACAAAACAAAACAATATAGACCTCCAAGATGACACAGAAAAAACAATGTAGAACTCCAAGAATGACACACAAAAAACAAAACAAAACAATGTAGACCTCCAAGAATGACACAGAAAAAACAAAACAAAACAATGTAGACCTCCAAGAATGACACAGAAAAAACAAAACAAAACAATGTAGACCTCCAAGAATGACACAGAAAAATCAAAACAATATAGACCTCCAAGATGACACAGTTAAAAACAATGTAGACCTCCAAGATGACGCAGAAAAAACAATGTAGAACTCCAAGAATGACACACAAAAAACAAAACAAAACAATGTAGACCTCCAAGAATGACACAGAAAAAACAAAACAAAACAATGTAGACCTCCAAGAATGACACAGAAAAAACAAAACAAAACAATGTAGACCTCCAAGAATGACACAGAAAAAACAAAACAATATAGACCTCCAAGATGACACAGTAAAAAACAATGTAGACCTCCAAGATGACACAGAAAAAACAATGTAGAACTCCAAGAATGACACAGAAAAAACAAAACAAAACAATGTAGACCTCCAAGATGACACAGAAAAAACAAAACAATATAGACCTCCAAGATGACACAGAAAAAACAAAACAAAACAATGTAGATCTCCAAGAATGACACAGAATAAACAAAACAAAACAATGTAGACCTCCAAGATGACACAGAAAAAACAAAACAAAACAATATAGACCTCCAAGAATGACACAGAAAAAACAAAACAATATAGACCTCCAAGATGACACAGTAAAAAACAATGTAGACCTCCAAGATGACACAGAAAAAACAAAACAAAACAATGTAGATCTCCAAGAATGACACAGAAAAAACAAAACAATATAGACCTCCAAGATGACACAGTAAAAAACAATGTAGACCTCCAAGATGACACAGAAAAAACAAAACAAAACAATGTAGATCTCCAAGAATGACACAGAAAAAACAAAACAAAACAATGTAGACCTCCAAGATGACACAGAAAAAACAAAACAAAACAATATAGACCTCCAAGAATGACACAGAAAAAACAAAACAATATAGACCTCCAAGATGACACAGTAAAAAACAATGTAGACCTCCAAGATGACACAGAAAAAACAAAACAAAACAATGTTGATCTCCAAGAATGACACAGAAAAAACAAATCAAAACAATGTAGACCTCCAAGATGACACAGAAAAAACAAAACAAAACAATATAGACCTCCAAGATGACACAGAAAAAACAAACAATATAGACCTCCAAGTTGACACGGTAAAAAACAATGTAGACCTCCAAGATGACACAGAAAAAACAAAACAAAACAATGTAGACCTCCAAGAATGACACAGAAAAAACAAAACAATGTAGACCTCCAAGATGACACAGTAAAAAACAATGTAGACCTCCAAGATGACACAGAAAAAACAAAACAAAACAATGCAGACCTCCAAGAATGACACAGAAAAAACAAAACAAAACAATGTAGACCTCCAAGAATGACACAGAAAAAACAAAACAATGTAGACCTCCAAGATGACACAGTAAAAAACAATGTAGACCTCCAAGATGACACAGTAAAAAACAATATAGACCTCCAAGATGACACAGAAAAAACAAAACAATGTAGACCTCCAAGATGACACAGAAAAAACAAAACAATATAGACCTCCAAGATGACACAGAAAAAACAAAACAATGTAGACCTCCAAGATGACACAGTAAAAAACAATATAGACCTCCAAGATGACACAGAAAAAACAAAACAATGTAGACCTCCAAGATGACACAGAAAAAACAAAACAATATAGACCTCCAAGATGACCCAGAAAAAAACAATGTAGAACTCCAAGAATGACACAGAAAAAACAAAACAATGTAGACCTCCAAGATGACACAGAAAAAACAAAACAATGTAGACCTCCAAGATGACACAGAAAAAAACAATGTAGACCTCCAAGATGACACAGAAAAAACAAAACAAAACAATGTAGACCTCCAAGAATGACACAGAAAAAACAAAACAAAACAATGTAGACCTCCAAGATGACACAGAAAAAACAAAACAAAACAATATAGACCTCCAAGATGACACAGAAAAAACAAAACAATGTAGACCTCCAAGATGACACAGAAAAAACAAAACAATGTAGACCTCCAAGATGACACAGAAAAAACAAAACAAAACAATATAGACCTCCAAGATGACACAGAAAAAACAAAACAATATAGACCTCCAAGATGACACAGAAAAAACAAAACAATGTAGACCTCCAAGAATGACACAGAAAAAACAAAACAAAACAATGTAGACCTCCAAGAATGACACAGAAAAAACAAAACAAAACAATGTAGACCTCCAAGAATGACACAGAAAAAACAAAACAATATAGACCTCCAAGATGACACAGTAAAAAACAATGTAGACCTCCAAGATGACACAGAAAAAACAATGTAGAACTCCAAGAATGACACAGAAAAAACAAAACAAAACAATGTAGACCTCCAAGAATGACACAGAAAAAACAAAACAAAACAATGTAGACCTCCAAGAATGACACAGAAAAAACAAAACAATATAGACCTCCAAGATGACACAGTAAAAAACAATGTAGACCTCCAAGATGACACAGAAAAAACAATGTAGAACTCCAAGAATGACACAGAAAAAACAAAACAAAACAATGTAGACCTCCAAGATGACACAGAAAAAACAAAACAATATAGACCTCCAAGATGACACAGTAAAAAACAATGTAGACCTCCAAGATGACACAGAAAAAACAATGTAGAACTCCAAGAATGACACAGAAAAAACAAAACAAAACAATGTAGACCTCCAAGAATGACACAGAAAAAACAAAACAAAACAATGTAGACCTCCAAGAATGACACAGAAAAAACAAAACAAAACAATGTAGACCCCCAAGATGACACAGAAAAAACAAAACAAAACAATATAGACCTCCAAGATGACACAGAAAAAAACAAAACAATGTAGACCTCCAAGATGACACAGAAAAAACAAAACAATGTAGACCTCCAAGATGACACAGAAAAAACAAAACAATATAGACCTCCGAGATGACACAGAAAAAAACAATGTAGACCTCCAAGAATGACACAGAAAAAACAAAACAAAACAATGTAGACCTCCAAGAATGACACAGAAAAAACAAAACAAAACAATGTAGACCTCCAAGATGCCACAGAAAAAACAAAACAATATAGACCTCCGAGATGACACAGAAAAAAACAATGTAGACCTCCAAGAATGACACAGAAAAAACAAAACACAACAATGTTGATCTCCAAGATGACACAGAAAAAACAAAACAAAACAATATAGACCTCCAAGAATGACACAGAAAAAACAAAACAAAACAATGTAGACCTCCAAGATGACACAGAAAAAACAAAACAAAACAATGTAGACCTCCAAGAATGACACAGAAAAAACAAAACAAAACAATGTAGACCTCCAAGATGACACAGTAAAAAACAATGTAGACCTCCAAGATGACACAGAAAAAACAAAACAAAACAATGTAGACCTCCAAGATGACACAGAAAAAACAAAACAAAACAATATAGACCTCCAAGAATGACACAGAAAAAACAAAACAAAACAATGTAGACCTCCAAGATGACACAGAAAAAACAAAACAAAACAATGTAGACCTCCAAGAATGACACAGAAAAAACAAAACAAAACAATGTAGACCTCCAAGAATGACACAGAAAAAACAAAACAAAACAATGTAGACCTCCAAGATGACACAGAAAAAACAAAACAAAACAATGTAGACCTCCGAGATGACACAGAAAAAACAAAACAAAACAATGTAGACCTCCAAGAATGACACAGAAAAAACAAAACAAAACAATGTAGACCTCCAAGATGACACAGAAAAAACAAAACAATATAGACCTCCGAGATGACACAGAAAAAAACAATGTAGACCTCCAAGAATGACACAGAAAAAACAAAACAAAACAATGTAGACCTCCAAGAATGACACAGAAAAAACAAAACAAAACAATGTAGACCTCCAAGATGACACAGAAAAAACAAAACAAAACAATATAGACCTCCAAGATGACACAGAAAAAACAAAACAATGTAGACCTCCAAGATGACACAGAAAAAACAAAACAAAACAATGTAGACCTCCAAGATGCCACAGAAAAAACAAAACAATATAGACCTCCGAGATGACACAGAAAAAAACAATGTAGACCTCCAAGATGACACAGAAAAAACAAAACAAAACAATGTAGACCTCCAAGAATGACACAGAAAAAACAAAACAAAACAATGTAGACCTCCAAGATGACACAGAAAAAACAAAACAAAACAATATAGACCTCCAAGATGACACAGAAAAAACAAAACAATGTAGACCTCCAAGATGACACAGAAAAAACACAACAATGTAGACCTCCAAAATGACACATAAAAAACAAAACAAAACAATATAGACCTCCAAGATGACACAGAAAAAAACAAAACAATATAGACCTCCAAGAATGACACAGAAAAAACAAAACAAAACAATGTAGACCTCCAAGAATGACACAGAAAAAACAAAACAAAACAATGTAGACCTCCAAGAATGACACAGAAAAAACAAAACAATATAGACCTCCAAGATGACACAGTAAAAAACAATGTAGACCTCCAAGATGACACAGAAAAAACAATGTAGAACTCAAGAATGACACAGAAAAAACAAAACAAAACAATGTAGACCTCCAAGAATGACACAGAAAAAACAAAACAAAACAATGTAGACCTCCAAGAATGACACAGAAAAAACAAAACAATATAGACCTCCAAGATGACACAGTAAAAAACAATGTAGACCTCCAAGATGACACAGAAAAAACAATGTAGAACTCCAAGAATGACACAGAAAAAACAAAACAAAACAATGTAGACCTCCAAGATGACACAGAAAAAACAAAACAATATAGACCTCCAAGATGACACAGTAAAAAACAATGTAGACCTCCAAGATGACACAGAAAAAACAATGTAGAACTCCAAGAATGACACAGAAAAAACAAAACAAAACAATGTAGACCTCCAAGAATGACACAGAAAAAACAAAACAAAACAATGTAGACCTCCAAGAATGACACAGAAAAAACAAAACAAAACAATATAGACCTCCAAGATGACACAGAAAAAAACAAAACAATGTAGACCTCCAAGATGACAGAAAAAACAAAACAATGTAGACCTCCAAGATGACACAGAAAAAACAAAACAATATAGACCTCCGAGATGACACAGAAAAAAACAATGTAGACCTCCAAGAATGACACAGAAAAAACAAAACAATGTAGACCTCCAAGATGACACAGAAAAAACAAAACACTGTAGACCTCCAAAAATGACACAGAAAAAACAAAACAAAACAATGTAGACCTCCAAGAATGACACAGAAAAAACAAAACAATGTAGACCTCCAAGATGACACAGAAAAAACAATGTAGACCTCCAAGATGACACAGAAAAAACAAAACAATGTAGACCTCCAAGAATGACACAGAAAAAACAAAACAATGTAGACCTCCAAGAATGACACAGAAAAAACAAAACAATGTAGACCTCCAAGATGACCCTGAAAAAACAATGTAGACCTCCAAGAATGACACAGAAAAAACAAAACAAAACAATGTAGACCTCCAAGATGACACAGAAAAAAACAAAACAATATAGACCTCCAAGATGACACAGTAAAAAACAATGTAGACCTCCAAGATGACACAGAAAAAACAATGTAGAACTCCAAGAATGACACAGAAAAAACAAAACAAAACAATGTAGACCTCCAAGAATGACACAGAAAAAACAAAACAAAACAATGTAGACCTCCAAGAATGACACAGAAAAAACAAAACAATGTAGACCTCCAAGATGACACAGAAAAAACAATGTAGACCTCCAAGATGACACAGAAAAAACAAAACAATGTAGACCTCTAAGATGGCACAGAAAAAACAATGTAGACTTCCAAGATGACACAGAAAAAACAAAACAATGTAGACCTCCAAGAATGACACAGAAAAAACAAAACAATGTAGACCTCCAAGATGACCCAGAAAAAACAATGTAGACCTCCAAGAATGACACAGAAAAAACAAAACAAAACAATGTAGACCTCCAAGATGACACAGAAAAAAACAGAACAATATAGACCTCCAAGATGACACAGTAAAAAACAATGTAGACCTCCAAGATGATACAGAAAAAACAATGTAGAACTCCAAGAATGACACAGAAAAAACAAAACAAAACAATGTAGACCTCCAAGAATGACACAGAAAAAACAAAACAAAACAATGTAGACCTCCAAGAATGACACAGAAAAAACAAAACAAAACAATGTAGACCCCCAAGATGACACAGAAAAAACAAAACAAAACAATATAGACCTCCAAGATGACACAGTAAAAAACAATGTAGACCTCCAAGATGACACAGAAAAAACAATGTAGAACTCCAAGAATGACACAGAAAAAACAAAACAAAACAATGTAGACCTCCAAGAATGACACAGAAAAAACAAAACAAAACAATGTAGACCTCCAAGAATGACACAGAAAAAACAAAACAATGTAGACCTCCAAGATGACACAGAAAAAACAATGTAGACCTCCAAGATGACACAGAAAAAACAAAACAATGTAGACCTCTAAGATGGCACAGAAAAAACAATGTAGACTTCCAAGATGACACAGAAAAAACAAAACAATGTAGACCTCCAAGAATGACACAGAAAAAACAAAACAATGTAGACCTCCAAGATGACCCAGAAAAAACAATGTAGACCTCCAAGAATGACACAGAAAAAACAAAACAAAACAATGTAGACCTCCAAGATGACACAGAAAAAAACAAAACAATATAGACCTCCAAGATGACACAGTAAAAAACAATGTAGACCTCCAAGATGACACAGAAAAAACAATGTAGAACTCCAAGAATGACACAGAAAAAACAAAACAAAACAATGTAGACCTCCAAGAATGACACAGAAAAAACAAAACAAAACAATGTAGACCTCCAAGAATGACACAGAAAAAACAAAACAATGTAGACCTCCAAGATGACACAGAAAAAACAATGTAGACCTCCAAGATGACACAGAAAAAACAAAACAATGTAGACCTCCAAGATGACACAGAAAAAACAATGTAGACCTCCAAGAATGACACAGAAAAAACAAAACAATGTAGACCTCCAAGATGACACAGAAAAAACAAAACAATGTAGACCTCCAAGATGACACAGAAAAAACAAAACAAGAAAGACCTCCAAGAATGACACAGAAAAAACAAAACAAAACAATATAGACCTCCAAGGTGACACAGAAAAAACAAAACAAAACAATGTAGACCTCCAAGAATGACACAGAAAAAACAAAACAAAACAATGTAGACCTCCAAGATGACACAGAAAAAACAAAACAAAACAATGTAGACCTCCAAGATGCCACAGAAAAAACAAAACAATATAGATCTCCGAGATGACACAGAAAAAAACAATGTAGACCTCCAAGAATGACACAGAAAAAACAAAACAAAACAATGTAGACCTCCAAGATGCCACAGAAAAAACAAAACAATGTAGACTTCCAAGATGACACAGAAAAAACAAAACAATGTAGACCTCCAAGATGACACAGAAAAAACAAAACAAAACAATGTAGACCTCCAAGATGACACAGAAAAAACAAAACAATATAGACCTCCAAGATGACACAGAAAAAACAATGTAGACCTCCTCCAAGATGACATTGGATTTTCTAATTAGTTTCAATTTGAGATAAATGAATCGAGAAACTCTTAGTGTGTTCTGATTTCAAAGTAGAAGAGGGACCTGTTGTCATGGAAACCAGAAACTCTTAATATGTTCTGATTTAAAAGTAGAAGAGGGACCTGTTGTCATGGAAGCCAGTTTCCCAGTAACAAACTTCTTTGCGGAGGAACATTGTAAAACCTGGTCTATAAGTACATCGAAAATCCTGAATATACCTCCCCTTACTGCTGTCCATAGGTCTGCAAACCATGGAACTGCAAATCTTTCATTTACGCAACAAAAGTTCGCTTTCTTTTTCAGTTTCAGCAATCCAGTAATCTGCAGACGTCCATTTCTGAAATGCTTTACTTTACACAGTTTCATGGCCTAGCTTTACTTTACACAGTTTCATGGCCTAGCTTTACTTTACACAGTTTCGTGGCCTAGCTTTACTTTACACAGTTTCATGGCCTAGCTTTACTTTACACAGTTTTATGGCCTAGCTTTACTTTACCCAGTTTCATGGCCTAGGAGCTAATCTCCTCGCTCTCCGTCTCGTCCGTCAACACCATGTTTTGGTCTTCTCCTCCGAAGTCACTGGGCCAATTCAAGTGAAAGTTTGTGTGTGTGATAGTCAAGAAGGGGCATTGCATTTTTGTTTAACTCAGTATGCCCAGCTCCATAGGGAGGGAGTGGAGAAAAATGCTCCAAAATATTTTTAAAATCTTCTTCTCATGAACCAGCGTGTACAATGACTTGATATTTGCTATGTAGCTTCCTTTTGAGGTGTAGAATCAAGTTTGTTCAAATGAAGTTCGTGAAGCAATATTTGGCTTTGTAATGCGAGGGGTAACATTTTTGGCCCTGCCCAAATTTCTATTTTCTGAACCAATGGACCGGTTTGAACCAAATTTGGTATGTGGTATTATTTTGTCATAAGTACTTGACTCATGCAAAAAAAAAATTCCCGCATCCCCATGGGAACCCTGGGAGGTAAAAATAGAAATATTTTCAAACGCCCATATTTCCCAAACCACACGGAATAGAGAGCTGTTATTTGGTATGAAGTATCCTTAGGACCAGCAGAATTGAATGGGTGGTGAAAAAAAATTGCCATCGGTTATGTTAGGGTCTTCTGTAATGGGCATCGAAAAAATGCTGAGTCAGCATATTTGCAAAAATTTTTAAAAATCTTTTCTCCAGAACCAATCATCAGAGGGGGGGGGCGGAAAAAACACAGAAAAAACAATGTAGACCTCCTCCAAGATGACATTGGATTTTCTAATTAGTTTCAATTTGAGATAAATGAAACGAGAAACTCTTAGTATGTTCTGATTTCAAAGTAGAAGAGGGACCTGTTGTCATGGAAACCAGAAACTCTTAGTATGTTCTGATTTCAAAGTAGAAGAGGGACCTGTTGTCATGGAAGCCAGTTTCCCAGTAACAAACTTCTTTGCGGAGGAACATTGTAAAACCTGGTCTATAAGTACATCGAAAATCCTGAATATACCTCCCCTTACTGCTGTCCATAGGCCTGCAAACCATGGAACTGCAAATCTTTCATTTACGCAACAAAAGTTCGCTTTCTTTTTCAGTTTCAGCAATCCAGTCATCTGCAGACATCCATTTCTGAAATGCTTTACTTTACACAGTTTCATGGCCTAGCTTTACTTTACACAGTTTCATGGCCTAGCTTTACTTTACACAGTTTCATGGCCTAGCTTTACTTTACACAGTTTCATGGCCTAGCTTTACTTTACACAGTTTTATGGCCTAGCTTTACTTTACCCAGTTTCATGGCCTAGCTTTACTTTACACAGTTTCATGGCCTAGCTTTACTCTACACAGTTTCATGGCCTAGCTTTACTTTACACAGTTTCATGACCTAGCTTTACTTTACACAGTTTCATGGCCTAGCTTTACTTTACCCAGTTTCATGGCCTAGCTTTACTTTACACAGTTTCATGGCCTAGCTTTACTCTACACAGTTTTATGGCCTAGCTTTACTTTACACAGTTTCATGGCCTAGCTTTACTTTACACAGTTTCATGGCCTAGCTTTACTTTACACAGTTTCATGGCCTAGCTTTGACATGGTTGTTAAGGATGATGAGAATGGGTGTAATCGATTCCTGTTTGACCGAAAGCAGTTCAAAGTTTTCAACAATCGATTATATTTCTAACACATGTTTTGGGTTATATTTTCATTGCGGATAAATAAATCAAAGTTCAGTAAACGCATCTACTTCATTTCACTCTTTCAGTAAACACATCTACTTCATTTCACTCTTTCAGTAAACACATCTACTTCATTTCACTCTTTCAGTAAACACATCTACTTCAGTTCACTCTTTCAGTAAACACATCTACTTCAGTTCAGTCTGTCAGTAAACACATCTACTTCATTTCACTCTTTCAGTAAACACATCTACTTCATTTCACTCTTTCAGTAAACACATCTACTTCAGTTCACTCTTTCAGTAAACACATCTGCTTCAGTTCAGTCTGTCAGTAAACACATCTACTTCATTTCACTCTTTCAGTAAACACATCTACTTCATTTCACTCTTTCAGTAAACACATCTGCTTCAGTTCAGTCTGTCAGTAAACACATCTACTTCAGTTCACTCTTTCAGTAAACACATCTACTTCAGTTCACTCTTTCAGTAAACACGGCTACTTCAGTTCACTCAGTAAACAGATCTACTTCAGTTCACTCTTTCAGTAAACACATCTACTTCAGTTCACTCAGTAAACACATCTACTTCAGTTCACTCATTCATTAAACACATCTACTTCAGTTCACTCATTCATTAAACACATCTACTTCAGTTCACTCTTTCAGTAAACACATCTACTTCAGTTCACTCTTTCAGGCAAAATCTTTTCATTCATGTCATGTGGATACAAAATGACGTTGTTTGATGAAGTGTTGTTGTTTTTCAGTTTAGAGATGGGCAATATACCAAAAAAAAACAACTGTTAACGATATCATAGGCATACCGAAAAACCAACCGTTAATGATATCATTGGCATACCGAAAAACCAACCGTTAATGATATCATAGGCATACCGAAAAACCAACCGTTAATGATATCATAGGCATACCGAAAAACCAACCGTTAACGATATCATAGGCATACCAAAAAAACCAAGCGTTAACGATATCATAGGCATACCGAAAAACCAACCGTCAATGATATCATAGGCATTCCGAAAAACCAACCGTCAACGTTATCATAGGCATACCGAAAAACCAACCGTTAACGATATCATAGGCATACCGGAAAACCAACCGTTAATGATATCATAGGCATACCGAAAAACCAAACCAAATCAATCATTGAATACAGAAACTGTCTGAATTTTCAAATTTTCCTGCATTCACTATTTACAAGGCCCTGTGAGCTTTGATAGCAGTTGAAGGGTTGATTTTCATGAAAGAAGTGGCTGATTTTCTTTTCAGTTTTGTTAACCCTTTGGACCCTGAATTATCAGCAGATTACATTGTTGAGCTGCTTAGCAGTGATTTCTAGCCACCAAGCACATATTAACACATTTCTCTTTCTCCCACCCCAACATCCTAAACATATATTTTGCAAAATTTAATCATGTTGGTGTTGCAAAAATGTTGACGTCTGTCTCTACCCAAAATCAACGGTGTCCCACAGGGTAAAAAAAGAGAGGGACAGTCAGGGTTTTAAGATTGGAGTTTTGGGAAGTTCCTCGCAAAGGTACAGACGTGTCATTTTGAAAATTGCAGGAGAGCCATTATGGTTTGCCTCAAATCTCCCTAGGAGGGCCATTTTGGGTTCGCCTAAAATGACCCCAGGAGGGCCATTTATGGTTTGTGGGGGCATTTTGTTTCAGCCTGATGGGTAGACAACTAATATCATTTTAAGGTACATGGTTTGTGTAATTATGATGTACGTCATCACGTAATGTATAGATGCAGACTTGAATATTTGGATGCAAGATACCAGGTTACCCATGATACTCACTAACAGTAATTGTTTGTTATAGTTATCTTGCATCCAAATAACCAAGCCTCTATCTATACATTACATGACTGTAAAAGGCAGTGCACTGTGCTCACCGCCAGATACTGATAACTTGGGATGAATCAATCAGATTTGGGGGACAATTTTGGGATGAAACATCCCAGGCAAATCGTCAGGAGTCGATCTGGCTTGGGGATGATACATCCCATAATTGCGTGTGACACGAGAGTTGTTTCAGCCTTGTGTACAATGTAATAACTAATTACAATTTTGGAATTGGTAGACCTCCTGCTCATATTTGGAAAGTTACTTACTGTCTCTGGGTAACTGCGTTGACGACACATTACAAACTTCACAAATTGCACTTGTGTTACATGTACCTCCTTCAGTCTGCGAAAATTGCCATTTGAGGCGGCCGATTTTGAGGTGCCTTCGACTGAATTAATGGGCCGTAGAAATTGGGGTTAGGTGGACGTTCACCATCCACAGAATTTTGATCTCAGGCGGCCGACTGTGGCCCGGGGCGACCGTCTGCCTCAAAATGCCAAGCCCGAAGGTAAGTTACCCCCTCCAAAAATAAATTTTAAAAATGGTTATACAAAAAGAAAAATTCTGAAAGAATCAAAATGATAAAAATTACAAAGCAATCTACAAGCCACACACTGCTAAGCACCTGCACTAACAAAAATTCCTGGAGCTTTCTCACTCAATGACACAAAATATGTCGTTGAAGCAAAAAGCGCTTAGCATTTAATCATTTCAGACATCATAAACAAACTATTATACTGCACTTCTAATCCTAACTTAATATTACCAGTCGGTCAAGGCTGAGTGCTTGCATAAAAAAATCTCAAGAACTTTCTGACTCAACAACACAAATATGTCGTTGAAGCAAAAACTCTAAGCATTTAGTCATGTCAGACATCCTGAACAAATTATTATCCTGTGCTCCAATTCTAACTTGAATTTAGTAATGTCAGACATCCTAAACATAGAGAGTAATCGCTTGACTGGACTGCTTACGTGAAATAATTCATGAGAGGTGAGGGACGTTGTACAAACAAGAGCACACGTGTTTTATAGTATAGTCCCTCGCCTCGAATGAATTATTTCACATAACCAGTCCAGTTAAGCGTTTATTCTGTTTATAACTTTTCATTATTAATGATAATTATATTATTTGACCCTTCACCTAACGTAACAGCCAAAACCAGCCAGCACTATTCTCAAAAATCGCCAATTAATTTTCATTATCTTTTCATTTTTAGCTCAACTTTGACATAAGTCAAGTTTGAGCTTATGCCATGGCCAGTCATCCGTCTGTCCATCAACAATTCAATACGGCTCGGGCTAGAGGCCGTATTTATGAACCGATCTTTACGAAACTTCTTGGGTACCTTTGTTATCACCGTGGGATGAGAACGAGTGTTTTTGGGTCCAGTCCGAAATTCAAGTTGGCTGCTGGCAGCCATTTTGTACAAAATTAGATGCAATCAGATTTTTGCGCAGAACTTCATATGAAAGCTCTGATTTGAAAATTTTTTTGTATGAATGTTTAGTGTCATGGAATACATCACATATAATACAGGTTTTCTTCTTGTGAGTAAATTAAGCAAATTAGACTATCTTTGATGTATTTAGTGTTACATTCAGCACTGTAAGTGCGAATGCCAATATGGCTCGGCCTAGAGGCCGTATTTATGAACCAATCTTTACGAAACTTCTTGGGTACCTTTGTTATCACCGTGGGACGAGAACAAGTGTTTTAGGGTCCGGTCCGAAATTCAAGATGGCCGATGGCAGCCATTTTGTTCAAAATTAGGTGCAATCAGATTTTTACGCAGAACTTCCATATGAAAGCGCTGATTTGAATAATTTTTTGTGTGAATGTTTAATACCATGGGATCCATCACATATAGTACAGGTTTTTTTCTCGTGCAGACATTATGCAAATTAGATGAACTTTGATTTTTTCAGTGCAGCTTACACACAGTAAGCACACATGTCAATACGGCTTGGGCTAGGGGCTGTATTTATGAACTGATCTTCACGAAACGTCTTGGGTACCTTTGTTATCACCTTGGGATGAGAACGAGTGTTTCTGGTCCAAAATTCAAGATGGCTGCTAGTGGCCATTTTGTACCGAAATTAGGTCTAATCAGTTTTTTTGTACACAACTTCTGTATGAAAGTTCTGATTTGAATAAATTTTTGTATGAATGTTTAGTAACATGGAATACATCATATATAATACAGGTTTTTTTCTCATGCAGAAATTATGCAAATTAGATGAATTTTGATGTATTCAGTGCTACTTATACACAGTAAGTGCACATGTCAATATGGCTCGGGCAGAGGCTGTATGTATGAACCAATCTTCACGAAACTTCTTGGGTACCTTTGTTATCACCTTGGGACGAGAACGAGTGTTTCTGGATGGGGTCCAAAATTCAAGATGACTGTCAGTGGCCATTTTGTACCGAAATTAGGTCCAATCAGTTTTTTGTCAACTTCTGTATGGCTCGTATTTATGAACTGATCTTCATGAAACTTCTTGGGTACCTTTGTTATCACCTTGGGACAGGAACAAGTGTTTTTAGGTGACTTTGTTATTACTGTGCTATGAGAACAAATATTTTGGGGTTCAGTCAGACCCACTCTGGGACTCCAAGATTTCTTTTCTAGTTTTGCATCAGACTGTCGCCCACCTTTACGATACTTTACCTATACATTTGTTAGAGGCTACGGTCAGTATTTTTGTACAGACCATTACAATACTTATATGTACCTTTGTTATCAGGTCATTACCTAGATGTTTGTCATTGCTGTGTCACATACTATACATGTACATGTCTTAACAAATTGAGCTACAGTGTCATTGACACTTTCATTTGTCTCAAAAACATAGGTTATGACCCCTCATTGGGACAAGCTCATTCCAATGCTCAGGGGTCTTAACCTGTTTTTGAGACAAAAAATGAAAATAATAGTTCAAGAATTTTTTTTGCAAGTGTCGTCTGCTTTTCATGTTAGGTAAAGGGTTAAAAAAAAACCCCAAACAATGAAGTCCTCATTACACCCATGGCAAAGTGACTTTGTTTGCACGCACGGATACATGACCCAATTGTTGATTGCATAATTTCCTTGTGAAGTTATCATTTATAATCAAACCGGGAAATCCCAGTAAATCACACTTTGGAAAGTAATAAAAATTATTATACTGTGCTCCTAATTCAAACTTGAATTTTACCGGTCGGTCGAGCTGAGTGCCTGCACAAAAAAAATCGAAAGAGCTTTCTGCTTCAATGATGCAAAATATGTCGTTGAAGCAAAAAGCGCTTAGCATTTGCCCGTGTCAGACACTGTAAACAAAATCATATTAGAACAGCCACAAAATTCAGTGTATCGCTACCAAGTGAACTCAACACAGCCCGCATTCGAATAATTCTCAATACTCCAGCCCTGGACGGCATGAATTCCATGATCCAGAAAAATATATAAATAAAATCTAACTGAACGGCAAATTCATACCTTTTTCCAGGTATGTGAATCAAGATGAAATTCCATCAAATATCAAATTTATTCTCACAGACTTAATCTGAAATAATCAAAATCCATCTTACCAGTTCAGCGGTCCAAGAGAAAGTCACACCGTATTGATTTCTGCATCAGTAAATATACATGTAGCTAATCTGCTAAATTGTTTAGCCAAGAACGCAAGCAAACTACCCTGTTAACTCAATTCTATTGCATCATGTCCACGCAAAACGTGCGGTGTGTTCAAACAGGACAATATTAACACACCTGATACTTCAGACTGGTACCAAAGTTTATATTAGATATTTTATCCAAGTGTATTAAGCCAGCCAATATTTTAGGTTAGTACTACAGTACGTGGAGAGTGGATTGTAACTAAATCACCCGTGGAGTGGAGTTATCACCCAAATATTCCTTTCAAATTCTGTACATATGGACAAAAACACAAGCAATGTTTTAGCCAATGGACCTCCGGGTTTAACCCGAAGGTCCAATGGCTGGAACTTTGCTTGTGCTTGTTATGCTTTGCAACAAATTTGCAATTATTGCTTGCGTGGAATCTCCACTCCACGAGTGATTTAGTGATATACACTCTCCACGTACTGTATACAACATTCCACTCATATTACTGCATTTTAATGCTTTTCATCAACATTCATAGTTCTGGAAAAAATGTTATGCAGTCCTTGAAAAGTTCTTTAATAGTCCTTGATTTTATTTTCCAAAATAAGTGGGAACCCTGTAGGCATATAGTTGAGGGATCAGTCTGTACTTCTATACAAACATTTTGCTTTATAACTCAAGCAGCGGTTGTCAAATTTTGATGTTCTTTGATATGGTTGTAGATCAGTATAGGGGAAACTGATATCCAATCTTGCATTCCGACTCGAGGTGATCCTGGCTGTCAAAAGTGTCATTAAACCCCAACAAAAAAAAATCCACATCTTGTGAGTTTTGTCCACACATACCAGAGTTGTGTCCCATGTTAGACTTAGAACACTGCCCATACAAATGCTTTGCACTATAACTTGAGCATCGGTTGTTACATTTTGTCCAATGATATCGTGAGAAACCAGCTTGGAGGAAAGGATATCCACGTATTCAGCAGAGTTATGGCTCAGGATTGACAAAGAAAACTGTCAGTCCAAAAATTTTGTATTATAACTAGAGCAAATTGTCAGGTTTTGATGTCCTGTGGTATGATGAGGAAAATGATATCCATATCTTATATTTTTATGCTGAAAAGAGTGATGGCCCTTGTGTCAATACAAACATTTTGCATTATAATGCAAACACAGGTTGTCAAAAGATTTTGATGTCGTTTGGAATGGTGAGAGAGCAGTTTGGGGGAAAGGATTCATGTATCTACATATTGCAGGTTTCATGCATACATACTTGCTAAAGTTATGTACCTAGTTAAGTCATCCAACGAAGTTGTAATGACTTATAGAGACTGTCAGCCTTTTATACCCCCTGCAACAAGTTGTAGGGGGGGGGGGGGGGGAAGTATATTGGAATCACCTAATCTGTCCATAGACATAATTTTGTCCAGTGATTTTCTCAGATGCTTATGCACCAATTTGCTCAAAACTTGGTATGAATGTTCACCACCACGGAACCTGTGATTATAGTTTCGGTCAGATTTTTTTGGGTCAGAATTATGCCCTTTATCAACTTGAAAAAGCAGGCCAGGAATTTTGTCCGGAGATTTTCTCAGATGTTTATGGGACGATTCCTTTGAAACTTGGTATTGCTGTTTACTACCATGGGAACGTGTGCATCTACGATTATAGTTTTGATCGGAAATTGTTTTGCCAGAGTTGTGCTCATTTTTGGCTTAGATTGTCTGAAGTTTGTCCAGAGATTTTCTCAGATGTTTGTGGGTTCCTTTGAAACTTGGCATGGATGTTCACTACTATGGGATCCTGTGCACCTGTAATTATTGTTTTGGTCGGACTCTTTTTGGCAGAGTTATGCTCCTTTTCATCTTGGAATGCCTGAATTGGGGGCGCAGTGACTCAGTAGGTAGAGGCGCAGGCTGCAAGCCGAGAGGTCCTCAGTTCGAATCCCTCCTGCGGCAACTGCGTTGTGTCCTTGGGCAAGACACTTCACCCCCATTGCCCACGTGGGGGCACGGTGGCGCTGTGTACTAAGGCGTACTGCACGTCGATGGTGCACTTGTTTCAACCAATGCTAACCCTGCTTGTGTGGAGTTAGTATGTTGGACAGCTGACAGTTGCTCGCCATTGCTTGGTGGTTCTCTCTGGGTACTCCGGCTTCCTCCACCCATAAAACTGTCATGGTCATGATTAGCCATTGTGCAGAAATATGTGACCTTAAACACCAATAAATAAATAAATATAATGTCTGAATTGCCTAGAATTTTGACCTGTGACTATAGTTTTGGTCAGACGTTTTTGCCGGGGGTATGGACAGGCCCATCTGGGACAGTCACACTTCTAGTTTTAGCTCACCTGACTGAAAGTCAGGATGAGCTATTGTGACCACTCGCCGCCTGTCGTCCATCGTCCATTAAAATAGTGTTTGCACCTGCTTCCCTAAACCAGTGAACCAATTTTAGTCAAATTTGAAGTGATTGCTTGTTCTGACATCATATTTTGTTTTTGTTCAAATCAATGTGCCCATCCTCCTGGGGATGGGGTGTGAGAAAAATGTTCCAAAATTTTATAAAAATCTCTTCATGAACCACTCAGATCATCCAGTGGGTACAATGACTTGGTATGGAGCTTCCTTTTGAGGTGTAGAATCAAGTTTGTTCAAAGTTTGTGGATCAATATTTGCCTTTGTAACGGAAAAGGTACGATTTGGCCCTGCTTGAAATTTATTTTTTCTGAACCGATGGTCTGATTTGAACCAAATTTGGTATGTGGCATTATTGAGTCATAAGTACTTGATTCATCTGGATTAATGGAAGAAAAAAATCCAAAAATTTCTAGTGTCTCCGTGGGAACCCCAGGGGCTAAAAATAGAAATAGTTATGTATATGTATGTCCACAATTTCCTTTGGCACACTGCACGGGTCGCATTTATGATCAGATCGCTTTGAAACTTGGTATGCTTGTTTGGGGTGACCTCAAGATGGGAGCTATCGATTTTCTTCCATTTCTGTCAAAAATAGTTGCCGTTGGCAATGACCTTTGATGAACTTGGTAAAAACTTAGTGCAGTTAAGCATCAATATTTCCCTTTGACACACCCTGCAGGGTGCATTTATGATTGGATCACTTGGAAACTTGGTGTGCTTGCCTGGGGTGACCTCTAGATGGGAGCTATCGATTTTCTTCCATTCCTGTCAAAAAATGTTGCCGCTGGCATTGACCTTTGAACTTAGTATAGTCAGACCTCAATATTTCCTTTTGACACACCCTTCAGGGCACATTTATGATCAGATCACTTTGAAACTTGGTATGCATGTTCGGGGTGACCTCTAGATGTGAGCTATTGATTTTTTTTCATTTCCATAAAAAATTATTGGCATTATCACCAGCCTTTGAACTTACTGCATTTGTGTAGCAACTTATCCCTTTTGCACTCGCTACAGGGTACATTTATGAAATTCCATAAAAAAGAAAAAAAAAAAATTTTCACAAGCAATGACCTTCAAACTTTGTCCATTTGTGCATTGACATCTTTTTTGAAACTTTGTATGCTTATACAGGATGACAATGATAGGAGCTATTGATTTTCTTATTTCATTTCCATCAAAAACTGTTGCTGTTAACAACAATCTTTGAATTTATTGCATTTGTGCATCAGCATTCTTTTTTGACATGGCCTACAGGGCACATTTATCTTAGGATTGTTTTTGAACTTGGTGTGCTTATTAGGCGGGACCTCCAAATAAGAGCTATTGATTAGCATTCATTTCTGTGAAAAAAGTTGCCATTTGCAATATAACCTCTGAACTTATTGCATTTGTGTATCAACATTCTTCCTTTAGCCAGTCTTACAGTTTACACTTAAAAATGCATGGATTACTCTGACGTTGTGCACACACAATGCTATTATGTTGAAGTTTCACCAAATAACATTGGAACCAATGATCTTCAATTTTGCCATTTCACTTATAACTTACCAAGTTCAAGTTTGTCACATTGAGCTACAGTGTCTTTAACACTTTCATTTTAAAACTGGTACCAACAGTGAGAGGGACATGTTACCCATGTCTTCACTGGCACTGAACAGCTCATTAATATTTATTTGTTCGAAGTTCAAAATGACTGCATTTATGTAAACCTTGATCAACCTGGCTCCAGGTTTTATCTGTTTCTTGGAAGAATAGAATAAATAAAACAAACACTCCCTAAAACAATTTTGTGAGTAATTTTATTACCTACACATGAAGACATGAGATTGTGTTATGCACAAATGTATTGAAGTATTCATTCCTGAATTCGATACACTCCCGTAATTATACTAGATTACTGAATTTGATGCACTTTCGTAATTATACTAGATTACTGAATTCGATGTACTCCCGTAATTATACTAGATTACTGAATTCGATGCATTCCCGCAATTATACTAGATTACTGAAATCGATGTACTCTCATAATTATATTAGATTACTGAATTCGATGAACTCCCGTAATTATACTAGATTACTGAATTTGTTGCACTCCCGTAATTATACTAGATTACTGAATTTGATGCACTCCCATAATTATACTAGATTACTGAATTCGATGTACTCTCATAATTATATTAGATTACTGAATTTGATGTACTCCAGTAATTATACTTGATTACTGAATTCGATGCACTCCCGTAATTATTCTAGATTACTGAATTTGATGCACTCCCGTAATTATACTAGATTACTGAATTCTATGTACTCTCATAATTATATTAGATTACTGAATTCGACGTACTCCCGTAATTATACTGGATTACTGAATTTGATGCACTCCTGTAATTATACTAGATTACTGAATTTGATGCACTCCCATAATTATACTAGATTACTGAATTCGATGTACTCTCATAATTATACTAGATTACTGAATTTGATGTACTCTCATAATTATACTAGATTACTGAATTCGATGCTCTCCCATAATTATACTAGATTACTGAACTCGATGCATTCCCATAATTATACTAGATTACTGAATTCGATGTACTCTCATAATTATATTAGATTTCTGAATTCGATGCACTCCCATAATTATACTAGATTACTGAATTCGATGCATTCCCGTAATTATACTAGATTACTGAATTCGATGTACTCTTATAATTATACTAGATTACTGAATTCGATGCATTCCTGTAATTATACTAGATTATTGAATTTGATGCACACCCATAATTATACTATACTAGATTACTGAATTCGATGTACTCCCGTAATTTTACTACATTACTGAACTCGATGCACTCCCGTATTTATACTAGATTACTGAATTTGATGCACTCCCATAATTATACTAGATTACTGAATTCGATGTACTCCCATAATTATACTAGATTACTGACTTCGATGCACTCCCATAATTATACTAGATTACTGACTTCGTTGCACTCACGTAATTATACTACATTACTGAATTCGATGCACTCCCATAATTATACTTGATTACTGAATTTGATGTACTCCCATAATTATACTTGATTACTGAATTCGATGTACTCCCATAATTATACTGGATTACTGAATTCGATGTACTCCCATAATTATACTAGATTACTGAATTTGATGCACTCCCGTAATTATACTAGATTACTGAATTCGATGTACTCCCATAATTATACTACATTACTGAATTCGATGTACTCCCATAATTATACTACATTACTGAATTCGATGTACTCCCATAATTATACTAGATTACTGAATTTGATGCACTCCCATAATTATACTAGATTACTGAATTCCATGCACTCCCATAATTATACTTGATTACTGAATTCGATGCACTCCCATAATTATACTACATTACTGAATTTGATGCATTCCCGTAATTATACTAGATTACTGAATTCGATGTACTTCCATAATTATACTAGATTACTGAATTCGATGCATTCCCATAATTATGCTAGATTACTGAATTCGATGCACTCCCTTAATTATACAAGATTACTGAATTTGATGCATTCTCATAATTATACTAGATTACTGAATTCGATGCACTCCCGTAATTATACTTGATTACTGAATTCGATGCACTCCCGTAATTATACTAGATTACTGAATTTGATGTACTCCCATAATTATACTAGATTACTGAATTTAATGCACTCCTGTAATTATACTAGATTACTGAATTCGATGTAGTCCCGTAATTGTACTAGATTACTGAATTCGATTTACTCCTGTAATTATACTAGATTACTGAAATCGATGTACTCATAATTTTTCTAGATTACTGAATTTGATGTACTCCCGTAATTATACTAGATTACTGAATTCGATGCACTCCCGTAATTATACTAGATTACTGAATTTGATGTACTCCCATAATTATACTAGATTACTGAATTTAATGCACTCCTGTAATTATACTAGATTACTGAATTCGATGTAGTCCCGTAATTGTACTAGATTACTGAATTCGATTTACTCCTGTAATTATACTAGATTACTGAAATCGATGTACTCGTAATTTTTCTAGATTACTGAATTTGATGTACTCCCGTAATTATACTAGATTACTGAATTCGATGTCCTCCCATAATTTTACTAGATTACTGAATTCGATGCACTCTCGTAATTATACTAGATTACTGAATTCGATGTACTCCCATAATTTTACTAGATTACTGAATTCGATGTACTCTCGTAATTATCCTAGATTACTGAATTCGATGCACTGACATAATTTTACTAGATTACTGAATTCGATGTACTCATAATTCTACTAGATTACTGACTTCGATGTCCTTGTAATTATACTAGATTACTGAACTCGATGTACTCCCGTAATTATACTACATTACTGAATTCGATGCATTCCCGTAATTTTACTAGATTACTGAATTCGATGCATTCCCATGATTATACTATATTACTGAATTCGATGTACTCCCATAATTATACTACATTACTGAATTTGATGTTCTCCCATAATTATACTAGATTACTGAATTCGATGTACTCCCGTAATTATACTAGATTACTGAATTTGATGTACTCCCGTAATTATACTACATTACTGACTTTGAGGTTCTTCCATAATTATACTAGATTGCTGAATTCGATGTACTCCCATAATTATACTACATTACTGAATTGGATGTAGTCCCATAATTATACTAGATTACTGAATTCGATGCATTCCCGTATTTTTACTAGATTACTGAATTCGATGCATTCCCATAATTCTACTATATTACTGAATTCAATGCACTCCCATAATTATACTTGATTACTGAATTCGATGCACTCCCATAATTATACTACTTTACTGAATTTGATGTTCTCCCGTAATTATACTAGATTACTGAATTCAATGTACTCCCATAATTATACTAGATTACTGAATTCGATGTACTCCCGTAATTATACTAGATTACTGAATTCGATATACTCCCGTAATTATACTAGATTACTGAATTTGAGCCTCAGACTACACACTCTCCTGACTCCCATATCTATTGAGCCCCAGACTACACACTCTCCCAACTCCCATATCTATTGAGCCCCAGACTACACACTCTCCCGACTCCCATATCTATTGAGCCCCAGACTACAACTCTCCCAACTCCCATATCTACTGAGCCCCAGACTACACACTCTCCCGACTCCCATATCTATTGAGCTCCAGACTACACGCTCTCCCAACTCCCATATCTATTGAGCCCCAGCCTACACACTCTGAGTCTATTCGATGCACTCCCGTAATTATACAAGATTACTGAATTCGATGCATTCCCGTAATTATACTAGATTACTGAATTTGATGTACTCCCATAATTATACTAGATTACTGAATTCGATGCATTCCCATAATTATACTAGATTACTGAATTTGATGTACTCCCATAATTACACTACATTACTGAATTTGATGTACTCACGTAATTATACTAGATTACTGAATTTGATGTACTCCCGTAATTATACCAGATTACTGAATTTGATGTACTCCCGTAATTATACCATAATTACTAGATTACTAAATTCGATGTACTCCCGTAATTATACTAGATTACTGAATTTGATGTACTCCCGTAATTATACTAGATTACTGAATTCGATGTACTCTCATAATTATATTAGATTACTGAATTCGATGCATTCCCATAATTATACTAGATTACTGAATTCAATGCACTCCCGTATTTATACTAGATTACTGAATTCGATGTACTCTCATAATTATACTACATTACTGAATTCGATGTACTCCCGTAATTATACTAGATTACTGAATTTGATGTACTCGAGTAATTATACTAGATTACTGAATTTGTTGTACTCCCATAATTATACTAGATTACTGAATTCGATGCATTCCTGTAATTTTACTAGATTACTGAATTTGATCCCCCGTGGGAACACCAGGAAGTGAAGCAGTGCTTGTTTACTGTGGTAAACAAGCTCTGTTTCACTGGTAAAATAGGACCCAGTCACTAATGCTTGGGGTGCGAGTCCTCTAAAATAGGCAACATGGGGTATAAACGATTGACTGACCTTGACTTTATCTCCATGTTGTGGTCATGATTAGCCATTGTGCAGAAGTATGCGACCATAAACAACAATAAATAAATAAATAAATACTGAATTTGATGCATTCCCATAATTATACTAGATTACTGAATTTGATGCACTCCCGTAATTATACTAGATTACTGAATTCGATGTACTCCCGTAATTTTACTAGATTACTGAATTCGATGCACTCTCGTAATTATACTAGATTACTGAATTTGATGTACTGTCATAATTATATTAGATTACTGAATTCGATGCACTCCCGAAATTATACTAGATTACTGAATTCGATGTACTCCCGTAATTTTACCAGATTACTGAATTTGATGCACTCCCGTAATTATACTAGATTACTGAATTTGATGTACCCCCGTAATTATACTAGATTACTGAATTTGAGCCCCAGACTACACACTCTCCTGACTCCCATATCTATTGAGCCCCACACTACACACTCTCCCAACTCCCATATCTATTGAGCACCAGACTACACACTCTCCCGACTCCCATATCTATCGAGCCTCAGACTACACACTCTCCCAACTCCCATATCTGTCGAGCCCCAGACTACACACTCTCCTGACTCCCATATCTATTGAGCCCCAAACTACACACTCTCCCAACTCCCGTATCTATTGAGCCCCAGACTACACACTCTCCCAACTCTCGTATCTATTGAGCCCCAGACTGCACACTCTCCCGACTCCCATATCTACACCCTTGGAGTTGAATTACCTTTTATAAAAGCCTATTTACAGGAAAAAATCTTAATACAGTTTTATTTCATTTCTAGTTCACTTGTTTGTTATCCTGTCCCAGTTTAACTGGTCGAGTGCTGAATTATTTTTAGTCATCAAAATTTGTTCACATTTCTTTATCTTGTTACAATTTCAACCTCCAGGCTGTAACTAAGCAGTCATACAGACTAAATTATTTCACTTCAAAGATAATACGAAGCACTTCCATAAAATCTGAAACATTCAAGTTGCATTACCTGCATTTCAGAATAAAGCCCAAATATGGGCTTCCAGCACTCTATTAGTTAATGCATAAGATATGGAAAATGTGCATTCTGTTACGGAAACCGAAAACGAATATTTTTTTCCCAAAACCAAACCAAAGTGAGGGAAAATTTCCAAAACCGACCAGCTCTTATCTTTAAAAAGACTGTAGATTACATCATAAATCATAGAATTACCTCCTTTCTTCAAAATACCGTATATCAGCCAATTTTCAAGGGATTTTCATCAAATTTGCAGTCATGATTTAGGAATAATTGCCATATCTTATGCCATAAACAAAGACACCATTTTATCATGACGAATAGAGAAAGAGAAACTGCACATCCATGTGGGTTTCCTTCTAGACTTAGGAATGATATAGCCGAATTTGGCTGCGCTCCAAGAATAAACACTGAAAATTTGGAGTAGCAGCCCTCAGTACTTTGGCCAGAATTTACTCTAAACAGATAGTAATGTATTCTAAGTATGAAATACACATGTGTTGAAAGAGGTTAGAAGCTGCGGCAGTGGGATTAATGGGTGGGTTGGTATGTTAAAAGGCAACCGACACCTTTCTCTCTATGTGAGGCGAACCATCGTTGGCTGTACTTTGATAGATGTCTTATAGATAATTAAATAAAACTGTCCCTATGAATGTTTTGCATTATGACTCCAGCATTGGTCGTCAGATTACGATGAATTTTGGTATGGTAATAGGCCACTATGGGGGGAAAGGATACCCACATGTTACAAGTTTTGTCCATGCGTTACTTACCACAGTTATGCCCCTTATACTTTTTTTGCATTGTTGTTTTTGCATATTATTCATGTTTCACGGGTCAGTTTAACCGAATTAGTCAGCATGTGTGTTCATTTGTTTGTTCAAAATGCCAGACATTTGTACCATCTTGTTCAATAAAATTTTGTAGTCTGTCATCAGTAACATCTTAATAAATTGAAATCTTTCATCTACAGGTCAAAGAGACGAGACGATCAATGAGAGATTCTGAAAGTGGCATGGAAAAAATGTCAGTCGGTCGTCACATACATGATAGGGCTCATGTAATGGAAAGATCAAGGAACAGGCGACTAAATGAGAATAATGAAAATCAGGATTTCCATAACTTAGATGAACGTATGTATTGTTACTTGTCTCTAACTTTCCGTATTTCTTCTATATGGTTGGGACGCTAAAAACGAATTAAATTTTCAGGTGTCTCAGTTGTTTGGGAAAATTATAATTTTTGGCTTATCTTGACAAAGTCAAGATAAGCTATTGCCATCATGCGTGCAAAAGTCTGTGAGTCAGAATGTCTTTGAGTCTGTTCACATTTTCTTTAGCACAGGCTGCACCCTGTAGTTCTTGTCTGATCATCACAAAATTTTATACGTAGGTCCGAGGTCATGTCTTGATGACATTTTAGCATGTTGTAGAGAACAAGAAAGTAAGTGATGTGTCGGTTTTTAGCTCACCTGACTGAAAGTCAGGGTGAGCTATTCTGATCACTTTTTGTCTGTTGTCCATCGTGAATGTGGTGTTTGGGTCTTTTTCTCCCAAACCACTGGTCACATTTTAATAAAATTTCCCCTGAGTAGTGGTTAAATAGGGACATTTGGGTTTTGCAGAAGCCCAAATTTTAACTTTGTTCAATATGGAGGATAATTTAAAAAAATCGTTTTCTTCAGATCCACCAGTCAGAGTGCTTTCATATTTGGTATACAACATCTCTAGGGGGGTCAGATTCAAGTTTGTTCAAAGCAAATCCCTAAGTATATATTTGGGCTCACTATGGTAGCCCAAATTTTTACTTAGTGCGATATGAGGAAATTTCTTTAAAAATCTTCTTCTTCAGATCCTCCAGTCAGAATGCTTTCATATTTGGTATACAGCACCTCTAGGGGGGTCAGATTCAAGTTTGTTCAATTCGATTACCTGGGTTAATATTTGGGCTCCATATTGGAACCTGAAATTTAACTTAATACAATATGAGGGAATTTCTTCAAAAATCTTCTTCAGATCCACTAGTCAAAATGCTTTCATATTTGGTATACAACATCACTAGGGGGGGCAGATTCAAGTTTGTTCAAATCGGATCCATAGGTTAATATTTGGAAAATTTCTCTTCTTCAGATCCAGCAGTCAGAATGCTTTCATATTTGGTACACAACATCTCTAGGGAAGTCAGATTCACCTGTGTTCAAATTGAGAGCCTGGGTTAATATTTGGGCTCCCTATTGGAGCCGGAATTGGCCATGTTGCTGAAGAATTAAAATTTTTAGCTCAACTTTGACGTTAATCAAATTTGAGCTTATGCCATGGCAAGTCATCCGTCTGTCCATCAACAATTCAATACGGCTCGGGCTAGAGGCCATATTTATGAACTGATCTTTACAAAACTTCTTGGGTACCTTTGTTATGACCGTGGGACGAGAACGAGTGTTTTGGGGTCCAATCCGAAATTCAAGTTGGCCAGCCATTTTGTACAAAATTGGGGTGGATCTGATTCAAGTTTGTTCAAATCGGCCCCCTGGATTCATATTTGGGCTTACCATAGAAGCCCGAATTCGAACTTAGTGCATTTCAGGCAAATTTATTAAAAAATCTTCTTCTCTGCATCCAGCAGGCAGAATCTTTTCATACTTGGTAAGCAACATTGTGGGGTGGATCTGATTCAAGTTTGTTCAAATCGGCCCCCTGGGTGTATATTTGGGCTCAGTATAGGAGCCCAAATTTGAACTTAGTGCATTTCAGGCAAATTTCTTTAAAAAATCCTCTTCTCCAGATCCAGCAGGTAGAATCTTTTGATATTTCGTATGCAACATTGTGGGATGGACCTGATGCAAATTTGTTCAAATTGGCTCCCTAGATTCATATTTGGGCTCACTATAGAAGCTTGAATTCGAACTTAGTGCATTTCAGGCAAACTTCTTAAAAAAATCTTCTTCTCCAGATCAAGCAGACAGAATCTTTTGATATTTGGTGTGCAACATTGTGGGGTGAATCTGATTCAAGTTTGTTCAAATCGGCTTCCTAGATTCATATTTGTGCTCACTATAGAAGCTCGAATTCGAACTTAGTGCATTTCAGGCAAATTTCTTAAAAAATCTTCTTCTCCAGATCCAGCAGGCAGAATCTTTTCATATTTGGTAAGCAACATTGTGGGGTGGATCTGATTCAAGTTTTGTTCAAATCCCCCCCCCCTGGGTTTATATTTGGGCTCAGTATAGGAGCCCAAATTTGAACTTAGTGCATTTCAGGCAAATTTCTTAAAAAAATATTCTTCTCCAGATCCAGCAGGCAGAATCTTTTGATATTTGGTATGCAACATTGCGGGGGTGGATCTGATTCAAATTTGTTCAAATCGGCTCCCTAGATTCATATTTGGGTTCACTATAGAAGCTCGAATTCGAACTTAGTGCATTTCAGGCAAATTTCTTAAAAAATCTTCTTCTCCAGATCCAGCAGGCAAAATCTTTTCATATTTGGTATGCAACATTGTGGGATAGATCTGATTCAAGTTTGTTCAAATCGGCCCTCTGGGTTTATATTAGGGCTCAGTATAGGAGCCCAAATTTGAACTTTTCATTTCAGGTAAATTTCTTTGAAAATCTTCTTCTCAAGATCCAGCAGGCAGAATCTTCTGATATTGGGTATGCACCATGCATAGGGGGGTGAGATTCAAGTTTGTTCAAGCCAAGTCCCTGGGTTCATATTTGGGCTCACTGTGGTAGCCCGAATTATAACTTAGTTCAAAATGAGGAATTTCCTTTAAAAATCTTCTTCAGATCCAGCAGTCGGAATGTTTTGATATTTGGTATGCAGCATCCTTAGGGGGGTGAGCTTTAAGTTTGTTCAAGCCATGTCCCTAGGTCCATATTTGGACTCACTGTGGTAGCCCGAATGATAACTTAGTTCAAAATGAGGAATTTTCTTTAAAAATCTTCTTCAGATCCATCAGTCGGATTGTTTTGATATTTGGTATGCAGCATCCTTAGGGGGTGAGATTCAAGTTTGTTCAAGCCATGTCCCTAGGTCCATATTTGGATTCACTGTGGGAGCTCGAATTGTAACTTAGTTCAAAATGAGGAATTTTCTTTAAAAATCTTCTTCTTCAGATCCAGCAGTCGGAATGTTTTGATATTTGGTGTGCAGCATCCTTAGGGGGGTGAGATTCAAGTTTGTTAAAGCCAAGTCCCTGGGTTTATATATGGGCCCCCTGTGGGAGCCTGAATTATAACTTAGTTCAATATGAGGAATATTCTTTAAAAATCTTCTTCTTTTTTTTAGATCAACTGGTCAGAATCTTTGGATATTTGGTATAAGCTTTTCTTAGGAGGAGCAGATGCAACTTGTTGAAATCAATTCTCTGGGTTGATATTTAGGCTACCATGTCAGGTGAGCGCCCTCAGGCCCCTTGGGGCCTCTTGTTTTTAGAAACGCTTCAATGGAATGATTTCATTTTTGGTAAACTACTGTAGAACGATGACTTACAGATCAAGTTTGAGTTTCATGCTGATTGCATTATTCTTGTGTGAGTTATGGCCCTTGGAAATATGGAAAAGCACCAAAATATCAGTTTTCCGGAGTTTTTTTGGAAAGCTTCAACGGAATGATTTCATTTTTGGTAAACTTCTATAGACGATGACTTACAGATCATGTTTGAGTTTCATGCTGATTGCATTATTCTTGTGTGAGTTACGGCCCTTGGAAATATGGAAAAGCATCAAAATATCAGTTTTACAGAGTTTTTTTGGACTCGCTTCAACGAAATGATTTCATTTTTGATAAACTACTATAGAACAATGACTTACAGATAAAGTTTGAGTTTCATGCTGATTGCATTATTCTTGTGTGAGTTATGGCCCTTGGAAATATGGAAAAGGGCCAAAATTTCAGTTTTCCGGACTTTTTTTGGAAACGCTTCAACAGAATGATTTCATTTTTGGTAACCTACTATAGAACAACGACTTACAGATCAAGTTTCATTTACACTCTGTCCATCCATCCATCAGTCTGTCAGTCAGTCTGTCAGTCATACTTTAGTTTTCCGGACTTTTTTGGGAAATGCTTCAACGGAATGATTTTATTTTTGGTAAACTACTATAGAACAATGACTTACAGATCAAGTTTGAGTTTCATGCTGATTGCATTATTCTTGTGTGAGTTATGGCCCTTGGAAATATGGAAAAGCGCTAAAATATCAGTTTTCCAGACTTTGTTTTGGAAACGCTTCAACAGAATGATTTCATTTTTGGTAACCTACTATAGAACGATGACTTACAGATCAAGTTTCATTTACGCTATGTCCATTCATCCGTCAGTTTGTCAATCAGTCTGTCGGTCATACTTTAGTTTTCCGGACTTTTTTTGGAAACGCTTCAACAGAATGATTTCATTTTTGGTAACCTACTATAGAACAATGACTTACAGATCAAGTTTCATTTGCACTCTGTCCATCCGTCAGTCTGTCAGTCAGTATGTCAGTCATACTTTAGTTTTCGGACTTTTTTTGGAAATTCTTCAACCGAATGATTTCATTCTTGGTAACCTACTATAGAACAATGACTTACAGTTCAAGTTTGAGTTTCATGCTGATTGCATTATTCTTGTGTGAGTTATGGCCCTTGGAAATATGGAAAAGTGCCAAAATATCAGTTTTCTGGACTTTTTTTTGGAAATGCTTCAACTGAATTCATTCTGATCACATATAGGTTATAACATTTGTATAATTATTAAAGCTCATTAGTCCGGTAGGGGACATTGTATTGCTTCAGCGATACATGTGCTCTTGTTACTTTTAAGTGCAGGATGTGATAAAAAAAAACAATTTCAAGTGAGGTTGACCTCACTGCATATTGCAGTGGTAGTTATTATAACATTGATATCTTTCCAGTGCATTTCTAAAAAATGTTTAACCCTTTGATTCGATTTTTAGACTTATTTTGACGTTTGCGTGCAGGTTTTGATGGGGTTTTTTTGGCTCACTAACGATAGTTGTGTGAGCCTGTGGCATAGCCCTTATATCGGCGTCGGCGTCCGGATTCATTCATTTTGAACTTTTGTGTGCAGGTTTTGATTTTTTTTGATTTTTTTGCTTTTTTTTTTTATGTCTGCATGCTTTTCAGGGATAGTCGTATTTTATTCAACCCTTTCGTGCTTAGTTACTTGAATTTTGGACTTTTGTGTACAGGTTTTTGACTTTTCTGTACAGGTTTTTGACTTTTCTGTGCAGGTTTTTGACTTTTGTGTACAGGTTTTGAAATTTTGTCTTCAAGTGGAGTTTTACCTTACTGGCATATTGCCATGGTGGTTTCCTTAATATTTCAGGCTATTTTTCTCAATTTTAACCCATTGAAACAAATGTGATGCTTTTTTTACTTTTATGTGCAGGTATTGAGGTTTGTCTTTCTTTTCTTCCAAGTGGATATTTTTCAAGTAGAGTTTCACCTTACTGGCATATTGCCGTTGTGGTTCTGTGACAGGGTATTTTTCTAAATTTTAACCCCTTGTATCAAATGTGATACTTTTTTTTTACTTTTATGTGCAGGTTTTGAGGTTTGTCTTTCTTTTCTTCCAAGTGGTGACTTACCTTGTAGCATATTGCCATGGTTCCTATTTTATGTTAGGATGCTTCTTGGGCTATTTTTATATTATTTAACCCTTTAGCTGCTTATGTACTTTAATTTTGGACTTTTGTGTGCAGGTTTTGTGCTTTTGTGTGCAGGTTTTGATATTTTTTTAAGTGGAATTTTACCTCACTGGCATATTGCCATGGTGGTTATTGTAACATTTTCAGGGTATTTTTCTAAATTTTAACCTTTTGAAACAAATGTGATACTTTTTTGACTTTTGTGTGCAGGTTTTGAGGTTTTTCTTTCTTATCTTCCAAGTGGATATTTTTCATGTAGGGTTTCACCTTACTGGCATATTGCCATGGTGGTTACTGTGACAGGATATTTTTCTCAATTTTAACCCAATGAAAGAAATGTGATACTTTTTTTTTTTTACTTTTATGTGCAGGTTTGTCTTTCTTTTCTTCAAAGTGGAGACTTACCTTGTAGCATATTGCCATGGTTCCTATTTTATGTTAGCATGCTTCTTAGGGGTTATTATTATATTATTTAACCCTTTACCTGCTTATTTTCTTTAATTTTGGACTTTTGTGTGCAGTTTTTGAACTTTTTTTTTACTCCAGCCACCCCTTTACATTGGCCACCTGTTGGTGAGCCACGGGGTACTGATACCCCATCAAGTTATTTCCAGAAGCAGTGGGCTGTTTTGAACCAAATTTTTCATGTAGTTTAACTGGGTCATAAGTTTTTTCCGGAGAAGCTTTCCTAGGACCAGCAGAAACAAAAGACCAAAAAAAAATCAAAATCAAGAAATTGCTCTTGCTGTCCATCACTTACTATTTTTAACGTTTTAGCTCACCTGGCCTAAAAGGCCATGTGTGCTTTTCTCATCACTTGGCGTCCGGCGTCCGTAAACTTTTCACATTTTCATCTTCTTCGTAACCGCTGAGCTGGTGTGAACCAAACTTGGCAGGAATGGTCTACAGGAGGTCCTCTACAAATGATCCGCATTTTGTTCCCGTCGGATCAGATGAAAAACATGGCTTCCAGAGGCATTCTTTGATTCTGGTTGGTGGATTTTCAAAAATCTTCTCTGCCAGGCCAAATGTTTTGAAACTTCAAATAAATGATGACTGAGACCCTCTCTACCAATGATCTTCATTTAATGTTGATTGGGTCACAAACATGGCTGCAATTGCAGCTTATAGTTACTGTAGAAACCCTGTGAGAAATCACATTTTCATCATCTTCTCTGGAACTACTGAGCTGACATGAACCAAACCTGGCAGGGATAGTCTATGGGAGGTCCTCTACAAACGATCCTCATTTTGATCCCATGGGTTTGAAAACATGGCCACCAGAGTCATTCTTTGATTCTGATTGGTGGATTTTGAAAAATCTTCTCTGAAACCACAGGGCCAAATGTTTTGAAACTTTGCATGATTGATGACAGGGTCCCCCTCTACTAACGATCCTCATTTAATGTTATTCGGGTTGTAAACATGGCCGTAATTGCAGCTTATAATTACTATAGAAACCCTTTGGGAAATCACATTTTCATCTTCTTCTCTGGAACTACTGAGCCAACGTGAACCAAACCTGGCAGAAATAGTCTATGGAAGGTCTTCTACAAAGGCTCCTCATTTTAGTTACCATGCATCGAAAAACATGGCTGCCAGAAGCATTTTTTTATTCTGATTGGTTGATTTTGAAAAATGTTGATGACTGTAACCCCTCTACCAAAGATCCTCATTTAATCTTCATCGGGTTGCAATTATCAATTGTGGCTTACAGTTACTATAGAAACCCTGTAGGAAATCACATTTTCATCATCTTCTCTGAAAGTACTGAGCCAATGTGAACTAGACTTGGCAGGCATGGTCTATGAGAGGTTCTGTACAACTCATTTTATTCCTGTTGGATGAAAAACGTGGCCGCCAGAAGCATTCTTTGATTCTGATTGGTCAGTTTTGAAAACTCTTCTCTGAAACCACAGGGCCAAATGTTTTGAAACTTTGCATGTCTGATGACTGGGACACCCTCTACCAAGGGTCCTCATTTAATGTTGATCGTGTTGCAAACATGGCCACAATTGCGGTTTATAGTTACTATAGAAAAACCCTATGGGAAATCCCATTTTCATCTTCTCTCTGGAATTACTGAGCCGACGTGAACCAAAAACTTGGCAGGAATGGTCTGTAGGAGGCCCTCCACAAATGATCCTCTTTTTGTTCCCCTTGGTTGGAAAATATGGTCACCAGAGACATTCTATGATTCTGTTTAATGGATTCAGATGTTTTGAAACTTCACGTGATTGAGGACAGAGACACCTTCTACCAATGATCCTCATGTAATGTTGACGTAATGTTGCAAACATGGTCGCAATTGCAACTCATAGTTACCATGGAAAGCCTATGGGAAATCACCTTTTTAGCTCACCAACTTTAGTTGTGTGAGCTTATGGCATGGCTCGATCGGTCGGCGTACGTATCCAATAATGTTGAAGCTTCTGTTTAGGTCACTTACTTACCCTATTTCCATATCATGGCCTTTATAATGCTGCTATATGATGATTATTATCATTTTACCATGATTTAACCCCTCATACCCTACATTTTAAACATTTTTCTTGACATTTTTAGTTGCGTTTAGTTTTCTGTTTAGCTCAGAATTTCATGATTAACTTGGTGTTTAGGTCAGCTGCAGTGCTCCTTCTCTTCCCATGGCACTTATATTCATCTTATATGTTCCTCAGTATCATTGTTCCATGATTAACCCCTCATACCCTGCATTTTAATCATTTCCTTTACATTTTTAGTTGCGTTTAGTTTTCTGTTCAGCCCGGAATTTCATGTTTAACTATGTGTTTAGGTCAGCTGCTGTGCTCCTTCTCTTCCCATGGCACTTATATTCATCATACATCTTCCTCAGTATCATTGTTCCATGATTAACCCCTCATACCCTGCATTTTAAACATTTTTCTTGACATTTTTAGTTGCGTTTAGTTTTCTGTTTAGCACAGAATTTCATGTTTAACTTAGTGTTTAGGTCAGCTGCTGTGCTCTTTCTCTTCCCATGGCACTTATATTCATCATACATCTTTCTCAGTATCATTGTTCCATGATTAACCCCTCATTCCCTGCATTTTAAACATTTTTCTTGACATTTTTAGTTGCGTTTAGTTTTCTGTTTAGCTCAGAATTTAATGTTTAACTTAGTGTTTATGTCAGTTTCTGTGTTTTACTTTTAAGAGGTTGTGTTTAGGTAAGCTTTGTTGCATGTTATGAGCCTGTTTGATACAGTTCTTGTGTTTGCCAAAGTTACTATCAAAGAGGAATGTTGGTGAGCTATAGGGCATTGGCATCCTTCTTGTTATATGTAGTTCCAGGTGAGCGATTGCACCTGGAAGTATGTCTATCTCACTCCCAATTCCTGAATTTTGCAAGGGGATATTAAAATGTTTATAGAGGAATTTAAGGTCTTCTACACAAAATGTGCCCAGTTCCTTCAAATCACTTGGCCAGGTCGCCGCATCGATAAATTTTAGTTTTGACAAAACATGAGCCTCATTTTTGAATTGCGTATACTGCTCACCCAGTACACTGTTTAAAGAATTGAGAGCGGTCTTTCGTATCTCACTAATTGTATCTTTGGATTGAACGTTTGAGACAATCAATGGCTCTTCAAACGAAGAGTTCATAATCTTTGCTCTTGATTTCAGGCTTGAGGGATCTTTCTTGCCGCCGCGGGATATCTTCCATCCATGATAATTTTTTGACTGTTACTTGTGGACGGGGGAGCTGCAGACCAATCTGCTATTTCCGACTTGAAAGAAACAACTAAACCTTTCTTACACCCATAATTTGTGCGTGCACCATCAGAGGCAGTGACGACTACCTTTTTGTGGAACCCATGTTCCACGAATGTGGCCTTTAGCAAATCAAGAGAGATTTCATCAACACTTTGGTTATAAAAACTGTCTTTCTCGTGTGTTTTATCGCACAAAACAATTAGTTCTTTCAGCAATGCATGGTACAAGGCCTCTGCATTAACAGTCGCATATGCTTGCATTGTTACGAACCGAAACAATTGGACTTCAGGCATGAGGTCCTTGGCTGTTCTGATGTAAATGAGCTCTGCTTCGTATGTCAGACGACGTTTTGCAGCGGCGCTTCCATCTATCAATCAACTATAAAAATGGCTATTTGTAACAGTTTTACGCAAGTCCTCGGTCATCTGCTCTGCAACAATGTGGTTAAAAGCTTTTGCAGCCTTGTCATTGTTGAAGGCACTTGTGATAGTTAATCCCATGTCCTCACATGTCTCAAGAAAATCTGGAAACTGGCTGTAGGGCTTCTCTTTTCTTCCCAGATAAACACTTGCACAGACTAATGGCCTCAGTGCCTTTTTCGCCATCACCCTGGCACTGGAGAATGCCTCGGACATTGTCCGCTGTTTCTTACTAACAGGCTGACCTGTTTCCAACTCCGAACAAAGTCGGTGCTCTTCCGAGTTCACGTGTTGATACAGGTTCGGCTTCAGGAGGTACGAAGTTCCATGTCTCCCATACTTTATCACATCGGTGACAATTTTACCTTTGTAACGTGCCAATATTTTGTCACAGTGTTTTTTACAAACTTGGCAGAATGCTTTTATCACTCGGTCCCCACTTTCGTCAAACTCAAAGTCATAATGGCTCTTCAAATCGGCTTCCCACTGATTTATCGGAGTTCCAGGACGCCATTCTGCTGGAAGTGATATGAAAACAATAGCAATACGCAGCATTCTGTGCATTCCATGATTCGTCATTGAAATTTAATAACGTACTGTCAGTGTGGGCACACTGTATTCATATCACTTCCAACAGAATGGTGTACATTAATTATTCAGCTGCAAGATAATTATTCGGCCGCAAGCCGGCTTTCGTGCATTATGATTGGACAAGACTTGAAGTTTGTTACACATTTTGTGCGAATCAACCGTGATTCACGTGATTGCAATGGGAGGCGAATCTTTGCTCGAATCGATTCGCGGATTCACGTCAAAATTCTAGCCCTGTTTTCTCCCACTTTAAAACACTTTTCAATACTGTAATTCGGTATGACAGTAAAGCCTGAACTAGAGCCTGCAATCGCTCACCTGGAACTACATATAACAAGAAGGACGCCAATGCCCTATAGCTCACCAACATTCCTCTTTAGAGGGCTGAAAATGTACTATGGCCCTCGAATCAATGAGGGTGAGATTAAAAAAAACCTAGTGAGTTCTGGCCATGGGTATATAAATATGTAAATGTCTTCCTTCTAGTGGAACTTGTGTTGTGCATTCCGTTTTCCACAGCCGTTGTTGAACGGTGTTTTTCCAGTGTGCGGCGTATACTAACTGACTGGCGGGCAACATTGTCTCCGACATTGGTGTCTAACTGCTTGCAGTTCAGTACCAGAAAACATGAACTTGCAGATAAAAAGTACAGAGATGCACTAATTGATTCGGCGTGTGATTCTTTTTTTAGAAGGGTCCGAACAGGATAACAAAGATGATGGTCTTGGAATGCTAACAAAATGCCACATTAACAAAATTGTTAATGGAATTTCACCTTAGCTAGCCAGTGAAAAGTCACCGGTGACACTTGCTCTTGAAGCTTTGCCTCGATGGGTAGAGTTTTGTGATGATCAAAATGACACAAATAATTGTAGTGACACAAGTTCAGATGATTCTGAAGACGAATGAGTGACACAACTTTATATGCAGTATAAAAACCCTCAAAGATTGGTGATCAAGCTAAAGGGGCACATTACAAACAATTCTTAAGCCCAGAAAATATTTATTAGAAAATCATAACTGGATACGCCCCACCCCCATCATAGACATTAGTATAATAAGTTAATTATGTTCAGCTGTATGGTGGGTGTGTGTGGGGGGAGGGGGGGATGTATCCAATTGTGATTTTTTAATGAATATAATTTTGCACTTATAAATCGTCTGTAACGCGCCCTTGTGGTCAGGTGAAATCGGTGCATTTTGCAAGTGATGCAATAATGATACCTCTCCCCTCTCGGTTTTATGACTTTGGTCGAAAACAATGACTGTTAACATATCAAATACTTTAACAGTGACTGTTTTCGACCAAAGTCATAAAATCGAGAAGCCAAATCCAACATTCCTACATCACACTATATCGGGAATCAATGCCAGTAATCCAAGGCGTGGGTGTGGGGATGGGGGTCCGGACTCCCTTATAAAAAAGTACCATGGTAAACCACGAGAACTCAAGACTATTGTCCCGAAATACCATGGTATTGCTACAGTAATACCAGGGTATTTGGGACTTGCCATGGTTTACTATTGTACTTTTTTATAAAGGGATAGGGGCAGAGTTTATAGATTACTGTACACTTATTCCATCACTCGGCCCACAAAATCTGTGACAAACAAGCTTCCTAAAAACTTATTTCTTTTTGCAATTTCAAATCGTCAAATATATGGATTCGTTTATTTTTCTTTAATTTTGAATGCAGTTGCGATTCTCCGTTTTGTCATATTGGCACAATAAAACACAATCATTTTATACCATTAAAGTTTTGTATTTCCTTAATGGGTGAGTCGCATTGACTCTTCCAAATTATATATATATATATATATTAACACAACTTTAGTATGGTGTTTGACAGAACCAGATTGTATTGTATCACGGTCCACAACCAAACGTCGATCGGACAGCATCACCTTGTAGTGTGTGTGGAAGGGGGTGGTTGTTCTATGAAGAATTTCAGAAGAAAACAACTGCATCTTTTTTTTTTAGAAAAACAGATGTAGGTGTTTCCTCATGAAGTTCAAATTCTTAATCTGGTAGAGTCATTGAAAATTCATTGCACAAATTACGCTGGTGCCACCAAATTCTTGGGATGGAGGATGCTCACAATGACATGCTAGTGCTGTAAGCTACGTTATTAATGGCTAAAGTAAATTATACACCCGCAGGTTAAAAATTATTTTACCCCCATTGCCCTCCGATCACACTGGCCATTTAGGAAGCATCCGGGCCCTCGAGCTATACCCCCCCCCCTCCTACCCCCGTCCAAAAAAAGGTCTGTCCTGACTTCAGGAATGTAATCCTGCCCTTGCGCCTTAACAAAGACTGTGTATGCCTACACTGTAATTGTACAATTATTATTATGCGCCATACAGTAATGATATAATTTTTATTGTGTTCAGGCAAGCAGAAATCATTGAAAGTGGTTCGAATTTGTTTTCACACTCAGAATTGATTACAAGCAATCACTGATAGTAGGCCTACATATACCACTGATTGGTTGCGACTAATTTTTAGAGTGAAAATGAAAAAATGTATATCCTGACGAATTCGAGCGTTGAATTAACTCCCTGTGATTTTCCGTTGTGATCTGAACGAACCGAGAACTCAAAAAAATGACATATGATAACAATTGCTTGATCGACTCATCTCCCTTCGCATCCCCCCCCTTTCAAGAGTGATATAATATAAATTAACAAGGTCGATCAGATGATAGTTATCAAAGCCATTTTTAGCTCAGCTTTGGCGAAGCCAAATTTGAGCTTTTGTCATTGCCCGTCGTCCGTCTGTCTGTCTGGCCGTCTGTCCGTACGTCCACAATTGGATACGGCTTGGGCTAGAGGCCGTATTTGTGAACCGATCTTTACGAAACTTCTTGGGTACCTTTGTTATGACCGTGGGACGAGAACGAGTGTTTTTGGGTGCGGTCCGAAATTCAAGATGGCTGCCAGCCACCATTTTCTACCGATGATGCAGAAATCTGTTTTTTGTTCAGAACTTCCATATGAAAGCTCTGATTTGAATAATTTTTTGTATGAATGTTTAGTACCATGGGATGCATCACATATACTACGGGTTTTTTTCTCGTGCGTAAATTGTGCAAATTAGACTAATTTTGAAGTTTTTTGGTGTTACTTTCAGCACTGTAAGTGCAAATGGCAATACAGCTCGGGCTAGAGGCCGTATTTATGAACCGATCTTTACGAAACTTCTTGGGTACCTTTGTTATCACCTTGGGACGAGAACGAGTGTTTCTAGGTGCGGTCTAAAATTCAAGATGTCTGCCAGTGGCCATTTTGTACCGAAATTAGGTCGAATCGGTTTTTTGTACACAACTTTTATACGGCTCAGACTAGAGGTCATATTTATGAACCAATCTTTACGAAACTTCTTGGGTACCTTTGTTATCACAGTGGGATAGGAGCGAGTGTTTTTGGGTGTGGTCCAAAATTCAAGATGGCCACCAGCAGCCATTTTGTACCAAAATTAGTGCAATCAGTCTTTTGTACAAAACTTCTGTATGAAAGTTCTGATTTGAATAAATTTTTGTATGAATGTTTAGTAACATGGAATACATCACATAATGTAAGGGTTTTTTTTTTCGTGCAGAAATTATGCAAATTAGATGAACTTTGATTTATTCAGTGCTACTTACACAATGTAAGCACACATGTCAATACGGCTCAGGGTAGAGGCTGTATTTATGAACCGATCTTCACAAAACTTCTTGGGTACCTTTGTTATCACCTTGGGATGAGAATGAGTGTTTCTGGGTGCGGTCCAAAATTCAAGATGGCTGCCAGTGGCCATTATGTACCAAAATTAGGTCCAATCAGTTTTTTGTCACAAGTTCTATACAGCTCGAATTTATGAACTGATCTTCACAAAACTTCTTAGGTACCTTTGTTTTCACCTTGGGACAGGAACGAGTGTGTTTTGGAGTGCCTTTTTTATCACTGTGCTATGAGAACAAATATTTTGGGGTTCAGTCAGACCCACTCTTGGACTAAAAGATTTCTTTTCTAGTTTAGCATCCGACTGTCACCCACCTTTACAATACTTTACCTATACATTTGTTACAGGCAACGGTCAGTATTTATGTACAGACCGTTACAATACTTTATATGTACCTTTGTTATCAGGTCATTACCTAGATGCTGTGTCACATACTATACATGTACATGTCTTTGTCTTGACAAGTTGAGCTACAGTGTCATTGACACTTTCATTCAAATTCTCATAATCTCATTCAGACAGCTTAATATGACAGTGTCGAGATGTGAAGTATCCGGATACCTATAAGTAAGTTCTTTGTTCCCAAGGCAACATCTCAATACAAAGTAATTAGCATATAACGCAGTAACCCACAATGACAGCCCCCTCCCCAACCCAAAATCTGGTAAGTGTGTATTTTAAATTTTAATCCTTGATCCACATCGACTACACCCATAAAGTCAACAGTAGCCCAAACAACAAACCTCGGGGGGAGAACCACCCCAAACCCCGCTGCATGCGCACGTGTCTTCGGACGTGCGGCAGACGCTTCAGGTCTGATCATAAACACCCCCCCCCCCCCCCTACTGGTTTGAATTGATTCGCCTGATTCGCGTTGTTTATTTTTGTGAGAATCATTTTTGATTCGCCAAAATTTTGACGAAATTCTAGGCCTGGAAAATAGGATATTATCGTGAGAGCAGGTACCAAACAGAGTTTGCTTATGAAATCAGGAGAGTTAACATGCCTGTTGCAACACATGGACTTCCAAGAAGCACTGTCAGGGGTGGGGGAAATCATTAGGGAATAATCTAGTGAATTTTACCTCTGGACATTATGCAAGTGGACGAATTACGGAGACAAATTATCAATATTAAAAAAATAGACATTCTGCCTACACAGTATTTTTATGCCTCTGACTAAGGTTGGGTGGCATATATTGATTGAAATGTATGTCCAATTTGTATGCCTTCGACTTTGGTTGGCATAAAATCATCTCATAAGTCACTCAAAGTGTATATCCAAGTGAATAACATGAATACTTTTGGTTGGGACTACAGTTCCTCACAATAATAAAAGACAATGAGAGGCTGCATCCCACACCTAAGCCGAGTCCATATCTTCAAGGTCACATTTAAAGTTCACATTTAAAATTGGTCATTAGTCATGTCTCAGCCCAAACACGCTCTGAAGGTTTGTGACATTTAATGCATGCTTGTGTATGTTCAAGGTCAAAGACATACTTAAGTTGAATGTTACATGTCATGTGTCAGCCATAGGTCAGAAATTGTTCTGGCTACAATCATCAAACTTCACACAATGATTAGGGTCAGTTCCATTTAGTGGTGTTAAGTGGAGGGAGGTGTGTGTTTCTCCAGTGATGCGCAGATTTAAATTTAACCTTTTTTTATGGAACTTTATGGCTGGGGATAAGAATTTTGCTGATCTTGTCCTAAAGTCAGACTCTGCACATGGTGATGTGGTACTCTGTCACCCAATGGGAGGATATCTATCTAGATATGTAAATCTACAGTTCAGCATTCCATGTTTTAGACAATGTGGAGTTGTGTCTAGGAATTTTACTTGTCCAGGATGTGTGCTAAGAGTGCTGCCTCAGTCTCCTTCAGGGCGGAGTTTGTTCAAGTTTTGGAGTTGAATTTTTATACGCCCGTTTGAAAAATGGGACGTATTATAGTATGGCGTTGTCCGTCCGTCTGTCCGTCCATCCGTCCGTCCGTTTGGTTTCTGAACAATAACTTTAGTATTTGTTTTCCGATCGGCTCCAAATTTGGTATGTGGTTTAATCACAACAAAATACAGGTCAAGTTCGAATATGGGGTCGGTCCGAACACTTTTCGTCTGAATTATGGCTCCTGTTGGACTTAGAATTCGTCAAATATTTGGTTTCCGGATGATAACTTTAGTATTTGTTTTCCGATTGGCTCCAAATTTGGTATGTGGTTTAATCACAACAAAATACAGGTCAAGTTCGAATATGGGGTCGGTCTGAACAATTTTTGCTTGAATTATGGCCCCTGTTGGACTTAGAATTCATCAAATATTTGGTTTCCGGATGATAACTTCAGTATTTGTTTTCCGATCGGCTCCAAACTTGGTATGTGGTTTAATCACAACAAAATACAGGTCAAGTTCGAATATGGGGTCGGTCTGAACAATTTTTGCCAGAATTATTGCCCCTGTTGGACTTAGAATTCTTCGTCAAATATTTGGTTTCCGGATGATAACTTTAGTATTTGTTTTTCGATTGGCTTCAAACTTGGCATGTGGTTTAATCACAACAAAATACAGGTCAAGTTCGAATATGGGGTCGGTCCGAACAATTTTCGCCTCAATTATGGCCCCCTGTTGGACTTGGAATTTGTCAAATATTTGGTTTCCGGATGATAACTTTAGTATTTGTTTTTCGATCGGCTTCAAACTTGGCATGTGGTTTAATCACAACAAAATAAAATTTCTAATATATATATATCAATATAAATATGTTACAGTCAAACTGTGAAATCAAGAATTTTTTTTTGAAATTATTAAATTATTGAGTCCTTTTGTGAAGCTATTGTCCTTAATTGTTAGTCTTTTTCTCAAATGACTGAAAAATTTAGTCATTTCACAAAATCATTGATTTCAAAGTCTGACCGTAACATATATATATATGCCAGTATAAATTTCTCGCACTCTAAAAAAATTGCAAATGTGTTAAAATGGTATAATTTGAACAGTTCACGGGCGTATGATGCAATGCCCAGCGGTGCTCTTGTTGCTTGAAAGTCGAGGTATTTTTGGAGTGCGAAAATAACATTTCTGTCAGCTAAAACAAAATCTTCACACCTGACTAGTTTGAGAGAGCTTTCCTAGTATTGGTGTCAAGTGTAGGTGTAATTGGTTCGAAATACATGTATTTGTTATCTATATAAACTTGAAATAATTTTTTTTTGTTCTCCCATACCTTCAACTGAACTCAGTCTATTTTTTCTAAATATTTTAGATGATTTGGAACATTTCAACAGAGAATGGTCCGACAAAACAAGTCCATATTCCCGAGGAATAGAACAAGGAAGACGAAGAGAAAGAAATCGAAATACTCATCCAGCCATTGAAGACAGGAGAGATCGCCGTAGAAGTCACAAAGATTGAGAATGAAAGCCATCCTAACAGCCATTTTAATAACAATTGTAGGTTCAGTTTTTTCTTCATCCAAGACAGTCTGCCCCATCTGGCAAGCGTAGCTCTTATTCTCCTTATTTTTGCCAAATTCATTAATATAAAATATAAATTTAGGTGAAACTTCGAAACATGTGTTGCAAAGTGTTTTTAGCTCAACTTGACAACGTCAAATATGAGCTATTGGGATGGTTTGTGATCCGTCTGTCTGTCTGTCTGTCTGTCTGTCTGTCTGTCAGTACGTACATACGTACGTACGTGCACAATTCCTTTAACATACCCTACAGGCCGCAGCTTTCACCCAATCAGTCCAAGATTTCATATGTAGCTTTGGGGCAATGTCTAGATGGGAACTGTCAGTTTTTTTCGAATTGGCATATAGATTGTCAATTCCATTAGCACACCCTACAGGCTGCATCTCTCACCCGATCTTTTTCAACTTTGATATGTAGCTTTGGTGTGATGTCTAGATGGGAGCTATCAAATTTTTCTGTATTTTGTTATAAAATATGGCTGCCAGCAGCCATCTTGGATTTGGCATATGAATTGTCAACAATTCCATTAGCACACCCTGCAAGCTGCATCTCTCACTCAATCTTTTTCAGATTTCATATTTAGTTTTGGTGTGATGTCTAGATGGGAGCTAACAAATTTTTCTGAATTTCATTGAAAAACATGGCCACCAGTGGCCATCTTGGATTTGGCATATTGTCAATAATCCCCATTAGCACACCCTACAAGCCGCATCCCTCACCCCATCTTTTTTGAAATTTCATATGTAGCTTTGGTGTGACGTTTAGATCAGAGCTATCACATTTTTCTGAATTTTGTTGAAAAACATAGCTGGCAGTGGCCTTCTTGGATTTGCCACATAAATTGTCAACAATTCCATTAAGAGACTACAGGCGGCACCTCTCACTCAATCTTTTAGTTTTATATGTAACTTTGGTATGTCTAAATGGGAGTTATCAAATTTTTCTGCCACCAGCCATCTTTGATTCGACATATAAATTGTCAAAATTCCATTAGTATACTCAACAGGCCCCACCCCTCACCCAATTTTTCAGATTTCATATGCAGCTTTGGTGTGATGTCTTTTCTATAGACACTTGAGTGAATGACTTGGCATTACTGGATTTTTCTAATTAGTTCAGTCCCTTCTTGGACAAGTTGACCTGCAGTGTCATTTCCACTTTCGTTAATATTGACATTATTAAAAACTCAGAGCAGTGGCTGTTCACTGCTGTAGACAGGCTCTGTTTTACTGGTAAAATAGGACCTAGTCACCAATGCTTGGGAGGTGCAAACTTTCTCTAAAATGGGCAACGTGGCTTATTAATGCTTACCCCTGGTCTTGAGTTGATACTCATGTTGTGGTCATGATTAGCCATTGTGCAAAAATATGTGACCTTAAACACCAATAAATAAATAAATAAATAAAAGAACTCGGGTATTTTGAATAAAAAATTATCAGGCAACCCTTCAATTTTGAGATGCGGTTTGACATTGGCGCACATAGATTTCAAAACCAGCGAGCAATAAAGAGTGTGCCTTGAAAATCCCACTAAGTCAGAATCCAGAGAGAACCAGTGAGCAACTCACACTCTCCAACGTACTAACTCCACACTAGAAGGGTTAGCATTGGTTGAAGACAGGTGCACCATCAATGTGTAGTATGCCTTAGTACACAGAGCTGCCATGCCCCTACATGGGCAATCAGGATTAAGTTCCTTGCCCAAGGGTACAACTCAAGTTACCCCTCGTGGGGATTAAACCTTGAACATTTCGGTTTGAAGTTAAATGCTGTAACCACTGAGCCACTACGCTACCTCTCAGGGTGATTATCTACGCTCCCTCTCAGGGTGATTATCTACCCTCCCTCAGGGTGATTATCTGCACTACCTCTCAGGGTGATTATCTACACTACCTCTCAGAGTGATTATCTATGCTCCCTCTCAGGGTGATTATCTATGCTACCTCTCTGGGTGATTATCTACGCTCCCTCTCAGGGTGATTATCTATGCTTTCTCAGGGTGATTATCTACACTACCTCTCATGGTGATTATCTACGCTACCTCTCAGGGTGATTATCTATGCTTTCTCTCAGGGTGATTATCTACGCTACCTCTCAGGGTGATTATCTATGCTACCTCTCGGTGATTATCTATGCTACCTCTCAGGGTGATTATCTATGCTACCTCTCTGGGTGATTATCTACCCTCCCTCAGGGTGATTATCTGCACTACCTCTCAGGGTGATTATCTACACTACCTCTCAGAGTGATTATCTATGCTCCCTCTCAGGGTGATTATCTACGCTACCTCTCTGGGTGATTATCTATGCTCCCTCTCAGGGTGATTATCTATGCTCCCTCTCGGTGATTATCTATGCTACCTCTCAGGGTGATTATCTATGCTCCCTCTCAAGGTGATTATCTACGCTGCCTCTCAGGGTGATTATCTATGCTACCTCTCAGGGTGATTATCTATGCTACCTCTCTGGGTGATTATCTATGCTACCTCTCAGGGTGATTATCTACGCTACCTCTCAGGGTGATTATCTATGCTTTCTCTCAGGGTGATTATCTATGCTCCCTCTCAGGGTGATTATCTATGCTCCCTCTTAGGGTGATTATCTACACTCCCTCTCAGGGTGATTACGCTCCCTCAGGGTGATTATCTATGCTCCCTCTCAGGGTGATTATCTATGCTCCCTCTCAGGGTGATTATCTACGCTGCCTCTCAGGGTGATTATCTATGCTCCCTCTCAGGGTGATTATCTATGCTCCCTCTCAGGGTGATTACGCTCCCTCAGGGTGATTATCTATGCTCCCTCTCAGGGTGATTATCTACACTGCCTCTCAGGGTGATTATCTATGCTCCCTCTCAGGGTGAATATCTATGCTCCCTCTCAGGGTGATTATCTATGCTCCCTCTCAGGGTGATTATCTATGCTACCTCTCAGGGTGATTATCTACACACCCTCTCAGGGTGATTATCTATGCTCCCTCTCAGGGTGATTATCTACGCTACCTCTCAGGGTGATTATCTATGCTACCTCTCAGGGTGATTATGCTACCTTTCAGGGTGATTATCTATGCTACCTCTCAGGGTGATTATCTACGCTACCTCTCAGGGTGATTATCTACACACCCTCTCAGGGTGATTATCTATGCTCCCTCTCAGGGTGATTATCTATGCTACCTCTCAGGGTGATTATCTATGCTACCTCTCAGGGTGATTATCTACGCTACCTCTCAGGGTGATTATCTATGCTACCTCTCAGGGTGATTATCTATGCTACCTCTCATGGTGATTATCTGCTCCCTCTCAGCGTGATTATCTATGCTACCTCTCAGGGTGATTATCTACACTACCTCTCAGGGTGATTATCTATGCTACCTCTCAGGGTGATTATCTATGCTACCTCTCAGGGTGATGATCTACGCTACCTCTCAGGGTGATTATGCTACCTCTCAGGGTGATTATCTATGCTACCTCTCATGGTGATTATCTGTGCTCCCTCTCAGGGTGATTATCTATGCTACCTCTCAGGGTGATTATCTACACTACCTCTCAGGGTGATTATCTATGCTACCTCTCAGGGTGATTATCTACACACCCTCTCAGGGTGATTATCTATGCTCCCTCAGGGTGATTATCTATGCTACCTCTCAGGGTGATTATCTATGCTACCTCTCAGGGTGATTACGCTACCTCTCAGGGTGATTATCTATGCTACCTCTCAGGGTGATTATCTATGCTACCTCTCATGGTGATTATCTATGCTACCTCTCATGGTGATTATCTACACACCCTCTCAGGGTGATTATCTATGCTCCCTCTCAGGGTGATTATCTATGCTACCTCAGGGTGATTATCTATGCTACCTCTCAGGGTGATTATCTATGCTACCTCTCAGGGTGATTATCTACACACCCTCTCAGGGTGATTATCTATGCTCCCTCTCAGGGTGATTATCTATGCTACCTCTCAGGGTGATTATCTATGCTACCTCTCAGGGTGATTATCTACGCTACCTCTCAGGGTGATTATCTATGCTACCTCTCAGGGTGATTATCTATGCTACCTCTCATGGTGATTATCTGTGCTCCCTCTCAGCATGATTATCTATGCTACCTCTCAGGGTGATTATCTACACTACCTCTCAGGGTGATTATCTATGCTACCTCTCAGGGTGATTATCTATGCTACCTCTCAGGGTGATGATCTACGCTACCTCTCAGGGTGATTATGCTACCTCTCAGGGTGATTATCTATGCTACCTCTCATGGTGATTATCTGTGCTCCCTCTCAGGGTGATTATCTATGCTACCTCTCAGGGTGATTATCTACACTACCTCTCAGGGTGATTATCTATGCTACCTCTCAGGGTGATTATCTATGCTCCCTCTCAGGGTGATTATCTATGCTACCTCTCAGGGTGATTATCTACACTACATCTCAGGGTGATTATCTATGCTACCTCTCAGGGTGATTATCTATGCTCCCTCTCAGGGTGATTATCTACACTCCCTCTCAGGGTGATTATCTATGCTACCTCTCAGGGTGATTATCTATGCTACCTCTCTGGGTGATTATCTATGCTACCTCTCAGGGTGATTATCTACGCTACCTCTCTGGGTGATTATCTATGCTACCTCTCAGGGTGATTATCTATGCTACCTCTCTGGGTGATTATCTATGCTACCTCTCAGGGTGATTATCTATGCTACCTCTCAGGGTGATTATCTACACTACCTCTCAGGGTGATTATCTATGCTCCCTCTCAGGTGATTATCTATGCTACATCTCGGGGGTGATTATGCTACATCTTGGGGTGATTATCTATGCTCCCTCTCAGGGTGATTATCTACGCTCCCTCTCAGGGTGATTATCTATGCTCCCTCTCAGGGTGATTACGCTCCCTCTCAGGGTGATTATCTACGCTCCCTCTCAGGGTGAATATCTCCACTCCTTCACAGGGTGATCATGATGCTTTAAATTCCATCTACAGAATCGGACAATGGGATATTCCTTTCAGTAATCCCAAACTTGATGCGCTTTAAATTCGGCTTACAGAATTTGACATTGGGATACTCCTTTTAATAACCCCAAACTTGATACACCTTTAATAAGGCCTACAGAATCCAACAATGGGTAAATCCTTTCAATAATCCTAAACGGGATCACGGTGGCTCAGTGGTAGACTGTTGGACTTCTATGCTAGAGGTCCCGAGTTCGATCCCTGTTCAGGGACAACCCGCATTGTGTCCTTGGACAAGGCACTTTATCCCGGATGCCGTATACTAAGGTGTACTGCACGTTGATGGTGCACCTGTCTTCAACTGCTGTAACCCTTCTTGAGTGACACTTGAACAAAGAATGTTGAGGAGCTGACAGTTGCTCGTCAATGCTTGGTGGCTCCCTCTGGGTACCCTGGCTTTCTCCACCCGTAAAACCGTCATGTCACGATTAGCCATTGCGCATAAGTATGTGACCTTAAACACCAATAAATAAATAAATAAATATAAATCGTAAACTTGACATGCTTTAAAATTGGCTGACAGAATCGGACAATGGGATATTCCTTTCAATAATCCCAATCTTGTGTCCAGGTTCACCAGTATGATACTTGGTACTGCAGCCAAACATAATCCTACCAAGGTCATTACTTCAAGGTCAACCTGACCTAAATGGTTTCATAATGAGATATGTCTACAAATTAGAGAGAAAATGGTTATATCAAAAAGTCAAGCACTACAAGACCCCCGGGGGTCATGAATGGGAAAAATAAGCACTTTCTGTTTTTAAAGTCCTATAATTTGAACAGGTTCCAACGAGTTGTTATAACCTCCAAAGCATCCTTCTGGAGACCTATCAACCTTGACTTTCCATAAGGCTCCATACTCGGCCCCTTATTGTTTCTTGTATATATCAGTGACGTAACTGAAAATTTACTTAGTTCTGTACACATCTTTGGAGAAGATACTTAGAGTGGAGAATCCAGACCAAGCTTGGAGATGATACTTCTTTATATCTTAAGTGGAGAATTCAGACCTAGCTTCGATCATAATGAACCATGATTTAACCACACTTGAACAAAGGGTTAAAAAATTTGTTACTTGACTTGAATCCCAATAAAACATAGAATATGCTGATATCTCGCCAATGTAATACCACAGTACATACACCAGTACTCTTTGGTGGTGTTCAAATTAACGAAGTTAACAATGTAATCCCACAGTGCACACAACATTACTCTTTGCTGGTGTTCAAATTACCGCAGTTAATAATGTAATCCCACAGTACACACACCATTACTTTTTGGTGGTGTTCAGATTACCACAGTTAATAATGTAATCCCACAGAAAACACACCATTACTCTTTGGTGGTGTTCGTATTACCACAGTTAATGTAATACCACAGTACACACACCATTACTCTTCGGTGGTGTTTGTATTACCACTGTTAATAATGTAATCCCACAGTACACACACCATTACTCTTTGGTGTTGGTCAAATTACCGCAGTTAATAATGTAATACCACAGTACACACACCATTACTCTTTGGTGGTGTTCAAATTACCACAGTTAATAATGTAATACCACAGTACACACACCATTACTCTGGTGGTGTTCATATTACCACAGTTAATAATGTAATCCCACAGTACACACACCATTATTCTTTGGTGTTGGTCAAATTACCGCAGTTAATAATGTAATACCACAGTACACACACCATTAATCTTTGGTGTTGGTCAAATTACCGCAGTTAATAATGTAATCCCACAGTACACACACCATTACTCTTTGGTGGTGGTCAAATACTGCAGTTAATAATGTAATACCACAGTACACACACCATTACTCTTTGGTGGTGGTCAAATATTGCAGTTAATAATGTAATACCACAGTACACACACCATTACTCTTTGGTGGTGTTCATATTACCACTGTTAATAATGTATTACCACAGTACACACACCATTACTCTTTGGTGGTGGTCAAATACTGCAGTTAATAATGTAATACCACAGTACACACACCATTACTCTTTGGTGGTGTTCATATTACCACAGTTAATAATGTAATACCACAGTACACACACCATTACTCTGGTGGTGTTCATATTACCGCAGTTAATAATGTAATACCACAGTACACACACCATTACTCTTTGGTGGTGTTCACATTACCGCAGTTAATAATGTAATACCACAGTACACACACCATTACTCTTTGGTGGTGTTCAAATTACACAGTTAATAATGTAATCCCACAGAACACACACCATTACTCTTTGGTAGTGGTCAGATTACCGCAGTTAATAATGTAATCCCACAGTACACACACCATTACTCTTTGGTGGTGGTCAGATTACCGCAGTTAATAATGTAATCCCACAGAAAACACACCATTACTCTTTTGAGGTGTTCTCATTACCACAGTTAATAATGTAATCCCACAGTACACACACCATTACTCTTTGGTGTTGGTCAAATACCGCAGTTAATAATGTAACACCACAGTACACACACCATTACTCTTTGGTGTTGGTCAAATTACCGGAGTTAATAATGTAATCCCACAGTACACACACCATTACTCTTTGGAAGTGTTCAAAGTACCGCAGTTAATAATGTAATACCACAGTACACACACCATTACTCTTTGGAGGTGTTCAAATTACACAGTTAATAATGCAATCCCACATTACACACACCAATACTCTTTGGAGGTGTTCAAAGTACCGCAGTTAATAATGTAATACCACAGTACACACACCATTACTCTTTGGTGTTGGTCAAATACTGCAGTTAATAATGTAATACCACAGTACACACACCATTACTCTTTGGTGTTGGTCAAATTACCGCAGTTAATAATGTAATACCACAGTACACACACCATTACTCTTTGGTGTTGGTCAAATACTGCAGTTAATAATGTAATACCACAGTACACACACCATTACTCTTTGGTGTTGGTCAAATTACCGCAGTTAATAATGTAATACCACAGTACACACACCATTACTCTTTGGTGTTGGTCATATTACCTGAGTTAATAATGTAATACCACAGTACACACACCATTACTCTTTGGTGGTGTTCAAATTACCACAGTTAATAATGTAATACCACAGTACACACACCATTACTCTGGTGGTGTTCATATTACCACAGTTAATAATGTAATCCCACAGTACACACACCATTACTCTTTGGTGGTGGTCATATTACCACAGTTAATAATGTAATCCCACAGAACACACACCATTACTCTTTCAAGGTGTTCATATTACCGCAGTTAATAATGTAATACCACAGAACACACACCATTACTCTTTGGTAGTGGTCAAATTACCACAGTTAATAATGTAATACCACAGTACACACACCATTACTCTTTGGTGGTGTTCATATTACCACAGGTAATAATGTAATCCCACAGTACACACACCATTACTCTTCGTTGGTGTTCATATTACCACAGTTAATAATGTAATCCCACAGTACACACACCATTACTCTCTGATGGTGTTCATATTACCGCAGTTAATAATGTAATCCCACAGTACACACACCATTACTCTTTGGTGGTGTTCAAATTACCACAGTTAATAATGTAATCCCACAGTACACACACCATTACTCTTTGGTGGTGTTCATATTACCACAGTTAATAATGTAATACCACAGTACACACACCATTACTCTTTGGTGGTGTTCAAATTACCACAGTTAATAATGTAATCCCACAGTACACACACCATTACTCTTTGGTGGTGTTCATATTACCACAGTTAATAATGTAATACCACAGTACACACACCATTACTCTTTGGTGGTGTTCAAATTACCACAGTTAATAATGTAATCCCACAGTACACACACCATTACTCTTTGGTGGTGTTCGTATTACCACAGTTAATAATGTAATACCACAGTACACACACCATTACTCTTTGGTGGTGTTCATATTACCACAGATAATAATGTAATCCCACAGTACACACACCATTACTCTTTGGTGGTGTTCATATTACCACAGTTAATAATGTAATACCACAGTACACACACCATTACTCTTTGGTGGTGTTCAAATTACCACAGTTAATAATGTAATCCCACAGTACACACACCATTACTCTTTGGTGGTGTTCGTATTACCACAGTTAATAATGTAATACCACAGTACACACACCATTACTCTTTGGTGGTGTTCATATTACCACAGGTAATAATGTAATCCCACAGTACACACACCATTACTCTTTGGTGGTGTTCGTATTACCACAGTTAATAATGTAATCCCACAGTACACACACCATTACTCTTTGGTGGTGTTCGTATTACCACTCATAATAATGTAATCCCACAGTACACACACCATTACTCTTTGGTGGTGTTCAAATAACCACAGTTAATAATGTAATCCCACTGTACACACACCATTACTCTTTGGTGTTGGTCAAATACTGCAGTTAATAATGTAGTACCACAGTACACACACCATTACTCTTTGGTGTTGGTCAAATTACCACAGTTAATAATGTAATACCACAGTACACACACCATTACTCTTTGGTGGTGGTCAGATTACCGCAGTTAATAATGTAATCCCACAGTACACACACCATTACTCTTTGGTGGTGTTATATTACCACAGTTAATAATGTAATCTCTCAGTACACGCACCATTACTCTTTGGTGGTGTTCAAATTACCACAGTTAATAATGTAATACCACAGTACAGTCACCATTACTCTTTGGTGGTGTTCAGATTACCGCAGTTAATAATGTAATCCCACAGTATACTCACCATTACTCTTTGGTGGTGTTCAAATTACCACAGTTAATAATGTAATATCACAGTACACGCACCATTACTCTTTGGTGGTGTTCAAATTACCGTAGTTAATAATGTAATACCACAGTACACACACCATTAATCTTTGGTGTTGGTCAAATTACCGCAGTTAATAATGTAATCCCACAGTACACACACGATTACTCTTTGGTGGTGGTCAAATACTGCAGTTAATAATGTAATACCACAGTACACACACCATTACTCTTTGGTGGTGTTCATATTACCACAGTTAATAATGTAATACCACAGTACACACACCATTACTCTTTGGTGGTGGTCAAATTACCGCAGTTAATAATGTAATCCCACAGTACACACACGATTACTCTTTGGTGGTGGTCAAATACTGCAGTTAATAATGTAATACCACAGTACACACACCATTACTCTTTGGTGGTGTTCAAATTACCACAGTTAATAATGTAATATCACAGTACACGCACCATTACTCTTTGGTGGTGTTCATATTACCACAGTTAATAATGTAATACTACAGTACACACACCGTTACTCTTTTGTGGTGGTCAGATTACCACAGTTAATAATGTAATACCACAGTACACACACCATTACTCTTTGGTGGTGATCAAATACTGCAGTTAATAATGTAATACCACAGTACACACACCATTACTCTTTGGTGGTGTTCATATTACCACAGTTAATAATGTAATACCACAGTACACACACCATTACTCTGGTGGGGTTCATATTACCGCAGTTAATAATGTAATACCACAGTACACACACCATTACTCTTTGGTGGTGTTCATATTACCACAGTTAATAATGTAATACCACAGTACACACACCATTACTCTTTGGTGGTGTTCATATTACCACAGGTAATAATGTAATACCACAGTACACACACCATTACTCTGGTGGGGTTCATATTACCGCAGTTAATAATGTAATACCACAGTACACACACCATTACTCTTTGGTGGTGTTAAAATTACCACAGTTAATAATGTAATACCACAGTACACACACCATTACTCTGGTGGGGTTCATATTACCGCAGTTAATAATGTAATACCACAGTACACACACCATTACTCTTTGGTGGTGTTAAAATTACCACAGTTAATAATGTAATACCACAGTACACACACCATTACTCTTTGGTGGTGTTAATATTACCACAGTCAAAAACCTAATCCGACAGAAAACACACCATTACTCTTTGGTAGTGGTCAAATTACCACAGCTAATAATGTAATACCACAGTACACACACCATTACTCTTTGGTGGTGGTCAGATTACCGCAGTTAATAATGTAATCCCACAGAAAACACACCATTACTCTTTTGAGGTGTTCTAATTACCACAGTTAATAATGTAATACCATAGTACGCACACCATTACTCTGGTGGTGTTCATATTACCGCCGTTAATAATGTAATACCACAGTACACACACCATTACTCTTTGGTGGTGTTCACATTACCGCAGTTAATAATGTAATACCACAGTACACACACCATTACTCTTTGGTGTTGGTCAAATACCGCAGTTAATAATGTAATACCACAGTACACACACCATTACTCTTTGGTGTTGGTCAAATTACCGCAGTTAATAATGTAATCCCACAGTACACACACCATTACTCTTTGGAGGTGTTCAAAGTACCGCAGTTAATAATGTAATACCACAGTTCACACACCATTACTCTTTGGAGGTGTTCAAATTACACAGTTAATAATGCAACCCCACATTACACACACCAATACTCTTTGGAGGTGTTCAAAGTACCGCAGTTAATAATGTAATACCACAGTACACACACCATTACTCTTTGGTGTTGGTCAAACTACCGCAGTTAATAATGTAATACCACAGTACACACACCATTACTCTTTGGTGTTGGTCAAATACTGCAGTTAATAATGTAATACCACAGTACACACACCATTACTCTTTGGTGGTGTTCGTATTACCACTCATAATAATGTAATCCCACAGTACACACACCATTACTCTTTGGTGGTGTTCAAATAACCACAGTTAATAATGTAATCCCACTGTACACACACCATTACTCTTTGGTGTTGGTCAAATACTGCAGTTAATAATGTAGTACCACAGAACACACACCATTACTCTTTGGTGGTGTTCAAATTACCACAGTTAATAATGTAATACCACAGTACACACACCATTACTCTTTGGTGGTGTTCATATTACCACAGTTAATAATGTAATACCACAGTACACACACCATTACTCTTTGGTGGTGGTCAAATACTGCAGTTAATAATGTAGTACCACAGAACACACACCATTACTCTTTGGAGGTGTTCAAAGTACCGCAGTTAATAATGTAATACCACAGTACACACACCATTACTCTTTGGTGTTGGTCAAACTACCGCAGTTAATAATGTAATACCACAGTACACACACCATTACTCTTTGGTGTTGGTCAAATACTGCAGTTAATAATGTAATACCACAGTACACACACCATTACTCTTTGGTGGTGTTCGTATTACCACTCATAATAATGTAATCCCACAGTACACACACCATTACTCTTTGGTGGTGTTCAAATAACCACAGTTAATAATGTAATCCCACTGTACACACACCATTACTCTTTGGTGTTGGTCAAATACTGCCGTTAATAATGTAGTACCACAGAACACACACCATTACTCTTTGGTGGTGTTCAAATTACCACAGTTAATAATGTAATACCACAGTACACACACCATTACTCTTTGGTGGTGTTCATATTACCACAGTTAATAATGTAATACCACAGAACACACACCATTACTCTTTGGTAGTGGTCAAATTACCACAGTTAATAATGTAATACCACAGTACACACACCATTACTCTTTGGTGGTGGTCAGATTACCGCAGTTAATAATGTAATCCCACAGTACACACACCATTACTCTTTGGTGGTGTTATATTACCACAGTTAATAATGTAATCCCACAGTACACGCACCATTACTCTTTGGTGGTGTTCAAATTACCACAGTTAATAATGTAATACCACAGTACAGTCACCATTACTCTTTGGTGGTGTTCAGATTACCGCAGTTAATAATATAATCCCACAGTATACTCACCATTACTCTTTGGTGGTGTTCAAATTACCACAGTTAATAATGTAATATCACAGTACACGCACCATTACTCTTTGGTTGTGTTCAAATTACCGTAGTTAATAATGTAATACCACAGTACACACACCATTAATCTTTGGTGTTGGTCAAATTACCGCAGTTAATAATGTAATCCCACAGTACACACACCATTACTCTTTGGTGGTAGTCAAATACTGCAGTTAATAATGTAATACCACAGTACACACACCATTACTCTTTGGTGGTGGTCAAATACTGCAGTTAATAATGTAATACCACAGTACACACACCATTACTCTTTGGTGGTGATCATATTACCACAGTTAATAATGTAATACCACAGTACACACACCATTACTCTTTGGTGGTGGTCAAATACTGCAGTTAATAATGTAATACCACAGTACACACACCATTACTCTTTGGTGGTGTTCATATTACCACAGTTAATAATGTAATACTACAGTACACACACCGTTACTCTTTTGTGGTGGTCAGATTACCACAGTTAATAATGTAATACCACAGTACACACACCATTACTCTTTGGTGGTGTTCATATTACCACAGTTAATAATGTAATACCACAGTACACACACCATTACTCTGGTGGGGTTCATATTACCGCAGTTAATAATGTAATACCACAGTACACACACCATTACTCTTTGGTGGTGTTCATATTACCACAGTTAATAATGTAATACCACAGTACACACACCATTACTCTTTGGTGGTGGTCAAATACTGCAATTAATAATGTAATACCACAGTACACACACCATTACTCTTTGGTGGTGTTCATATTACCACAGTTAATAATGTAATACCACAGTACACACACCATTACTCTTTGGTGGTGTTCACATTACCGCAGTTAATAATGTAATACCACAGTACACACACCATTACTCTTTGGTGGTGTTAAAATTACCACAGTTAATAATGTAATACCACAGTACACACACCATTACTCTTTGGTGGTGTTAATATTACCACAGTCAAAAACCTAATCCGACAGAAAACACACCATTACTCTTTGGTAGTGGTCAAATTACCACAGCTAATAATGTAATACCACAGTACACACACCATTACTCTTTGGTGGTGGTCAGATTACCGCAGTTAATAATGTAATCCCACAGTACACACACCATTACTCTTTGGTGGTGTTCAAATTACACAGTTAATAATGTAATACCACAGTACACATACCATTACTCTTTGGTGGTGTTCATATTACCGCCGTTAATAATGTAATACCACAGTACACACACCATTACTCTTTGGTGGTGTTCACATTACCGCAGTTAATAATGTAATACCACAGTACACACACCATTACTCTTTGGTGTTGGTCAAATACCGCAGTTAATAATGTAATACCACAGTACACACACCATTACTCTTTGGTGTTGGTCAAATTACCGCAGTTAATAATGTAATCCCACAGTACACACACCATTACTCTTTGGAGGTGTTCAAAGTACCGCAGTTAATAATGTAATACCACAGTACACACACCATTACTCTTTGGAGGTGTTCAAATTACACAGTTAATAATGCAACCCCACATTACACACACCAATACTCTTTGGAGGTGTTCAAAGTACCGCAGTTAATAATGTAATACCACAGTACACACACCATTACTCTTTGGTGTTGGTCAAATTACCGCAGTTAATAATGTAATACCACAGTACACACACCATTACTCTTTGGTGTTGGTCAAATTACCTCAGTTAATAATGTAATACCACAGTACACACACCATTACTCTTTGGTGGTGTTCAAATTACCACAGTTAATATTGTAATACCACAGTACACACACCATTACTCTGGTGGTGTTCATATTACCACAGTTAATAATGTAATCCCACAGTACACACACCATTACTCTTTGGTGGTGGTCATATTACCACAGTTAATAATGTAATCCCACAGAACACACACCATTACTCTTTCAAGGTGTTCATATTACCGCAGTTAATAATGTAATACCACAGAACACACACCATTACTCTTTGGTAGTGGTCAAATTACCACAGTTAATAATGTAATACCACAGTACACACACCATTACTCTTTGGTGGTGTTCATATTACCACAGGTAATAATGTAATCCCACAGTACACACACCATTACTCTTTGTTGGTGTTCATATTACCACAGTTAATAATGTAATCCCACAGTACACACACCATTACTCTTTGATGGTGTTTATATTACCGCAGTTAATAATGTAATCCCACAGTACACACACCATTACTCTTTGGTGGTGTTCAAATTACCACAGTTAATAATGTAATCCCACAGTACACACACCATTACTCTTTGGTGGTGTTCATATTACCACAGTTAATAATGTAATACCACAGTACACACACCATTACTCTTTGGTGGTGTTCAAATTACCACAGTTAATCATGTAATCCCACAGTACACACACCATTACTCTTTGGTGGTGTTCATATTACCACAGTTAATAATGTAATACCACAGTACACACACCATTACTCTTTGGTGGTGTTCAAATTACCACAGTTAATAATGTAATCCCACAGTACACACACCATTACTCTTTGGTGGTGTTCGTATTACCACAGTTAATAATGTAATACCACAGTACACACACCATTACTCTTTGGTGGTGTTCATATTACCACAGATAATAATGTAATCCCACAGTACACACACCATTACTCTTTGGTGGTGTTCATATTACCACAGGTAATAATGTAATCCCACAGTACACACACCATTACTCTTTGGTGGTGTTCGTATTACCACAGTTAATAATGTAATACCACAGTACACACACCATTACTCTTTGGTGGTGTTCATATTACCACAGGTAATAATGTAATCACACAGTACACACACCATTACTCTTTGGTGGTGTTCGTATTACCACAGTTAATAATGTAATCCCACAGTACACACACCACATTACTCTTTGGTGGTGTTCAAATTACCACAGTTAATAATGTAATACTACAGTACACACACCATTACTCTGTGGTGGTGGTCAAATTACACTGTTAATAATGTAATCCCGCAGAAAACACACCATTACTCTTTGGTGTTGGTCAAATTACCACAGTTAATAATGTAATCCCACAGTACACGCACCATTACTCTTTAGTGGTGTTCAACTTACCACAGTTAATAATGTAATCCCACAGAACACACACCATTACTCTTTCGAGGTGTTCAAATTACCGCAGTTAATAATGTAATCCCACAGTACACACACCATTACTCTTTGGTGTTGGTCAAATTACCACAGTCAATAATGTGATACCACAGTACACACACCATTACTCTTTGGTGGTGGTCAGATTACTGCAGTTAATAATGTAATCCCACAGAAAACACACCATTACTCTGGTGGTGTTCAAATTACCACAGTTAATAATGTAATCCCACAGTACACACACCATTACTCTTTGGAGGTGATCTGATTACAGCAGTTAATAATGTAATCCCACAGAAAACACACCATTACTCTTTGGTGGTGTTCAAATTACCACTGTTAATAATGTAATACCGCAGTACACACGCCATTACTCTTTGGTGGTGGTCTGATTACAGCAGTTAATAATGTAATCCCACAGAACACGCACCATTACTCTTTCGAGGTGTTCAAATTACCACAGTTAATAATGTAATCCCACAGTACACACACCATTACTCTTTGGTGTTGGTCAAATACTGCAGTTAATAATGTAATACCACAGTACACACACCATTAATCTTTGGTGTTGGTCAAATTACCGCAGTTAATAATGTAATCCCACTGTACACACACCATTACTCTTTGGTGGTGTTCAAATTACTGCAGTTAATAATGTAATCCCACAGTACACACACCATTACTCTTTGGTGGTGTTCAAATAACCACAGTTAATAATGTAATCCCACAGTACACACACCATTACTCTTTGGTGGTGTTCAAATAACCACAGTTAATAATGTATTCCCACAGTACACACACCATTACTCTTTGGTGGTGTTCAAATAACCACAGTTAATTATGTAATCCCACAGTACACACACCATTACTCTTTGGTGGTGTTCAAATAACCACAGTTAATAATGTAATCCCACAGAACACACACCATTACTCTTTGGTGGTGGTCAAATTACACAGTTAATAATGTAATACCACAGTACACACACCATTACTCTGGTGGTATTCATATTACCACAGTTAATAATGTAATCCCACAGTACACACACCATTACTCTTTGGTGGTGTTCACATTACCGCAGTTAATAATATAATACCACAGTACACACACCATTACTCTTTGGTGGTGTTCAAATTACCACAGTTAATAATGTAATCCCACAGAACACACACCATTACTCTTTGGTGGTGGTCAAATTACACAGTTAATAATGTAATACCACAGTACACACACCATTACTCTTTGGTGGTGTTCATATAACCACAGTTAATAATGTAATCCCACAGAACACACACCATTACTCTTTGGTGGTGGTCAAATTACACAGTTAATAATGTAATACCACAGTACACACACCATTACTCTTTGGTGGTGTTAATATTACCACAGTTAATAATGTAATACCACAGTACACACACCATTACTCTTTGGTGGTGTTCACATTACCGCAGTTAATAATATAATACCACAGTACACACACCATTACTCTTTGGTGGTGTTCAAATTACCACAGTTAATAATGTAATCCCACAGAACACACACCATTACTCTTTGGTGGTGGTCAAATTACTCAGTTAATAATGTAATACCACAGTACACACACCATTACTCTTTGGTGGTGTTCAAATAACCACAGTTAATAATGTAATACCACAGTACACACACCATTACTCTTTGGTGGTGTTCATATTACCAAAGTTAATAATCATAAGCATTTGGGTATAATATTAAGTAGTACTTGCAATGACTACATTTGCTCTAATGCCTGGTCATATTTAGATTTGTTAAGGAAACACAATGAAAACCTTAGAAGAAACACGTTTTGCTTTTATCAGACTTCTAAGGTCACAAATCTGGAGAACATACAGATAGCCGTGGCAAGGATCATAACTGATGCAACCATTAGTATGAATAATTCTCTTCTATTCTGAAACTCATTGGGACCCACTGCATGAAAGGTGATGCAAACATAAATTAGTACAATTCTTCAAAATGTATCTACTCTTTACTCCCCCCACATTTTACAAAAATAATGTACCACCATTTATCTCATTGACCAACCGATGACGCAATCTCCAATTTTGTCACAATGATCGAGTTCTGTTTTGTATTAGTCCTCCTTCATTCCCAACCAACCAATGGAATAGCTTACAATTGTCTAAGACAATTCTTCTGTTAGCAATTTTAAAAAGTTTATTAACAATGGCAGCCTGAGACCACCAGTATTTAGTGGTAACAAATCTGGTTTAGCACAGATAAACTATTGTAGGTTGTGGTTGTGTAGCAACTGATATGAATGCCTATTTCTATGAAAGACATTTCTCACTTTCCCCAGTTGTACCAGTGTGGAGAGGTTGAGACATCTGAACATTTTCTCTTATACGGCTGAGTCTATGATAACCTTCATAATGATTTAATCAATTGCCTACTTTTCACTCTCTCCACTGAATAATACCAAGAATTGTCATAATGATTTAATCAATTGCCTACTTTTCACTCACTCCACTGAATAATACCAAGAATTGGCATAATGATTTAATCAATTGCCTACTTTTCACTCTCTCCACTGAATAATACCAAGAATTGTCATAATGATTTAATCAATTGCCTACTTTTCACTCTCTACACTGAATAATACCAAGAATTGTCATAATGATTTAATCAATTGTTTACTTTTCACTCTCTCCACTGAATAATACCAAGAATTGTCATAATGATTTAATCAATTGCCTACTTTTCACTCTCTCCAATGAATAATACCAAGAATTGTCATAATGATTTAATCAATTGTCTACTTTTCACTCTCTCCAATGAATAATACCAAGAATTGTCATAATGATTTAATCAGTTGCCTACTTTTCACTCTCTCCAATGAATAATACCAAGAATTGTCATAATGATTTAATCAATTGCCTACTTTTCACTCTCTCCAATGAATAATACCAAGAATTGTCATAATGATTTAATCAATTGCCTACTTTTCACTCTCTCCAATGAATAATACCAAGAATTGTCATAATGATTTAATCAATTGTCTACTTTTCACTCTCTCCAATGAATAATACCAAGAATTGTCATAATGATTTAATCAGTTGCCTACTTTTCACTCTCTCCAATGAATAATACCAAGAATTGTCATAATGATATAATCAATTGCCTACTTTTCACCTTCTCTACTGAATAATACCAAGAATTGTCATATTGTTGAAGTTATGCAGACTTTTCTTTAAGTGGACCCTTCAGATGCTGCAATGCTATCAGAACCTACTACCTTCATGTGAGCCATTATCCACACCTACCCTGATGTGAGCCATTATCAGGACCTACCCTGATGCGAGCCATTATCAGAACCTATCCTGATCTGAGACATTATCAGAACCTACCCTAATGTGAGCCATTATCAGAACGTACCCTGATCTGAGACATTATCAGAACCTACCCTGATCTGAGACATTATCAGAACCTACCCTGATGCGAGCCATTATCAGAACCTACCCTGATCTGAGACATTATCATAACCTACCCTAATGTGAGCCATTATCAGAACGTACCCTGATCTGAGCCATTATCAGAACCTACCCTGATCTGAGACATTATCAGAACCTACCCTCATCTGAGACATTATCAGAACCTACCCTGATATGAGCCATTATCAGAACCTACCCTGATCTGAGACATTATCAGAACCTACCCTGATCTGAGACATTATCAGAACCTACCCTGATATAAGCCATTATCAGAACCTACCCTGATCTGAGACATTATCAGAACCTACCCTGATCTTAGCCATAATCAGAACCTACCCTGACCGGAGCCATTATCAGAACCTATCCTGATCTGAGACATTATCAGAACCTACCCTGATCTGAGACATTATCAGAACCTACCCTGATGTGAGCCATTATCAGAACCTACCCTGATCTGAGACATTATCAGAACCTACCCTGATCTGAGACATTATCAGAACCTACCCTGATGTGAGCCATTATCAGAACCTACCCTGATCTGAGACATTATCAGAACCTACCCTGATCTGAGACATTATCAGAACCTACCCAGATCTTAGCCATAATCAGAACCTATCCTGATATGAGCCATTATCAGAACCTTCCCTGATATGAGCCATTAGGACAAACAGTGCTATCAGAACCTACCCTGATGTGAGCCATTAGGACATAAACATTTGAAATATGTTATGTCTTAGCAAGCTGTTCACATTCTCTTCTTCAACTGCACTGCAATAATGTATTTACATTCTGTCCTCAAGATAGCTTATTAAGGGGGTATAAATAATTAAAAAAAACTTCATTCCTCTGTAGTGTTAACCAGCTATAGATGCTAATTAAATCTTTCTTTAAATAACTGTTGTCAGGTGAGAGCCTCAGGTCCCATGGGACCTCTTGTTTTCCATCCATCATTCTCCCCTGAACTTGTTCCCACATCTTGGAAGCGTATATGTAAAAGGAACAACTCCCCAGCCTTGCCCCACAACTTCCCTTCACTTCTGGGCCATCAGAAGGAGAAGACAACCCAATATTGTGTATCCACCTGCATCCACACAAGAGCTGTCACAGCTATCAATTTTCATATTCGACTAATCATCAGCATTAGTCGACAGTTAGTCGATTAATAGTCGTATCCTGTGAATTCACCAATCTCCAATATACTTAAAAAAATAAATTTAAAACTGATGATGTTTGAATGTGTACCTTTCTGCATCAAGATAAAATAGAAACACCGGAATATCTCCTGCAGATTTGAAGAATTTAAACAGAAGAACATTTGTGCAAATGTTTCTTTTCTGTAACTAATATTCAGAAATTTCGATAATCAAACCCCCTCCAATCCAACACAAGTTACAACTTAGTAATACAAGTGAAGTTACCACTGTGGATCTTGTGACAATTTTCTCACTTTCATGGTTTCAATTATTCCAAAGAGGGTTGATAGAGTGTACAAGACCAAAGATTCTATTTACTCTGCAGTGACTTCCGAAACTGCAATTATTAAAAGTTACACCATTTGAACGATGCTTTTTAGTACTGATCAACGGGTGCTGGTTAATAGTACAGAGAACAGGGATTATTCAAATGGCAAGGCTCAGTGTTTTTGAAGAAATTAAGTTGTTGCTCAATAATGTGGAAAACAAAGTCCATGGGACATTACAAGTAACTATGGCAAGACATTTCAAAGGTTAACAATCTGTTAATTTATATCATTATACAGCACAATTTTAATCCAACTTGTACCACTTTAAAAATGAAGACGATTGACTAAAAATATAAACTGTCGACTACTGCAACAGTTGACGGTTAGTTGATTAATCGAATAATCACGACAGCCCTAATGCACATTGAAGTAATACTGTATCCTACATCCCTAACCGTCCAAACTCCTTCTTTCTCTTTATTAGTTTAAACAATTTCTTATAATGTCTAAAATTGACCTATGCCTCCATTCAACTTGTGTGTAAATATATCAGTTTACAAATGAAACGTCTCACAAAAACTTCTGCCTTATTGTCGAATCCCATACTTATAAGTTTTTTTTTCTCTTTCGTTATTTTGTGTACTATTAATTATCCCCCTTTGACAAAGTTGGGAGGGGATATTGAAATGGTGTTTGTCCATCTGTCTGTCTGTCTATCCCAAACTTTGTCCGTTTAGTTCCTTCTACAGTTATCAGTGGATTTTTATGAAGTATCAGTATCAAGTGTAGATGTACATGTGGTGATGAATTATCGATATGAATTTTGTGTGGTAACGGCCCTTGGAAATAGCAAAATTTGCATCACAAAGGCTTGTCCACATAACTCGTACATTTTTTATTAGCTTAACTACACTTGACAAAGTCAAGATGAGCTATTGCCATCATGCGTGAGGAAGTCTATTAGTCTGTAAGTCTGTCAGACTGTGAGTCTGTTCACATTTTCTTTAGCACAGGCTACTTCCCGTAGTTCTTGTCCGTTCATCACGAAATTTCATATGCAGGTTCGAGGTCGTGTCTAAATGAGAACGTCCCCTTTTGGTTTTGATCAATCAGCCGTGACGGCGACACGAGCCCAAAACCCCAAAACCTTTAGCACAGTCTATAGGTCTTATTTATGAAGGGATTTTATTGTAACTTGGTAGGATGACTCCGTACAAGGTCTGATGAGAATGTCCCCTTTTGGTCACGAATCATCAACCATGACGGCTGCGCAGGCCCGAAAACCCCAAAACCTTTAGCACTTTAGGAAAACACAGTATGATGTCTGAGACAGTAGTATTTTGGTCATGTGACCTAGATTCCTTTAGCAAAGTCTACATGTTATATATATAAAGTATTTCATTGTAACTTGGTAGGATGAATCATTTTGCAATAATTTTACTGTAACTTGGTAACTTAGGTTGACATACATTAACTGTGAGAGCCACTTTAACATGGGCCTCAATTCTTTAGTACAGTCTACACTTCAAATTATTCTTATTGAAAACATAACATATAGGGAACATAAATTAACATATTCTCAATTATCACAATTCTTGTCTTATTTCATAATCCTTTCATAAACATTGAACATTATCCTTTTCATCATACACTACACAAAGTCAAGTTGAGCTACAGTGTCATTGACACGTTACATCAAACACTACACACAGTCACGTTAAGCTACAGTGTCATTGACACTCCCATTTGGTTATGCATTATTGGTGTCTAGAGAAAGCTTCCTATTGACTTTGGGTCAGCTAGCCAATTCAATATGGCTGCCAATAACTAATGAATGCTGACTCGAATCATTTGTATTTTTTAATTCTGCATTGTTGGTGTCTAGAGGAAGCTTCCTTTCAATGTTGGACCAGCCTGCTGAACCAAGATGGCCACTAGTGGCAAATTCATTATGGCTTCCATGGTGGCCATCTTGAATTTGGTTTCCTCCCCATAACTAATGAATACTGACTTGAATTAATTTCATTTTTAGCTCAACTTGACAACGTCAAGTATGAACTATTGGGATGGGTTGTGATCCATGGTCCGTCTGTAGGTCCATACGTCTGTACATCCATTTGTCCATCTGTCTGTCCACTATTCCTTTAGCTCACCCCACAGGCCACAGCTCTCACCCGATCAGTTCCAAATTTCACATGTGGCTATGGGGCAATGTCTAGATGGGCGCTATTGATTTTTAGCTCACCGAAGGGAGCTTAACTTATCACTTGCTGTCCATCGTCGTCGTCCGGCGTCCGTCGTGAACTTTACATTATCGACTTCTCCTCCCAAACCAATAGCCCAATTTTATTCAAATCTTGGTCAAATATTCGTCCACCAACACCAATTCGGATTTGTTCAAATAAAGTTGCCTCTCCCCCTGGGTGGTGCCACACCCCCAAGGGGCACCAAAATCCTTAAAAATCTTCTTCTCATGAACTATTAGTGGCAGAGACCTGATATTTGGTTTGCAGCTTCCTTTTGGGTTGTAGACTCAGGCTTGTACACAGAAAGTTCGAGGGGCAATATTTGCCATTGTTATGGGAGGGGCAGTAATTTTGGCCACGCCCAAAATTTCTATTTTTCTAACCGAGGGGCTGATTGGAGCCAAATTTTATGTGAGGTATTATTGGGTCATAAGTACTTGGTTTACGAAAAAAAAAAATTTCCAGCTGCCCCCGTGGGAACCCAAGGAGCTAAAAATAGAAAAAAATTAAAATGCTCATATCTCCAAAACTGCACGGCACTGATATTTTTATTTGGTGTGAAGCTTCCTTACAACCAACAGAAAGGAATGCTTAAAAAAAATTGCTATCGGTTTTGTCACATGATACAGTTTCAGGACTTTGAAAAAGTGCTGAGTCATCACTTTTTAACACTGCAGGCAATGGGGAAAACATTAAAGAATCTTTTTTTTCAGATCTATCTGTCAGAATCCTTTCATATTTGGTATACAACATCTCTTGGGGGATCAGATTCAGATTTGTTCAAATTGAGTCTCTGGGGTCATATTTGGGTTCCCTGTGGGAGCCTGAATTTTAACTTAGTGCAATATGAAGACTATTCTTTTAAAATCTTCTTCTTCAGATGCACCAGTCAGAATCTTTTCATATTTGGTATATAACATCTCTGGGGGGTCAGATTCAAGTTTGTTGAAATAGAGTCCCTGGGTTCACATTTGGGCTCCCTATGGGAGCCCGAATTTTAACTTAGTGCAATATGAGGACTTTTCTTTAAAACTCTTCTTCTTCAGATCCACTGGGCAGAAATCTTCCATATTTGGTATACAACATCTCTGGGGGGGGGGGGGGGGGGGGGGGGGGGGGGGGGGGGGGTGTCAAATTCAAATTTGTACAAATCAAGTTCCTGGGTTCACATTTGGGCTCCCTATGGGAGCCTGAATTTTAACTTAGTGCAATATGAGGACTTTTCTTTCAAAATCTTCTTCTTTAGATCCACCATTTCATTTTTTATTATTACTTCCCTTCCCTCTCCTGAACCCTCCTGTTATATTCCCAAGCTCTATTGCCTTTATAGCTCACTGAAGGGAGCTCAACTTATCGCTTGCCGTCCGTCGTCGTTGTCCGTCGTTGTGAACATTTTTCAAATGACTTCTCCTCTGAAACCACTGGTCCTATTTTCACAAAAATTCATGTGGATGTTCATTACTATATGGCAATTCATATTTGTTCAAAGGAAATGGCTACGTCCCTTGGGGGCTCTGTATGGGGCATAAATCTGATAGCACCGTATGAATTATAGAAAAATTATTAAAAAATCATCTTCTCCAGAACCAGTGGGCAGAATCTTTTGATACTTGGTATGCAGCATCTTGGTATGGGTCTGATTCAAGTTTGTTCAAATCGGCCCCCTGGATTCACATTTGGGCCCACTATAGAAGCCCTAATTCAAACTTGATGCATTTCAGGCAAATTTCTTAAAAAATCTTCTTCTCCAGATCCAGCAGGCAGAATCTTTTGATATTTGGTATGCAACATTGTGGGGTGGATCTGATTCAAGTTTATTCAAATTGGCCCCTGGATTCACATTTGGGCTCAGTATAGAAGCCCGAATTCGAACTTAGTGAATTTCAGGCAAATATCTTAAAAATCTTCTTCTCCAGATCCAGCGGGCAGAATCTTTTGATATTTGGTATGCAACATTGTGGGGAGGATCTGATTCAAGTTTGTTCAAATCGGCCCCCCTGGATTCATATTTGGGCTTAGTATAGAAGCCCGAATTCGAACTTAGTGCATTTCAGGCAAATTTCTTAAAAAATCTTCTTCTCAAGATCCAGCAGGCAGAATCTTTTGATATTTGGTATGCAACATTGTTGGGTGGATCTGATTCAAGTTTGTTCAAATCAGCCCCCTGGGGTCATATGTGGGCTCAGTATAGGAGCCCAATTTGAACTTAGTGCATTTCAAGCAAATGTCTTTAAAAATCTTCTCAAGATCCAGCAGGCAGAATCTTTTGATATTGGGTATGCAGCTTGCTTAGGGGGTGAGATTCAAGTTTGTTCAAGCCAAGTCCCTGGGTTTATATTTGGGCTCACTGTGGTAGCCCGAATTATAACTTAGTTCAAAATGAGGAATTTTCTTTAAAAATCTTTTTCTTCAGATCCAGCAGTCGGAATGTTTTGATATTTGGTATGCAGCATCCTTAGAGGGGTGAGATTCAAGTTCAAGGCATGACCCTAGGTCCATATTTGGGCTCACTGTGGGAGCTTGAATTGTAACTAGTTCGAAATGAGGAATTTTCTTAAAAAATCTTCTTCTTCAGATCCAGCAGTCGGAATGTTTTGATATGTGGTGTGTAGCATCCTTAGGGGGGTGAGATTCAAGTTTGTTAAAGCCAAGTCCCTTGATCCATATTTGGGCTCCCTGCGGGAGCCCGAATTATGTCTTAGTCAATATGAGGAACTTTTCTTTAAAAATCTTCTTCTTCAGATTCAGCAGTCGGAATGTTTTGATATTTGGCATGCAGCATCCTTAGGGGGTGAGATTCAAGTTTGTTCAAGCCAAGTCCCTGGGTTCATATTTGGGCTCAGTGTGGGAGCCCGAATGATAACTTAGTTCACAATGAGGAATTTTCTTTAAAAATCTTCTTCTTCAGATCCAGCAGATAAATGCTTTTGATATTGTGTATGCAGCATCCTTAGGGGGGGTAAGATTCAAGTTTGTTCAAGCCATGGCCCTAGTTCCATAAAATTTGTCTCTCATGACTTCATTCCTTTGCAGTGTTGATGAACCATGTCTAACTGAATGTGACCCCCAAATACTTCTTTGAACCACTTTGGCCGGTGAGCGATTAAGGCTCCTTGGGGCCTCTTGTTTTTTAATTTCATTGAAAAACATGGCCGCCAATGGCCAGCTTGAATTTGGATATAAATTGTCCAACAATGCCTTCAGAAGACCTTACAGGTCGCAGCTCTCACCCGATCTGTCCCAAATTTCATATATAGCTTTGGGGCAATGTCAAGATGGAAGCTGTAGATTGTTTCCGGATTTCATGAAAAAACATGGCTGTCAGAGGCCATTTTAGGTATGGCATATAACTTGTCAACAATTCCATTAGCACACCCTACGGACTTCATCTTTCCCCCTATCTTTTTCAAATTTCACATATGCCTTTGGTGCGATGTCTAGATGGGAGCTGAAAAATTTTTCTGAATTTTGATGAAAAAATGGCCATCTTGGATTTGGATGTAAATTGTCCAACAATTCCATTAGCTCACCCTACAGGCCATGGCTCTCACCTGACCGGTCCCAAATTTTATATGTGGCTTTGGGGCAATGTCTAGATGGGAACTATAGATTTTTTTCAGTTTTTTTCAAATTTCGTTGAAAGATGTGGCCATCTTGGATTTGGATATAAATCGTCCAACAATTTCTTTAGCCCAACCTACAGGTCGCAGCTTTCACCCGATCAGTCTCAAATTAGTATATCTGGGGCAGTACCTAGATGGGAACTATAAAATTTCTCCAAATTTCGTTAAAAAACATGGCCACTGGTGGCCATCTTAGATTTGGCATATAAATTGTCAACAATTCCAGTAGCACACCCTACAGGCCGCATCGCTCACCCAGTCTTTCAAATTTCATATGTAGCTTTGTTGTGATGTTTAGATGGGAGCTATCGAATATTTCTGAATTTTGTTGAAAAACATGGCCACCAGCAGCCATCTTGGATTCTGATATAAATTGTCAACAATTCCATTTGCATGCCCTACAGGTCACATCTCTCATCTGATCCTTTATGAATTTCATATATAGCTTTGGTGTGATGTCTAGCAGCCATCTTGAATTGGCATTTGAATTGTCAACAGTTTCATTTGCACAGCTTACAGGCCACATCTCTCACGCAATCTTTTTCAAATTTCATATGTAGGTTTGGTGTGATGTCTAGATGGGAGCTATCAAATTTTTCTGAATTTTGTTGAAAAACATGGCCACCAGCAGTGGCCATCTTGGGTTTGGCATATAAATTGTCAATAATTCCATTAGCAGACCCTACCGGCCTTTCCTCTCCTCTCACCAAATCTTTTTCAAATTTTATATGTAACTTTGGTATGATGTCCAGATGGGAGTTATCAAATTGTTCTGCATTCCATTGAAAAAGATAGCTGCCACCAGCCATCTTGGATTTGACATATAGATTGTTAACAATTCCATTAGTACACTCAACAGGCCCCCATCCCTCTCCCGATTTTTTCAGATTTCATTTGTAGCTTTGGTGTGATGTCTTTCCTGTAGAAACTTGCATGAGTGACCTGGCATTACTGGATCTTTCTATTTAGTTCACGCCCATCTTGGACAAGTTTAGCTGCAGTGTCATTGACACTTTCATTTGGTTATGAATTGTTGGTGTCTAGCGGAAGCTTCCTTTCAATTTTGGAAGCTTCCTTTTGATTTTGGTTGTGTTCCTGAGAGACTTACCTACCCTTTTATGACACTCTCGGGGGCATATGCCACGCTTTTTGTTGCTCCTCTTTAGTATGAAGCTTCCTTAGGGCCAGCGGAATCGGATGGACCAGGAAAATTGCTACTGGTTTTGTCATGGGGTACCATATGGGATGCCCATTTTAACACTGTAGACAATGGGAAAATGCTGATTCATTATCTTGCTTGTGCTCCATCAACTAAGTATTTTTCTTCCAGGTGCATGGTGGCTCAGTAGGTAGAGATTCAAGCCGAGAGGTCCTTGGTGCGAATCCCACCTGTGGCTACCAGGTTTTGTTCTTGGGCACTTAATCCTGATTGCCCACGTGAGGGCATGGTGGCATTGTGTACTAAGGCACACTGCACGTCAGTGGTGCACTTGTCTTCAACCAATGCTAACTCTGCTTGTGTAGAGAGAGTCTGACAGTTGCTTGCCATTGCTTGATGGTTCTCTCCTGGTACTCCTGCTTCCTCCACCCATAAAACTGTCTGGCACAAGGTGACCCTGACTGTCAAAAGCGTTGTTAAACCCCAATACATAAGTAAATCAATTTTTCTTCAGAATCTTGAAACTAATTTCCTCTAATGCTTCTTGTTTTTTTCCCCAAAAGTTACTATTTCCCTTGGGGTGGGGTTAATGCCCAAAAAGCCTGAAATGCTTTGAAAATCATCTTCTCATAAACAACTGGCAGTAATGCTTAGATTTCTGGTATGAACTTGCTTTAGTGATTCACATTCAAGTCTGTTCAAAGAACTCAACAGGTCAATATTTGGGCTTCCTGTGGGAAGATGCCCATTTTGGGCTCCACCCAAAATTTCTTATTCCAGATGGGCTGATTTGAACCAAATTTGTCATGTAGTGTAACTGGATGATAAGTATTTGATTTAGGACCGGTGGAATCAGATTGTTATCAGTTTTGTCTTGAGATGACGTATGGAGATGGCCATTATTTTTAACACTGTTTGTGATGGGGAAATGATGATTCATCATCTTTCTTTTGCTCCATCAACTAAGTCTTCTTCTGCAGAACTTTTTTAAAATCATTTACAGTAATGCTTAGAAGTATGGTATGGAACTGATGCAGATTCAAGTTTGTTCATTAAATCATTTACAGTAATGCTTAGAAGTATGGTATGGAACTGATACAGATTCAAGTTTGTTCATTAAATCAGTTACAGTAATGCTTAGAAGTATGGTATGGAACTGATGCAGATTCAAGTTTGTTCATTAAATCATTTACAGTAATGCTTAGAAGTATGGTATGGAACTGATGCAGATTCAAGTTTGTTCATTAAATCATTTACAGTAATGCTTAGAAGTATGGTATGGAACTGATGCAGATTCAAGTTTGTTCAATAAATCACTTGCAGTAATGCTTAGAAGTATGGTATGGAACTGATGCAGATTCAAGTTTGTTCAGTAAATCACTTGCAGTAATACTTAGAAGTATGGTGTGGAACTGATGCAGATTCAAGTTTGTTCATTAAATCATTTACAGTAATGCTTAGAAGTATGGTATGGAACTGATGCAGATTCAAGTTTGTTCATTAAATCATTTACAGTAATGCTTAGAAGTATGGTATGGAACTGATGCAGATTCAAGTTTGTTCAATAAATCACTTGCAGTAGTGCTTAGAAGTATGGTGTGGAACTGATGCAGATTCAAGTTTGTTCAGTAAATCACTTGTAGTAATGCTTAGAAGTATGGTATGGAACTGATGCAGATTCAAGTTTGTTCAATAAATCACTTGCAGTAATGCTTAGAAGTATGGTATGGAACTGATGCAGATTCAAGTTTGTTCAGTAAATCACTTGCAGTAATGCTTAGAAGTATGGTGTGGAACTGATGCAGATTCAAGTTTGTTCAATAAATCACTTGCAGTAGTGCTTAGAAGTATGGTGTGGAACTGATGCAGATTCAAGTTTGTTCAATAAATCACTTACAGTAATGCTTAGAAGTATGGTATGGAACTGATGCAGATTCAAGTTTGTTCAATAAATCACTTGCAGTAATGCTTAGAAGTATGGTATGGAACTGATGCAGATTCAAGTTTGTTCAATAAATCACTTGCAGTAATGCTTAGAAGTATGGTATGGAACTGATGCAGATTCAAGTTTGTTCAGTAAATCACTTGCAGTAATGCTTAGACGTATGGTGTGGAACTGATGCAGATTCAAGTTTGTTCATTAAATCATTTACAGTAATGCTTAGAAGTATGGTATGGAACTGATGCAGATTCAAGTTTGTTCAAAAGAATGTAATAGGTCAATATTTAAGATCCCTATGAGAGGATTCCCATTTGTTCACCAAAAGCTGCTATTCCCCTTTGGTGGGTTTGGAGGGAATTCCAAAAGCTAAAAACAAAAAAAACCTTTCGTATGGATATTTTTTTAAGACTTCACAGAAGTGTGCTTTGTTTTTGCCTCTGCTTTCCTAGGACCAGCAGAAACAAATGGCCAAAAAAATTGCTTTTGTTTGTGTCATGGCAAATCCAAAAATTGCTCTTTCTCTCCATCACTTACTGACACACATCTCTTTTGACAACTTGAACCAGGTGAGTCCATCGGCCTATTTGTCTTATCACTAATGGTATACACATGACATGTTCAAGTTCACATCGATCGATAAACTGCAAATTAATCTGCTTTTTATTCCCAGTTAGAGCTTGGTGTGGGATTTGAAGCTACATTTGGGATACTTTATCACTTTATAAAATTAACTATTTAAGTTTTTTGGGGGTAAATTTAACTCTTAAGTCTACACATGGAATAAATTTCATATTTTTCAACACAATACATTCTATATATATATCAGATTTCTAAATATTCTGACTAAGGTCATAATCAAGAGCAAGGCCATCTGTGAAAACTGTGTCACTAATGAAACAGGGTGCTAAGTATTTTTGTTACTGTGTCACTAATGAGACAGGATGCTAAGCATTCTTCTTACTGTGTCACTAATGAGACAGGATGCTAAGCATTCTTGTTACTGTTTCACTAATGAGACAGGGTGCTAAGCATTCTTGTTACTGTTTCACTGATGAGACGGCGCTAAGCATTCTTATTACTGTGTCACTAATGAGACAGGATGCTAAGCATTCTTCTTACTGTGTCACTAATGAGATAGGGTGCTAAGCATTCTTATTACTGTTTCACTAATGAGACAGGGTGCTAAGCATTCTTGTTACTGTTTCACTGATGAGACGGCGCTAAGCATTCTTATTACTGTGTCACTAATGAGACAGGGTGCTAAGCATTCTTATTACTGTTTCACTAATGAGACAGGGTGCTAAGCATTCTTGTTACTGTTTCACTGATGAGACGGTGCTAAGCATTCTTAGTACTGTGTCACTAATGAGACAGGGTGCTAAGCATTCTTATTACTGTTTCACTAATGAGGCAGGGTGCTAAGCATTCTTGTTACTGTTTCACTAATGAGACGGTGCTTAGCATTCTTATTACTGTGTCACTAATGAGACAGGGTGCTAAGTATTCTTGTTACTGTGTCACTAATGAGACAGGGTGCAAAGCATTCTTGTCACTGTCACTAATGAGACAGCTAAACATTCTTGTTACTGTGTCACTAATGAAACAGAATGCTAAGCATTCTTGTTACTGTGTCACTAATGAGACAGGATGCTAAGCATTCTTGTCACTGTTTCACTAATGAGACAGAGTGCTAAGCATTCTTGTTACTGTGTCACTAATGAGACAGGGTGCTAAGCATTCTTGTTACTGTGTCACTAATGAGACAGGGTGCTAAACATTCTTATTACTGTGTCACTAATGAGACAGGTTGCTAAGCATTCTTTTTACTGTGTCACTAATGAGACAGGGTGCTAAGTATTCTTGTTACTGTTTCACTAATGAGACAGGGTGCTAAACATTCTTGTTACTGTTTCACTAATGAGACGGTGCTAAGCATTCTTATTACTGTGTCACTAATGAGATAGGGTGCTAAGCATTCTTATTACTGTTTCACTAATGAGACAGGGTGCTAAGCATTCTTGTTACTGTGTCACTAATGAGACAGGGTGCTAAGCATTCTTGTTACTGTGTCACTGAGACAGGTTGCTAGGTATTCTTGTTACTGTGCCACTAATGAGACAGGGTGCAAAGTATTCTTGTTACTGTGTCACTAATGAGACAGGGTGCTAAGTATTCTTGTTACTGTGTCACTAATGAGACGGTGCAAATTTTTCTTGTTACTGTGTCACTAATGAGACAGGTTGCTAAGTATTCTTGTTACTGTGTCACTAATGAGACAGGGTAATAAGTATTCTTGTTACTGTGTCACTAATGAGACAGGGTGCTAAGCATTCTTGTTACTGTGTCACTAATGAGACAGGGTGCAAAGCATTCTTGTTACTGTGTCACTGGGGCGTGGTGGCTCAGTTGGTAGAGGTGCAGGCTGCAAGCCGAGAGGTCCTCAGTTCGAATCCCACCTGCGGCAACCGCGTTGTGTCCTTGGGCAAAACACTTCACCCCCATTGCCCACGTGGGGGCATGGTGACATGTACTAAGGCGTACTGCACGTCGATGGTGCACCTGTCTTCAACCTATGCTAGCCCTGCTTGTGTGGAGTTGTTATCTTGGAGAGCTGACAGTTGCTCGCCGTTGCTCGGTGGTTCTCTCCGGGAACTCCAGCTTCCTCCACCCATAAAACTGTCACGGTCATGGTTAGCCATTGAGCAGAAATATGTGACCTTAAACACCAATAAATAAATAAATACTGTGTCACTAATGAGAGAGGGTGCTAAGTATTCTTGTTACTGTGTCACTAATGAGACAGGGTGCTAAGCATTCTTGTTACTCTGTCGCTAATGAGACAGGGTGCTAAGCAGTCTTGTTACTCTCACTAATGAGACAGGGTGCTAAGCATTCTTGTTACTGTTGAAACTAGAAGTTCTGTCACACTAAGCACAGAAAATGCTTGTTGGTTAATGTGCATCTTACTGCAGAGGAATGAAATAGTCTGAAATATACAAGAGTTTATGATGAAAAATATAATGCGCTACCGACGAACTGAACCGATCAAACAAAGTAAATATTAAGACTATAGTATGTGGAGGGTGAAGTTCTACTAGATTGCTGTGGTACACATTTTTAGCTCACCGAAGGGAGCTTAACTTGTCACTTGCCGTCCGTCGTCGTCTGTCGTGAATATTACATTATCGACTTCTCCTCACAAACTACTTGACCAAATTGAACCAAATTTTGTGTGCATGTTCCTTATCATATGCCAATTCAAGTTTGTACAAACAAACTTGCCGCACCCACAGGGGGCACCATAAGGGGCAGAACTCTGATAGCTCCCATAAATTTTATCAAAAATTCCAAAAAATCTTCAGATCCACCAGTCAGAATCCTTTCATATTTGTTATACAACATCTCTAGAGGGCTCAGATTCAAGTTTGTTAAAATCAAGTCCCTGGGTTAAGATTTGGGCTCTCTATTTGAGCCCAAAGTATAACTTGATGCAATTTGAGGAAATGTCTTTAAAAATCATCTTCTTCAGATCCACCAGTCAAAATGCTTTCATATTTGGTATACAACATCTCTGGGGGGGAGTGGGGGGGGGGGGGGGTCTGTCAGATTCAAGTTTGTTCAAATCGGGTCCCTGAGTTAGTATTTAGGCTCTCTATTTGAGCCCAAAGTTTAACTTGGTGCATTTGGAGAAAATTTCTTTAAAAATCTTCTTCAGATCGGCTACTCAGAATCTTTCATGTTTGGTATACAGCATCTATAGGGGAGTGAGATTCAAGTTTGTTCAAATTGAGTCACTGGGTTAATATTTGGGCTCCCTATGGGAGCCCAAATTTTAACTTTGTGCAATGTGTGGAATATTCTTTAAAAATCTTCTTCTTCAGATTCACCAGTCAGAATTCTCTCATGTTTGGTATACATCATCTCTAGGAGGGGGCCAGATACAAATTAGTTCAAATCGAGTTTCTCGGTTAATATTTGGGTTCCCTAAGGGAGCCTGCATTTTAACTTAGTGTAATTTGAGAAAATTTCTTTAAAAATCTTCTTCTTCAGATTCACCAGTCCGAATGCTTGCATATTTGGTATACAACATCTCTAAGGGGAGGGGGGGGGGGGGGGGCAATTTAAGTTTGTTCAAATTGGGACCCTGGGTTAATATTTTGACTCCCTATTTGAGCCCAAAGTTTAACTTAGTGCAATGTAAGGTGATTTCATTAAAACCTTCTTCATATCCACCAGTCAGAATTCTTTCCTATTTGGTATATGACATCTCAAGAGGGATCAGATTCAAGTTTATTCAATTTGAGGGCTTGGCTTAATATTTGGGCAGGGGTGGGGTGGGGGGGGGGGGCATGTTACGTTCAGGTTTGTTCAAATCCATTCCTTAGTGTTTAACCATAAAATTTTCCTCATGACTTCATTCCTTTATAGTGTTGATGAACCATGTCTAACTGAATGAGTGAATGTTACCCCAAATACTTCTGTGAACCACTTTGGCCGGTGAGCGATTAACGCCCCTTGAGGACTCTTGTTCACTTAGTAATTATTTTATTTCTGAGGACAAATCACAAGAAGCACTTACAAACTTTCATCACATGGACCACTGGGTTGTACCCAGAGGGGTTGTACCCGGAGGTCCATGTGATGAAAGCTTGCAAGTGTTTCTTTTGCTGTTAACAACAATTATAAAACTTTTCCAGGGGAGAATATATGATGCTGCGATTAATTATTAATCCTCTCGCCTCATTCTATATATGCAGTATCTATTTACGTGATTAATTATTAATCCTCTCTCCTCATTCTATATATACAGTATCTATTTACGTGATTAATTATTAATCCACTCTCCTCATTCTATATATGCAGTATCTATTTACGTGATTAATTATTAATCCACTCTCCTCATTCTATATATGCAGTATCTATTTACGTGATTAATTATTAATCCACTCTCCTCATTCTATATACGCAGTATCTATTTACGTGATTAATTATTAATCCACTCTCCTCATTCTATATATGCAGTATCTATTTACGTGATTGATTATTAATCCTCTCCTCATTCTATATATGCAGTATCTATTTACGTGATTAATTATTAATCCTCTCTCCTCATTCGATATATACAGTATCTATTTACGTGATTAATTATTAATCCACTCTCCTCATTCTATATATGCAGTATCTATTTACGTGATTAATTATTAATCCACTCTCCTCATTCTATATATGCAGTATCTATTTACGTGATTAATTATTAATCCACTCTCCTCATTCTATATATGCAGTATCTATTTACGTGATTAATTATTAATCCACTCTCCTCATTCTATATATGCAGTATCTATTTACGTGATTGATTATTATTCCTCTCCTCATTCTATATATGCAGTATCTATTTACGTGATTGTAGTAGTTAGGAATGTTGTTTATGATCTCTATTTACTAGTATAGAATTGTACAGAGATGGGCACACTGTTTTTCTACAGAAATTGAGTCACGTTAATGGTGCAGTTTGACAGGAACAAAAGTGCACTTACTTGGCCCGCTGTTACTTCAAAATAGTGCACAATACGGTCATGGGACTTCTACTTTCAACTGTAGGGTGATAATACAGTCACATGCCTTCTACTTTCAATTGTAGGGTGATAATTTAGTCACATGACTTCTGCTTTCAACTGCAGGGTGATAATTCAGTCACAGGACTTCTACTTTCAACTGTAGGGTGATAATACAGTCACAGGACTTCTACTTTCAACTGTAGGGTGATAATACAGTCACTGGACTTTTAACTGTAGGGTGATAGTACAGTCACAGGACTTCTACTTTCAACTGTAGGGTGATAATACACTCATAGGACTTCTACTGTCAACTGTAGGGTGATAATATGGTCACATGACTTCTACTTTCAACTGTAGGGTGATAATACAGTCACAGGACGTCTACTTTCAACTGTAGGGTGATAATACAGTCATAGAACTTATACTTTTAACTGTAGGGTGATAATACAGTCACAAGACTTCTACTTTCAACTGTAGGGTGATAATACAGTCACAGGACTTCTACTTTCAGCAGCAGGGTGATATCACAGTCACAGGACTTCTACTTTCAACTGCATGGTGATAATACAGTCATAGGACTACTTCTTTCAACTATAGGGCGATAATACCATCACGGGACGTCTACTTTTAACTGTAGGGGGTGATAATACAGTCACAGGACTTCTACTTTCAGCAGCAGGGTGATATCACAGTCACAGGACTTCTACTTTCAACTGCATAGTGATAATGCAGTCATAGGACTACTTCTTTCAACTGTAGGGTGATAATACCATCACGGGACGTCTACTTTTAACTGTAGGGTGATAATACAGTCACAGGACTTTTAACTGTAGGGTGATAATACAGTCACAGGACTTCTACTTTCAACAGTAGGGTGATAATACAGTCACAAGACTTCTACTTTCAACTGTAGGGTTATAATACAGTCACAGGACTTCTACTTTCAAGTGTAGGGTGATAATACAGTCATAGGACTTCTACTTTCAACTGTAGGGTGATAATACAGTCATAGGACTACTTCTTTCAACTGTAGGGTGATAATACCATCACGGGACGTCTACTTTTAACTGTAGGGTGATAATACAGTCACAGGACTGCAGATTCAAGTTTGTTCAAATTGGGACCCTGGGTTAATATTTTGACTCCCTATTTGAGCCCAAAGTTTAACTTAGTGTAATGTAAGGTGATTTCATTAAAACCTTCTTCATATCCACCAGTCAGAATTCTTTCCTTTTTGGTATATGACATCTCAAGAGGGATCAGATTCAAGTTTGTTCAATTTGAGGGCTTGGCTTAATATTTGGGCAGGGGTGGGGTGGGGGGGGGGGGCATGTTACGTTCAGGTTTGTTCAAATCCATTCCTTAGTGTTTAACCATAAAATTTTCCTCATGACTTCATTCCTTTGTAGTGTTGATGAACCATGTCTAACTGAATGAGTGAATGTTACCCCAAATACTTCTGTGAACCACTTTGGCCGGTGAGCGATTAACGCCCCTTGAGGACTCTTGTTCACTTAGTAATTATTTTATTTCTGAGGACAAATCACAAGAAGCACTTACAAACTTTCATCACATGGACCACTGGGTTGTACCCAGAGGGGTTGTACCCGGAGGTTCATGTGATGAAAGCTTGCAAGTGTTTCTTTTGCTGTTAACAACAATTATAAAACTTTTCCAGGGGAGAATATATGATGCTGCGATTAATTATTAATCCTCTCGCCTCATTCTATATATGCAGTATCTATTTACGTGATTAATTATTAATCCTCTCTCCTCATTCTATATATACAGTATCTATTTACGTGATTAATTATTAATCCACTCTCCTCATTCTATATATGCAGTATCTATTTACGTGATTAATTATTAATCCACTCTCCTCATTCTATATATGCAGTATCTATTTACGTGATTAGTTATTAATCCACTCTCCTCATTCTATATATGCAGTATCTATTTACGTGATTGATTATTAATCCTCTCCTCATTCTATATATGCAGTATCTATTTACGTGATTAATTATTAATCCTCTCTCCTCATTCTATATATACACAGTATCTATTTACGTGATTAATTATTAATCCACTCTCCTCATTCTATATATGCAGTATCTATTTACGTGATTAATTATTAATCCACTCTCCTCATTCTATATATGCAGTATCTATTTACGTGTTTGATTATTAATCCTCTCCTCATTCTATATATGCAGTATCTATTTACGTGATTGTAGTAGTTAGGAATGTTGTTTATGATCTCTATTTACTAGTATAGAATTGTACAGAGATGGGCACACTGTTTCTCTACAGAAATTGAGTCACGTTAATGGTGCAGTTTGACAGGAACAAAAGTGCACATACTTGGCCCGCTGTTACTTCAAAATAGTGCACAATACGGTCACGGGACTTCTACTTTCAACTGTAGGGTGATAATACAGTCACATGCCTTCTACTTTCAATTGTAGGGTGATAATTTAGTCACATGACTTCTGCTTTCAACTGTAGGGTGATAATTCAGTCACAGGACTTCTACTTTCAACTGTAGGGTGATAATACAGTCACAGGACTTCTACTTTCAAGTGTAGGGTGATAATACGGTCACAGGTCTTCTACTTTCAACTGTAGGGTGATAATACAGTCATAGGACTACTTCTTTCAACTGTAGGGTGATAATACCATCACGGGACGTCTACTTTCAACTGTAAGGTGATAATACAGTCACAGTACTTCTACTTTCAACTGTAGGGTGTTAATACGGTCACAGGACTTCTACTTTCAAGTGTAGGGTGATAATACAGTCACAGGACTTCTACTTTCAACTGTAGGGTGATAATACAGTCACAGGTCTTCTACTTTCAACTGTAGGGTGATAATACAGTCACATGACTTCTACTTTCAACTGTAGGGTGATAATACAGTCACAGGACTTCTACTTTCAACTGTAGGGTGATAATACGGTCACAGGACTTCTATTTTCAACTGTAGGGTGATAATACAGTCACAGGACTTCTACTTTTAACTGTAGGGTGATAATACAGTCACAGGACTTCTACTTTCAACTGTAGGGTGATAATACAGTCACAGGACTTCTACTTTCAACTGTAGGGTGATAATACGGTCACAGGACTTCTACTTTCAAGTGTAGGGTGATAATACAGTCACAGGACATCTACTTTCAACTGTAGGGTGATAATACAGTCACATGCCTTCTTCTTTCAACTGTAGGGTGATAATACAGTCACAGAACTTCTACTTTCAACTGTAGGGTGATAATACAGTCACAGGACTTCTACTTTCAAGTGTAGGGTGATAATACAGTCACAGGACTTCTACTTTCAACTGTAGGGTGATAATACAGTCACATGCCTTCTTCTTTCAACTGTAGGGTGATAATACAGTCACAGAACTTCTACTTTCAACTGTAGGGTGATAATACAGTCACAGAATTAATACTTTCAACTGTAGGGTGATAATACAGTCACATGACTTCTACTGTCAACTGTAGGGTGATAATACAGTCGCATGACTTCTACTTTCAACTGTAGGGTGATAATAAAGCATAAGGTCTGTCTAGATCATGTTATTGTTAATATGTTGATTGTGTTTACGAGTTACTGAATAGATGAATTTCATGCCCCTCTTCATGGAGAACGATTTAACAATTTTAATTTTGTGTGTGTTTTTTTTTTTCAGTCCAAACATTAACAATGAATTGTTACCTCATCATGTGCAGTGACAAGTGGAAACCATTTAATATCTTGAGGACATAGTGTTTTGAGGAAGAAACAACTTTATTTACAATTATGCTGCCATGATAATTCTATTGTTGATGTCTGTTTCCCCAAAACATTGTTTATTTTTACAAAGGTTGCAGTGAGTGGAGAGAACTTCATTTTCTTCTGATAATCTCATTTATGGAATTGGAACATATCACTTTCCAATCTGGACATTAAAATTTTGCTGTTAATTATTGAGACAAAAATAAATCTTATTGCACAAAGAAATGATATGTTGAAAACTTACTGAGAAATACCAGCTAAGCAGGGATATAAATATATGTAACTCATTCAGTAGAATTTATGTACTTTGTAGTTTTTCTTTAAATCGTCTCATTTTGATGAATGTAAATTATGTTTATTGTTTTGTACCACTCTTTATCCTATACTTCTCCAACTGGTCAGCTGTTGATCATGTCTTGACCCTTTATTGGAACAACTTAACCCTTTACTTAACGAAACGGCCAAAACCGGCCAGCGCTATTCTCAAAAATCTCCAATTAATTTTCATTATTTTTTTCATTTTTTGTCTCAAAAACATAGGTTATGACCCCTTGTTGGAACGAGCTCGTCGAGCTCGTTCCAACGAGGGGTCATAACCTATGTTTCTGAGACAAAAAATGAAAAAAATTAGTTATTCAAGAATTATTTTTGCAAGTGTCGTCTGCTTTTCAGGTTAGGTAAAGGGTTAATGAACTTATCATCCCCAATCAGGTCATCAATGTAAAGAACTTACAATCTTAGGGTCCATACATCCATGAAAAGTCCTTGAATTTCAGTAATACTCCTTCAATGTTAATAATACTGAAAATGTCCTTGAAAAGTCCTTGAAAATCAATCAGACTCATTGAAAGTCCTTGAATTTCTCCTCTCAGTGCTGTAGCCTGTGTGATTAGGGTTCAGTAAAAACTCAGGGTTCGTACAGGTCCTTGAAGGTGCTTGAAAGTGCTTGAATTAGAAAATCAAAATTCCTGGTCCTGGAAAGTGCTTGAAAATCATATCTCTAGTAGTAAAGTCCTGGAAAGTGCTTGAAAAATATGAAATGTCAATAATCTAGTGTGTTATGAAAAAAAATTGCTGCATAATTGCTAGAATGACAGTGCATAAAGTAAGTGTTTTTTATAAAAAAAAACAGCGTGCCTCCTTTTAACCCTTTACCTAACATGAAAAGTAGACGACACTTGCAAACAAAATTCTTGAATAACTACTTTTTTTCATTTTTTGTCTCAAAAACATAGGTTATGACCCCTCTTTGGAATGAGCTCGTCAAGCTCGTTCCAAAGAGGGGTCATAACCTATATTTTTGAGACAAAAAATGAAAATTAATTGGTGATTTTTAGCTCACCTGACTGAAAGTCACGGTGAGCTATTCTGATCACTTTTTGTCCGTCGTACGTCATGAATGTGGTGTTTGAGTCTCTTTCTCCTAAACCACTGGCCACATTTTAATTAAATTTCATGTAAGTAGTGGTCATATAGGGGCATTTTGATTTTTATGCAAATTGGGTTTCGGCTCATATTGAGCAGACGGATGGGGAAAATATGGCCAAATTTTTGGAAAATCTTCTTCTAATGAACCTCCAGTAGCAGAGACTTGATATGGAGTATATAGAGTTCTTTTGAAGTTTAGAATCAATTTTGTTCAAGAGAAGTTTGTCGGGCATTATTTGCCTTCGTTATGGGAGGGTCAAAAATTTTGGCCACGCCTAAAATTTTTATTTTCAGAACCGTGAGGTCGATTTGAACCAAATTTGATATGAGATGATAATGGGTCATAAGCAGTTGATTGATGCAAAAAAAAATTTTCTTGTTGCCCCCATGGGAACCTCAGGAGCTAAAAATAGGAGAAACCTTAAAACTGCCATATCTTCAAAACTACACGGCACAGAAAATTCTTATTTCGTATAAAGCTTACTTTTATCCAGTAGAATAGAATGGTTAAAAAAAATCCCTATCGGTTTGACCACAAGGTACCTTTTTCAGGACTTTGAAAAAGTGCTGAGTAGGCAATTTTTAACACTTGGCAATGGGAAAAACATAAAAAAAATCTTCTTCTCCAGATCCAGCAGGCAGAATCTTTTGATATTTGGTATGCAACATTGTAGGGTGGATCTGATTCAAGTTTGTTCAAATCGGCCCCCTGGGTTCATATTTGGGCTCACTATAAAAGCACAAATTCGAACTTAGTGCATTACAGGCAAATTTCTTTAAAAATCTTCTTCTCACGATGTAGCAGGCAGAATCTTTTGATATTTGGTATGCAACATTATGGGATGGATCTGATTCAAGTTTGTTCAAATCGGCCCCCTGGATTCATATTTGGGCTCACTATAAAAGCTCAAATTCGAACTTAGTGCATTTCAGGCAAATTTCTTAAAAAATCTTCTCAAGATGTAGCAGGCAGAATCTTTTGATATTTGGTATGCAACATTGTGGGATGGATCTAATTCAAGTTTGTTCAACTCGGCCCCCTGGATTCACATTTGGGCTCAGTATAGAAGCCTGAATTTGAACTTAGTGCATTTCAGGCAAATTTCTTAAAAAATCTTCTTCTACAGATCCAGCAGGCAGAATCTTTTGATATTTGGTATGCAACATTGTGGGGTAGATCTGATTCAAGTTTGTTCAAAGTGGCCCCCTGGATTCATATTTGGGCTCACTATAAAAGCTCAAATTCGAACTTAGTGCATTTCAGGCAAATTTCTTTAAAAATCTTCTTCTTCAGATTCAGCAGTTGGAATGTTTTGATATTTGGTATGCAGCATCCTTAGGGGGGTGAGATTCAAATTTGTTCAAGCCATGTCCCTAGGTCCATATTTGGGCTCACTATGATAACTTAGTTCAAAATGAGGAATTTTCTTTAAAAATCTTCTTCTTCAGATCTAGCAGTCAGAATGTTTTGATATTTGGTATGCAGCATCCTTAGGGGGGTGAGATTCAAGTTTGTTCAAGCCATGTCCCTAGGTCCTTATTTGGGCTCACTGTGGGAGCCCGAATGATAACTTAGTTCAAAATGAGGAATTTTCTTTAAAAATCTTCTTCTTCAGATTTAGCAGTCAGAATGTTTTAATATTTGGTATGCAGCATCCTTAGGGGAGTGAGATTCAAGTTTGTTCAAGCCATGCCCCTAGGTCCATATTTGGGCTCACTGTGGGAGCTTGAATTGTAACTTAGTTCGAAATGATGAATTTTCTTAAAAAGTCTTCTTCTTCAGATCCAGCAGTCGGAATGTTTTGATATGTGGTGTGTAGCATCCTTGGGGGGCGAGATTCAAATTTGTTAAAGCCAAGTCCCTGAGTCCATATTTGGGCTCCCTGTGGGAGTCCGAATTATAACTTAGACAATATGAGGAATTTTTCTTTAAAAATCTTCTTCAGATTTAGCAGTCGAAATGTTTTGATACTTGGTATGCAGCATCCTTTGGGGGTGAGATTCAAGTTTGTTCAAGCCAAGTCCCTGGGTTCATATTTGGGCTCACTGTGGAAGCCCGAATGATAACTTAGTTCAAAATGAGGAATTTTCTTTAAAAATCTTCTTCAGATCCAGCAGATGAATGTTTTTGATATTTGGTATGCAACATCCTTAGGGGGGTAAGATTCAAGTTTGTTCAAGCCATGTCCCTAGTTCCATACAATTTGTCTCTCATGATTTCATTCCTTTGTAGTGTTGATGAACCATGTCTAAGTGAATGTGACCCCAAATACTTCTTTGAACCACTTTGGTCGGTGAGTGATTAAGGCTCTTTGGGGCCTCTTGTTTAAAAATCTTCTTCAGATCTACCAACAAGAATCTTTTGATATTTGGTATGCAGCATCCTTAGGGTGGGTGAGATTCAAGTTTGTTCAAGCCAAGTCCCTGGGTTCATATTTAGGCTGAAAATTTGGGGTCCCGTTGCGGACTTCAAAATTTTGGACCAAAATCCGGAAATTTTTGTTTTGTTTTTTTATGCGTTTCGGTCAATTTTAAGACAAAAAAAATTTATTTTTTTTACACTGAAAATTTGGAGTCTGTGTGGGACTTTGAAAATTTTGGACCAAAATCTGGAAATTTTTTTTTTGGTTTTCTATGCGTTTTGGTCAATTTTAAGACAAAAAAAATTTTTTTTTTTACACTGAAAATTTTGGGGTCCGAGTGGGACTTAAAAAATTTTGGACGAAAATCAAGAAATTTTTTTTTTTGTTTTTTATGCGTTTCAGTCAATTTTAAGACAAAAAAAAAAATATTTTTTTTACACTGAAAATTTGGGGTCCAGGTGGGACTTTTTGCACCAAAATCCGGAAATTAAGTTTTTTGTTTTTTTTTATGGGTTTTAAGAAGAAAAAAAACATTTTGGCTGAAAATATTTTGTTTGGGAAAAAAATCTGTTTTTTATGCATTTATCTCAATTTTGGAACATAAAAGTGCAGGAACTGAAAATAGAAGGAAAATCCTGTGTATTGTGTGGGCACAATCGCTTCATCTGGTTTGTATATGCTTTTCTTAGGGGGGGGGGGGGGGGGGGCGTATGCAGCTTATTCAAGTCCCTGGTTTGATATTTAGACTACCATGTCAGGTGAGCACCTGCAGGCCCCCTGGGGCCTCTTGTGTAAGATATATTTTTGATTTAGCTGATCACACCAGAGGTTAAAAAATACACTCTGTGATGGCTGCAAAGAGTATGGAGAAAATAGAGGGAGGTCTGGAAAAAGTCTGGAATTTTTTTTCTTGGTAGGTGTGGGAACCCTGTGATGAAAAATATCTTAAAAATATTGAGCGGGTGAAAAGTTGAAAGTTGGTAGGATGTTTTGTAAAAATGATATTCCGTCAGAAAATTGCACCTGAAAAATGGTAATATATCCTTGAAATATCCTTGAAAAGTTCTAGAATCCTTTTTTTTCTTGAGTGTATGAACCCTGAATCTTAACCACTTAGGTTGTACAACATGACATGGTGGTAACCTCCTTGAGTGTATGAACCCTGAATCTTAACCACTTAGGTTATACAACATGACATGGTGGTAACCTCCTTGAGTGTATGAACCCTGAATCTTAACCACTTAGGTTATACAACATGACATGGTAGTAACCTCCATGCATTTATGAACCCTGTAACCTCCTTGAGTGTATGAACCCTGAATCTTAACCACTTAGGTTATACAACATGACATGGTAGTAACCTCCATGAATTTATGAACCCTGTAACCTCCTTGAGTGTATGAACCCTGAATCTTAACCACTTAGTTAGGCAACATGACATGGTAGTAACCTCCATGCATTTATGAACCCTGTAACCTCCTTGAGTGTATGAACCCTGAATCTTAACCACTTAGGTTATACAATATGACATGGTAGTAACCTACATGAATTTATGAACCCTGTAACCTCCTTGAGTGTATGAACCCTGAATCTTAACCACTTAGTTAGGCAACATGACATGGTGGTAACCTCCATGAATTTATGAACCCTGAATCTTAACCACTTAGGTTATACAACATGACATGGTGGTAACCTCCATGAATTTATGCACCCTGAATCTTAACCACTTAGGTTATGCAACATGACATGGTAGTAACCTCCATGAATTTATGAACCTTATAACCTCCTTGAGTGTATGAACCTTGAATCTTAACCCTTTAGGTTATGCAACATGACATGGTGGTAACCTCCTTGAGTGTATGAACCCTGAATCTTGACCCTTTATGGTTATGCAACATGACATGGTGGTAACCTTGAGTGTATGAACTCTGAATCTTGACCCCTTAGGTTATGCAACATGATATGGTGGCAACCTCCATGAGTGTATGAACCCTGTATCTTAACCCCTTTAGTTCATGCAACATGATATTTTGGTAACCTCCTCGATTGTATGAACCCTGAATCTTAAGCCCTTTGGGTTATGCAACATGACATGGTGGTAACCTCCATGAATTTATGAACCCTGAATCCAAACCCCTTAGGTTATGCAACATGACATGGCGGTAACCTCCTTGATTGTATGAACCCTGAATTTTGACCTCTTAGGTTATGCAACATCACATGGTGGTTACCTCCTTGAGTGTATGAACCCTGCATCTTAACCCCATTTGGCTATGAAACATGACGTGGTGGTAACTTCCTTAAGTGTATGAACCCTGAATCCTAACCCCTTAGATTATGCAACATGACAAGCTGGCAACCTTGAGAGTATGAACCCTGAATCTTAACCTCTTAGGTTATGCAACATTATGCAACATCACATGATGGTAACCTCCTTGAGTGTATGAACCCTTGACCTTAACCTCTTTTGGTTACGCGACATGACATGGTAACTTAACCCCTTAGGTTATCCAACATGATATGGTTGTAACCTGTTCTAAGGTTATGCAACATGACATTGTGATAACTTAATGCCTCAGGTTATGCAACATGACACGGTGGTAACTTGACCCCTTGGGTTATGCAACATGGCATGGTGGTAACCTGTCCTTGGGTTATACAATATGACATGGTGGTAACTTAACCCCCTAGGTTATACAACACGACTTGGTGGTAACTTAAACCCCTTAGGTTATGCAACATGACATGTTGGTAACTTAACCCCTTAGGTTAAGCCACATGACATGGTTGTAACCTCTCCTTAGGTTATGCAACATGACACGGTGGTAACTTAACCCCTTAGGTTATGCAATATGACATGGTGGTAACCAGTCCTAAGGTTATGCAACATGACACGGTGGTAACTTAACCCCTTAGGTTATGCAACACGACATAACCACATAACATGGCGGTAATCTGTCCTTGGGTTATGTCACATGACATGATGGTAAGCTGTTCTTGGTTTATGCGCCATGACATGGTGGTAACCTCTCCTTGGTTTAACCCCTTATGTTATGCAACAGGACATGGTGATAACTTAACCTCTTAGGTTATACAACATGACATGGTGGTAACCTGTCCTTAGATTATGCAACATGATAGGGTGGAGGGTGGTAACTTTACCCTTAGGTTATGCAACATGACAGGGTGGTAACTTTACCCTTATGTTATGCATGACCTGGTGGTAACTTAATCCCTAAGCTTATGCTACAAGACATGGTGGTAACTTAACCCCTAAGCTTATGCAACATGACTTGGTGGTAACTTAACCCCTTAAGTTATCCAACATGACATGGTGGTAACCTGTCCTTAGGTTATACAACATGATATGGTGGTCACCGGTCCTTAGGTTATACTACATGATATGGCGGTAACCTAACCCCTCCTCTAGGTTATACAACATGACATGGTGGTAACCTGTTTTTATTTTATACAACAGGACATGGTGGTAACCTGTCTTTATTTTATACAACAGCACATGGTGGTAACCTGTCCTTAGGTTATACAACATGACATGGTGGTAACCTGTTCTTAGGTTATACAACACAACATGGTGGTAACCTGGCCTTGGGTCATGTAACATGTCATGATGGTAATCTGTCCTAGGTTTATGCAACATGACATAGTGGTAATCTGTCCTTGGTTTATACAACATGACAGCGGTAACCTGGCCTTTGGTTATGCAACATGACATGGTGGTAACCTGTCCTTAGGTTATACAACATTACATGGTGGCAACCTGTCCTTAGGTTATGCAACATGACATGGTAGTGACCTGTCCTTAGGATATGCAACATGACGTGGTGGTAACCTGTCCTTAGGTTCTGCATGGTGGTAACCTGTCCTTGCATTATACAGCATGACATGGTGGTAACCTGTCCTTAGATTATACAGCATGACATTGTGGTAACCTGTCATTAGGTTATGCAACATGACATGGTAACCTGTCCTTAGGTTATGCAACATAACATGGTGATAACCTGTCCTTCTACAACATTACATGGTGGTAACCTGTCCTTAGGTTCTACAACATTACATGGCGGTAACCTGTCCTTAGGTTATGCAGCATAACATGGTGGTAACCTGTCCTTAGGTCCTTAGGTTATGCAACACGACATGGTGGTAACCTGTCCTTGGGTATTGTAACATGTCATGATGGTAACCTGTCATTGGGTTATGTAGCATGACATGGTGGTAACCTGCCCTTGTGTTATGCAACATGACATGGTGGTAACATGTCCTTAGGTCATGCAACATGATGTGGTGGTGACCTGTCCTTGTGTTATGTAACATGACATGGTAGTAACCTGTCCTTAGGTTCTACAACATTACATGGGGCGGTAACCTGTCCTTAGGTTATGCAGCATAACATGGTGGTAACCCGTCCCTAGGTTATGCAACATGACATGGTGGTAACCTGTCCTTAGGTTATGCAACAGGACATGGTGGTAACCTGTCCTTGGGTATTGTAACATGTCATGATGGTAACCTGTCATTGGGTTATGTAGCATGACATGGTGGTAACCTGCCCTTGTGTTATGCAACATGACATGGTGGTAACATGTCCTTAGGTCATGCAACATGATGTGGTGGTAACCTGTCCTTAGGATTTGCAACGTGTGGTGGTAATCTGTCCTTAGGTTATACATCATGACATGGTGGTAACCTGTCCTTAGGTTATCCTACCCCCCCCCCCCCCCAAAAAAAAAAAAAAAAATTTTGGCATAAATGAAATACTTATGACCTATATATATATACTACATGACAAATATGGTTCACACATGCCCATTGAATCTGAAAATAGAAGTATTGAGTGTTGTCCTAAATATGGGAGCCCATATTTTGACTTACTGAGTTTTCTTTGAAAAAAAAGTGAATCTGCATCACTAAAGTAAGTTCCAAACAGCATTATTGCAAGTGGCTTATAAAAATGGGATTTTAAAAGCATATTAAGCTTATCAAGCATTAACCCCATCCTAAGGGATATAGTAATTTGGAGGGAAATATCAGAAGAGTAAATTCCACCAGCCTGAAGGTGGCAGCAGCTTCATTTGAACAAAGGAGAAAAGGTGTACTCCAAAGATGGTCTGTGCCATAAATGAATGAATTTGAAAGATTTCAAACTAGACAAACAGAATTTTACTGCCACCAGTAAATTCAAGTCTGTGTGAAAATGGTTAAAGCATCAAAAAGAAACAAAACATAATTTACAGAGGCTAATTTTGGGGGGTAAAATATTTTTGAAGAAATCAGAAATAGGTTTTCATAACAGTATTGCAAGAAATAAAATCTTTGGAACCCACATTGAAGCCTTGAGAGGGTTAAATTATAGATATTCATACAGGAATTGGAGAATTTTTTTTCCATGAAACTAGAAAAAACATGTGCATAGCATTGAAAAGGTTTGACCAAGGCATCAATAAAATCCTTTGAAATCCATACTGAAGTCTTGAGAGGGTTAAATTAAAGACATCCATACAGGAATCAGACAAATGTTTCCAAGAATCCAGAAAAAAACTTGCACAGAATTGAAAGGGTTCAACATAAAATAAAATCTTTGGAAAACACACTAAGTCATGAGAGGGTTAAATTAAGGATATTCATACAGGAATCAGATAATTTTTTTCCAAAGAGCCAGAAAAAACATGTGCATAGCATTGAAAGTGTTTGATGATGGCATCAATAAAATTTTTGGAACCCATATTGCATTCTTGAGAGGATTAAATTAAAGATGTGCATACAGGAATCAGATAAATGTTTCCAAGAAACCAGAAAAAAAACGTGCACAGCAGTGAAAGAGTTCATCATGAAATAAAATCTTTGGAAAAACACACTTAAATCATGAGAGGGTTAAATTAAAGATATTCATTCGTGAATCAGATCATTTTTGTCCAAGGAACTCAGAAAAAACATAGAGCATTGAAAGGGTTTGTTCATGGCATCAATACAATCTTTGGAACCAACACTGCAGTCTTGAGAGGGTTAAATTAAAGACATACATACAGGAATCAGATGAATGTTTCCAGCATTGAAAGGGTTCATATGAAATAGAATATTTGGAAAACACACTGAAGTCACAATTTTTCTGAACAATTTTCTGATTACAATAACAAGATTAGCATGTGCCTGGAGCAATTTGTTATTTTAAGAACAATATGTTATTTTTGATGTCAATCAAGGTTCTTGGTGAATGAAAATTTTTGTCCAGGATAAACTACTGCAAAATGCTGACTCATCATTTTTTCAAAACCTTCTACCAGGCACCCTGATTGAACCGGTGGCAATTTTTTTTAACCAATCCCTTCTACCAGTACTAGGGATGCTTCACACCAAATAACAGTTCTCTGTTCCTTGTAGTTTGGGATATATTGGGCTTTTGATTTTTTTTTTCTGTTTTTAGCCCCTGGGGTTGCTACAGGGATGTGAATTTTTTTGGGGTGTGGGGGGGGGGGGGGGGGCATCAATCAATTACTTATGACCTTCTTATACTACATGCCAAATTTGGTTGAAATTGGCCCACCATTTCTTGAAATAGAAATTTTAAGCAGAGCGCAAAATGGATATGCACCCACAGAGAGCTCAGATATTGAACAAACTTTAATCTTCTACACCAAAGGGTGTTCCATACCAAATATCAAGGCATTCCCTCTGGTGGTTCATGAGACGATTTTTAAAGGTTTTTAAGCTTTTAACCAGAGCCCGAATATGGCATCTGCTTCATTTAAACAAAATAGAAAGGGTATACTCCCCTGTGCAATATATGTTTGAATTTGGCGTAGTGGTTATGAAGAAGATGTCAAGTTTGCAAAAAATTGACGCCTGACAAAAGTGATGGCAATAGCTCCCATTGACTTGCACTCCGGTGGGCTAAAAATGTGCCATAAAGTAAGCAGTTAATCAAAAGGATTTGATAGCTGTGATGGATGCTGAAAACAAAAGTGAAAACAAATTTCTAGTCCATAAAGGACAATAACTCAGAGAAACTACGTGGAACAACATCGATGAGAGATACACTTGCACACCAAATATGTCACCATTCCACCATGTGTTAAAAGTTATCATCTGAAGCACAAACATTTGCGAAAAAAATACCAAGTCCATAAAGGGTAATAACTCTGATAAGATTACAGTGAATAACACTGGCATCATACGTGAGGCTAGACATCAATAAGATACACTCATATCAAATACAATGTCATTTCGAAAGTCGTTGGTCACAGGCCAGCAGACAGACAGATATTGCCAAACACAGAAAGAACTGCTCATCATAGCTTAAAACTTTATCGATACTTTACAAACACACAAGCATATGAGTACATGGATAAAACAGAGTTTTTATGCAAATGGATACAGTGTGATATACTTGACAAACCTGCAAATATGCTGAGTCAAAAAAGAAAGTATAATAGAAACAAATGTGAAAAAAAGCATAAAGGATGTCATTCGATGTATGTAAATTCGTATCCATAACCCAAACCATTTCTTATCACCCTACCTTACAATTGTTTACTAGTCTTGCACTACAGTGGAAATCCCTAACTCGGAAAATATACTCTCTATTTTGATCTTTCCCAAGGGATTTGCGAAAGAAAAGTGGTGCAAAAGCACCAAGAAAAAATAAGCCAAAACTGTGTCGAGTACTACCGGCACACACCCAGAATGGGACGCTCTTCTCCTAGTACAGATCCTCGGCTTCCGGTACCAGTCCGCAGGCAGTAACTAATCAATCATTCTTTTTTCATCCGCCAGTGTGGCGAAACGTCCATTTGCATTCAGAAACAGTGATAATTGAACTCGTTGATAATGGTTACCTGTGACTGGAATTATGGATCAAAGGATCGTATAATAACAGGACTGTGTTTTATATATTCTCGTTATTATTTTCAACCACATTTTCATTGTATTTTATATATTCTCCGTGTTCGCGTGCCGTGCGGTTCAGACATAACATTTTTTGGTTGATAAATTTATGTTATCCTTTTGGATATTATTATAATTGGAGTTAGGTGTCAATGGGGGGCTGTATGGACAGGATTTCTTCTCTGTTGAGTGCAGAATTTCTGGGGGGTTTTTTTGGAGTCCCTGTCGGACGTCTGGGTTCAGTTGTGTTCCCGCCGGTCCTTTATTTTCTGCCACCTTTCTCTCGTAGTTGGGGGTATTCTTCTACTTTCTACATCTGTTGAGTTCACCTTTTCTTCTGCTGCTCTCACTTCTGTTATGTCCAGGACTGTTCCTTGAGGGCAATGCCTTTTGCCCAAGCATGTGGTGCGTTCTCGTGGCCGTTCCTCCCGCACCCGCAAGGAGGGGGAACGCTGTCATTCTGGGCCTCCCGACACGACCACGTCTGGTGAGAGTTATACCCCCTCCATGGCGGATGTGCAGTCTTTAACTGTGGTGGATACTGTGGGAGCTTTTGAGTTGTCTGTTGGCGAAGAGATGAATGGTTCCGGGACTCTGGCCCTCTCCAGTCGACATCTGAGGCTGTCACTAGGATTGTGACTCCTCCTTTGTAGCCAAGCTCGGTTGCTCTCTCCACTTTTCCACCGCTTTCAACAGCTGTCGTATCTGCTGCTACTGCTGTTCCGTCTGCTACGTCATCGTCACCGTTTCAGCCGGTCTCGGCTTATCCCTGCAGGAGTCTTCAGAGATGTCTGGTAGTGTGGACGTGGGGTATCGGCCTCGACCTTCCCTGACTTCAACTCGGCGAAGTCGGAAGGGGCTGCCAACCGAATCCTCTGCTGTGGTCTCTCAGCCGTCGAGACCTGCAGTTTTCTCCTTGGATTCAGATGTTCTTTGTCGGACCACCATGGACTCTGTTGCGCTTCCGTCCACACACTCTGGTCCCATGGCCACTTTTGCAGGACCGATGCTTTTTGTGCAGCCTGAACCTTCTGTCCCTCAGAGGTCCGCGTCGACTCTCCCGAGTTCCCGCACTGTAGATCCTCTGGGTATATCATACCCCTATACGCATCTGCCTTCAGGCGTTTCAGCTGCCACCCGTCGCCCCGCGTCGGGTGTTTTTGAGGATCGTGACCCTTCGCTGGTTAAAAGGGTCAGGAGTGAAGCCACTTTGTCGGTTCGTTCCCACGTCTATCGGCCGTCACGGGCCGTGAGCTTAGGCAGGCCCTTTCCTTTCTCACTCAGGTTCGTTCCAAGAGCCTTCCGGTTGCCTCCAGCGAGGCTACTAGTGGTTTCCAGGTGCCTCCCGCGATTGGAAGCAGGCCGCTTTCTGATCACTCAGGTGTGCCTTCACCATGAGGGCATCGGCTGGTTTGCCCATGATGGGCTATGTGTCTTCCGACTCGGGATGGGTCAGACATACCTGACGTCGAGTCTTCTGACTTGGGGGTTGCTCTAGACTTTGTGTTTGAGTTCCTTCCAGATCTCAAACCGTCAGACCAGCCTGTGGAGCAACCCGCTTCCAGGCACCTTCAACCGTGCCAGTCGGTACAGTCGTTGAAGCGTTAACAGCTTTGGACTCTAAGCTGAGTTCCAAGGCTATGAGGACTTCGTTTGTCGGGAATCTCCGAACGGTTATTGAGATTCGATACCGTTCCATTTCTCATTCTGTGTTTTTTTTTTTTATATCTGTTGAATGTAATTTTCGGTGAATAAGAAGTCAAGCAAAATCACACACGTGTTTTCTAGTTCAAATTCAGGCGGATTTCCCCACATTTGGTCCCTTGAGCCGGATGGAACGCGATATGAGGATACGCGGGGCACACCGCGGACAGGCTACGAAGCTACTGAAAGAATTGGACTCTGCAATACAGTCAGGAAGATCAGTGGAAGGTTCGTTGGTATTGACAAACTTGAAGCGTAAATTCGCGCTACTCGAAAATCTCGATCAAGATTGCTTGGGTACACTTACCGACGAGCAACTGGATTCTTTCATTGTTGAAAGTGACGATTTTTCAAACGACCTTCATAAACGTTTAGTTGAAAGTGAAATGGCACTGAATGAACTCTCGATAGTCGATGTGCAACAAAAACATCGACGTCAACTCGAACAAACATGGTCGATATGAAAATACGAACAAGAAAGTCGCATTGCCGAAGATTCACATTCCACAGTTTTCCAGAAACTTACTCGAGTGGCCTACGTTTTGGGACTTGTTTAGATCAGCTGTACACGAGTCGCAACACCTCAATCCAATTGGCAAATTCACTTCTTTTTTATATCAGGGTTTAACGACACATTAACTGCCAGGGTCATATCATGTCGGTGACAGTTTTACGGGTGGAGGAAGCCGGAGAGAACCACCGAGCAACGACGAGCAGCTGTCGGCTCTCCAACATCGTAACCCTGAACTCTGCACCGCGGCACAGGCAGGGTTAGATTGGTTGAAGACATGCGCACCATCGACGTGCAGTACGCCTTAGTACACAGCGTCATCGTGCCTCCATGTAGGCAATCGGGGTTAAGTGCCTTGCCCAAGGACACAACGCGGGAGCACGAATCAGTCGCTGAAATGGTCACCCATCCAACTACTAACCGCGCTCGACGTTGCTTAACTTCGGTGATCTGACGAGAACCGGTTACCGCGACGCCACCGCGCCCCCCCCCCCCCCCCCCCCCCGGCAAATTCACTTATTTAAAATCCTATCTCACAGGAGAAGCAAAATTATCAATAGAAGGCTTACCAATCACGTCTGAAAATTACTCGAAGGCAGTTGAATTGGTACAAGCTCGTTTTGGACAAAATCATAAAACTACACAAGCCTTTTTAACATCTCTTTTGGAGATAGACAAACCTACAACAAATGATTTGCATTCTTTTTGTAGATTTTCGGATAAAATTGAAAGTTCAATCAGATCACTAGAATCTCTTGGGAAAACACCCGAGACCTACAAAACCCTTCTTGTACCCGTACTTTGGGACCGCCTTCCCAACGAGACACAACATAACGTAGCACGAGCTCATGGAAATTGTGAATGGACATTGGATGATCTTCGTACAGCAATTCTTAAAGAAGTTGGACTTCTCGAGTCGTGTCTATCAATTCGCAAAACTGGCTCAGACTTTTCCAGTCAGCCAGTAAATGGTACTATTACTTCATTGTTCACTAACACAAAATCAAAACCATTTACTAGAAATAATTCAGTTGTGAAAAATAATCATCTTCGCAAATGTGTTTATTGCGGTCAGCATCATTTCCCATCAGATTGCACTGAACTGAAAGACTCAAATTCGAGAATGGATTTCGTTAGAAAATCCAATATGTGTTTTAATTGTCTTGGTAAACATAGAGTCAGTACTTGTCGCTCACAGTATCGCTGTCTCAAATGTAAACAGAAACATCACATCAGCCTGTGTACTAATGTTTCACAGCCCACACCAAACTCTGAATATACTGCGCCCGAAAGTAATCCCCCAAAAAACAAAGGTCACCAGACATTCAAAATATTTCTGCCGATAATACAGATCTAAAGAAATTAACAACTGTCAATTGTGCCACGTTTGAGCAACATACCACCTCTGTTACTAGTACTTCGGACGAGCGTCAGTCTTCAACACCTCATGTTTTATTGAAAACAGCAGTAGCCACTGTCGCAAATGAAACCTTTCAAAACCGAATGACAGGTCATATTTTATTTGACGATGGGTCGCATAGAAGTTTTGTCACCCAAGATGTTGTTAATAAACTGAATCTGCAACCAATCAAGAAAGAGTCATTAAATATTTCTACGTTTGGGGCTTCTGGCCTTCATGTTCCAGAACTGAATATTGTCAATGTAAATGTTATTTGTCAGGACAATTCGTCTGTTACAGTCTGCATTGGTTTTTCCTGTCGTCACGAAACCGATACATTTACAATCGGCATGTTTAGACACGCCTACATTCTCTTCTCTTCGACTCGCACATCCACTCGATTATTCACACTCACATTTTGATATTTCTTTATTGATTGGCAGTGATAGTTATTATGACTTTGTTCAAGATAAAATTATAAAACCCGACAATGGACCAGTCGCCGTCAGTTCGAAACTTGGTTTTCTCGTTTGTGGTCCAACCAACACTACCAGTACAAATAACTCGACTATTCTTCATGTTTTAACTCAGCCAGATGATACAGACCTAGAATGGTTTTGGCCCTTAGAGACTCTTGGTATCAAACCTCAACAAACAAATTCACATGACAAGTTTCTTGACGATTATTGCAAAAATTTCATTTACTTTGAAAATGGTATTTACCATGCTAAGTTTCCATGGAGAGATGACCATGGCATATTACCAAGTAATATTGAAATCGCGTCTACCAGAACATGCTCGAATGTTCGGCGTCTTTCTCAAAACCCAGAACTTTTGAAAACATATGGGGACATGATTCAAAATCAGCTGGAAAGCGACTTCATCGAAAAAGTACAAATTCCCAACTCTACAAACTCCAACAAAGTGCACTACTTGCCTCACCACGCAGTATTCAAAGACTCCACAACAACTCCGCTTCGCATTGTTTTTGACTGCAGTTGCCGCCAAGGCAACCTACCATCACTGAATTCATGTTTGAAATCTGGTCCGGCATTGATAAATGATATATCTAAAATACTTTTGCGATTTCGTTTGAGAAAATACGGTGTTACAACAGACATCGAGAAAGCATTTTTACATGTTGGACTTGATGTTGCTGATAGAGACAGTACTAGATTTTTTTTGGCTCAGTGACTTAGAAGATCCTGAAAGTAAATTTGACATTTGTAGAGTCAAAAAGCAAAGACACTCCGTATCATTTCTGTCCAGTCAACAGAATACTCGACTGTACAAGGTCATGCTGTAAAACAACCTGACATCACCCAACAAAGCACGGGCAATTTCACGAAATGCGACTATAATAGGTGTACAAAATCCCTATTCTGAAGTTCGTTGTTTCTGTTTTCAATGCTACGTTTTTTTTTTGGTTTACCACTCCTCCCCAAACACAGACAAAGTACCAGCAGTGACCAAAGCTGGGCTGATTTCTTACAGTGGGTCATCAATATGATGAACACTCTATACATATGTCAACACCGTAACGGACATAAGTATAAGTTCTGCTTGAGTAGTATATCAAATCCCACACTTTTGTGACTGAATCTCTTTACAATGGCACTATCTCCTCAACACATCTCAGCAACCCGGAAGCCTTACGGAGTATAGCTTACATGTCACCGACGGCACTTCAAAATGTGACTACAGAACAATGTTCGCTTAAACAAATCTAACAAATGAATAAGCTTGATAACATTTTGTAGAGAAGTATTCATCAATGCACAACATTACATCCTAGCATCAGAAGATAGATGTTTCTGTGTTCAAAGAAAGCGGCAGTAATATGTGTCTCGTTACGGTGCAAATATGTCCGTTATGGTGCTGACAACCTGTTATGGTGTTGACAAAAATACAGTTGGTTGAAATGACTGTTTGTTGAACTCAAATCTCAATAATGAACAGAAAACAAGGAAATGATAAACATGGAACCATCCTGTCTGATCAGTTTCTAATGAAATATTTGCAATGTATAAAAGGAGGGTGGTGAAAGTCCGTCGAAAATAGGGGGGGGGGGTGGGGGTGAACCAGTCATCGTTCGCAATGTGGTGCAAAACTTTTAACCGACAGTGTGGGAGTGCAATTTGTTTGCCTCGCAAGCCCCCACCAGTGCTAACACGATCATACGCTGGGTAGAAGATGAAAATTGCGAGTGAATATGTGATGCACAAAAATATAAAATAATTTTGGGTTTAAATTTTCATTTGTTTTTCATGCCTGAGAGAACTAAGTTCATTCAGGCATGGGTAAAAATGAAATTAGAAACCCCAAAATGCAATTGTCTGCCTTTCTTGGTCTCTCTAAATTAACACAATACGCAGCACAACTACACCAAGCGAAAATATTTAGATTTAATGTCATAAAAAATTACCTGTGAGAAAATGTTTGTTCTTGTTATGTATGTGTGTGTGAGGGGGTGGGGGCGGTGGGGGTGGGGTGAGGGGGTATCACCCCTGCTTCTACCGCCTCTGTAATAAACACTTATTAACACATAAAAACTTGGACGTGTCAAGAAATATTGAGACAATCTAATTTTAAACCTACCAAATACGGTTACAGTGCCTACACCAACAATGAACAAAGGGTTTATAAACAAAATGTGTATGACTGGTGGGACATATATAATGCCAATTACATGTAATCAAAATATTTTATCCAAATGTCGTTCTCTAAGCTCATGTATCGTCTATGGTCAGTTGGTTCAGGTACAACAGCTACAACATTTTCATGGGCATATTGGAAAACATCATCCCTTAGCAGCCAGTAAAACTTGTTTATTCCTGACCTGTACATTACGCTAACTCCCACCTCCCTAGTATTTGTCATTCTGACTACTTTACCCAAATAGTGTACACCTTCATAATCCACGATACACCACTCACCGTGGTTGTAACTTGATGATGAACTTGAGGGTGAACGCTCAGTTGAAGTGTTTGCTGGCTCAATGGGGAGTTGCGCTTCTACAGAAGACTCGGTGCATTCCGCCACATGGTTATTGTTGTCAATAAACGTGGTACGTTGGGGGAAATGGCAGGAACAGAAACGTGAAAAGGAACACACACATGTTAACACCCTTGATAAAATACTTTGTTTTGATTCAGAATTCATTTGGTGCATTTTCATTGTCCCGGATACACGATTTAAATTTGAAGGTACTTGAGACTGGATGGCGTCAATTTTTGACCCTTCAATGAAAAAAAAGTTGACGGATGATTGTATTTTTGACAAACAATTATAGTATTAGCGTAAGGTAAGTCGGTGCCCAATGCCACCAACCTATCTGCAGAACGCTTAACTGCACCCCCAATCCCATCTACTGCCCCCTTTCCATGTCCTGCTTCAAGAAAATTCCAAGTAGAAGAAGAATCAAATCCCTTTTGACGTATACGTGAAGTGAACAAGAAATAATTTGTTCTGTTTCTGTACTGGGTTCTGGGCCCATCACTAAAAATATGAACAGTCTTTACATGAGGACAATTTTCACGAATGTGATCTAAAACGGGGTCCATTTGCGCCCAGTTGGCAGTAGGGTCATGCCTGTTATTTATTTATTTATTTATTTATTTGTGTTTAAGGTCACATATTTATGCACAATGGCTAATCGTGACCGTGACAGTTTTACGGGTGGAAGAAGCCGGAGTACCCGGAGAAAACCACCGAGCAACGGCGAGCAACTGTCAGCTCCCCAACATACTAATTCCACACAAGCAGGGTTAGCATTGGTTGAAGACAAGTGCACCATCGACGTGCAGTACGCCTTAGTACACAACGCCACCGTGCCCCCACGCTGGCAATGGAGATGAAGTGTCTTGCCCAAGGACACAATGCGGTTGCCGCAGGTGGGATTCGAACCGAGAACCTCTCGACTTGCAGCCTGCACCTCTACCTACTGAGCCACCGCGCTCCCCGTCATGCCTGTTACACTGAGATATGGTGCAGAAAGAATAAACTTTAAGGTCCTCACCCTTTCATGTTGAATGTTACATAACACCGGCATGTTAAGTTGTTTGATTATTCGATGCCCAGAAATGTACTGACTACACTTGTTTAGAATATTTACATTGATAATTTTCACTATAAATGATTTGGAGAACAGCTTGATCATTATGGATTGGGAGCATATCTACCATATATTTATAAGCTAAAAACTGGTTTTGTATATTATACACATGTCTACAGAATTTCGTTTTTAGATCATTTTTTAACTTTTTGACATGGTCGACCACTTTTTCATGTATCTTTACTTTGGATGTTATCTTTATTTTATATTCAATTTTTTCACCATGCTTTATTTTTTCTTTTGGGACTTCAACTTTTTGCCATTTCCAAAACCAGTTATTCTCGGATGATCAAAAGGTTATTCGCTGCAGAGGGACGTCTACAAAATGCACCCCTTCCAGACAGCACTAAATATCCCATATTGCTTCCGAAACAACATGCATTCTCAAAGCTGATTGTTCTTGATACACATGAGACCTCAAAGCACTCGGGAGTTAACTCCACAGTGACAGCCATTAGGCAGACTTATTGGATTCCTCGCTTGCTTCAGCTTGTGAAAACACACCTTAGATTGTGTGTGACTTGTCATTCTTATCGATTACCACAACCACCACCACTTCCAGGAAGTCGAGTTTCAGATGTCCCTCCGTTTTACTACACAGGTGTTGACTTTTGTGAACCTCTTTTTGTTAAACAAGAAAATTGCACAAGAAAAACTTATGTATGCCTATTCACATGTGCGGTTACACGAGCAAATCACTTGGAATTAACACCAGATCTTACTGTTGAATCATTCATGTCTGCTCTTCGACGTTTTACTAGTCGACGATCTCTTCCTCGAAAATTAATATCTGACAATGCAAGTACCTTTTTGTCTGCCAATTCTTTCATCCGAGACATCTTTCATTCAACCGACATGTGTGATCAGCTTACTCAAAAAGGAGTAGAATGGCAGTTTACAGCTAAACGAGTACCTTGGCAAGGCGGCTTCTACGAACGCTTAATAGGGATAACAAAAATGACTCTCAAAAAAGTTCTTCAGAAGTCAACAGTAACCTTTGAGGAATTAAGAACACTCCTCACTGAGATTGAGGCAACAGTTAACAATCGGCCGCTCACATATGTGTCTGAAGTCGGTCGTTGTTCCTATGGAGACTCTAAAGGCCCTGTTGGGCTTATCGAGAGAGCTGCTGGGCCTGTTTTCTCTCTCGGATCTCGTCGTCTCTGCTTTAGCTGCTTATCTGCCTCCAGATAAATTTGATGACATACGGGCTCCTTTACATGTGCTTCCCAAGGCGCTCATGCATTTTACTCCAACGCATGCCTGTAACCTTCCTGAGGGGCAGCTCGCTGCTATTCGATCTGCTTCTTTGGCGGGTCCGCGACTATTCCATGGTTCCGTGGCGACGGTCCGGGATGACGTTCTACATCATTCTGGCGATCAGCTGCTGCTTCGTCAGCTTGATCAACCTTCTGTTGGAGGCAGGGGCTGTCCAAAGCCCAACAAGCACTCTTCTGCTTCCTCTGCGAAGCCAATGGCTGATCTTCCTGCCGCCGCTTCTACTTCGTACGGGGTAAAGGTAAGCATCGGCAGGCTAGAGGGAGGACTCAGGATGGTAGAGGAGGTGGTTTCTCCTCTCACTGGCATCGCCGGGGCTCGAAATGAAGGTCCTCACCTCGATTTGTCCCAGGTTGGAGGAAGGATATCAGAGTTCGCAGACCATTGGGCCACAATCACATCCGATCCTTGGGTGTTAGATGTTGTTCGGTCCAGGCTAATGATATCCTTCCGGAGTCACCCCACTCTGTCAAGAGTGCCTCTTCCAACATAAGTTCCTTTAGACGTTACACGTCGGGAACTTTTGATCACTGAGGTAGACAATCTCCTGTCAAAGGGGAAGATCGAGGTCGTCAATAACATTCATTCAGTGGGATTTTATTCCCGCCTGTTCTTGGTGCCGAAGAAGGATGGCCGACTCCGACCGGTTATCGATGTGAGTATCTTGACCCAGTCTATCATCGCTCTCAAGTTCAGCATGGAGTCTTTCAGGTCGGTTCGCCGCTCCATTCACCAGGGAGAGTTCGCTTCCAGCATCGACCTGCGAGACGCTTACTTTCACGTTCCGATTCATTGGACATCGCGAAAGTATCTCAGGTTCGATTTTCTGGGGCGAGTTTACCAGTTCAAGGACTTGCCCTTCGGCCTCAACCTGGCTCCTTGGGCCTTCGCACGATTGATGTCGCATGTGATAGCTTTCCATCGCACACAGTACGGGGTGACTTCTTCGGCATATCTAGACGATATCCTTCAGAGGCAATCCAATGCTGCCTTTCTGGAGTCAGATGTCGACACACCGTTGAGCCTGCTCACGTCGCTAGGATTCAGAGTCAACGAGGAGAAGTCGGACCTGGTCCCTTCTCCGTCGTTTTGTCATCTGGGGATGGACTTCCATACTCAGCTGAGTACGGTGGCGGTTCCCCAGGCAAGGGCAAAAGCTGTAATTCTCTCAGTTTTTGCCCTGACTCTGTCCCAGTCCACATGCGCGACAGATCAGAGTATTCTCCGGCTGCTCGGTCTCTGCGGTTCGGTGACGGATCTCATTCCTGTAGGTCGGCTGCATGTCAGACCTCTCCAACACTTTCTGCTCAGTCTTTGGAGGCCGAATGTCGATCCTCTGGATCTGGTGCTTCAGTTACCGGAGTCTCTTCATCGTCACCTTCTCCACTGGACGGATGTTCAGTAGATTCTGCAGGGAGTTCCGTTGGACTTACCCACGTTCGATCGTGTTCTGACGGCAGACGCCAGCGATCTCGGATGGGGTGCGACGTTGGATCCTCCTTCATTAGGCATGGGACCAGGATCAAGCAGCTCTTCACATCAACCAGAAGGAGCTTCTAGCTCTTCTTCTGAGTTTCCGGCAGTGGATCCCCCACCTTTCGAATCGCCAGGTCCTTCTGTTGACCGACAATTCGACAGTGGTTGCTTACATTCGGAACAGGGGCGGCACGCACTCGGTTCCCATGTACGAATTGGCTCGGGATCTTTTACTGCTCGCTCAGGATGTCAACGCCAGAGTGGTGGTTCGTCACATTCCCGATCGTCTGAAAGTCCTAGCCGACTCCCTGTCCCGACGGGGCAGGGTCATTTCCACCGAGTGGATGATCCACACGGCGGTGTTCCAGTTGCTTTGCAATCTCTGGGGTCATCCCCACTTCGAACTCTTTGCAACTCGTTTGAACCATCAGATGGACACTTTCGTGCCCCCGTGTCCAGATCCTCTGACTTTCGCTGTGGACGCTCTGTCACTCGATTGGAACGGACTTGTCGGATACACCTTCTGATTCTGCCTCAGGTTCTAGCCAAGATACGAACCTACAGTTGTCGAATCATTCTGATCGCTCCCCTGTCGCCTCGATGGGTGTGGATCAATCTGCTCCGCTCTCTGTTGGCGGCGGTTCCGGCACGTCTCCCTCTACGTCGCGACCTTCTTTGCCAAGGTCACCCGAGGAGGTTTCACGTCGACCAGACTTCATTGTGTCTTCACGCATATCTTTTGTCAGGTCCTGTCTCCTCCGTAGAGGTTTTTCGAGATGAGCAGTGGAGTGCATTTCTTCTTTAAGGAGGCACTCCACTGGTTTAGCCTATGCGGCTAAGTGGAAGGTCTCCTGTCGATGGTGTGCCGATCACTCTTTTGATTATGCCAATCCTTCAATAACACAGATTGCAGAGTTTCTGGTATATCTGTTTGATTCTCGAGGTCTCCAGCCTGTTACAATCAAAGGGTACAGGTCCATGCTTTCGGAGACCTTTTCGTATGTGGGAAAGCATCGTATCGGCACTAGTCCATACCACTCCAAGCTTGTTCGGCATTTTTCTTTGAAAAGGCCTATGACCTTGCAGCTTACCCCAAGATGGAATCCTTTATGGGTGCTGTTTTGCTTGGGCGGGGTTAGGGGGGGGGGGTGGTCGCCGTTCGAACCTTTATCCCAGGTGGATATGCGTTTTCTCACATACAAGAAGGCTTTTCTGATGGCTTTTGCCTCAGCCAGACGGGTTAGTGAGCTTCACACCCTCTCAGCTGATCCGGCCTTTTTCAGGAGCTCTCCCAACAGTGTTACGTTTACCACTGATTGCTCCTTTCTGGCCAAAAATCAGATACCAGAAACGACTCCACCTCCTATCTGTATCAGGGCTCTTCCTTCTGCTGAGGGTAATCCCCCTTTGCTCTGTCCGGTTTGTGCACTTCGCATTCATCTCAATTGGACGCAGTTCACTAGGAAAGGCAGGAAACGATTTATTTTTTCTGTCTCTTATTCCTGGTCGACAGAAGATTTCTCCTTAATCCATTTCTCGATGGATTTGTCTTCCTTTTCGCGCGGTTTACGCTCGTTTAGCGACTGACGATTGTATTACCAATCGTATTTCTGTCCACGAGGTGCGTGCATTGTCTACCTCTTGGGCTTATGCTAACTCCGTCAAGTTGTCGGATGTTATGCAGGCAGTCTACTGGAGAAATGCTTCTACTTTCTCCACTTCTATCAGTGTTAGTTGCAGGAGCAGTCGGAGGACCTTTTCGTTTTGGGCCCTCTTTCTTCTGCGCAGGTTGTCGTCTGTCCTAGCCATTAGTCTTCTTACAAGGACAGTTCCAGCTCTGTCCTGTTTATGTCCTTTCTGCCTGTGCGTCACACAGAACCGAACGCCTCATCTCTCATTGCCTTTTACTAATGATTGTGATGCTGTTGTTTGATAGGCCTAGGGACCTCTTCCTCTGTCCACGGTTCCAGTGCAATTGGGTTATGTGGCGGTTGGTTATGTGATTCCCTCCATCCTATTGTCTATTCAGCCTGTAGTAAACAGTTGTAAGGTAGGTTGATAAGAAATTTAAATTCTGTAGTAAATTTCCTTTCTTATTATGGAGGCCCTCCCGTCTTCTTATTCGGGTAAGAATCCTTCCTCCCCGCTGATCACATAACTCCAATGTTGGCGGATTCAAAAGAATGATTCATTAGTTACTGCATGCGCACTGGTACCGGAACCCGTGGATCTGTACTAGGGGAATTGTGTCCCCTACTGGGTGTGTGCCCGTAGTACTCGACCCAGTTTTGGCTTATTTTTCTTGGTGCTTTTGCACCACTTCTCTTTCCCAAATCCCTTGGGAAAGATCAAAATAGAGAGTATATTTTCTGAGTTAGGGACTTCCATTGTAGTGCTAGCCTGTAGTAAACAATTGTGATAGGAATAATAAGAAAGGAAATTTACTATAAAATTAAATTTTTCACACGAGTGATTTGATACCCAAAACCATTTGGAACATTTTATAAAAAAGAAATTGTGTGCCAATTAAAAATAATAATAGACGGAAAGACCATGGCAGTATTCATAGCAGTTTATTTGTCAAGGGTATATTTTGAGAAAAAAAATAGCTTTTTAATGTTGTGTGTTGGATTTAGCCGAAAACCAAACAAGAATGTTTTTAATGCTGTGCCAGCTTAGATTTAGCCGAAGACCAAGCGAATGGTTCCCGTTACTGGTTCACACCGCAAGAAGGTACTTAATGGGTATGAATTTACTCAAAATTCCGTGCACGAATTCGTTTTGGTTACGAAATTACTGCAACCCGTGTCATCGTGAAATTAGTGTTCATCCCGGGTGTTGGTCAAAATATCACACCACCAAAACGTCACATTTCAAAATGGTCAAAACGTCACATACTTTTGGTCAAAACGTCTCACACTTTTTGGTCAAAACGTCACCATACTTTTGGTCAAAACGTCACACACTCGGAGAGCAAGATTTACCATTGCAAATTATTTCTTGTGCAATGTCCAAGCAAGAAATAGAATTAATGAAAGTTTCAGCGTGCGAAGGCACACATGGACGATTAGCTTGTATGTAAATGCGAATGAATACGATTGAAACCTTGACCCTTTGTATGAGTGTAATATTTAGAAGTTACCACAGTTTTCAGAATCTATTCACACAGCGTTGCGTTATGAAAGGTTTTTTTTCAGTGTCCAGCTGCGGTGGTTAACGATAATTTTCGACACCTTGACATTTCTACCCCTCCAGATGGCTTTTGGAGGGGGGGGGGGGGATCTATATATAGATTGGGAGACCTAAAATCATAAAACAAGGATCACAAAGCAGTCAGGAAATTCCCCATACCTTCGATCCTAGTTTGCAAGGGTGCAGGCGATAACTACACCAATTCTCGTTGGCGAAAACGGCACAAACTGGCGAAAACGGCACCAAACTGGCGACACCAACACCAAGTGTGGCTGGCGAAACTGGAACACAGCCAAAAGAAGAACAACACAATGTTATATGTCTTTTTCAAAGTTCTAACCCTCGCCCGGTCATCTGGCCTTGAATTGGAGTACCCTCAAATTGCATATGTTCATTCAAATACCAGGATTCAATATTCCTTCGTGTCTCTTATAAGAAACTCAAGCGTGATTGATGACAGGTCTCTGGAAAGTGAAATGAAGTATCGTCATATTCGTGAAAATGCTTGTGTTTTCAAAATATTCTGCTAAAACCATCAACATTTCGCCATTTTTCAAGTCTCAAAACTGCGCCAGTTTTCCAAACATTTAGAGCATAATGATACAACAAAATCATCACACAAATATTTCAAAATTAACCCTGATGGCCTAAAATTATAGCACTTTTTTTCTTCAAAATTGACGAACTTCAAAGGCGCATACCAGTGTGAAAGAGTACAGTCGGTACAATTGTTATACAGGCCAGAACAAATCTTGTGTTTTAAATTTTTCTCTATGGCTTAACTCAACATAACTTGGTTTCGGCCACTTGAAGAATAGTACAGTTTGAAATATTGTGATTTTCAGTGAATTTTACAGTTTTCTGCACTCATTTTCTCCAAAAACCGAAAGTGCATAGCTCAATGTGCTTTCTCCAATACAGTCTGCCTTTTCACATTAAAGCTTGGGAAGACCCGGAAGTTTCATATCCTTGACAACATGTGCTATTTTTGAAAATACAATGTACTGAGATAGTTAAGAATCCATCATTTCAAGTGTCTGTTCGACCATCTAACCTGAAACCCCAGGTCTTCTGTTCTGAAGTTGCCTGGTTAGTGGATTATACAAATTTAATACAGTAACCCGTTCACCTTGCAGATATTTGCTGGCAGACTAGCATGCTGCAGAGGGTGCATAAAAGTCCTTTTGAATTTCATAAGATAAGTGGCTTGCTGGAAACCGATAGATTATATACTTGTATATACATATACTTCTCCAACAAGAAGATCTATGTATTTTTATGATATTAGAAGGTTTCCAGAAAATGAAAATGATTTTATTACCAAAATGACATCTTTGGAGTTTGATGAGTTGTTGGAAAACATGAACGAAAGATAGAAACTGTTCCAAGGCTATTGTGACAGTAATGAAGGTTAGGTTGCAAAAGAGCCGAAAAAATCTTTGTATTCAGAAAAAAGTATATCCAGGTTCAGGCCTGGCCTTTTAAGATGGGCAATCGCTCCCTCTCGCATCTGCTCATCTGGATTCAAAATAAGGAGGGTGGATTTCGCCTCCTGTCATAACATTAGGTGGATTATGAAAACCATCAAGATTGCCTAAAAAGATCACTATAAAAATTCTCACAAATCAGAAAGTTTGTAATCATAAACAAGCTATAGTTAGCTCCCTTGATAATCAAAGGAGCTTCCCCGGAGCTTATATTTCATTTAAATGTGGAAGAATCCATTTGGATTTTCATGAAAATAGTTGCGAAAATCCATACTTGAAGTGTTGAGTGTCCCAGGATGAGGATCTTATGAGGCCACCATGGTTGAACACCTGTTGTATACTGATAACACATGGTAACCTTTTACCCAACACAGCTTTTTAAGGGGACGTCCAACCTAACTTTGGTCAAATTTCATGTAATTTTCTTTCAAGTCTAAAAAAGGCCCAAAATGAATAACCCCAATAAATTATATACCAAAATGCTTGGAATGAAACATAGAACATGTGGAAACTGAAATTTGCCATGGAACTGCTGCCATGTGTAAATAGCACCACCTGAAAGTCTGCTATGGCATAAGTAAGAGAACAAAATTTTTACAATAAAATACCTCAAAATAAAATAACAGCTGTATTCTATAAACATTTAAGTACATACTCGAAGAAATCTTTTCCTAATTCATGAAAGTAATGAAGATTGAGACCAAATGTTATAAGTGGAGTGTTCACTGATTGAAGGCAGACATTTTCTTTTGTTTATGTTTTGATTTGGGGAGTTCAACAAAGGTCAACTTGAAGGAGTCCAGCAGAAGAAGTATGGAAGGACAAAAGAGTGTCTCCCAATATCAAGATGTATGTGTTACTGTAATGGTTTGGAAAGAAAATATGATATTCTCCTATGTAGAATGCACTGCAAAGTCATACATTGTAGTTGAATAAATATATTTACAAACCCCTTGCACTGTAACCCCTTTTATCCCATGCATCAATTTGATAGTGATTAAATTGTTAAATTTGTCTGGTTTATCAATAAGTATATTAGCTTTGTTTAACTCTTGGACACCAATACACTCATGATATCTGTTGAAGAAGAAATAAGGGTAACTGTAACCTGTCACTGCAATAAACCATCTAATGTACTTAAAAGTACATTGTTATTCAAAAAACATCAAATCAACCTTACATAACCATTATTGCATGTACTTTCCCCAAGAAGGCTTACTGACATATTGAGATCAGAAGGGCACATCCAGAGGGTCTCACATATTTTTTTCAAGAACGCAGTACACAAAGCAATCCCCAAAAGATGACAAGTGAGCTCCATTTGACACAGAAAATTTGGGGCAGGGGGGGGGGGGGGGGGGACTCTCTTCCTTGTATGACTCTACCTCCGGCACTCAAGGCATATGCCTTTTTTCTCAAAGTTTAACTCTTTTTTCTTTTTGAAGATCCTGGCCACACATGTTCCAAACACTATCAGACAGGTAAACCTCCAAATAAGTGTATCTGCAAAAATCATGTTACATTGCAAAACATTCTTTTTAGAGTTTTAGTTCTGGACCTTTCATGCTTCTTACTTCCAACTATAACACTTAATTTATCGATTAATGGGTGAATAGAAAAGTCCTGCCATAATCAACATTTTGAGTTCCATAAGCCTTCAAAACAGCTCCAATAAAAGTGTCAAACATCAGATTGGTGGCTTTATACAGAATATTCATTAGGTTTTTGCTTGATAAGTAATAGGAACAAAATCTTCACAAGAAAATTCTGTAGCAATACAATTGAGGGTATTAGCAGGCACTCTGCAACAAATTGTAACAAATCAACTAGTTATAAACAAAATTTTCTAACTCAAAAGAGTGAAAAAGTACCACAACTCTGAAAAAATGTGGGAAGAAACACATGCTACAGCAGCTACACAGGTATTGTTTCTCCATGATGCTCGATCACAAAACCAAATATCCTTCAAATTGGAGTAGCAATGGTTGAGATACAAGGGGGAATGTTGGTACATGCAATGATGAATGGGTAAGACTAAGATTAAGAGGACAGGGGGTCACCACTGCACGGCCCTAGATGCACCTTTGATTTTCCAACTTTCACTAAGTTCCAGGTCTGGGGCATAATAATCGCAACACACCCAACTTATCAGTTCATAATTTCAGTAAAATAAAAGAAATTATCAATTTGAATTAAATAATAGATGATGTAAAAATATTTGGCTTCCTTCGCCTTCTCGTACTATTTAATTACCACAAACAATATCAGTTTGATGCCGACAAACGAAACTGAACGCATGTGGTTTGATTAAAAAGTAACTCGGCATGAATAATGAAGAAATTGCGAATATTTCGTGTATTTCATTTATTTAAAAGCCAATTGCAGCTAATATTGACCGTGCATTCGATAATTCGTTTCGGTTTTGACCACACGGCCACGCGGTTATGTTTATTGTGATATGCAAATTGAGGGATGGTTTCCCGTGAAGGAGATTTGTCAAATTTGTCAGTGTAAAACGATCATAAAAGACACTGATCGACGCTTGTATTACTATGGTTGGTTGGAAGAAAAAACTAAATTCTCAGCATCGTCCAAGCGCACCTTATTTAAAAGCACGAATGCATCATTTTCAACCCATCTTCAATCGGTCCTTTGCAGACATCAAACATACCCGCCTTCAAATTCCATGGTTACTAGGACGTAAATAACTTCGCAGCGACAGTGGGAAATTAACACGCTCAATATAGTTCCAGGTCACTTGGAATATACTTCGTGAAAAAGTGATTTCTGAAGCATTCTGCTTACTTTGTTATGAATATTGCCTTATTTTATGTGTATCGTCCCGATTTTATACACTCGGTTATTTTTTTTACAAGTGGTTCATGTTGTCTTTCTAGTGCGCAATAATTCAGATTTTTTGTCAACAAAAAAGTTCAGACGGCCTGTAAACACGAGAGGGAATTTCGAACCATATTTTGCAGTTATGACATTAACAGCTCAAGTACTTGCTGTCACCTGTTTGCAAATACGCTCATACATTGTCTCGAACAAATAAAGGGCGTGATCACGTCCTTGCATTCTTACGATTGCCCAAATTGAGTATATCTGCAAGAACCACATCGTAATCACATGACCGGAAAAACATCGTTGAAACATGGCCACATCCGGAACATCAAAAATTTGTGTTGGTGTTATTACATTCAAACGTCAAAACCCACCAGAGTGTGTGTCAAAAAAATGCTTTCTCCGAGGCTGTAGTATGTTATCATTATATTGAGGACAAGGCTTTCGAATTACCGATTATTTTGTGGTTTTACCGGTTCGTTACTTATGCCATTTGCAAATTAATCTTCTTCAAAATCATAAAATTCACTTTTTTCCCTGAAAAAAAATATATGTACCTTTTCTATGCACTTTACTGATTATTTTGATATATAATTTGCCTTTCCTTACTTCTCTCTCTGTTTCTGAGGCATTGGGAAAAATATCAAAAAATTGACCAAAGTTAGGTTGGACAACCCCTTAAGGGCCTATATAAGTAATGAAATTTTGTTTATTTTGAAAATTCTCACCTCTGATATTCCTTCAATTCAAATTAAATATACACAAAATGTACATTAAAATGAAGGTTGGGATGTATAGAACACGAAACACATGTGTAATCAACTCATAGAGTCGACTGTAGACACCACTGGTTCCTGGAAGTCTGCTGCCGTATTTGCACCAGAACTGATAATAAAATAATATTTCACGAAAACAACTTGTGGCCAAATGTGCTTTACATATCCAAGAACAAAGCTAGGGGATAAAAAGTCTTCAAAATACGGCGACAGAACTGCATTGGGGAAAATTCCAAAGCCTTTGCTTTTGTTTACGTATGAGTATACTTTCGATTTCCGGTCGACGTCATCGGACAGAAAAAGCATATAAAAACAGCGCTGTCTAAAATCAAATAATGAAAAAGATCGCCTTCATACAGTATACTGTTATTAGATAGAGATTGCACAGTTGCCATATTCAATGCAAGGTATCATGATACCTGTTGAAATTTCTTAGAATTACGATTTTGTTTTTCGATGGAAATTCGTGGTAACGAGTGATTTGCGCATGTCTGTCGAGCATGGAAACCATCTTCAATACAAAATGCAGACAGTGTTGTCCTTTTCCAAAATACAGTCCTATCTCTGTATTCGAAAGTGTTTTGAATGCCTAGGTTTGTTCTTGGATATATGAAGCACACTTGGCCACAAGTTGTTCAGATGAAATATTATTTTATTATCAGTTCTGGTGCGAATACGGTAGCAGACTTCCAGGAACCAGTGGTGCCTACAGTCGACTCTATGAGTTGATTACATATGTGTTTCGTATTCTGTACATCCCAACCTTCATTTTGATGTATAATTTGTGTAAATTTAATCTGAATTTAAGGAATATAAGAGGAAAGAATTTCAAAATAAACAAAATTCCATTACTTATATAGGCCCTTAATTTTTAAAACATAAACTGATTTGAAAAACAAAACAAAACAATATTTACCAATAAAACCTTACAATGAGCCAGTTCCAATGACAGCCATATTCATACTATTTTATTGACAAAGAAAGTGTCGGGATATTTCAGGTCATGTTAGGCTTGTATTGGTTAATTTGTTTTCATTGTGTTAGGTAAAGGGTTGCTAAACTGACTCAATTCTTTTCGCGTGAATCTAGCACAGGTGCAGCGAGAATCAAAATGGATTTTCACTGGTTTTGTTACGCGTATCTTTGCGTGAATCGATTCTCGCATTCTCGTCAAAATATTATCCCTGTAACAATAAACTATGTAGATCAACAAGTCATTGTTTATTCGGTTGAAACTTCAGAAGTCACTAAATTCGTATGTGTACTTTTTTTCAATATTTGTGACCAAATGGGCCTAAATAATATAACAAAAAAGAAGTTTGACATGTTTTCACCCAAACAGTTAGCTGATTATTCATGACTATACTGTACAGCCACACGACTGCTTTTTTGGCATATTATTTTCAATGACACCAGTTTGGCTGATTCCATTTTGGCGCGAATTCAGCGAACGACAGATTAATACAACCCACCATACTGTGATCAAATAATTGAAATTTTATAACCATGAGCTAATAATATAGTGATCAAATTCAGTGATAATGATGTGTGTTGGTATCCATCTCAACTGATGTTTGCAAGGTGCACAGCAAGAAGTTTCACCAGTCTTTATTGCACAACTCTCACTAGTAACAGAGGCAAGTTTGCGTGCATTGAGCGTCAAACGATGTTTTCTTTCATATACCCACTTCAAAATCTATCTTCATTGGTTGCCAACAGGTTGTTAAGATATGTTTGATGAATATTAATTATAATTACTCATAATTAGTTTTATATTTGTTGTCAGAACAGGATTATGATACAGACAGGACAAGTAGAAAACCTTTGATAGACCAATGTTCACATCCTGGCTTGATACCAGGTTGTTATTAGATTTAGTGGAATGACTTCTCAACTGTCCGTAAAGGTTACGTTTTCTTTATCTAGCAGTAGTTGCTAATGGTGCTATAAGAATGATTACCAAATTCAAATTCATTACATCTGTCAGTATGCATACATATGGAAGGATTCCTTTATGTCTTGAAGTAGAGTTGTGATCAAATCAACACTCCATTATTACAACTGGAAGGGCAATAAATAGTGGAAAATAAAAAAAAAGAAATAAAAATCATTTTATTCTGCAGGTTATTTGCTTGCTTGTGAGCTTTTTTCCAAAACTAAAATCTAAATCCAAATTGTTTTGTATCCACATATAACCTCCCTGCACTGTCAATCGTTAAACAATGTTGTTTTGTCCAAATCAAGCCTGTCATATACTGAGGTGTAATGTTAGTTACACAGTTTGTTGGTGGCCTAATATGGTAGATATGGTGTCAGTTAATTTCATATTGGACGAGAGCGAAGCTCGAGTCCAATATGGAATTAACTGACACCATATATACCATGTTAGGCCACCAACAAAACTGTGTAACGAATAAATCTTACCGACTGCTGCATCGATGCATCGATGCACAGAACTAATAACAACAGCGATCAAAATTAAATGAGATAATTCTCACAATGTGTTCACGTGTCTTTGCCCTGTTACAATTTATGGGAGAGTTGTAACAAGGCAAATTCATGCATACTAAACAGTTTCATTTCGAAGGTAACATGACACACATCCACAGAATATGAAGCCTTTTACGTTGCCTAACGTGCACGTCAGACCAAATATGGGCTTCCAACACTCAATATTTTAACTTGAAGCGTTTATCGGCTGCCGCCATTTTGAACAATCAGTGAACAAAGGGGAGAGTATCCATAGCTGTCAGCGTATATTGATATTGACAGGCAGTAAATGGTTTTATATGCAGTCTGCATGTGACGTCTTTGAACCAATGAAATTCCCAGATACTTGTAGGAGGTAAGATATTGGATTATATTTTAATACTAGTATCTGGTCTGTAATTACAGTATTTGATGGTTTTCTTACGCATTGAGCAATAAGATAAATTGTTGAAGACCGTTAATAATTTTCGGTGGATATATTTTGTGAGAGCAATAAAGTCAACCTCGGGAAATTGTTTATTTGTATGTTATTCACTTCACAGGAATGTGTTTTCTTGGCACTGACAAGTGATCATAACTTCCAAGAAAGGAGGATTGCACTGAGACCAATTTGAGAGCAATTTTTTTTAGTATTTTCAACTTTAATCAAAATAAATTATTGTAAATTCATATTTCGAGTCTAGCTGTATGAATTTGCATAATTTCATGTTCTTACTGTTGCCAGAGTCACATCAGAGCGTCGCAATTCAGAGTTCACACATGCCGTCAATAGCGTGTTTACATGTCCACCGTTTGCCTCTTGGATGGCAAGAAATCGACGGCGCATGGACCTGATAAGTGTCTGGATGTCACCCTGTGGTATTGCGTTCCACTCCTGCCTTAGAACATTACGAATATCGTCAAGAAGATCATGAAGTCGTACCCGACGACCCAATTGATCCCAAAGATGCTCGATTGGCGACAAATCTGGCGAAAGTGGGGGCCAGGGAAGGGAGTTCGATGTCCGGCTCCTCAAGAAAGTCACGACAGATACGCGCCACATGACACCGGGCATTGTCTTGCTGGAATAACTGCAATCCGACGTTAGCGCTGAACAACGGGACAACAACAGCGTTAAGAATTTCGTCCCTATATTGCTGTCCATTCAGACTACTATCGATGAAGATCAACTGCGTCCGAGGGTGCAAGGAAATTCCTGCCCAAATCATTACATTACCCCCACCGAAACAGTCGTATTCTCGCACGCAAGCATCAGAAAATCGTTCTCCTCGTCGGCGATACACTCCTGAACTACCATCAGCGCTCCGTAGACAAAATCGTGATTCATCACTAAAAAGAACTGTGCTCCAACGCTGCTGAGCCCGGCGAACACGCTGATGTACCCATTCCATTCTGAGGACACGATGACGTTGGGTAAGGATTGGTCTATGGTATGGACGCCTACTTCAGGTGCCGTGTTCAGCGAGTCTGTTGCGGACAGTTTGTGCACTGATTCTATTGTTAGTTCTACCAGGAGTAATTGCTGCTGTCCTCGTCTCCGGAAGGAAGCGATCCCGCAAGTGAGACGTCCTGATGTGTCGGTCTTGTGCAGCGGTCATACTCTTGGTCGACCTTAACGCGGTCGGTCGATAGTAGATCCAGTGGTTCTATACCTTCCAATGAGACGGTAAATACTGGCCACAGTGACTCCGAACTCAGCAGTGAGCTAATCTGGAGGTATCCCAGCCTCATGCATACCAGCACGCAACCTCTGATTTTCAGTTAACCTTGGCATTTTTTAAAATGTCGGAAGACAAAAACTAGCGTGTTTTCTCAATAACCCAGGCTCTCTAGCACAGCACAACAGAAAGAAAATCGTCGGTCACCCATTCAATTTGACATTCTCGGGTAGCATGTGCTATTTTGAAATCCGTAGTAAAATTGTATACTCCGGATTGGGTGGACAACAACAACATGTCATTAAACTTTTTGCACGACTTCTTGTCCACAAACACGCAACATTAGAACTATTATACTAGTACTTTGTATATTTTTTATTCAAACTTACAAAATAACCACGTTCGCATTTTAGGTAGCACCTAGTTCATATTTTTTCTGTCTTGTCATTGTGAGTGGTGAATCACAAGATTTATGAGTTATATAACCTTAATTATAAAAAAAAGTACCATGGTAAACCCTGGTAAATCCCAAAATACCCTGGTAATATCCCGGTAATACCATGGTATTACCAGGATATTTTGAGATTTACCATGGTACTTTTTTTATAAGGGGTTTCTCGTTTTTTCTTCAGCTTGGTATTTCGGCGGCCCCCTCCTTGTGGGGCACAAACGGTATTGTCTAGGTTCTCACAACGTGGAAAAGAATAGACCCCGAGAGAATCTGTCCACGCCACAGGAACAAACGATAAAGTTCTGAAGATTTGCTCTGTTTCCAATGTGGCTTGATAAGAACCATAGAACTCAGATATGATGAGAACGAGTTTGACGAGGCCAGTTTTGATGGGCAGTTTTATCCACGCATGTGCAAACCGCACACAGCCAATGAGAATGTGCAGCCTCATTGGCACAGGCGAAGTTCGTGTAACTTAGCAGACGATTTGGTAAAAAAGATCCTTCTGTTTCCGCCGAATTTCAGTTTACCACTTTCGTAATTTGGTTTTAGAAAAGGAAATTAGTTGTTAACTGATGTCTCATTATAACCTAATTACTGTTTTCATTCACATAAAACATTTTTAGAGGTGAGCGGTCTTGTCAATTGAAACCCGTTGTCAGTGTCATCAATCAATAATCCGAAAAAGCCATTTTTTTCACGGTTCCACTCCACATTCCAGGTATTTCCAAAAAATGGCATGCCGTACCCTGTCTTCGAATGCGAATATATTTTAACGTAGTTGTCAAACCCATAACGTGTATTACATTTTCCAAATCCATTATAAACATATATTAACACTCTCTGACTAAGTAGAAATAAACAATCCGAATGTGGGCGAAATAGTGTTGTGAAATTGGTTGTGCACATCGGGGGAGACAATTTTTACTGTCCATTCAGATTACCATTGCCATTGGCAATGGCATTGCAACAATACAAGGCTTCAACCTGTAAAATTGCATGAAAAAATGCCAACACCAGTGACCACTGCCACTGCCAGTCAATTTCAGCCACCCAACAGCATCAAAAGAAGAATTTTCCCACAACCCCAACTAACCAACCCCTGTCCTGACCTGCTGGAGCATATTGTGTTTTTAAAATGTGAAGTCACTAAAGTAAAGAACGAAATTGTGTTTCCTTCTAATTTTTCGGTTACATGTCTGGTAATGACTCAGTGTAAAAATTGAAAATAAAAAATAGTAATTTTTGAGAAACCATTGTTTCCCATAATTAAAATTCATCTGGTAATTTACATCTATGCATCAGGCTCCAACTATGTGACTAAAATTTCAAACTCTCAGTCTCTTGTCCAACAATTAGCCTAATGACCAAATGTAATAAAAAATCTGAAACTAAAAATATATCTCCAATTTACAAATTATATGGCATTCCTGCCATTAGTTCCTGTGTGAAATTTTCTCTGGAATTCCATGGAATAACACATGGTCTGTTTCATGTCTGGAAACCCTGCAAATCCAGGGAAATCCAGAGAATATCGTGTCACAAAAATCTGGAAAACCAGGATTCTGCGGTATTGGCCACCCCGGAATTCCAGGGAATTCTGGGTTTTAAACAAACCTGTCTGAGCAAAAATTCCTGAATTTACGGATTTCCAGGAATTCAACTTATGTTTCATTGTTAACAAAATTCCTGATTTTTCCGGATTTCCCCGACTTAAGTTTTACATTGTCAGAACAGAATTCCTGATATTTCCGGGTTTCCTGGAATTCAGTATTTGTTACTGTAGCTTGTTGTACTGAGATTACTAAAAATATGGATGTGGCATGGTACATGTACTTATATGCACCATGCATGCAGTTCAGAAAAATTTATCCTAAGAGGAATTTCATAAAAAATACAGATAGCCGTACAATATTTTAGAAATGCATTCAAGATTCAGTATTTAAAAGGGAATCATCAAAGACTGTTGGGAAAACAAGCTAGAATCAGCAATTAGAAATCCAACTAATGAAACCAAACCACCCACGAGATGTGTTGTGGTGAGAAACAAAGATTTTGATGAAACAAATTGTTGAACAGTTAACATTTCCCCAACCTTTATCCATTAGGCTCTGAAGATTATTGTTTATAATTCAAAAGTATATTATCAAGCTGAAAGATTGAATACTCACATGTATAAGTTTATATCCTTTCAGTATAGTCTCTTCACCCAAAATACAACATGGCAGAGATGTGAAACTTTTCCCTCCAATTTTAAATTATCCAGTGGGGACATTAATATACATTATATATTTCTACTCTAACAAAGTAAAAATTCCAGACTTTTCCGGGAAACAAGGGATTGAGAACACAGTTACCAGATGCTTTTTTATGAGAAATCCTGATTTTTCTGGGAAATCAGGAATTTAAAATCAGGAAAAATACAGGAATTCTCTGGAAAAATATTTTCACAAATAATTACTTCTTTTTCTTGATTTTTCCAAGCTTTGTCTTGATTTTTCTCCCAGAATACCCTGGAATTTCTGAAAACCCTGAATAAAATTCACACAGGTTTCAACATATGCCCTATGTTTAGAATTTTACCCCTGTGCAAAACTGTAGAGTGGAACTGCCAGAACCTAAAAAAAGGGGAGGGGGGGGAGGGGGCACTGATTGTGTGAAATGTTGAGCTCAAACCTAAACTAAGGAGCGGAAAGTTTTTGATCGTAAAACTTTTTTTTGATATAGCTTATTGCCATATGAGTTTTTATGAATATGCAGAAATTAATATCACAAAACTAGTTTTCTGATTTAAATTGTAATATTTTAATTTATAGCCTATTCAGATTTGTTAAACAATGTCCAGGGCTGAAAAGCTATACAGTGCTCTGGCTCATATTAGTTAGTATGTTTTTACTCAACTTCCATAGATGTCACGTGTGAATGATTGGATAGTTAAACTAAGTTAACTGAAATTTCTTGAGATAAGGGTATGATTATGAGGTACTCAAGAGGAAGGGTTACATCTAGGTCGGAAGAGAGGGTCATTGCCAATAAAATAAGTATGTAGTATACAAACAAAATTGATTAAAGTTCTGGTCTCAAATTTAGTGAAATCATTTTTTGTTGATCAACAATTTAAAATTTTTTCGTATGGGACAAACCGTTGTCACCCTGTTTCAAGGACAAAAGAATTTTGAAATTCCTCACTTGAGATAAGTCATAGCCCAGCATAAATGCTTCTCTACTCCAACCCTCCATTTCCCCACACCTTCAATTTTTTTTCTCTTTTGGTGCCTGACTGCTTCTTCTGTTGTGACAGGAGCCAATAGATTTGTGCCTGTCATCCCAAACTTGGTATCTGACACACTGATCATGACCCAGTTGTGTGGTGAACCATTATTGTAACAAACATTATATATTTTTGGCAGGAATAAATTATCTATGTGGTAGTACACCCCGTAGAAGGTGAGTTTTTATTCAATCAGGCAGGCCTGGCATTTTCAGGAGAGCGTTTTATTTGCTCGCCGCCTGCTGACCTTAAAAAAATTAAGGAGGGCGAAAACTAGCCCTCCTGACCTTAGAAAATAATGATAACCACACCAGCACATCTTTTCAGAACTCCGCTATGTTAGACGGCCGCACTGCCCCTCCCACACCTCTGGGCCTTGCCGAGGCCCGGAGGTGTTGGAGGGGCAGTGTGGCCATCTCCCAGTTATTACCTTGTTAGTAGCACCAAATAAAATGTACAAAGTCCACTGGGCAGAATTCATTAATAGAAAAACTTTATTTTGCCACTTTGAGCTTTTGTTAGCTTGAGGATAGCTAATCGCGCACCTATGCATGCAAGGGGAGTGATTTTTAACCTTCCTGCATTTTTAAGAATGCCAGGCCTGATCAGGTGAAGATAAATGTTTTATTTGTCTGTTTTAAAAATTTTATGTTATGTCGTTGTGCAGGGATTTGTGGGTCTGTTAAGTTGTTAACCTTTTCTTGTCCAGGCCATAACATTTTAATGGGGAGACAATAAAACTTACACAACATATGTACCACCACGAGAAGGAGGGTCACATACAAAATTCTCAACTGACCAACCCTGGTAAAAGTTACAGATAGATGTCAACACATGGAATCAATAAGCAGATCTGTCAACTTTTTCATGTCATGGAATGAGATATCACAATGAAATTTTCACAACATATGGAACACTAGATGGTGTGCCGTGCATAAAATTAAATCCACCATTGGTCCAAGGTCAGGGATTGAGGTTAACATATGGAATCAGTACACACATCAACTTCTTCATGTCTTAGCCATAATCTTTTAATGGAAGGAGATAATATCACAATGAAACATACATAAAATATAGACCACCACAAGACAGTGTGTCATGTACGAAAATCATGCCCAACCCACCAAGGTTATGGTCACAGTTAAAAATCAACATTTTTGTGTCTGCCGTCTGGGCCATAACTTTTTAGTGGAAGGAGATATCACAATGGTACTTACACAACATACTTCTCGACAGTGTGCTGCAGACCAAATTTATGAGCGACCCACCAAGGTCAAGGTCACAAATAGAGATCAACACACAGAATCCACAATTCCACATGCACTTTTACACTTTTGTATCCAGAGCATAACATTTTAGTGGAAGCAGATTATATCACAATGAAACTTACACAGCATGTGGATTTCTGCTAGACAGTGTGTCACATACAAAATTCGCAGTAGACCCAAGGTCAAGGTTACAGATTCTTATAGAGGGCAACACATAGAATCGGTATACCTCAACACATCAGGTGGTATGCTTGTTTAGTATCTGCCTGTCACTGTCAGAGACAAAGCAGTCCTGGTAATTCATCCTTGTTTCCTTGGCCAAAAAATTGCTGTGGAAAACTGGTGCTTCTATGGCAATTGCTGTGAAGCCTGTTCGATTGTGTAAAAATCATCAGGGGGCAGGGTAGTCTCAATTGCCATGTATATGTAGTATGCGGTGAAGTGAAAACTTTCAAGTAACTTTAACACGTGAAAGTAGTTTGAGATACATGTGTATATAATCACAATCAATGTGCAGAATCACTCACTCAATTATATCATGCCAATATCATGAACCATGTGAATGCAGAGAAAATATCTTAGAAGTAAGCAGACGTCTTGCTCCATATGTATAGTATGAGTGAAAATAACCACAAACATAACCACAAACGAAGTATCTCACTAATTGGATGTTGATAACACCAGAATCTGACATCAGTTTCTGGAAAGCTCTATAAGAGCTTTCCTGAAACTGATGTCAGATTCTGGTGTTATCAACACAGAAGAAGCAGGGCTTGCATTTTCACCAGGCCTATCAGCCCAGGCCTGGTAATCAGCCTCAAAACATTTCTCACCAGACTGATCAGTCAGCCTGGTTGCCAATCTGTCAAGCCGGCAAATGCATCTGCCACAGTATGTAATCTGCGAAATCAGCCCTGAACAGTACAAATCAGGCCTGGTGGCCATTTTTACGTGGCCTATTCATCAGCCTGGTCACGGTTCTAAAATGCAAGCCCTGAAGAAGCAGAACACATAGTTTCTAGTGGTTATGCTGCAATTTGTACTGTAAATTGTAAGATTAGCAACACATATAGTGCAACCCACACGGTTTGATTCCTTGTGTACTCTTGAGTGCCTAATAATCATACATGTATGATTATTCTTTTTCGAACAAAATTCCCACATGTATGATCCTTATTTGGCCCTGTATGATTATTAATTTCCAGCAATTGAATGTTCAGAGAAGAGCTTATCTCAAGAAGTTCACCAAAACAAACTAGTAAGGTGCACGTGCAAGCAAACACAGGATGCAATGGGAATGTCAACTGGTAGAGATCTGGAAGCATATATTTGGGCTTTATTCTGAAGTACTGTTACCATAACTTTAAGACCTAGTACTCAGTGGGTGTGCTTCATACCATCGCAGAAACAGAATTAATTAGTCTATAAGGTTTTGCCTTGGTGCAATTTATGGGAGAAAGCCTGTTGGCACTCTCCCATAAATTGTAACAAGTCAAATCCATGTGTAAATTATGATAACTGAAAGTAATTTAGCCCTTCACCACTTCAATCGCATCAGACATCTGTGCTATAAAAACGGCTTTGAGCATAGCAGCTGGCTCAGATCTTGGAATTTTCCACCCTATACTATTATTCGACCCTGTACTATTATTTTTCAGAAATTTTCCACCCTGTACTATTATTTCGCCTTGTACTATTATTAGGCACTCGGGAGTAACCTGGAAGTTGTGTAATTTCTGCCACCACAAGGCTTGCTGAAGAAGCCATCCTCGACACTCATTTTTGTTGGCAATAATAACACAAACACACAGGTGCATATTGTAACTTTTTTATGCAAAACTTACCGTCTGAATGAGAATGAACATGCATTGGTGTCAGGCAAAGGTAGCGAAAGGGTTACAGCCTAGAGAAGATGAGAGGCATTTGGTGGGGATCCTGATTTTGACAGAAATTTAAAAGCTTATCAGTTTAGTTTAAATATATTTTATTGCATCAAAAGTACAAAATGCAGGGTTTCGCAAATTTATTTTTTGCGGGACTCAATTTTGGGTTCCGCAAATATTTTTTGTGGGACCCATTTATTTTTTTGCAGGACCCATTTCCAACATGTGTCTTAATCACATAAATTATGCTTATTTATCTTCAAATACATAGATCATTAGATTGTTCAACCACCACATCAAATTCTATTGCAGGAATCATGTTTATAGAAATTAATTAGAGCTGATATGGTTAACCGATTAATCAGCTAACTAATGATCAGTGTCTTGGTTGATAAAAAAAGTTATTGATTGGTTATCCATTACTTTTGAAATTTGAACTTCGGTATTATATGGGTTAACAAATGAACAAACTTGCTCCAAAAAAGGCAAACATTGTCACACTGGCTCACATCAATTATATGAGACAGAGTAACGCATGCCAGTTACGTGCTGACATACTTGTTCACTTGCATGATCATTATACTGCATCAGTAGCTGGAAATGGTCATTCTCAACCCTTCACCAAATGCAGGTAGCAGACGATACTTGCATGAGAAATTCTTGAATTACTAAAGATTTTCAATGTTTGTCTAAAAACCATAGCTTATGACCCCCTCATTGGAAGGAACTCAATGAGCTCATTCCAATGAGGGGCCATAAGCTATGTTTTGAGACAAAAATTGAAAACATAATAAAATTTGAATGGTCATTTTGGTATATGGCACTGGCCAATTTTGTCCATTACGTTGAGTAAAGTTGAAATTATATAAATCATCAATGGTTCGGCAGTTATTCAGCTTCTATTAGACCAAGTGATTAATCGGTTAACCCTCTACCTAACATGAAAAGTAGACGACAGTTGCAAATAAAATTCTTGAATAACTAATTTTTTTAACTTTTTGTCTCAAAAACATAGGTTATGACCCCTCATTGGAATGAGCTCAATGAGCTCGTGCCAATGAGGGGTCATAACCTATGTTTTTGAGACAAAAAATGAAAAAATAATGAAAATTAATTGGCGATTTTTGAGAATAGCACTGGCCGGTTTTGGCCGTTACGTTGGGTAAAGGGTTAACCAAAGTTAATCCATGCGATTAATCAATCAAGAAAACCCTTTAATCGTTTCAGCTCTAAAATTAGTCTAATTTTATTAAATTTTAACTGATGAAAAAATGCTTATATTTTTGCAGGAATGGTAAATGGGTCTCCTTAACAAGCATTTGCGAGAACGTCACAGGAATGAAATGACCGTTCTCGCAATTTGCGAAACCCTGAAATGGATTGGAGGACAAGTTCGTACCACTGAGGTATCTCTCCTCTCCATAGGTAATACAATTTCAATTAACTATTGGCGAAATACATTTGTAAACAAAAATGCAACTGTACAAGAGAACAAAAGAATAAAAACTTGAAAGTCAGTAAGTAATAACATGAAAAAACTACCGAATATTATTATATTAAGGTAATAATCATGGAGAACAGAAATAGTTTTTTGGTAAGGAAAGATTCTGACCATCTCCAGTTACTTATCTCAACTGATATACTGCAGTTGGGAGGGAGTTCATGCAAATTTTATCATGCAAGTAATCACCACATTGTCTCTTTAGATGCCAAACACATGTAAGTCGTTAACCTTGTAGAAAAGCTCATCAACTGACCCCAGTTCTGGTTTTGCTAGACAGTCTTTCATTTCGATGGCAATTTCAAAGACCACTCCAATTTGAAAACAAATTTAAACTTGATCAGATGAGATTAACATCAAAGCCATACTTATTTCTCTTAATACCATATCGAATTACTTATTAGAACTGAGAAAACAAATTTCATTCATGATCATTAGCTTAACTTGAGAAAGCTATTGCCATCATGCTTGTGAGTCTGTTCACATTTTCTTTAGCACAGCTATACCCCATAGTTGTTGTCCGATCATCACAAAGTTTCATATGCAGGTTCAGGGTCTTGTGTAGATGGGAATGTCCCCTTTTGGTCGTGATCGATCAGCTGTAATGGCTTCGTGAGTCCAAAACCAGAAAACCTTTAGCACAGTCTACAGGTTGTATTTATGAAGGGATTTAATTGTAACTTTGTAGGATGACTCTGTGTAATGTCTAGAAGATAAAGTCCCCTTTTTGGTTGCGATCTGTCAACCATGATGGTTATGCGAAAACCTTTTCTCTAGTACAGTCTACAGGTCATATTTATGAAGGATTTTATTGTAACTTGGTAGGATGACCCCATATAATGTATAGAAGAGAATGTCCCCTTTTGGTCGCAATCAGTCAACCATGACGGTTACGCGATCCCAAAAACTTTTAGCACAGTCTCAGCCCTTGAAATTAGGAATATTTTACCATGGCAATCAATTGCCATGGTGAAATCCATTTCCCACGGCATTGCCACAGCAATCACAGACACAAAAATCAATTCTGTACATTATGTGGAAATGATGAGTTGTAAGCCTCAGGCTTTATGTCTAATCCATGGCCTTGTTTGTATAGTTTAAGATTTGTTCACTTGGCTTCTTGGAAATAAATATGGTTTGAACTAAAGAACATCACAAATCAAGTACTAGGAGTGCATGTAGCCTTTCCTAACTCAAGCATTGAATATCAGGACTGGCAGGTAACTGCCAGTCCTGATATTCAATACTTGAGTTATATAATTAAGAGTGTTGCACAAGGGTATTTTGGGTGGGACTTTGCTCATGATTTCTAATACACATTATTGAAATATTGTAAATTGAGCATCTGGGGAAAATGTTACCACAGCATTATTGTGCCGTGTTAAAACTAATTTACTACAGCATTCACCATGGCAGTGCGGATTGCTGTGGCCAATTTCGAGGGCTGCAGTCTACAGGTCGTACTTTTGAAGGATTTCATTATAACCTGGTAGGATGACTCTGTATAATGTCTCGATGAAAACGCCCCCTTTTGGTCACGATTGATCAAACGTGATGGCTGCACAGGCCCGAAACCCGAAGACCTTTAGCACAGTCTGCAGGTCGTATTTATGAAGGGATTTCATTGTGACTTCCTTATCCTAGGATGTATAATGTCTAGATGAGAACGTCCTATTTTGGTCAGGTTCAGTCAACCGTGATGGCCGCAGGGGCATGTAACCTAGATTCCTTTAGCACAGTCTACAGCTTGCATTGATGCCGGGATTTCATTGCATTGCATTGGATGACTTAGTATAATGTCTAGATGAGAACATTCTATTTTGGCCGTAATCGATCAACCGTGATGGCCTTACAGGCACATGACCTAGATTGTTTGGGACAGTCTATAATTCATATTTATGAAGCGATTTCATTGTAACTTGGAAGGATAACTCGGTATAATGTCTAGATGAGATTGTCTTATTTTAGTCACGATCGGTCAGCCATTACCACCTCCTGGTCACGTGACGAAGATTCCTTTGGCATTGTCTATAGGTTGTTTTAGCTCTACTTGACATCAGGCATGAACTATTTTGTTGAAAAACATGGCTGCCAGCAGCCATCTTGTATTTAGATATAAATTGTCCAACAATTCCTTTAGCACATCCTACATGCTGTGGCTCTCACCCGATCAGTCACAAATTTCATATGTGGCTTTGGGGCAATGTCCAGATGGGAGCTATCAAATTTTTTCAAATTTCGTCGAAAAACATGACCGACAGTGACCATCTTAGATTTAACATAAAAATTTGCAGCAATTCCATTAACACATCCTACAGGCTGCATCTCTCACCTGAACTTTTTCAAATTTCATATGTGGCTTTGGTGTGATGTCGAGATGGGAGCTAACATGTATCAAATATTTCTGAATTTTGTTGAAAAACATGGCCCAGGTTATTTTTTGTTTTTAAGAATTTGATTAGCAGTTTCCATCTGGGTTTCAAAAAGTGATGATTATTGATAAATAGTGAATATAAGGACAATACGAAAGAAAAATGGTTGGCACTTGGACATTTTTGTATAGCATTTTGCGATGCGAATCCAGTCATCAGATACCCTGTGGCCACCAGAAACCATCTTCAATTTGGATATAAATTGTTGTTGTATAATTGTGTCAGTGAATATAAGTTGTCAACAATGACCCAGTGAGCTTTGATTACTGTGTGTGATTGAGATGTGAATTTGGGTCCAATTTCAGTTAGTTATGTGAATGTTCAGCTGTAAGCACCTGTTTTGTTGACCGTGTATCTAGATATTTTGTACTGCTGTGTGCCGTTTTTACTGCTGTGTGTGGTAAACTGGGATTATTGTCGTCGATTTTTGTCATACATTTTCATGTTTAAAATGTCAATTCATTCATGCTATTTTTCTGATTTGGGATATCTGGAAAATACAACATTGTCAACAATTCCATTAGCACACCCTACAAGCCTCATTTCTCACCTGATCTTTTTTTAATCTCATTTATAGCTTTGATGTGATGTCTAGATGGGAGTTAGGCCTCAAAAAATAATGATTTGGTTCCGGTTACCTGACCAACCCTAATTTTTGTGCCCTGACCATAACAATCTTTTTTATTGAAATTGAAAAATTAACAGAAAAAAACCCACACAAACGCTAACTTTTACAACAACGACACAAATAGTGTTGGGCATTTTGTTGGTATACCGATTTATATATATAATCAGTACCATGTTCAAAATTGTCATCAGCAAATTTTATCATAACTGGTAATTGTATTCCAAAGTTGTTTAACTCCAGTATGCAAATTTCAACTTGTTTATCACGGTTTACGAAAAGTGAATTTACCTCACTGGTGCGGATTACTGTTGGTTTAAATTTGGGTCTTTCTCTTTTTACCACCCTGTCTAACCTTGTAGACTATGGGATCTTTCTTTATTACTTTTCATTCCAAACTGTTCAAATGGTTTGTTTCGACAGTCACCATTATCACGAAAACGATAGAATATTGTTTACCTCTAATTTGTCATAAACAAGTTGAGGTGAAAAGCCACAACCACGTGTATTGCATCACACAACAGTTGCATAGTCAGTCACATTGAACATTCGACCAAACGCATTCCTGCTATTTAAAACCTGGAAATTTTTCTTGGGATTCTTCAAGGAATTCCCTGTAGTTTTACACTTGTACTTCAAAGTGATTGGCTGTTTGCACACGGTGACGTCATGATAGTATCTTGCCTTCAAAACAGTGAGCATGCAAGTGTTTGATACAAGACCGACACAAGGTACATTGTTTTCTTGGATTTGACATATAAATTGTCAACAGTTCCATTAGTACATCCAACTGGCCCGATCTCTCACCAATTTTTTTTCATATTTCATATGTAGCTTTAGTGTTTTGTCTTTTCTGTAGAAACTTGAGTGAATGACTTGGCATTACTGGATATTTCATTTTAGTTCAGTCCTTTCTTGGACAAGTTATGCTGCAGTGTCATTGGCACGTTCATTATGAAGGAATTTCATTGTAACTTGGTAGGATAACTTGGTATGATATCTGGATGAGACTCCCCTATTTTGGACATGATCTATCAAACTCATGTTGTCAATCACTCACAGCCTTTACAATTTATAATAATGTTAGGGGTCACATTTGGGAAAAAGGTTATACCATGAAGGTTATGCCATTTCTTTTTATGATATGCTACGTGTCATTTTAATATACAATATTCAACTCAATCAAACACATACATTTCAAAACAATAACAAATCTGTTCATTCCTTCAAGGCGAAGTTCAAGGCAATGTCATGCGCAGAAGCATGATGTACTTTTGGAAGCTACTGAGGATATTCCTCGAGATATTTCTTTTAGATAATTTCCATAATTCTCAGGGTAGCATATAATAAAAAGTAAATGTCATTAATGTAAAATCTAGCAATGCAAAATAATCGGCATCAATGTAACATCTAGTGATAAAAACTTATTGTCATCAGTGTAAAATCTAATAATGCAAACTAGTCGTCATTAATGTAAAATCTAATAATGCAAACTAATCGTCATTAATGTAAAATCTAATAATGCAAACAAATCATCATTAAAGTAAAATCAAATAATGCAAAATAATTGTCATTAATGTAAAATCAAATAATACAAACTAATTGTCATTAATGTAAAATCTAATAATGCAAACTAATTGTCATTAATGTAAAATCTATTAATGCTGCTGCAAACTAATTGTCACCAATGTAAAATCAGCTAATGCAAACTAATTGTCATTAATGTAAAATCTAATAATGCTGCTGCAAACTAATTGTCATCAATGTAAAATCAAATAATGCAAACTAATTGTTATCAGTGTAAAATCTAGTAATGCAAACTAATTGTCATTAATGTAAAATCAAATAATACAAACTAATTGCCATTAATGTAAAATCTAGTAATGCAAAACTAATTGTCATTAATGTAAAATCAAATAATGCAAACTAATTGTTGTCATCAATGTAAAATCTAATAATGCAAACTAATTGTCATCAATGTAAAATCAAATAATACAAACTAATTGTCATCAATATAAATATAATAATTCAAACTAATTGTCATTAATGTAAATATAATAATTCAAACTAATTGTCATTAATGTAAAATCTAATAATGCAAACTAATTGTCATTAATGTAAAATCAAATAATGCAAACTAATTGCCATTAATGTCAAATATAATAACACAAACTAATTGTCATCAATGTAAAATCAAATAATGCAAACTAATTTTCATTAATGTAAAATCTAATAATACAAAGTAATTATCATTAATGTAAAATCTAATAATGCAAACTAATTGTCATTCATGTAAAATCAAATAATGCAAACTAATTGTCATTAATGTAAAATCTAGTAATGCAAACTAATTGTCATTAATATAAAATCTAGTAATGCAAACTGATTGTCATTAATGTAAAATCTAATAATGCAAAATAATTGTCATTAATGTAAAATCAAATAATGCAAACTAATTGTTGTCATCAATGTAAAATCTAATAATGCAAACTAATTGTCATTAATGTAAAATGTAATAATACAAACTAATTGTTGTTAATGTAATAATGCAAACTAATTGTCATTAATGTAAAAATCTAATAATGCAAACTAATTGTCATTAATGTAAAATCTAGTAATGCAAACTAATCGTCATTAAATTAAAATCTAGTAATGCAAACTAATTGTCATTAATGTAAAATGTAATAATGCAAACTATTTGTCGTTAATGTAAAATATAATAATACAAAGTTATTGTCATTAATGTAAAATCTAATAATGCAAACTAATTGTCATTAATGTAAAATCTAGTGATGCAAACTAATTGTCATTAATATAAAATCTTGTAATGCAAACTAATTGTCATTAATGTGAAATCTAATCATGCAAACTAATTGTCGTTAATGTAAAATCTAGTAATACAAACTAATTGTCATTAATGTAAAATATAGTAATGCAAACTAATCGTCAGTAATATAAAATCTGGTAATGCAAACTAATTGTCATTAATGTAAAATCTAATCGTGCAAACTAACTGTAATTAATGTAAAGTCTAGTAATGCAAACTAATTGTCATTAATGTAAAATCAAATAATGCAAACTAATTGTCATTAATGTAAAATCTAGTAATGCAAACTAATCGTCATTAATGTAAAATCTAATCGTGCAAACTAACTGTCATTAATGTAAAACCTAGTAATGCAAACTAATTGTCATTCATGTAAAATCTAGTAATGCAAACTAATTGTCATTAATGTGAAATCTAATCATGCAAACTAATTGTCGTTAATGTAAAATCAAATAATGCAAACTAATTGTCATTAATGTAAAATCTAGTAATGCAAACTAATCGTCAGTAATATAAAATCTAGTAATGCAAACTAATTGTCATTAATGTGAAATCTAATTATTTATTTATTTATTGGTGTTTAAGGTCCCATACTTATGCAAAATGGCTAATCGTGACCGTGACAGTTTTACGGGTGAAGGAAGCCGGAGTACCCGGAGAGAACCACCGAGCAACGACGAGCAGCTGTCAGCTCTCCAACATCATAACTCTGAACTCTGCACTGCAGCACAGGCAGGGTTAGGTTGGTTGAAGACATGCGCACCATCGACGTGCAGTATGCCTCAGTACACAGCGTCATCGTGCCCCCATGTAGGCAATCGGGGTGAAGTGTCTTGCCAAAGGACACACGCGGTTGCCGCAGCTGGGATTCGAACCGAGAACCTCTCGGCTTGCAGCCTGCACCTCTACCAACTGAGCCACCGCGCCCCCTGAAATCTAATCGAGCAAACTAATTGTCATCAGTGTAAAATATAATAATGCAAACTAATTGTCATTAATGTAAAATATAATAATGCAAACTAATTGTCATTAATGGAAAATATAATAATGCAAACTAATTGTCATTAATGTAAAATCTAGTAATGCAAACTTAATTGGCATCAATCAGGGTTTCCGCTAGGGGAAAATGTGTGGGTCCGGTAGTTTAAAGAAAGTGAAACTCAGATGCCGAAGGCGTATGCCGCATGTGTGTATAGAGGGGAGCCGGGGGGGGGGGGGGGGGGGAGTTAAAGGGGGGGGTTCTCTGCCATGAAAATTTTGATTTTTAGGTGCTCTCTGGGTGCATTCTGGTCGCAAAAATAATGAATAATTGAAGTGGAAAATATGTATTTTTTCCTCCTAGAATTCTCTATATTCCCACGGGACACACAATACTACATCTGGTCGGAGGTTTCATAAAAACACAAAATCCACGAATCCTGACAGTGACGGGCTTTGTTTACAACTGCTCGCGGTAATATTCGAAAAGAACCATGATGCGCACATGTGACATCATGCATGTGCAATTACATCATTTATCGCTGGAAATAAAAGCCAGTGATTTCGGACCAAACACAACACATTTGAGTCCGAAATTTTATAGGCGACGTTTAGGATTTGAACTTTGTTTCCCCCTCTCATCTGGGAGTTATAAAGTATCAGGTTGTCGCCAGTAAAAGTAGGCATAGTATACAACATAATTATGCCTATATGACGTCGAAACAAAGGAGCCTGAGTGTCGTTACGATACTGCATTGTACTCAACATTATAAGCACCAGCTTTTCTGACTGATCATAGTATGATCGGCGGGGGGAATGGGTCCGGTTGACGGACCCGCAGCCAGTCTAGCGGAAACCCTGCATCAATGTAACATCTAGTGATAAAAACTTATTGTCATCAATGTAAAATCGAATAATGCAAACTAATTATCATTAATGTAAAATCCAGTAATGCAAACTAATTGTCATTAATATAAAATCTAGTAATGCAAACTACTTGTCATTAATATAAAATCTAGTAATGCAAACTAATTGTCATCAATGTATAATCTAGTAATGCAAACTAATTGTCATTAATGTAAAATCTAATAATGGAAACTAATTGTCATCAATGTAAAATCTAGTCGTGCAAACTAATTGTCATTAATGTAAAATGTAATAACGCTGCTGCAAACATATTGTCATCAATGTAAAATCAAATAATGCAAACTAATTGTCATTAATGTAAAATCTAATAATGCAAACTAATTGTCATTAATGTAAAATCTAATAATGGAAACTAATTGTCATCAATGTAAAATCTAGTCGTGCAAACTAATTGTCATTAATGTAAAATGTAATAACGCTGCTGCAAACATATTATCATCAATGTAAAATCAAATAATGCAAACTAATTGTCATTAATGTAAAATCAAATAATGCAAGCTAATTGTCATTAATGTAAAATCAAATAATGCAAACTAATTGTCATAATGTAAAATCTAATAATGCAAACTAATTGTCATTAATGTAAAATCTAATAATACAAAGTAATTGTCATTAATGTAAAATCTAATAATGCAAACTAATTGTCATTCATGTAAAATCTAATAATACAAACTAATTGTCATCAATGTAAAATCAAAAAATGCAAACTAATTGTCATTATTGTAAAATCAAATAATGCAAACTAATTGTCATTAATGTGAAATTTAATCATGCAAACTAATTGTCATTAATGTAAAATCCAGTAATGCAAACTAATTGTCATTAATGTAAAATCAAATAATGCAAACTAATTGTCATTAATGTGAAATTTAATCATGCAAACTAATTGTCAGTAATGTAAAATCCTGTAATGCAAACTAATTATCATTAATGTAAAATCAAATAATGCAAACTAATTGTCATTAATGTAAAATATAATAATGCAACCTAATTGTCATTAATGTAAAATCTAGTAATGCAAAGTAATCGTCATTAATGTAAAATCTAGTAATGCAAACTAATTGTCATTAATGTAAAATCTAGTAATGCGTATGCCGCATGTGCCGAAGGCACGTGTGTATAGAGGGGAGTCGGAGGTGGGGGGGGAGGGGGTTTGCTGGGTAAAGGGGGGGGGGGGGTTCTCCCCCATGAAAATTTTGATTTTTAGGTGCTCTCTGGGTGCATTCTAGTCGCAAAAATGCTGAATAATTGAAGTGGGAAATATGTATTTTTTCCTCCTACAATTCTCTAAATTCTACGGGACACACAATACTACATCTGGTAGGAGGTTTCATAAAAACACAAAATCCACGAATCCTGACAGTGACGGAGCTTTGTTTACAACTGCTCGCGGTAATATTCGAAAAGAACCATGATGCGCACATGTGACATCATGCACGTGCAATTACATCATTTATCGCTGGAAATAAAAGCCAGTGATTTCGGACCAAACACGACACATTTGAGTCCGAAATTTTATAGGCGGCGTTTAGGATTTGAACTTTGTTTCCCCCTCTCATCTGGAAGTTATAAAGTATCAGGTTGTCACCAGTAAAAGTAGGCATAGTATACAACATAATTATGCCTATATGACGTCGAAACAAAGGATCCTGAGTGTCATTATGATACAGCATTGTACTCAACATTTTAAGCACTAGCTTTTCTGACTGATCATAGTATGATCGACGGGGGGAATGGGTCCGCTCGACGGACCTGCAGCCAGTCTAGCGGAAACCCTGCATCAATGTAACATCTAGTGATAAAAACTTATTGTCATCAATGTACAATAAAAGCCAGTGATTTCGGACCAAACACGTCACATTTGAGTCTGAAATTTTATAGGCGACGTTTTGGATGTGAACTTGTTTCCCCCTCTCATCTGGGGGTTATAAAGTATTAGGTTGTCGCCAGTAAAAGTAGGCATAGTATACAACATAATTATGCCTATATGACGTCGAAACAAAGGATCCTGAGTGTCGTTAAGATACAGCATTGTACTCGACATTTTAAGCACCAGCTTTTCTGACTGATCATAGTATGATCGGCGGGGGAAATGGTTCCGGTCGACGGACCCGCAGCCAGTCTAGCGGAAACCCTGCATCATTGTAACATCTAGTGATAAAAACTTATTGTCATCAGTGTAAAATCAAATAATGCAAACTAATTATCATTAATATAAAATCCAGTAATGCAAACTAATTGTCATCAATATAAAATCTAGTAATGCAAACTAATTGTCATTAATGTAAAATCTAATAATACAAAGTAATTGTCATTAATGTAAAATCTAATAATGCAAACTAATTGTCATTCATGTAAAATCTAATAATACAAACTAATTGTCATCAATGTAAAATCAAAAAATGCAAACTAATTGTCATCAGTGTAAAATCAAATAATGCAAACTAATTGTCATTAATATAAAATCCAGTAATGCAAACTAATTGTCATCAATATAAAATCTAGTAATGCAAACTAATTGTCATTAATGTAAAATCTAGTAATGCAGACTAATTGTCATTAATGTAAAATCTAATAATACAAACTAATTGTCATTAATGTAAAATATAATAATACAAACTAATTGTCATTAATGTAAAATCAAATAATGCAAGCTAATTGTCATTAATGTAAAATCAAATAATGCAAACTAATTGTCATAATGTAAAATCTAATAATTCAAACTAATTGTCATTAATGTAAAATCTAATAATACAAAGTAATTGTCATTAATGTAAAATCTAATAATACAAAGTAATTGTCATTAATGTAAAATCTAATAATGCAAACTAATTGTCATTCATGTAAAATCTAATAATACAAACTAATTGTCATCAATGTAAAATCAAAAAATGCAAACTAATTGTCATTAATGTAAAATCAAAAAATGCAAACTAATTGTCATCAATGTAAAATCAAAAAATGCAAACTAATTGTCATTAATGTAAAATTTCATAATACAAACTAATTGTCATTAATGTAAAATCAAATAATGCAAGCTAATTGTCATTAATGTAAAATCAAATAATGCAAACTAATTGTCATAATGTAAAATCTAATAATACAAACTAATTGTCATTAATGTAAAATATAATAATACAAACTAATTGTCATTAATGTAAAATCAAATAATGCAAGCTAATTGTCATTAATGTAAAATCAAATAATGCAAACTAATTGTCATAATGTAAAATCTAATAATTCAAACTAATTGTCATTAATGTAAAATCTAATAATACAAAGTAATTGTCATTAATGTAAAATCTAATAATACAAAGTAATTGTCATTAATGTAAAATCTAATAATGCAAACTAATTGTCATTCATGTAAAATCTAATAATACAAACTAATTGTCATCAATGTAAAATCAAAAAATGCAAACTAATTGTCATTAATGTAAAATCAAAAAATGCAAACTAATTGTCATCAATGTAAAATCAAAAAATGCAAACTAATTGTCATTAATGTAAAATTTCATAATACAAACTAATTGTCATTAATGTAAAATCAAATAATGCAAGCTAATTGTCATTAATGTAAAATCAAATAATGCAAACTAATTGTCATAATGTAAAATCTAATTATTCAAACTAATTGTCATTAATGTAAAATCTAATAATGCAAACTAATTGTCATAATGTAAAATCTAGTAATGCAAACTAATTGTCATTAATGTAAAATCTAATAATACAAAGTAATTGTCATTAATGTAAAATCTAATAATGCAAACTAATTGTCATTCATGTAAAATCTAATAATACAAACTAATTGTCATCAATGTAAAATCAAAAAATGCAAACTAATTGTCATTAATGTAAAATCAAAAAATGCAAACTAATTGTCATCAATGTAAAATCAAAAAATGCAAACTAATTGTCATTAATGTAAAATGTAATAATACAAACTAATTGTCATTAATGTAAAATCAAATAATGCAAGCTAATTGTCATTAATGTAAAATCAAATAATGCAAACTAATTGTCATTAATGTAAAATCAAATAATGCAAACTAATTGTCATTAATGTAAAATCAAATAATGCAAACTAATTGTCATTAATGTAAAATCAAATAATGCAAACTAATTGTCATCAATGTAAAATCAAATAATGCAAACTAATTGTCATTAATGTAAAATCAAATAATGCAAACTAATTGTCATCAATGTAAAATCAAATAATGCAAACTAATTGTCATTAATGTAAAATCAAATAATGCAAACTAATTGTCATCAATGTAAAATCAAATGATGCAAACTAATTGTCATAATGTAAAATCTAATTATTCAAACTAATTGTCATAATGTAAAATCAAATAATTCAAACTAATTGTCATTAATGTAAAATCTAATAATGCTGCTGCAAACTAATTGTCATAATGTAAAATCTAATTATTCAAACTAATTGTCAGTAACGTAAAATCCAGTAATGCAAACTAATTGTCATTAATGTAAAATTAAATAATGCAAACTAATTGTCATTAATGTAAAATATAATAATGCAAACTGATTGTCATTAATGTAAAATCCAGTAATGCAAAGTAATCAACATTAATGTAAAATCTAGTAATGCAAACTAATTGTCATTAATGTAAAATCTAGTAATGCGTATGCCGCATGTGCCGAAGGCACGTGTGTATAGAGGGGAGTCGGAGGTGGGGTTGGGGGGGGGGGGGCTGGGGGAGAGGGGTGGGGGGTCATAAAGGAGGGGTGGGGGGCAGTGTTTTAGCCAGAATTTGAAAACAGGGAGTGCATACTGAGAGTTTGGGAGTGTCGATCCATGTGCTGCCGAAGGCAGCACCCGAGGCACGTAGTGCCGAGTGGGGAGGGTGTGGGAGGGGGAGACCCCCTCCCACAGGTGTGGGTCCGGGGGGCCTCCCCCGGGAAAATTTTGAAAAAAATGGGTTTAAAAGAGTGCAGTTAAGTGGGTTTTAAAGAGTTTCAGATGGCAAATAAAGTCCATTGTTTTTGCTTACATGCATTGCATTTTCTGAACATTCAGCTGAAGTTTGCAACAAAATATTATGAAGTCAAATTTAAATAGAATTTGTTGTGCTGAAAATAATTATAATGAAAAAACAATTGACATGAAAACTAAAACAACAATTTTTCAAATGGTATGATGAAATACATTTTAGTTTGTCAAAATGAATTAGAATTCTAAAACAATAAACAGGCAGGAAGTTTAAAAATCACTGAACAAGTAAAATAACAATGGTGCAACTTTGAATCAAAATATTCTTACCATACTCCAAATATGCCAACTGGAAGGTGATAAAAGCCCAGGGTAATAGAAAGATTTCTTGAATCATAACCATGTATATGTATACGTTTTCTTGTTTGATTACACTAATCTGACACTGACAGGAACTTTGGAAATACACTGAACAGTTAAAATAACACAGACTCCAATTTAAATGAAATATATTTTATTTTCTTGAAGAGATCACAACAAAATTCCGCAGCCGGGAAGGGGTTTTGGATAGGAAAAATAAACAGCCAATCAAACAGCTTGATTTCATAAAGAAGGTCTGCTCGATTCGTTTGGGGTGATTTTTGTGCGCATTGCGCAACGCTGACCATTGATATCACATCAAATTGAAACTGTCTTTGAAAAGAAAATAAGTTCTTGTTTTCGCCCATTTTAAATTAAGTTTCCAGTCTTCCAAGCGTTGGTTCAATTGAGGATCTTCATTCTTTTTCGCCCATTATGCGAGATGCCTCAATTCGCCCCGTCAACCGATCAACAATTTCTCTGTGTTTCATTACCTTCGCTCATTACTATACTGGATCGTTCAAACGTATGTGAAGTGAGTATTAAGCGGTTGGAATGTACAAATCCAGACTCACCTCTGCGTTTTGGTTGTGGATTGTAGTACGGCCAAGTTTACGTGAATCCAATCGATTGCACGCAACATAGTTCAATGTTGTTGTTGATTTTCAATACACGTTGAAAATTGAATACGATTATTCAGTCTCATTTTTGTGATGATAATAATAAATATATGTTTTATAAACACGTCTTCTTTTCCATGTAAAAAGCAGCATAATTCAAGGGCATTTACAGGGGATTTTTTGGCCGTGTTTTACTAAAACTGGGCGTGCAAAACACGGGTGCATGGCTCGCTGGCTAAAACACTGGTGGGGGGTCATAAAGGAGGGGTGGGGTGGGGGTTCTCCCCCATGAAAATTTTGATTTTTAGGTGCTCTCTGGGTGCATTCTGGTCGCAAAAATGCTGAATAATTGAAGTGGAAAATATGTATTTTTTCCTCCTACAATTCTCTAAATTCCCACGGGACACACAATACTACATCTGGTCGGAGGTTTCATAAAAACACAAAATCCACGAATCCTGACAGTGACAGAGCTTTGTTTACAACCGCTCGCGGTAATATTCGAAAAGAACCATGATGCGCACATGTGACATCATGCTCGTGCAATTACATCATTTATCGCTGGAAATAAAAGCCAGTGATTTCGGACCAAACACGACACATTTGAGTCTGAAATTTTATAGGCGACGTTTAGGATTTGAACTTTGTTTCCCCCTCTCATCTGGGAGTTATAAAGTATCAGGTTGTCGCCAGTAAAAGTAGGCATAGTATACAACATAATTATGCCTATATGACGTCGAAACAAAGGATCCTGAGTGTCGTTACGTTACAGCATTGTTCTCGACATTTTAAGCACCAGCTTTTCTGACTGATCATAGTATGATTGGCGGGGGGAATGGGTCTGGTCGACAGACCCGCAGCCAGTCTAGCGGAAACCCTGCATCAATGTAACATCTTAGTGATAAAAACTTATTGTCATCAATGTAAAATCAAATAATGCAAACTAATTATCATTAATATAAAATCCAGTAATGCAAACTAATTGTCATTAATATAAAATCTAGTAATGCAAACTAATTGTCATTAATATAAAATCTAGTAATGCAAACTAATTGTCATCACTGTATAATCTAGTAATGCAGACTAATTGTCATTAATGTAAAATGTAATAACGCTGCTGCAAACATATTGTCATTAATGTAAAATCAAATAATGCAAACTAATTGTCATTAGTAAAATCTAATAATGCAAACAAATTGTCATTAATGTAAAATCTAATAATGGAAACTAATTGTCATCAATGTAAAATCTAGTCATGCAAACTAATAGTCATTAATGTAAAATCTAGTAATGCAAACTAATTGTCATTAATGTAAAATCTAATAATGCAAACAAATTGTCATTAATGTAAAATCTAATAATGCAAACAAATTGTCATTAATGTAAAATCTAATAATGGAAACTAATTGTCATCAATGTAAAATCTAGTCATGCAAACTAATAGTCATTAATGTAAAATCTAGTAATGCAAACTAATTGTCATTAATGTAAAATCAAATAATGCAAACTAATTGTCATTAATGTAAAATCAAATAATGCAAACTAATTGTCATTAATGTAAAATCCAGTAATGCAAACAAATTGTCATTAATTTAAAATCTAGTAATGCAAACAAATTGTCATTAATGTGAAATCAAATAATGCAAACTAATTGTCATCAATGTAAAATCAAATAATGCAAACTAATTGTCATTAATGTAAAATCAAATAATGCAAACTAATTGTCATCAATGTAAAATCAAATAATGCAAACTAATTGTCATTAATGTAAAATCAAATAATGCAAACTAATTGTCATCAATGTAAAATCAAATGATGCAAACAAATTGTCATTAATGTAAAATCTAATAATGCAAAGTAATTGTCATTAATATAAAATCAAATAATGCAAACTAATTGTCATTAATGTAAAATCAAATAATGCAAACTAATTGTCATTAATGTAAAATATAATAATGCAAACTAATTGTCATTAATGTAAAATCTAGTAATGCAAAGTAATCGTCATTAATGTAAAATCTAGTAATGCGAACTAATTGTCATTAATGTAAAATCCAGTAATGCAAACAAATTGTCATTAATTTAAAATCTAGTAATGCAAACAAATTGTCATTAATGTGAAATCAAATAATGCAAACTAATTGTCATTAATGTAAAATATAGTAATGCAAACTAATCGTCATTAATGTAAAATCTAGTAATGCAAACTATTTGTTATTAATGTAAAATCTAGTAATGCAAACTAATTGTCATTAATATAAAATCTAGTAATGCAAACTAATTGTCATTAATGTAAAATCTAGTAATGCAAACTAATTGTCTTTAATGTAAAATCTAGTAATGCAAACTAATTGTAATCAATGTAAAATCAAATAATGCAAACTAATTGTCATTAATGTAAAATCCAGTAATGCAAACTAATTGTCATTAATATAAAATCTAGTAATGCAAACTAATCGTCATTAATGTAAAATCTAATAATGCAAACTAATCGTCATTAATGTAAAATATAATAATGCAAACTAATTGTCATTAATGTAAAATATAATAGTGCAAACTAATTGTCATTAATGTAAAATCAAATAATGCAAACTAATTGTCATTAATGTAAAATCTTGTAATGCAAACTATTTATCGTTAACGTAAAATCTAAAGATGCAAACTAATTATCATCAAATGCAAACTAATTGTCATCAGTGTAAAATCTTGTAGTGTGAAATAACTCTCGTTAAGCATTGTACTCAACATTTTAACCACCAGCTTTTCTGACTGATCAAAGGATGACCGGCAGGGGGAATGGGTCCGGTCGACGGACCCTCAGCCAGTCTGGCGGAAACCCTGCATCAGTGTAACATCTAGTGATAAAAACTTATTGTCATCAGTGTAAAATCTAATAATGCAAACTGATCATCATTAATGTAAAATCTAGTAATGCAAACTAATTGTCATTAATGTAAAATCAAATAATGCAAACTAATTATCATTAATGTAAAATATGTTTTAACCGGTTAACCTTACATTCAATATACTCACCGTTAGAGCTGTGAGGGTGTCTGTGTTATTGGATTTGCCGATATCCGATATTTTCGAGATGTCATATCGGCCGATATCCGATCCGATACCGATATTTCCACAAAACATTTATGGACTACGATATAGCGGGACAAGTCGCCGTTAAAATCGGGACAATATGCTGTAATTTTCAGTGCTATTCATCCCACAGGGCATATAACATAGGAAATTATATTACGACAACAGAGTATTATAATATACCTCCTGTACGTGGAGCGGGGGAGCTAAACGCTATTCTTTCGGTTACAGTCAGTGGTTGAGTGGGTGAAGTGGTGATAAGCTCATTATTGTGTGTAAAGCAAGGCATTATTAAAGTCATGTCATCATACAGTACACGTCGGGAGCGGGGGGAGGGGAGGGGGGGTTATGGGTGGGTGATCCAGTGATCGCCCATCACCGGGACGAATTTTTCATTTTCCCCTCGAAAAACCTGTGGAAACCTGGAATAATCCGGGAACAAGATCCCGGCATCGACGCTGCATCCTGGTGCATAAAAGATTAGTCCGATTAATCAACAGGTCCAGATAGTTGCTGTAGGTGAGAACTGTCGGCTTCCGAATAAAACCCGACGTCGCCACCGCGTTCCGCATCGCGACTATTTGTGAAGAATTTGACACAGGATGTCTGTATCACGTGTGGAATTTTTGCTTGTCGCGTTTTGAGCCGTTTCTCTTCGTCAAGAAACAACAAGAAAGAACATTGAACAGCTGTGGCCTGTGGAAAATTTATACGTTTTGAAGACGTGAGTGGATTTCCCGCAACCACACGAGTGAGAACCAACACCCAAGACGGTACGTACGTGTGGTAGGAGAAGGCAGAAGTAAAGGCATTTGCATTTCGAGAATTTTAGCCTACAGTAATCGCAGCCGTTCTGATGGAGCAACTGTGGGAGAGACAGGCATGGTTGGAAAGAAAGAACGCTCTCCACAGAATGCCGAACCGAAAGTGCTTCGAAAATGTTGTGAGTGAATTCGGAACGCTCCACTGTTTATAATGAAAGTTTCAATTTCAAGACACACATGCAGTTGGTGTTCTGTAATAAAAAAATATGCATTTGTGTGAAAGCTGAACAATAAATTATTCACGAGACTTTTGAACCCACAGGCCCAAACGCCGTTGTCGCCCATTTGTAAACGCCGTGGGAAACGCAAATAAACTATATATTTCTGATCATATTGTAGGTTTCAGAAAATCGGCTTTTGAGCGATTTTGTGGGCCGGTTGAGTCTCGTCAGCATTTAAAAAAGCTTCAAAAGATTTTTAAAAAGCGATATTATTCAACGTCCGTGTGATCAGAATGAAAACACTCAGACTGAGGCAGTATAGGCAGCAATCTCACATGCAATTGAAATCGGAAATAAAAATAAAAAAATATCGTGACTGACACAATGTTGACATTTGACGCTGTGTGAATCCGAAAAGTTCCAATTTATCGAAAGTTTGGTGACATTAAAGTTAACTTTACAGACGAAATGGAAACACAAGAACAAGGGTTAAATCCATAACCGTAATTCCAAAGAAAACACAGAGTAGGCTACATGTACTTAGAGAAACCGAAATACCCCCCCCCCCCCCCCCCCCCCCCCCCCATTTCAAATCAACAAAAGTAAAAAATTTGAAACAAAAGTGTGCGGAGATGTAAATGGATGTGAGCAGGTGAACACTTGCACAAGAATAGACCTGGCCTGGTCAAACTGAGAACTATTAAGCCTACAGTCTTAACTCCACCCGTCTTTTTTTTCACGGAAATGTAGTTTGTGCATGGTATCTTGCGTTTGTGGCTGTAAAATTGACGAGCACATTTACTCAGAAATCCCTGGTAGCTAAGAGAAGCAGAGTATCTCAAAGTCCATCATTGAATGTCATGAAGGATTAAGCAGGATAAGTCCCCCCCTCCCACCCTCCCAACAAAACGTCCTCCAATACAGTTTGGTGCAGCCATACAAGCCTACTTTGCCCCGAGTCCCGAGTTTCGGTTTAAAGTGAAAATGAAATCATATAGGCTTATTTTTTGTTTTTTAATTTCAGAAAGTGATGGCCCGATCCCTAGGCAGATTCAATTATTTTTTAAAAATGATTTCCTGAAAAACATGTCGGTAGACTCTTAAATGGAATGAGCTCGGTCCAACGAGTGCTCACGACCTGAGCTATAATTAAGTTGATGCAAAAAAAGGGAGATTTTTTTTCAGTTGGACTTGGTTGGGCTTATTACAGATTTATCTGTTTAACCTACCATTTAATGCAGCCAAGGGTTAACTAATAATTAAATAATTAAACTACTTTCATTTTCAAAAGTGGAGGTTGGGCAAAAAAAAAAGTGTAGGCCTATCTGAATTGACCCCCCCCCCCCCCCCCCACCCCCCCCTGTTTGGGTGTCGATAAAAATATTACCGTTAATTGGTAAAATTATTTTTTTAAAAAATAAATAAAAAAAGCAGCCATGTCCATCAGTGATATCCAAATTACTTCTATTTACCAAACATCAAAAATCAGTCAAAAGCCAATTTTTCGGTTGGACGTTCTCTCTCACCACAAAGTCGGCTGTTTGGGGTGAATCGATATTCTGATCGGACATGCATTTCTGAGTTAACTGGTTAAAGAAATGCGCATTTGAATAAAAGAAAAACAGTGATCATATGTTTTGACTATTTATTCATCAATATCATATGAAAGAACACACCAGAAATTGTATTTTTTAAATACGAGGGCATTATTTTTTCACAACTTCCAAACAACACGTGTATGAGAAGTCAGCCATTTTATCATTTGAATGCTTTTCGCTCCGCACAGTTCACCCCGCTGGGATCAATTAAAGTAACATAACTTAGTATTTAGGTCTGGAGGCTTTGAGACGAACTCTTGAGGCGTTCATACTGAAGTATGTCTCCAGTGTGCTGTAAGCTTTTTCACAGAACCTGAGCACACTTTGTGTGTGCAAACTCCACTACATGAGTGTTTTTGTCGTAATCAACCAATACTTACTCCTCGTCTAATCCCAGCCACTCATTGTGTACTATAGGCAAATTATGGATAACAGCCTTGCTTTGAAAACACAAACAGATGAAATTTAGAAATCAGGCTTTTTTCTTCAACTCAAGAAATAGTTCATTGAATTCGGACAGCTGATAATTTTGACACTTATTCCCAATTAATCGACTATGGATAGAGAAGTCACACCTCAACATCCTTTTGGAGTAAGCACATATAACTATAATTAATAATTCTAGTAGTTTGTTAGCAATTCAAACCAGTGGCAATAATCTTTTTTAATTAGACAGTCACCACAATGTGATTAGTGATCAGAAGTTCAATCAAACAGCTACCGATTATTGTATAAACCTTATGTTATTCTTAGTGGCCATTTGATATGGACGGTTTAGTTCGAATTTTACTTCAAAACAGAACCACTTGACAATACGACTCTGGCAACCAAAAACGTTTGAGATGAAGAGGGAAAGATGAACTTGTACCAGAACCATGAAAACCCGTTTAATTAGAACCACGGAATACATACAATTCGTTTATGATGGGTGGGGTGGTGTCATTTTTTTCCCCAAGAACCATAGGCATATGAGGCCGGAACGATTACAGCCCTCCGTTGCGAGAGAATTGATGTGGCGGTGGGGGGGGGGGGGGGTGGGCGAGCAATGCACAGTGATGACCAATGTAGAATATTGGAAGGGTAGGAATACCCCATTATGTCCAGCCGTTATGAGGCGATTCACAATGGGACCACATCATATAAAAGAATTTGCTTGTGCACTTATTTGTTATCAAGAGGTGTCCAGCAACCCGGCGGCTCATAGATAGCCTACCATATGGCCTGTTATCTGAAAATTTGCTTGATGATCCAACAAGTTTATAGAAAGGCCATATCGCGTATTAGTGTAGGTTTATACGTATAATCTTGGAAAACGACACATCACTCGGACGGGGAGGTGTATGTGTGTGGGGGGGGCATTTTCCACAAGAAAAAAATCCGCCCAAAGACCCACGCATGCATAAACGAAAGATTCACGGAACACTTGATTCTAGTACACAAAACGAAAGGGAATCTTGCGACGAGAAATATTATATTTCATTCTGAATTACGTTTTCAATGCGAAAGAAGTTGGAACCATGCAGTGAGGCAGAAATACGCAGTCTGGAAACTATGTTGGCCCTATCCTCAGTACATGCGCGTTTAATTTTTTGTACCCCGTGTTCCATTTAGCGAATGAGATTGACCGTTTTCCATCTTTAGGAAATATGCGCTCTCGAATTCAAAACCCGCTGTTTTTATGTGTTTTTTTTTTAGAAGTTCAAAAGTTAGAATAACATTTTTCCAATTTGAGAACGTGATACAGGCGATCTTATTTGGAGATCACTGCTCAAGAAGGCAACGGGCAAGTGGGCTCTGGGCTCAAGCAACATTTGATATGTAAGCGACATTTCGCGTGAATTTTCCCGACTGAAATTATATTGGTGGTGTCAAATGCCTCACGTCTAAAAATGTTGCGTTCTTTATATGTTGGCTAACCACTTCATGGGAAGATCTTAACTGATTGTAATTGTGACGATTCAAGGCGAGCTGCTTAGAAAAAATGCACGCACACGCAGTCGCATTTGCATTCGCGCAACCGGCCCTAATTTTCCTAAATATAGTTTAGAAACACCTACTGTAATAGTGTTTTACTTTAACAGCACCGTTTCATGCCCAACTTCTCACATGAAAAAATGAACATATTCAATTTCGAAGGTAAATGCTAAATAGTGTGCATTTGCCATGGAGTTTTTCATGATTTTGGGAACGTGTAAAAATTATAGTTGTGACTTAAAATGTTTGAAATACACATTCGACGCCATTAGTGTCACCAAAAAAAAATATCGGATCGGAAAATCATCGTCCATCTGCCGATACCGATATCAAACCGATATTCGTGATATCGGTAGGGTCCGATATGCCGTCCGATATATCGGAACAGCTCTACTCACCGTATATGTCCGTGTATAAGACGCCCCCGTGTATAAGTTGTTTGGGATGCAACGGAAATAGGTAAGTTTTCACGAGTTACCATGTGGTGAATAAGATAAAAGAATAAAGGAAAATTATTATTAAAGATTTAAAAAATACTCGCATTTATTTGTTTTTCGTTGTTTATCACCCCAATGTCTTCATCCCTGTCAAGAAAATCCAACGTTCGTTTCTGACTGAAACTTCATAGTTCAGAATCTGAGCACCATTTGCGCTGTAACCTGCACATTTGTTGTATTTTTATTGGTTTTTCCGGAACGTTCTCGCATTCCGGAAAAAACAATAAAAATACAACAACTGCGCAGGTTACAGCGCAAATTATTTTCAAATTGTTGTCCTACTTAAGCATTGTTGGTGCTATTGAAACTAACTTTACCTGGAGCATGTGTGCGTAATTTATAACCGGACATTACACATCAGTGAATTTGGAGTTCATGGAATAAATAAATACGTCTCTCCAGGTATTGCTCGCAAACATTTAATGTATTATTACTTATTTTTTCGTTGTTATTTTGATGATTTTGTATTTTTTATGGGTTCATCCATATTGGCCCCACAAACCTGTTGATTTCTGGTACACGCATTGATGTAAACACATGGGCGATTGAACAACAACTAAATAGAATACTTCTTTATTATTATTTATGGTCAATGTAAATAACATTGGCCGGCCCAATATAATAGTTACAGTTGAAGCAAGAACACACTACAAATATAGGTACCTTAAATGCGGTTAACCACGTTTAACCACGGTCAAACACGCTGGTTAACCGGTCAGAAAAAAGTCTTAACCGCGGCAGCACTATGTAAAATCAAATAATGCAAACTAATCGTCATCAGTGTAAAATCTAATAATGCAAACTAATCATCATTAATGTAAAATCTAGTAATGCAAACTAATTGTCATTAATATAAAATCTAGTAATGCAAACTAATTGTCGTCAATGTATAATCTAGTAATGCAGACTAATTGTCATTAATATAAAATATAATAACGCTGCTGCAAACATATTGTCATCAATGTAAAAAAGTAATTGTCATTAATGTAAAATCTAATAATGGAAACTAATTGTCATTAATGTAAAATCTAATAATGGAAACTAATTGTCATTAATGTAAAATCTAATAATGCAAACTAATTGTCATTAATGTAAAATCTAATAATGGAAACTAATTGTCATCAAGGTAAAATCTAATCATGCAAACTAATTGTCATTAATGTAAAATCTAGTAATGCACACTAATCATTATTAATGAATAATCTTATAATGCAAACTAATTGTCATTAATGTAAAATATAATAATACAAACTAATTGTCATTAATGTAAAATCAAATAATGCAAACTAATTGTCTTTAACGTAAAATCAAATAATGCAAGCTAATTGTCATTAATGTAAAATCAGATAATGCAAACTAATTGTCATAATGTAAAATCTAATAATGCAAACTAATTGTCATTAATGTAAAATCTAATAATGCTGCTGCAAACTAATTGTCATCAATGTAAAATCAAGTAATGCAAACTAATTGTCATTAATGTAAAATCCAGTAATGCAAACTAATTGTCATTAATATAAAATCTAGTAATGCAAACTAATTGCCATTAATGTAAAATCTAATAATGCAAACTAATTGTCATTAATATAAAATCCAGTAATGCAAACTAATTGTCATTAATATAAAATCTAGTAATGCAAATTACTTGTCATTAATGTAAAATCTAGTAATGCAAACTAATTGTCATTAATGTGAAATTTAATCATGCAAACTAATTGTCATTAATGTAAAACAAATAATGCAAACTAATTGTCATTAATGTGAAATTTAATCATGCAAACTAATTGTCATTAACATAAAATCTAGTTATGCAAACTAATTGTCATTAATGTAAAATCTAGTAATGCAAACTAGTTGTCATTAATGTAAAACAAATAATGCAAACTTATTGTCATTAATGTGAAATTTAATCATGCAAACTAATTGTCATTAACGTAAAATCTAGTTATGCAGACTAATTGTCATTAATGTAAAATCTAGTAATGCAAACTAGTTGTCATCAATGTAAAATCTAGTAATGCAAACTAATTGTCATTAATGTAAAATCTAGTAATGCAAACTAATTGTCATTAATGTGAAATTTAATCATGCAAACTAATTGTCATTAATGTAAAATCAAATAATGCAAACTAATTGTCATTAATGTGAAATTTAATCATGCAAACTAATTGTCATTAACGTAAAATCTAGTTATGCAAACTAATTGTCTTTAATGTAAAATCTAGTAATGCAAACTAATTGTAATCAATGTAAAATCAAATAATGCAAACTAATTGTCATTAATGTAAGATCAAATAATGCAAACTAATTGTCATTAATGTAAAATCCTGTAATGCAAACTAATTGTCATTAATATAAAATCTAGTAATGCAAACTAATCGTCATTAATGTAAAATCTAATAATGCAAACTAATCGTCATTAATGTAAAATATAATAATGCAAACTAATTGTCATTAATGTAAAATTTAATAGTGCAAACTAATTGTCATTAATGTAAAATCAAATAATGCAAACTAATTGACAATGTAAAATCAAATAATGCAAACTAATTGTCATTAATGTAAAATCTTGTAATGCAAACTATTTATCGTTAACGTAAAATCTAAAGATGCAAACTAATTATCATCAAATGCAAACTAATTGTCATCAGTGTAAAATCTTGTAGTGTGAAATAACTCTCGTTAAGCATTGTACTCAACATTTTAACCACCAGCTTTTCTGACTGATCAAAGGATGACCGGCAGGGGGAATGGGTCCGGTCGTCGGACCTGCAGCCAGTCTGGTGGAAACCCTGCATCAGTGTAACATCTAGTGATAAAAACTTATTGTCATCAGTGTAAAATCTAATAATGCAAACTAATTGTCATTAATGTAAAATCAAATAATGCAAACTAATTGTCATTAATGTAAAATCAAATAATGCAGACTAATTGTCATTAATATAAAATATAATAACGCTGCTGCAAACATATTGTCATCAATGTAAAAAAGTAATTGTCATTAATGTAAAATCTAATAATGGAAACTAATTGTCATTAATGTAAAATCTAATAATGCAAACTAATCATCATTAATGTAAAATCTAGTAATGCAAACTAATTGTCATTAATGTAAAATCTAAAGATGCAAACTAATTGTCATTAATGTAAAATCAAATAATGCAAACTAATTATCATTAATGTAAAATATAGTAACGCAAACTAATTGGCATTAACGTAAAATTAGTGCTGCCGCGGTTATCCGGTTAACCGGTTAACCTGTGGTTAAAACTTTGACCGGTCAAGAAAATGTTTTAACCGGTTAACCTTACATTCACTATACTCACCGTATATGTCCGTGTATAAGACGCCCCCATGTATAAGTCGTTTGGGATGCAACGGAAATAGGTAAGTTTTCACGAGTTCCCACGTGGTGAATAAGATAAAAGAATAAAGGAAAATTATTATTAAAGATTTAAAAAATACTCGCATTTATTTGTTTTTCGTTGTTTATCACCCCAATGTCTTCATCCCTGTCAAGAAAATCCAACGTTCGTTTCTGACTGAAACTTCATAGTTCAGAATCTGAGCACCATTTGCGCTGTAACCTGCACATTTGTTGTATTTTTATTGGTTTTTCCGGAACGTTCTCGCATTCCGGAAAAAACAATAAAAATACAACAACTGCGCAGGTTACAGCGCAAATTATTTTCAAATTGTTGTCCTACTTAAGCATTGTTGGTGCTATTGAAACTAACTTTACCTGGAGCATGTGTGCGTAATTTATAACCGGACATTACACATCAGTGAATTTGGAGTTCATGGAATAAATAAATACGTCTCTCCAGGTATTGCTCGCAAACATTTAATGTATTATTACTTATTTTTTCGTTGTTATTTTGATGATTTTGTATTTTTTATGGGTTCATCCATATTGGCCCCACAAACCTGTTGATTTCTGGTACATGCATTGATGTAAACACATGGGCGATTGAACAACAACTAAATAGAATACTTCTTTATTATTATTTATGGTCAATGTAAATAACATTGGCCGGCCCAATATAATAGTTACAGTTGAAGCAAGAACACACTACAAATATAGGTACCTTAAATGCGGTTAACCACGTTTAACCACGGTCAAACATGCTGGTTAACCGGTCAGAAAAAAGTCTTAACCGCGGCAGCACTATGTAAAATCAAATAATGCAAACTAATCGTCATCAGTGTAAAATCTAATAATGCAAACTAATCATCATTAATGTAAAATCTAGTAATGCAAACTAATTGTCATTAATATAAAATCTAGTAATGCAAACTAATTGTCGTCAATGTATAATCTAGTAATGCAGACTAATTGTCATTAATATAAAATATAATAACGCTGCTGCAAACATATTGTCATCAATGTAAAAAAGTAATTGTCATTAATGTAAAATCTAATAATGGAAACTAATTGTCATTAATGCAAAATCTAATAATGGAAACTAATTGTCATTAATGTAAAATGTAATAACGCAAACTAATTGTCATTAATGTAAAATCTAATAATGGAAACTAATTGTCATCAAGGTAAAATCTAATCATGCAAACTAATTGTCATTAATGTAAAATCTAGTAATGCACACTAATCGTTATTAATGAATAATCTTATAATGCAAACTAATTGTCATTAATGTAAAATATAATAATACAAACTAATTGTCATTAATGTAAAATCAAATAATGCAAACTAATTGTCTTTAACGTAAAATCAAATAATGCAAGCTAATTGTCATTAATGTAAAATCAGATAATGCAAACTAATTGTCATAATGTAAAATCTAATAATGCAAACTAATTGTCATTAATGTAAAATCTAATAATGCTGCTGCAAACTAATTGTCATCAATGTAAAATCAAGTAATGCAAACTAATTGTCATTAATGTAAAATCCAGTAATGCAAACTAATTGTCATTAATATAAAATCTAGTAATGCAAACTAATTGCCATTAATGTAAAATCTAATAATGCAAACTAATTGTCATTAATATAAAATCCAGTAATGCAAAGTAATTGTCATTAATATAAAATCTAGTAATGCAAACTACTTGTCATTAATGTAAAATCTAGTAATGCAAACTAATTGTCATTAATGTGAAATTTAATCATACAAACTAATTGTCATTAATGTAAAACAAATAATGCAAACTAATTGTCATTAATGTGAAATTTAATCATGCAAACTAATTGTCATTAACGTAAAATCTAGTTATGCAAACTAATTGTCATTAATGTAAAATCTAGTAATGCAAACTAGTTGTCATTAATGTAAAATCTAGTAATGCAAACTAATTGTCATTAATGTAAAATCTAGTAATGCAAACTAATTGTCATTAATGTGAAATTTAATCATGCAAACTAATTGTCATTAATGTAAAATCAAATAATGCAAACTAATTGTCATTAATGTGAAATTTAATCATGCAAACTAATTGTCAATAACATAAAATCTAGTTATTCAAACTAATTGTCATTAATGTAAAATCTAGTAATGCAAACTAGTTGTCATTAATGTAAAATTTAGTAATGCAAACTAATTGTCATTAATGTAAAATCTAGTAATGCAAACTAATTGTCATCAATGTAAAATCAAATAATGCAAACTAATTGTCATTAATGTAAAATATAGTAATGCAAACTAATTGTCATTAATGTAAAATCTAGTAATGCAAACTAATTGTCATCAATGTAAAATCAAATAATGCTAACTAATTGTCATTAATGTAAAATCGAGTAATGCAAACTAATCATCATTAATGTAAAATCTAGTAATGCAAACTAACTGTCATTAATGTAAAATCAAATAATGCAAACTAATTGTCATTAATATAAAATCTAGTAATGTAAACTAATTGACATTAATGTAAAATCTAATAATGCAAACTAATCGTCATTAATGTGAAATTTAATCATGCAAATTAATTGTCATTAATGTAAAATCTAGTTATGCAAACTAATTGTCATCAATGTAAAATCAAATAATGCAAACTAATTGTCATTAATATAAAATCTAGTAATGCAATCTAATTGTCATTAATGTAAAATCCAGTAATGCAAACTAATTGCCATTAATATAAAATCTAGTAATGCAAACTAATTGTCATTAATGTAAAATGAAATAATGCAAACTAATTGTCATTAATGTGAAATTTAATCATGCAAAGTAATTGTCATCAATGTAAAATCTAGTAATGCAAACTAATTGTCATTAATGTAAAATCTAGTAATGCAAACTAATTGTCATTAGTGTAAAATCTAATCATGCAAACTAATGGTCATTAATATAAAATCTAGTAATGCAAACTAATTGTCATTAATGTAAAATCTATTAATGCTGCTGCAAACTAATTGTCACAATGTAAAATCAGCTAATGCAAACTAATTGTCATGAATGTAAAATCTAGTTATGCAAACTAATTGTCATCAATGTAAAATCAAATAATGCAAACTAATTGTCATTAATATAAAATCTAGTAATGCAAACTAATGGTCATTAATATAAAATCCAGTAATGCAAACTAATTGTCATTAATATAAAATCAATTAATGCTGCTGCAAACTAATTGTCACCAATGTAAAATCAGCTAATGCAAACTAATTGTCATTAATGTAAAATCTAGTTATGCAAACTAATTGTCATCAATGTAAAATCTAATAATGCAAACTAATTGCCATTAATGTAAAATCTAATAATGCAAACTAATTGCCATTAATGTAAAATCTAATAATGCAAACTAATGGTCATTAATATAAAATCCAGTAATGCAAACTAATTGTCATTAATATAAAATCTAGTAATGGAAACTAATTCTCATTAATGTAAAATCTAGTAATGCAAACTAATTGTCATTAATATAAAATCTAGTAATGCAAACTAATTGTCATTAATGTAAAATGAAATAAGGCAAACTAATTGTCATTAATGTGAAATTTAATCATGCAAAGTAATTGTCATCAATGTAAAATCTAGTAATGCAAACTAATTGTCATTAATGTAAAATCTAGTAATGCAAATTAATTGTCATTAATGTAAAATCTAGTAATGCAAACTAATTGTCATTAATATAAAATCTAATAATGCAAACTAATTGTCATTAATGTGAAATCTAATAATGCAAACTAATTGTCATTAATATAAAATCTAGTAATGCAAACTAATTGTCATTAATGTAAAATCTAATAATGCAAACTAATTGTAATTAATATGAAATCTAGTAATGCAAACTAATTGTCCTTAATGTAAAATCTATTAATGCTGCTGCAAACTAATTGTAACCAATGTAAAATCAGCTAATGCAAACTAATTGCCATTAATGTAAAATCTAATAATGCTGCTGCAAACTAATTGTCATCGATGTAAAATCTGGTAGTGCAAACTAATTGTCATCAATGTAAAATCAAATAATGCAAACTAATTGTCATTAACGTAAAATCTAATAATGCTGCTGCAAGCTAATTGTCATCAATGTAAAATCAAATAATGCAAACTAATTGTCATCAATGTAAAATCTAGTAATGCAAACTAATTGTCATTAATGTAAAATCAAATAATACAAACTAATTGCCATTAATGTAAAATCTAGTAATGCAAAACTAATTGTCATTAATGTAAAATCAAATAATGCAAACTAATTGTTGTCGTCAATGTAAAATCTAATAATGCAAACTAATTGTCATCAATGTAAAATCAAATAATACAAACTAATTGTCATCAATATAAATATAATAATTCAAACTAATTGTCATTAATGTAAATATAATAATACAAACTAATTGTCATTCATGTGAAATCAAATAATGCAAACTAATTGTTGTTAATGTAAAATGTAGTAATGCAAACTAATTGTCATTAATGTAAAAACCTAATAATGCAAAGTAATTGTCGTTAATGTAAAATCAAATGATGCAAACTAAGTGTTGTTAATGTAAAATGTAGTAATGCAAACTAATTGTCATTAATGTAAAATCAAATAATGCAAACTAATCGTCATTAAATTAAAATCTAGTAATGCAAACTAATTGCCATTAATGTAAAATGTAATAATGCAAACTATTTGTCGTTAATGTAAAATATAATAATACAAACTAATTTTCATTAATGTAACATCTAATAACACAAAGTAATTGTCATTAATGTAAAATCTAATAATGCAAACTAATTGTCATTAATATAAAATCTAGTAATGCAAACTAATTGCCATTAATGTAAAATCTAATAATGCAAACTAATTGTAATTAATGTAAAATCTAATAATGCAAATTAATTGCCATTAACGTAAAATCAAATAATGCAAACTAATTGTCATTAATGTGAAATTTAATCAAGCAAACTAATTGTCATCAATGTAATATCTAGTAATGCAAACTAATTGTCATTAATGTAAAATCTAGTATTGGAAACTAATTGTCATTAATGTAAAATCTAATAATGCAAACTAATTGTCATCAATGTAAAATCAAATAATGCAAACTAATTGTCATTAATATAAAATCTAGTAATGCAAACTAATTGTCATTAAAGTAAAATCTAGTAATGCAAACTAATTGTCATCAGTGTAAAATCTAGTAATGCAAACTAATTCATTAATATAAAATATAGTAATGCAAACTAATTGTCATTAATGTAAAATCTAGTAATGCAAACTAATTGTCATTAATGTAAAGTGTGAATTAAACTAATTGTCATTAATGTAAAATCTAAAGATGCAAACTAACTGTCATTAAAGTAAAATCTAGTAATCCATGTCATTATTGTAAAGTCTAGTAATGCAAACTAATTGTCGTTAATGTAAGATCTAATAATGCAAACTAATTGTCATTAATGTAAAATCTAGTAATGCAAACTAATTGTCTTCAATGTAAAATCTAGTAATGCAAACTAATTGTCATTAATGTAAAATCTAGCAATGGAAACTAATTGTCATTAATGTAAAATCTAATAATTCAAACTAATTGTCATTAATGTAAAATCTAATAATGCAAACTAATTGTCATCAATGTAAAATCAAATAATGCAAACTAATTGTCATTAATGTAAAATCTAGTAATGCAAACTAATTGTCATTAAAGTAAAATCTAGTAATGCAAACTAATTGTCATTAATGTAAAATCTAGTAATGCAAACTAATTGTCATGAATGTAAAATCTAGTAATGCAAACTAATTGTCATCAATGTAAAGTGTGAATTAAACTTATTGTCATTAATGTAAAATCTAAAGATCCAAACTAACTGTCATTAAAGTAAAATCTAGTAATCCATGTCATTATTGTAAAGTCTAGTAATGCAAACTAATTGTCGTTAATGTAAAATCTAATAATGCAAACTAATTGTCATGAATGTAAAATCTAATGCAAACTAATAGTCTTCAATGTAAAATCTAGTAATGCAAACTAATTGTCATTAATGTAAAATCTAGCAATGCAAACTAATTGTCATTAATGTAAAATCTAATAATTCAAACTAATTGTCATTAATGTAAAATCTAGTAATGCAAACTAATTGTCATTAATGTAAAATCTAGTAATGCAAACTAATTGTCATTAATGTAAAATCAAATAATGCAAACTAATTGTCTTTAATGTGAAATTTAATCATGCAAACTAATTGTCATCAATGTAATATCTAGCAATGCAAACTAATCGTCATTAATGTGAAATTTAATCATGCAAACTAATTGTCATTAATGTAAAATCTAGTTATGCAAACTAATTGTCATTAATGTAAAATCTAGTAATGCAAACTAATTGCCATTAATATAAAATCTAGTAATGCAAACTAATTGTCATTAATGTAAAATCTAGTAATGCAAACTAATTGTCATCAATGTAAAATCAAATAATGCAAACTGATTGTCATTAATGTGAAATTTAATCTTGGAAACTAATTGTCATTATTGTAAAATCTAATAATGCAAACTGATTGTCATTAAATATAAAACCCAGTAATGCAAACTAATTGTCATTAATATAAAATCTAGTAATCCAAACTAATTGTCATTAATGTAAAATCAAATAATGCAAACTAATTGTCATTAATGTGAAATTTAATCATGCAAAGTAATTGTCATCAATGTAATATCTAGTAATGCAAACTAATCGTCATTAATGTGAAATTTAATCATGCAAATTAATTGTCATTAATGTAAAATCTAGTTATGCAAACTAATTGTCATCAATGTATAATCAAATAATGCAAACTAATTGTCATTAATATAAAATCTAGTAATGCAATCTAATTGTCATTAATGTAAAATCCAGTAATGCAAACTAATTGCCATTAATATAAAATCTAGTAATGCAAACTAATTGTCATTAATGTAAAATGAAATAATGCAAACTAATTGTCATTAATGTGAAATTTAATCATGCAAAGTAATTGTCATCAATGTAAAATCTAGTAATGCAAACTAATTGTCATTAATGTAAAATCTAGTAATGCAAACTAATTGTCATTAGTGTAAAATCTAATCATGCAAACTAATGGTCATTAATATAAAATCTAGTAATGCAAACTAATTGTCATTAATGTAAAATCTATTAATGCTGCTGCAAACTAATTGTCACAATGTAAAATCAGCTAATGCAAACTAATTGTCATGAATGTAAAATCTAGTTATGCAAACTAATTGTCATCAATGTAAAATCAAATAATGCAAACTAATTGTCATTAATATAAAATCTAGTAATGCAAACTAATGGTCATTAATATAAAATCCAGTAATGCAAACTAATTGTCATTAATATAAAATCAATTAATGCTGCTGCAAACTAATTGTCACCAATGTAAAATCAGCTAATGCAAACTAATTGTCATTAATGTAAAATCTAGTTATGCAAACTAATTGTCATCAATGTAAAATCTAATAATGCAAACTAATTGCCATTAATGTAAAATCTAATAATGCAAACTAATTGCCATTAATGTAAAATCTAATAATGCAAACTAATGGTCATTAATATAAAATCCAGTAATGCAAACTAATTGTCATTAATATAAAATCTAGTAATGGAAACTAATTCTCATTAATGTAAAATCTAGTAATGCAAACTAATTGTCATTAATATAAAATCTAGTAATGCAAACTAATTGTCATTAATGTAAAATGAAATAAGGCAAACTAATTGTCATTAATGTGAAATTTAATCATGCAAAGTAATTGTCATCAATGTAAACTCTAGTAATGCAAACTAATTGTCATTAATGTAAAATCTAGTAATGCAAATTAATTGTCATTAATGTAAAATCTAGTAATGCAAACTAATTGTCATTAATATAAAATCTAATAATGCAAACTAATTGTCATTAATGTGAAATCTAATAATGCAAACTAATTGTCATTAATATAAAATCTAGTAATGCAAACTAATTGTCATTAATGTAAAATCTAATAATGCAAACTAATTGTAATTAATATGAAATCTAGTAATGCAAACTAATTGTCCTTAATGTAAAATCTATTAATGCTGCTGCAAACTAATTGTCACCAATGTAAAATCAGCTAATGCAAACTAATTGCCAATAATGTAAAATCTAATAATGCTGCTGCAAACTAATTGTCATCGATGTAAAATCTGGTAGTGCAAACTAATTGTCATCAATGTAAAATCAAATAATGCAAACTAATTGTCATTAACGTAAAATCTAATAATGCTGCTGCAAGCTAATTGTCATCAATGTAAAATCAAATAATGCAAACTAATTGTCATCAATGCAAAATGTAGTAATGCAAACTAATTGTCATTAATGTAAAATCAAATAATACAAACTAATTGCCATTAATGTAAAATCTAGTAATGCAAAACTAATTGTCATTAATGTAAAATCAAATAATGCAAACTAATTGTTGTCGTCAATGTAAAATCTAATAATGCAAACTAATTGTCATCAATGTAAAATCAAATAATACAAACTAATTGTCATCAATATAAATATAATAATTCAAACTAATTGTCATTAATGTAAATGTAATAATACAAACTAATTGTCATTCATGTGAAATCAAATAATGCAAACTAATTGTTGTTAATGTAAAATGTAGTAATGCAAACTAATTGTCATTAATGTAAAAACCTAATAATGCAAACTAATTGTCGTTAATGTAAAATCAAATGATGCAAACTAAGTGTTGTTAATGTAAAATGTAGTAATGCAAACTAATTGTCATTAATGTAAAATCAAATAATGCAAACTAATCGTCATTAAATTAAAATCTAGTAATGCAAACTAATTGCCATTAATGTAAAATGTAATAATGCAAACTCTTTGTCGTTAATGTAAAATATAATAATACAAACTAATTTTCATTAATGTAACATCTAATAACACAAAGTAATTGTCATTAATGTAAAATCTAATAATGCAAACTAATTGTCATTAATATAAAATCTAGTAATGCAAACTAATTGCCATTAAGGTAAAATCTAATAATGCAAACTAATTGTAATTAATGTAAAATCTAATAATGCAAATTAATTGCAATTAATGTAAAATCAAATAATGCAAACTAATTGTCATTAATGTGAAATTTAATCAAGCAAACTAATTGTCATCAATGTAATATCTAGTAATGCAAACTAATTGTCATTAATGTAAAATCTAGTATTGGAAACTAATTGTCATTAATGTAAAATCTAATAATGCAAACTAATTGTCATCAATGTAAAATCAAATAATGCAAACTAATTGTCATTAATATAAAATCTAGTAATGCAAACTAATTGTCATTAAAGTAAAATCTAGTAATGCAAACTAATTCATTAATATAAAATATAGTAATGCAAACTAATTGTCATTAATGTAAAATCTAGTAATGCAAACTAATTGTCATTAATGTAAAGTGTGAATTAAACTAATTGTCATTAATGTAAAATCTAAATATGCAAACTAACTGTCATTAAAGTAAAATATAGTAATCCATGTCATTATTGTAAAGTCTAGTAATGCAAACTAATTGTCGTTAATGTAAGATCTAATAATGCAAACTAATTGTCATTAATGTAAAATCTAATGCAAACTAATTGTCTTCAATGTAAAATCTAGTAATGCAAACTAATTGTCATTAATGTAAAATCTAGCAATGGAAACTGATTGTCATTAATGTAAAATCTAATAATTCAAACTAATTGTCATTAATGTAAAATCTAATAATGCAAACTAATTGTCATCAATGTAAAATCAAATAATGCAAACTAATTGTCATTAATGTAAAATCTAGTAATGCAAACTAATTGTCATTAAAGTAAAATCTAGTAATGCAAACTAATTGTCATTAATGTAAAATCTAGTAATGCAAACTAATTGTCATTAATGTAAAATCTAGTAATGCAAACTAATTGTCATCAATGTAAAGTGTGAATTAAACTAATTGTCATTAATGTAAAATCTAAAGATCCAAACTAACTGTCATTAAAGTAAAATCTAGTAATCCATGTCATTATTGTAAAGTCTAGTAATGCAAACTAATTGTCGTTAATGTAAAATCTAATAATGGAAACTAATTGTCATGAATGTAAAATCTAATGCAAACTAATAGTCTTCAATGTAAAATCTAGTAATGCAAACTAATTGTCATTAATGTAAAATCTAGCAATGCAAACTAATTGTCATTAATGTAAAATCTAATAATTCAAACTAATTGTCATTAATGTAAAATCTAGTAATGCAAACTAATTGTCATTAATGTAAAATCTAGTAATGCAAACTAATTTTCAATAATGTAAAATCAAATAATGCAAACTAATTGTCTTTAATGTGAAATTTAATCATGCAAACTAATTGTCATCAATGTAATATCTAGCAATGCAAACTAATCGTCATTAATGTGAAATTTAATCATGCAAACTAATTGTCATTAATGTAAAATCTAGTTATGCAAACTAATTGTCATTAATGTAAAATCTAGTAATGCAAACTAATTGCCATTAATATAAAATCTAGTAATGCAAACTAATTGTCATTAATGTAAAATCTAGTAATGCAAACTAATTGTCATCAATGTAAAATCAAATAATGCAAACTGATTGTCATTAATGTGAAATTTAATCTTGGAAACTAATTGTCATTATTGTAAAATCTAATAATGCAAACTGATTGTCATTAAATATAAAACCCAGTAATGCAAACTAATTGTGATTAATATAAAATCTAGTAATCCAAACTAATTGTCATTAATGTAAAATCAAATAACGCAAACTAATTGTCATTAATGTGAAATTTAATCATGCAAAGTAATTGTCATCAATGTAATATCTAGTAATGCAAACTAATTGTCATTAGTGGAAAATCTAGTAATGGAAACTAATTGTCATTAGTGTAAAATCTAATAATGCAAACTAATTGTCATCAATGTAAAATCGAATAATGCAAACTAATTGTCATTAATATAAAATCTAGTAATGAAAACTGATTGTCATTAATATAAAATCTAGTAATCCAAACTAATTGTCATTATTGTAAAGTCTAGTAATGCAAACTAATTGTCGTTAATGTAAAATCTAATAATGCAAACTAATTGTCATTAATGTAAAATCTAATGCAAACTAATTGTCTTCAATGTAAAATCTAGTAATGCAAACTAATTGTCATTAATGTAAAATCTAGCAATGCAAACTAATTGTCATTAATGTAAAATCTAATAATTCAAACTAATTGTCATTAATGTAAAATCTAGTAATGCAAACTAATCGTCATTAATGTGAAATTTAATCATGCAAACTAATTGTCATTAATGTAAAATCTAGTTATGCAAACTAATTGTCATTAATGTAAAATCTAGTAATGCAAACTAATTGTCATCAATGTAAAATCAAATAATGCAAACTAATTGTCATTAATGTGAAATTTAATCATGCAAACTAATTGTCATCAATGTAAAATCTAGTAATGCAAACTAATTGTCATTAATGTAAAATCTAGTAATGGAAACTAATTGTCATTAATGTAAAATCTAGTTATGCAAACTAATTGTCATTAATGTAAAATCTAGTAATGCAAACTAATTGTCATCAATGTAAAATCAAATAATGCAAACTAATTGTCATTAATGTAAAATCTAATAATGCAAACTAATTGTCATCAATGTAAAGTCAAATAATGCAAACTAATTGTCATTAATGTAAAATGTAGTAATGAAAACTAATTGTCATTAAAGTAAAATCTAGTAATGCAAACTAATTGTCATCAATGTAAAATCAAATAATGCAAACTAATTGTCATTAATGTGAAATTTAATCATGCAAACTAATTGTCATAATGTAAAATCAAATAATGCAAACTAATTGTCATTAATATAAAATCTAGTAATGCAAACTAATTGTCATTAAAGTAAAATCTAGTAATGGAAACTAATTGTCATCAATGTAAAATCTAGTAATGCAAACTAATTGTCATTAATATAAAATCTAGTAATGCAAACTAATTGTCATTAAAGTAAAATCTAGTAATGCAAACTAATTGTCATCAATGTAAAATCTAGTAATGCAAACTAATTGTCATTAATATAAAATCTAGTAATGCAAACTAATTGTCATTAATGTAAAATCTAGTAATGCAAACTAATTGTCATCAATGTAAAGTGTGAATTAAACTAATTATCATTTATGTAAAATCTAAAGATGCAAACTAACTGTCATTTAAGTAAAATCTAGTAATCCATGTCATTATTGTTAAGTCTAGTAATGCAAACTAATTGTCGTTAATGTAAAATCTAATAATGCAAACTAATTGTCATTAATGTAAAATCTAAAGCAAACTAATTGTCTTCAATGTAAAGTCTAGTAATGCAAACTAATTGTTATTAATATAAAATCTAGCAATACAAACTAATTGTCATTAATGTAAAATCTAATAATTCAAAATAATTGTCATTAATGTAAAATCTAATAATGCAGACTAATTTTCATCAATGTAAAATCAAATAATGCAAACTAATTGTCATTAATGTAAAATCTAGTAATGCAAACTAATTGTCATTAAAGTAAAATCTAGTAATGCAAACTAATTGTCTTTAAAGTAAAATCTAGTAATGCAAACTAATTGTCATCAATGTAAAATCTAGTAATGCAAACTAATTGTCGTTAATGTAAAATCTAGTAATGCAAACTAATTGTCATTAATGTAAAATCAAATAATGCAAACTAATTGTCTTTAATGTGAAATTTAATCATGCAAACTAATTGTCATCAATGTAATATCTAGTAATGCAAACTAATCGTCATTAATGTTAAATTTAATCATGCAAACTAATTGTCATTAATGTAAAATCTAGCAATGCAAACTAATTGTCATTAATTTGAAATTTAATCATGCAAACTAATTGTCATCAATGTAATATCTAGTAATGCAAACTAATTGTCATTAATGTAAAATCTAATAATGCAAACTAATTGTCATCAATGTAAAATTGAATAATGCAAACTAATTGTCATTAATATAAAATCTAGTAATGCAAACTAATTGCCATTAAAGGAAAATCTAGTAATGCAAAGTAATTGTCATCAATGTAAAATCTAGTAATGCAAACTAATTGCCATTAATAGAAAATCTAAACATGCAATCTAACTGTCATTAATGTAAAATCTAGAAATCCATGTCATTATTGTAAAATCTAGTAATGCAAACTAATTGTCGTTAATGTAAAATCCTATAATGCCCACTAATTGTCATTAATGTAAAATCTAATGCAAACTAATTGTCTTCAATGTAAAATCTAGTAATGCAAACTAATTGTCATTAATGCAAAATCTAGTAATGCAAACTAATTGTCATTAATGTGAAATTTAATCATACAAACTAATTGTCATTAATGTAAAACAAATAATGCAAACTAATTGTCATTAATGTGAAATTTAATCATGCAAACTAATTGTCATTAACGTAAAATCTAGTTGTGCAAACTAATTGTCATTAATGTAAAATCTAGTAATGCAAACTAGTTGTCATTAATGTAAAATCTAGTAATGCAAACTAATTGTCATTAATGTAAAATCCTGTAATGCAAACTAATTGTCATTAATGTGAAATTTAATCATGCAAACTAATTGTCATTAATGTAAAATCAAATAATGCAAACTAATTGTCATTAATGTGAAATTTAATCATGCAAACTAATTGTCATTAACGTAAAATCTAGTTATGCAAACTAATTGTCATTAATGTAAAATCTAGTAATGCAAACTAGTTGTCATTAATGTAAAATCTAGTAATGCAAACTAATTGTCATTAATGTAAAATCTAGTAATGCAAACTAATTGTCATCAATGTAAAATCAAATAATGCAAACTAATTGTCATTAATGTAAAATATAGTAATGCAAACTAATTGTCATTAATGTAAAATCTAGTAATGCAAACTAATTGACATCAATGTAAAATCAAATAATGCTAACTAATTGTCATTAATGTAAAATCGAGTAATGCAAACTAATCATCATTAATGTAAAATCTAGTAATGTAAACTAACTGTCATTAATGTAAAATCTAGTAATGCAAACTAATTGTCATTAATGTAAAATCTTGTAATGCAAACTAATTGTCATCAGTGTAAAATCAAATAATGCAAACTAATTGTCATTAATATAAAATCTAGTAATGTAAACTAATTGACATTAATGTAAAATCTAATAATGCAAACTAATCGTCATTAATGTCAAATTTAATCATGCAAATTAATTGTCATTAATGTAAAATCTAGTTATGCAAACTAATTGTCATCAATGTAAAATCAAATAATGCAAACTAATTGTCATTAATATAAAATCTAGTAATGCAGTCTAATTGTCATTAATGTAAAATCCAGTAATGCAAACTAATTGCCATTAATATAAAATCTAGTAATGCAAACTAATTGTCATTAATGTAAAATGAAATAATGCAAACTAATTGTCATTAATGTAAAATGAAATAATGCAAACTAATTGTCATTAATGTGAAATTTAATCATGCAAAGTAATTGTCATCAATGTAAAATCTAGTAATGCAAACTAATTGTCATTAATGTAAAATCTAGTAATGCAAACTAATTGTCATTAGTGTAAAATCTAATCATGCAACCTAATGGTCATTAATATAAAATCTAGTAATGCAAACTAATTGTCATTAATGCAAAATCTATTAATGCTGCTGCAATCTAATTGTTACAATGTAAAATCAGCTAATGCAAACTAATTGTCATGAATGTAAAATCTAGTTAAGCAAACTAATTGTCATCAATGTAAAATCAAATAATGCAAACTAATTGTCATTAATATAAAATCTAGTAATGCAAACTAATGGTCATTAATATAAAATCCAGTAATGCAAACTAATTGTCATTAATGTGAAATTTAATCATGCAAACTAATTGTCATCAATGTAATATCTAGTAATGCAAACTAATCGTCATTAATGTGAAATTTAATCATGCAAACTAATTGTCATTAATGTTAAATCTAGTTATGCAAACTAATTGTCATTAATGTAAAATCTAGTAATGCAAACTAATTGCCATTAATATAAAATCTAGTAATGCAAACTAATTGTGATTAATGTAAAATCTAGTAATGCAAACTAATTGTCATCAATGTAAAATCAAATAATGCAAACTGATTGTCATTAATGTGAAATTTAATCTTGGAAACTAATTGTCATTATTGTAAAATCTAATAATGCAAACTGATTGTCATTAAATATAAAACCCAGTAATGCAAACTAATTGTCATTAATATAAAATCTAGTAATCCAAACTAATTGTCATTAATGTAAAATCTAGTAATGCAAACTAATTGTCATTAGTGTAAAATCTAGTAATGGAAACTAATTGTCATTAGTGTAAAATCTAATAATGCAAACTAATTGTCATCAATGTAAAATCGAATAATGCAAACTAATTGTCATTAATATAAAATCTAGTAATGCAAACTAATTGTCATTAATATAAAATCTAGTAATCCAAACTAATTGTCATTATTGTAAAGTCTAGTAATGCAAACTAATTGTTAATGTAAAATCTAATAATGCAAACTAATTGTCATTAATGTAAAATCTAATGCAAACTAATTGTCTTCAATGTAAAATCTAGTAATGCAAACTAATTGTCATTAATGTAAAATCTAGCAATGCAAACTAATTGTCATTAATGTAAAATCTAATAATTCAAACTAATTGTCATTAATGTAAAATCTAGTAATGCAAACTAATCGTCATTAATGTGAAATTTAATCATGCAAACTAATTGTCATTAATGTAAAATCTAGTAATGCAAACTAATTGTCATTAATGTAAAATCTAATAATGCAAACTAATTGTCATTAATGTAAAATCTAGTTATGCAAACTAATTGTCATTAATGTAAAATATAGTAATGCAAACTAATTGTCATCAATGTAAAATCAAATAATGCAAACTAATTGTCATTAATGTAAAATCTAATAATGCAAACTAATTGTCATCAATGTAAAGTCAAATAATGCAAACTAATTGTCATTAATGTAAAATGTAGTAATGAAAACTAATTGTCATTGAAGTAAAATCTAGTAATGCAAACTAATTGTCATCAATGTAAAATCAAATAATGCAAACTAATTGTCATTAATGTGAAATTTAATCATGCAAACTAATTGTCATAATGTAAAATCAAATAATGCAAACTAATTGTCATTAATATAAAATCTAGTAATGCAAACTTATTGTCATTAAAGTAAAATCTAGTAATGCAAACTAATTGTCATCAATGTAAAATCTAGTAATGCAAACTAATTGTCATTAATATAAAATCTAGTAATGCAAACTAATTGTCATTAAAGTAAAATCTAGTAATGCAAACTAATTGTTATCAATGTAAATTCTAGTAATGCAAACTAATTGTCATTAATATAAAATCTAGTAATGCAAACTAATTGTCATTAATGTAAAATCTAGTAATGCAAACTAATTGTCATCAATGTAAAGTGTGAATTAAACTAATTATCATTTATGTAAAATCTAAAGATGCAAACTAACTGTCATTAAAGTAAAATCTAGTAATCCATGTCATTATTGTTAAGTCTAGTAATGCAAACTAATTGTCGTTAATGTAAAATCTAATAATGCAAACTAATTGTCATTAATGTAAAATCTAAAGCAAACTAATTGTCTTCAATGTAAAATCTAGTAATGCAAACTAATTGTTATTAATGTAAAATCTAGCAATGCAAACTAATTGTCATTAATGTAAAATCTAATAATTCAAAATAATTGTCATTAATGTAAAATCTAATAATGCAAACTAATTTTCATCAATGTAAAATCAAATAATGCAAACTAATTGTCATTAATGTAAAATCTAGTAATGCAAACTAATTGTCATTAAAGTAAAATCTAGTAATGCAAACTAATTGTCATTAAAGTAAAATCTAGTAATGCAAACTAATTGTCATCAATGTAAAATCTAGTAATGCAAACTAATTGTCATTAATGTAAAATCTAGTAATGCAAACTAATTGTCATCAATGTAAAATCAAATAATGCAAACTAATTGTCATTAATGTAAAATCTAATAATGCAAACTAATTGTCATCAATTTAAAGTCAAATAATGCAAACTAATTGTCATTAATGTAAAATGTAGTAATGAAAACTAATTGTCATTGAAGTAAAATCTAGTAATGCAAACTAATTGTCATCAATGTAAAATCAAATAATGCAAACTAATTGTCATTAATGTGAAATTTAATCATGCAAACTAATTGTCATAATGTAAAATCAAATAATGCAAACTAATTGTCATTAATATAAAATCTAGTAATGCAAACTTATTGTCATTAAAGTAAAATCTAGTAATGCAAACTAATTGTCATCAATGTAAAATCTAGTAATGCAAACTAATTGTCATTAATATAAAATCTAGTAATGCAAACTAATTGTCATTAAAGTAAAATCTAGTAATGCAAACTAATTGTTATCAATGTAAAATCTAGTAATGCAAACTAATTGTCATTAATATAAAATCTAGTAATGCAAACTAATTGTCATTAATGTAAAATCTAGTAATGCAAACTAATTGTCATCAATGTAAAGTGTGAATTAAACTAATTATCATTTATGTAAAATCTAAAGATGCAAACTAACTGTCATTAAAGTAAAATCTAGTAATCCATGTCATTATTGTTAAGTCTAGTAATGCAAACTAATTGTCGTTAATGTAAAATCTAATAATGCAAACTAATTGTCATTAATGTAAAATCTAAAGCAAACTAATTGTCTTCAATGTAAAATCTAGTAATGCAAACTAATTGTTATTAATGTAAAATCTAGCAATGCAAACTAATTGTCATTAATGTAAAATCTAATAATTCAAAATAATTGTCATTAATGTAAAATCTAATAATGCAAACTAATTTTCATCAATGTAAAATCAAATAATGCAAACTAATTGTCATTAATGTAAAATCTAGTAATGCAAACTAATTGTCATTAAAGTAAAATCTAGTAATGCAAACTAATTGTCATTAAAGTAAAATCTAGTAATGCAAACTAATTGTCATCAATGTAAAATCTAGTAATGCAAACTAATTGTCATTAATGTAAAATCTAGTAATGCAAACTAATTGTCATTAATGTAAAATCAAATAATGCAAACTAATTGTCTTTAATGTGAAATTTAATCATGCAAACTAATTGTCATCAATGTAATATCTAGTAATGCAAACTAATCGTCATTAATGTGAAATTTAATCATGCAAACTAATTGTCATTAATGTAAAATCTAGTAATGCAAACTAATTGTCATCAATGTAAAATCAAATAATGCAAACTAATTGTCATTAATGTAAAATATAGTAATGCAAACTAATTGTCATTAATGTAAAATCTAGTAATGCAAACTAATTGACATCAATGTAAAATCAAATAATGCTAACTAATTGTCATTAATGTAAAATCGAGTAATGCAAACTAATCATCATTAATGTAAAATCTAGTAATGTAAACTAACTGTCATTAATGTAAAATCTAGTAATGCAAACTAATTGTCATTAATGTAAAATCTTGTAATGCAAACTAATTGTCATCAGTGTAAAATCAAATAATGCAAACTAATTGTCATTAATATAAAATCTAGTAATGTAAACTAATTGACATTAATGTAAAATCTAATAATGCAAACTAATCGTCATTAATGTGAAATTTAATCATGCAAATTAATTGTCATTAATGTAAAATCTAGTTATGCAAACTAATTGTCATCAATGTAAAATCAAATAATGCAAACTAATTGTCATTAATATAAAATCTAGTAATGCAGTCTAATTGTCATTAATGTAAAATCCAGTAATGCAAACTAATTGCCATTAATATAAAATCTAGTAATGCAAACTAATTGTCATTAATGTAAAATGAAATAATGCAAACTAATTGTCATTAATGTAAAATGAAATAATGCAAACTAATTGTCATTAATGTGAAATTTAATCATGCAAAGTAATTGTCATCAATGTAAAATCTAGTAATGCAAACTAATTGTCATTAATGTAAAATCTAGTAATGCAAACTAATTGTCATTAGTGTAAAATCTAATCATGCAACCTAATGGTCATTAATATAAAATCTAGTAATGCAAACTAATTGTCATTAATGCAAAATCTATTAATGCTGCTGCAATCTAATTGTTACAATGTAAAATCAGCTAATGCAAACTAATTGTCATGAATGTAAAATCTAGTTAAGCAAACTAATTGTCATCAATGTAAAATCAAATAATGCAAACTAATTGTCATTAATATAAAATCTAGTAATGCAAACTAATGGTCATTAATATAAAATCCAGTAATGCAAACTAATTGTCATTAATGTGAAATTTAATCATGCAAACTAATTGTCATCAATGTAATATCTAGTAATGCAAACTAATCGTCATTAATGTGAAATTTAATCATGCAAACTAATTGTCATTAATGTTAAATCTAGTTATGCAAACTAATTGTCATTAATGTAAAATCTAGTAATGCAAACTAATTGCCATTAATATAAAATCTAGTAATGCAAACTAATTGTGATTAATGTAAAACCTAGTAATGCAAACTAATTGTCATCAATGTAAAATCAAATAATGCAAACTGATTGTCATTAATGTGAAATTTAATCTTGGAAACTAATTGTCATTATTGTAAAATCTAATAATGCAAACTGATTGTCATTAAATATAAAACCCAGTAATGCAAACTAATTGTCATTAATATAAAATCTAGTAATCCAAACTAATTGTCATTAATGTAAAATCTAGTAATGCAAACTAATTGTCATTAGTGTAAAATCTAGTAATGGAAACTAATTGTCATTAGTGTAAAATCTAATAATGCAAACTAATTGTCATCAATGTAAAATCGAATAATGCAAACTAATTGTCATTAATATAAAATCTAGTAATGCAAACTAATTGTCATTAATATAAAATCTAGTAATCCAAACTAATTGTCATTATTGTAAAGTCTAGTAATGCAAACTAATTGTTAATGTAAAATCTAATAATGCAAACTAATTGTCATTAATGTAAAATCTAATGCAAACTAATTGTCTTCAATGTAAAATCTAGTAATGCAAACTAATTGTCATTAATGTAAAATCTAGCAATGCAAACTAATTGTCATTAATGTAAAATCTAATAATTCAAACTAATTGTCATTAATGTAAAATCTAGTATTGCAAACTAATCGTCATTAATGTGAAATTTAATCATGCAAACTAATTGTCATTAATGTAAAATCTAGTTATGCAAACTAATTGTCATTAATGTAAAATCTAGTAATGCAAACTAATTGTCATTAATGTAAAATCTAATAATGCAAACTAATTGTCATTAATGTAAAATCTAGTTATGCAAACTAATTGTCATTAATGTAAAATATAGTAATGCAAACTAATTGTCATCAATGTAAAATCAAATAATGCAAACTAATTGTCATTAATGTAAAATCTAATAATGCAAACTAATTGTCATCAATGTAAAGTCAAATAATGCAAACTAATTGTCATTAATGTAAAATGTAGTAATGAAAACTAATTGTCATTGAAGTAAAATCTAGTAATGCAAACTAATTGTCATCAATGTAAAATCAAATAATGCAAACTAATTGTCATTAATGTGAAATTTAATCATGCAAACTAATTGTCATAATGTAAAATCAAATAATGCAAACTAATTGTCATTAATATAAAATCTAGTAATGCAAACTTATTGTCATTAAAGTAAAATATAGTAATGCAAACTAATTGTCATCAATGTAAAATCTAGTAATGCAAACTAATTGTCATTAATATAAAATCTAGTAATGCAAACTAATTGTCATTAAAGTAAAATCTAGTAATGCAAACTAATTGTTATCAATGTAAATTCTAGTAATGCAAACTAATTGTCATTAATATAAAATCTAGTAATGCAAACTAATTGTCATTAATGTAAAATCTAGTAATGCAAACTAATTGTCATCAATGTAAAGTGTGAATTAAACTAATTATCATTTATGTAAAATCTAAAGATGCAAACTAACTGTCATTAAAGTAAAATCTAGTAATCCATGTCATTATTGTTAAGTCTAGTAATGCAAACTAATTGTCGTTAATGTAAAATCTAATAATGCAAACTAATTGTCATTAATGTAAAATCTAAAGCAAACTAATTGTCTTCAATGTAAAATCTAGTAATGCAAACTAATTGTTATTAATGTAAAATCTAGCAATGCAAACTAATTGTCATTAATGTAAAATCTAATAATTCAAAATAATTGTCATTAATGTAAAATCTAATAATGCAAACTAATTTTCATCAATGTAAAATCAAATAATGCAAACTAATTGTCATTAATGTAAAATCTAGTAATGCAAACTAATTGTCATTAAAGTAAAATCTAGTAATGCAAACTAATTGTCATTAAAGTAAAATCTAGTAATGCAAACTAATTGTCATCAATGTAAAATCTAGTAATGCAAACTAATTGTCATTAATGTAAAATCTAGTAATGCAAACTAATTGTCATCAATGTAAAATCAAATAATGCAAACTAATTGTCATTAATGTAAAATCTAATAATGCAAACTAATTGTCATCAATTTAAAGTCAAATAATGCAAACTAATTGTCATTAATGTAAAATGTAGTAATGAAAACTAATTGTCATTGAAGTAAAATCTAGTAATGCAAACTAATTGTCATCAATGTAAAATCAAATAATGCAAACTAATTGTCATTAATGTGAAATTTAATCATGCAAACTAATTGTCATAATGTAAAATCAAATAATGCAAACTAATTGTCATTAATATAAAATCTAGTAATGCAAACTTATTGTCATTAAAGTAAAATCTAGTAATGCAAACTAATTGTCATCAATGTAAAATCTAGTAATGCAAACTAATTGTCATTAATATAAAATCTAGTAATGCAAACTAATTGTCATTAAAGTAAAATCTAGTAATGCAAACTAATTGTTATCAATGTAAAATCTAGTAATGCAAACTAATTGTCATTAATATAAAATCTAGTAATGCAAACTAATTGTCATTAATGTAAAATCTAGTAATGCAAACTAATTGTCATCAATGTAAAGTGTGAATTAAACTAATTATCATTTATGTAAAATCTAAAGATGCAAACTAACTGTCATTAAAGTAAAATCTAGTAATCCATGTCATTATTGTTAAGTCTAGTAATGCAAACTAATTGTCGTTAATGTAAAATCTAATAATGCAAACTAATTGTCATTAATGTAAAATCTAAAGCAAACTAATTGTCTTCAATGTAAAATCTAGTAATGCAAACTAATTGTTATTAATGTAAAATCTAGCAATGCAAACTAATTGTCATTAATGTAAAATCTAATAATTCAAAATAATTGTCATTAATGTAAAATCTAATAATGCAAACTAATTTTCATCAATGTAAAATCAAATAATGCAAACTAATTGTCATTAATGTAAAATCTAGTAATGCAAACTAATTGTCATTAAAGTAAAATCTAGTAATGCAAACTAATTGTCATTAAAGTAAAATCTAGTAATGCAAACTAATTGTCATCAATGTAAAATCTAGTAATGCAAACTAATTGTCATTAATGTAAAATCTAGTAATGCAAACTAATTGTCATTAATGTAAAATCAAATAATGCAAACTAATTGTCTTTAATGTGAAATTTAATCATGCAAACTAATTGTCATCAATGTAATATCTAGTAATGCAAACTAATCGTCATTAATGTGAAATTTAATCATGCAAACTAATTGTCATTAATGTAAAATCTAGCAATGCAAACTAATTGTCATTAATGTGAAATTTAATCATGCAAACTAATTGTCATCAATGTAATATCTAGTAATGCAAACTAATTGTCATTAATGTAAAATCTAATAATGCAAACTAATTGTCATCAATGTAAAATTGAATAATGCAAACTAATTGTCATTAATATAAAATCTAGTAATGCAAACTAATTGTCATTAAAGGAAAATCTAGTAATGCAAACTAATTGTCATCAATGTAAAATCTAGTAATGCAAACTAATTGCCATTAATAGAAAATCTAAAGATGCAAACTAACTGTCATTAATGTAAAATCTAGAAATCCATGTCATTATTGTAAAATCTAGTAATGCAAACTAATTGTCGTTAATGTAAAATCCTATAATGCACACTAATTGTCATTAATGTAAAATCTAATGCAAACTAATTGTCTTCAATGTAAAATCTAGTAATGCAAACTAATTGTCATTAATGCAAAATCTAGTAATGCAAACTAATTGTCATTAATGTAAAATCTAATATTTCAAACTAATTGTCATTAATGTAAAGTGTGAATTAAACTAATTATCATTAATGTAAAATCTAAAGATGCAAACTAACTGTCATTAAAGTAAAACCTAGTAATCCATGTCATTATTGTTAAGTCTAGTAATGCAAACTAATTGTCATTAATGTAAAATCTAGTAATGCAAACTAATTGTCATTAATGTAAAATCTAATAATTCAAACTGATTGTCATTAATGTAAAATCTAGTAATGCAAACTAATTGTCTTTAAAGTAAAATCTAGTAATGCAAACTAATTGTCATTAATGTAAAATCTAGCAATGCAAACTAATCGTTATTAATGTGAAATTTAATCATCCAAACTAATTGTCATTAATGTAAAATCTAGTTATGCAAACTAATTGTCATTAATGTAAAATCTAGTAATGCAAACTAATTGCCATTAATAGGAAATCTAAAGATGCAAACTAACTGTCATTAATGTAAAATCTAGTAATCCATGTCATTATTGTAAAGTCTAGTAATGCAAACTAATTGTCGTTAATGTAAAATCTAATAATGCAAACTAATTGTCATTAATGTAAAATCTAATGCAAACTAATTGTCTTCAATGTAAAATCTAGTAATGCAAACTAATTGTCATTAATGTAAAATCTAGTAATGCAAACTAATTGTCATTAATGCAAAATCTAATAATTCAAACTAATTGTCATTAATGTAAAATCTAGTAATGCAAACTAATTGTCATTAAAGTAAAATCTAGTAATGCAAACTAATTGTCATTAATGTAAAATCTAGCAATGCAAACTAATCGTCATTAATGTGAAATTTAATCATGCAAACTAATTGTCATTAATGTAAAATCTAGTAATGCAAACTAATTGTCATCTATGTAACATCAAATAATGCAAACTAATTGTCATTAATGTAAAATCAAATAATGCAAACTAATTGTCATTAATGTAAAATCTAGTAATGCAAACTAATTGTCATTAAAGTAAAATCTAGTAATGCAAACTAATTGTCATCAATGTAAAATCTAGTAGTGCAAACTAATTGTCATTAATATAAAATCTAGTAATGCAAACTAATTGTCATTAATGTAAAATCTAGTAATGCAAACTAATTGTGATTAATGTAAAGTGTGAATTAAACTAATTGTCATTAATGGAAAATCTAGTAATGCAAACTAATTGTCATTAAAGTAAAATCTAGTAATGCAAACTAATTGTCATTAAAGTAAAATGTAGGAATGCAAACTAATTGTCATTAATGTAAAATCTAGCAATGCAAACTAATCGTCATTAATGTGAAATTTAATCCTGCAAACTAATTGTCATCATTGCAAAATCTAGTAATGCAAACTAATTGTCATTAATGTAAAATCTAGTAATGCAAACTAATTGTCATTAATGTAAAATCTAATAATGCAAACTAATTGTCATCAATGTAAAATCAAATAATGCAAACTAATTGTCATTAATGTAAAATCTAGTAATGCAAACTAATTGTCATTAAAGTAAAATCTAGTAATGCAAACTAATTGTCATCAATGTAAAATCTAGTAGTGCAAACTAATTGTCATTAATATAAAATCTAGTAATGCAAACTAATTGTCATTAATGTAAAATCTAGTAATGCAAACTAATTGTCATTAATGTAAAGTGTGAATTAAACTAATTGTCATTAATGGAAAATCTAGTAATGCAAACTCATTGTCATTAAAGTAAAATCTAGTAATGTAAACTGATTGTCATCAATGTAAAATCTAGTAATGCAAACTAATTGTCATTAATATAAAATCTGGTAATGCAAACTAATTGTCATCAAAGTAAAATCTAGTAATGCAAACTAATTGTGATTAATGTAAAGTGTGAATTAAACTAATTGTCATTAATGTAAAATCTAGTAATGCAAACTAATTGTCATTAATGTAAAATCTAGTAATGCAAACTAATTGTCATTAAAGTAAAATCTAGTAATGCAAACTGATTGTCATCAACGTAAAATCTAATAATGCAAACTAATTGTCATTAATATAAAATCTAGTAATGCAAACTGATTGTCATTAAAGTAAAATCTAGTAATGCAAACTGATTGTCATTAAAGTAAAATCTAGTAATGCAAACTGATTGTCATTAAAGTAAAATCTAGTAATGCAAACTGGTTGTCATCAACATAAAATCTAATAATGCAAACTAATTGTCATTTATGTAAAATCTAGTAATGCAAACTAATTGTCATTAATGTAAAATCTAGTAATGCAAACTAATTGTCATTATTGTAAAATCTAGTAATGCAAACTAATTGTCATTAATGTAAAATCTAGTAATGCAAACTAGTTGTCATCAATGTAAAGTGTGAATTAAACTAATTGTCATTATTGTAAAATCTAGTAATCCATGTCATTATTGTAAAGTCTAGTAGTGCAAACTAATTGTCGTTAATGTAAAATCTAATAATGCAAACTAATTGTCATTAATGTAAAATCTAGTAATGCAAACTAATTGTCATTTATGTAAAATCTAGTAATGCAAACTAATTGTCATTAATGTAAAATCTAGTAATGCAAACTAATTGTCATTATTGTAAAATCTAGTAATGCAAACTAATTGTCATTAATGTAAAATCTAGTAATGCAAACTAATTGTCATCAATGTAAAGTGTGAATTAAACTAATTGTCATTATTGTAAAATCTAGTAATCCATGTCATTATTGTAAAGTCTAGTAGTGCAAACTAATTGTCGTTAATGTAAAATCTAATAATGCAAACTAATTGTCATTAATGTAAAATCTAATAATGGAAACTAATCGTCATTAATGTAAAATCTAATAATGGAAACTAATTGTCATTAATGTAAAATCTAATAATGCAAACTAACTATCATTAATGTAAAATTTAGTAATGCAAACTAATTGTCATTAATGTAAAATCTAATAATGCAAACTAATTGTCGTTAATGTAAAATCTAATAATGCAAACTAATTGTCATTAATGTAAAATCTAATAATGGAAACTAATCGTCATTAATGTAAAATCTAATAATACAAACTAATTGTCATTAATGTAAAATCTAATAATGCAAACTAATTGTCATTAATGTAAAATCTAGTAATGCAAACTAATTGTCATTAATATAAAATCTAGTAATGCAAAGTAATTGTCATTAATATAAAATCTAGTAATGCAAACTAATCGTCATTAATGTAAAATCTAATAATGCAAACTAATTGTCATTTACGTAAAATCCTGTAATGCAAACTAATCGTCATTAATGTAAAATCTAATAATGCAAACTAATTGTCATGTAAAATCCTGTAATGCAAACTAATCGTCATTAATGTAAAATCTAATCGTGCAAACTAACTATCATTAATGTAAAATTTAGTAATGCAAACTAATTGTCATTAATGTAAAATCTAATAATGCAAACTAATTGCCATCAAATGCAAACTAATTGTCATCAGTGTGGTTTTGGTTCGGCTCTAAAACCGAAACTGTGTAATTGTTAAATCAGTACGGTTTCGGTTTTTTCTACAAAATGTCAGAAACTTATGTTAACACTGTTCAGTTTGCATTGTCAACGACTTAAAACTAAATCCGTAATGGCAACTGATAACTCTGTCGTTAGTATTCATGTATTCAGACTCCAGAGAAACAAACACCATCTAACAGGAGTCACTGTCGCATTAGAAGAATGATCACACGTTCAAAGAAATTTTCGTATGATGTATGACAACTCTTGTCCAATTACACAGCACGGTTACAAAAGTGGGTTGGTTTGTTCTGTCAGAAATTCTCAGAATGACAATCTTGACATGCCTACAAACATCAAAATGAGCAACTTGGGGACTTCGCAAGCGTCTTCATATCTGCACATGTTTGGGTGTATTAATTAACTAACAAAATCGTGAATAAAATCAAGGAAAAATAGTCTTTGTTTTTTTAAATGAATTACTGTGAAAAACAAAACATACTTGTCGCGTGGGTTTACCGGACACATGCTTAGAATTTAATGTTCAATATTGTCACCTCCCTTGAGCATTCATCCAATATATACCACGATGGAATGTCCCCACGCCTATTTATTATTTACCTGCAGAGTGCAGACCATGCGAACCTACGAGGCCTAAAATCCCCTGCACACAATTAAATTGAACATTTTGCCTCATATAATATAGAACTGATTTAGTTTCACAAGCAACAGGTGGAAATTGAAAGTGGAACTCCAACTTCGAAAGGCAAACAGAAAAAGGTACAGTTCAAAACATTACAGATAAAAACCCGTCAGTGTGAATTATGGTTGATCTAAAAATCAAACGAGCACCTTCTGGTGGCGGCCGGGCACGGAATTTAAGCGGAGTGTGTGGGAGTCTGGGTTACCTATGGAAAGTCTAATAATGCAAACTAATTGTCATTAATGTAAAATTTTATAATGCAAACTAATTGTCATCAATGTAAAATCAAATAATGAAAACTAATTGTAATTAAGGTAAAATCTAGTAATGCAAACTAATTGTCATTAATATAAAATCTAGTAATGCAAACTAATTGTCATTAATATAAAATCTAGTAATGCAAACTAATTGTCATTAATATAAAATCTAGTAATGCTAACTAATTGTAATCAATGTAAAATCTAGTAATGCAAACTAATTGTCATTAATGTAAAATCTAGTAATGCAAACTAATCGTCATTAAAGTAAAATCTAATCATACAAACTAATCATCATTAACGTAAAATGTAATAATGCAAACTAATTGTCATTAATGTACAAATCTAATAATGCAAACTAATTGTCATTAAATGAAAATCTAGTAAGGCAAACTAATTGTCATTAAGGTAAAATCAAATAATGGAAACTAATTGTCATTAATGTAAAATCTAATAATGCAAACTAATTGTCATTAATTGAAAATCTAGTAATGCAAACTAATTGTGATTAAGGTAAAATCTAATAATTTAAACTAATTGCCATTAATGTAAAATCTAGTAATGCAAACTAATTGTCATCAATGTAAAATCTAGTAATGCAAACTAATTGTCATTACTGTGAAATCTAATCATGCAAACTAATTGTCATTAATATAAAATCTAGTAATGCTAACTAATTGTCATCAATGTAAAATCAAATAATGCAAACTAATTGTCATCAATGTAAAATCTAGTAATGCAAACTAATTGTCATTTCTGTGAAATCTAATCATGCAAACTAATTGTCATTAATATAAAATCTAGTAATGCAAACTAATTGTCATAATGTAAAATCTTGTAATGCAAACTAATCATCATTAAAGTAAAATCTAATCATGCAAACTAATTGTCATTAACGTAAAATGTAATAATGAAAACTAATTGTCATTAATGTAAAATCTAATGATGCAAACTAATTGTCATTAATGTAAAATCTAGTAATGCAAACTAATTGTCATTAAAGTAAAATCTAGTAATGCAAACTAATTGTCATTAAAGTAAAATCTAGTAATGCAAACTAATTGTCTTCAATGTAAAATCTAGTAATGCAAACTAATTGTCATTAATGCAAAATCTAGTAATGCAAACTAATTGTCATTAATGTAAAATCTAATATTTCAAACTAATTGTCATTAATGTAAAGTGTGAATTAAACTAATTATCATTAATGTAAAATCTAAAGATGCAAACTAACTGTCATTAAAGTAAAACCTAGTAATCCATGTCATTATTGTTAAGTCTAGTAATGCAAACTAATTGTCATTAATGTAAAATCTAGTAATGCAAACTAATTGTCATTAATGTAAAATCTAATAATTCAAACTAATTGTCATTAATGTAAAATCTAGTAATGCAAACTAATTGTCTTTAAAGTAAAATCTAGTAATGCAAACTAATTGTCATTAATGTAAAATCTAGCAATGCAAACTAATCGTTATTAATGTGAAATTTAATCATCCAAACTAATTGTCATTAATGTAAAATCTAGTTATGCAAACTAATTGTCATTAATGTAAAATCTAGTAATGCAAACTAATTGCCATTAATAGGAAATCTAAAGATGCAAACTAACTGTCATTAATGTAAAATCTAGTAATCCATGTCATTATTGTAAAGTCTAGTAATGCAAACTAATTATACCCCCGCTTCGAAGAAGTGGGGGCTATATAGGAATCGCCCTGTACGTCCGTACGTCCGTACGTCCGTCCGTCCGTCCGTCCGTCCGTCCGTCTGTCTGTCCGTCCGTACGTCCGTCCGTACGTCTTTCCGGACATGAAATTCTTGTGCGCGCAACTCCTCCTACATTTATCAATCAATTTGGACAAAACTTTTCAGACATCATCACTACTAAGTGAACATGCGCATATTCCAAGATTTTTGATCTGCGACAATTTTAACCAGGTTATCTCCCTTTGACTTAGATTTATTATGTCTTTCCGTTCAAACAAATTCTTGTGTGTGCAACTACTCCTACATTAATGAACCGATTTTGATGAAACCTTTCAAACATCATCTCTACTAAGTGAACATGTGCATATTCCAAACTTTTTGATCTGCGACAATTTTAACCAGGTTATCTCTCTTGAACTTTGATTTAATATGGGTTTCTGCATGAAATTCTTGTGTGCGCAACTCCTCCTACATTTATCAATCAATTTGGACGAAAGTTTACAGACATCATCACTACTAAGTGAACATGCGCATATTCCAAAATTTTTCAGCTGTGGCAATTTTAACTAGGTTATATCCCTTTAACTTAGATTTATTATGGGTTTCTACATGAAATTCTTGTGCGTGCAACTCCTCCTACATTTATCAATCAATTTGGACAAAACTTTTCAGACATCATCACTACTAAGTGAACATGCGCATATTCCAAGATTTTTGACCTGCGACAGTTTTAACCAGGTTATCTCCCTTTGACTTAGATTTATTATGTCTTTCCGTTCGAACAAATTCTTGTGTGCGCAACTCCTCCTACATTAATGAACCGATTTTGATGAAACCTTTCAAACATCATCTCTACCAAGTGAACATGTGCACATTCCAAACTTTTTGATCTGCGACAATTTTAACCAGGTTATCTCTCTTGAACTTTGATTTAATATGGGTTTCTGCATGAAATTCTTGTGTGCGCAACTCCTCCTACATTTATCAATCAGTTTGGACGAAAGTTTACAGACATCATCACTACTAAGTGAACATGCGCATATTCCAAAATTTTTCAGCTGTGGCAATTTTAACTAGGTTATCTCCCTTTAACTTAGTTTTATTATGGGTTTCTACATGAAATTCTTGTGCATGCAACTCCTCCTACATTTATCAATCAATTTGGACAAAACTTTTCAGACATCATCACTACTAAGTCAACATGCGCATATTCCAAGATTTTTGATCTGCGACAATTTTAACCAGGTTATCTCCCTTTGACTTAGATTTATTATGTCTTTCCGTTCGAACAAATTCTTGTGTGCGCAACTCCTCCTACATTAATGAACCGATTTTGATGAAACCTTTCAAACATCATCTCTACTAAGTGAACATGTGCACATTCCAAACTTTTTGATCTGCGACAATTTTAACCAGGTTATCTCTCTTGAACTTTGATTTAATATGGGTTTCTGCATGAAATTCTTGTGTGCGCAACTCCTCCTACATTTATCAATCAGTTTGGACGAAAGTTTACAGACATCATCACTACTAAGTGAACATGCGCATATTCCAAAATTTTTCAGCTGTGGCAATTTTAACTAGGTTATCTCCCTTTAACTTAGATTTATTATGGGTTTCTACATGAAATTCTTGTGCATGCAACTCCTCCTACATTTATCAATCAATTTGGACAAAACTTTTCAGACATCATCACTACTAAGTGAACATGCGCATATTCCAAGATTTTTGATCTGCGACAATTTTAACCAGGTTATCTCTGTTTGACTTAGATTTATTATGTCTTTCCGTTCGAACAAATTCTTGTGTGCGCAACTCCTCCTACATTAATGAACCGATTTTGATGAAACCTTTCAAACATCATCTCTACTAAGTGAACATGTGCATATTCCAAACTTTTTGATCTGCGACAATTTTAACCAGGTTATCTCTCTTGAACTTTGATTTAATATGGGTTTCTGCATGAAATTCTTGTGTGCGCAACTCCTCCTACATTTATCAATCAATTTTGACGAAACCTTTCAAACATTATCACAACTAAGTGAACATACGCATATTCCCAAATTTTTGATCTGCGACAATTTTAACCAGGTTATCTCCCTTTAACTTGGATTTATGATGGGTTTTCAAATGGGATTCTTGTGTGTGCAACTCCTCCTACATTAATGAACCGATTTTGAATACATGTTGCACATTGTAAATGTGTTTTTCCAAATGTAAACCATATATGTGTGGGCTCTTTAAGTATTCAGTGCTGTTCTGTGGAAGGCCACATGCAAATACAAATTTCAACAACAAAAAATGATCTTTATGTATACATTTCCTTATGGCCTTCGCCTACATGATCAGAAGTGCATTCCTCTAAAAACCCAAAGCGGGGGTATTAATCACCTTCAGTGATAGTTCTAGTTGTCGTTAATGTAAAATCTAATAATGCAAACTAATTGTCATTAATGTAAAATCTAATGCAAACTAATTGTCTTCAATGTAAAATCTAGTAATGCAAACTAATTGTCATTAATGTAAAATCTAATAATTCAAACTAATTGTCATTAATGTAAAATCTAGTAATGCAAACTAATTGTCATTAAAGTAAAATCTAGTAATGCAAACTAATTGTCATTAATGTAAAATCTAGCAATGCAAACTAATCGTCATTAATGTGAAATTTAATCATGCAAACTAATTGTCATTAATGTAAAATCTAGTAATGCAAACTAATTGTCATCTATGTAACATCAAATAATGCAAACTAATTGTCATTAATGTAAAATCAAATAATGCAAACTAATTGTCATTAATGTAAAATCTAGTAATGCAAACTAATTGTGATTAAAGTAAAATCTAGTAATGCAAACTAATTGTCATCAATGTAAAATCTAGTAGTGCAAACTAATTGTCATTAATATAAAATCTAGTAATGCAAACTAATTGTCATTAATGTAAAATCTAGTAATGCAAACTAATTGTGATTAATGTAAAGTGTGAATTAAACTAATTGTCATTAATGGAAAATCTAGTAATGCAAACTAATTGTCATTAAAGTAAAATCTAGTAATGCAAACTAATTGTCATTAAAGTAAAATCTAGTAATGCAAACTAATTGTCATTAATGTAAAATCTAGCAATGCAAACTAATCGTCATTAATGTGAAATTTAATCCTGCAAACTAATTGTCATCATTGTAAAATCTAGTAATGCAAACTAATTGTCATTAATGTAAAATCTAGTAATGCAAACTAATTGTCATTAATGTAAAATCTAATAATGCAAACTAATTGTCATCAATGTAAAATCAAATAATGCAAACTAATTGTCATTAATGTAAAATCTAGTAATGCAAACTAATTGTCATTAAAGTAAAATCTAGTAATGCAAACTAATTGTCATCAATGTAAAATCTAGTAGTGCAAACTAATTGTCATTAATATAAAATCTAGTAATGCAAACTAATTGTCATTAATGTAAAATCTAGTAATGCAAACTAATTGTCATTAATGTAAAGTGTGAATTAAACTAATTGTCATTAATGGAAAATCTAGTAATGCAAACTAATTGTCATTAAAGTAAAATCTAGTAATGTAAACTGATTGTCATCAATGTAAAATCTAGTAATGCAAACTAATTGTCATTAATATAAAATCTGGTAATGCAAACTAATTGTCATCAAAGTAAAATCTAGTAATGCAAACTAATTGTGATTAATGTAAAGTGTGAATTAAACTAATTGTCATTAATGTAAAATCTAGTAATGCAAACTGATTGTCATTAATGTAAAATCTAGTAATGCAAACTAATTGTCATTAAAGTAAAATCTAGTAATGCAAACTGATTGTCATCAACGTAAAATCTAATAATGCAAACTAATTGTCATTAATATAAAATCTAGTAATGCAAACTGATTGTCATTAAAGTAAAATCTAGTAATGCAAACTGATTGTCATTAAAGAAAAATCTAGTAATGCAAACTGATTGTCATTAAAGTAAAATCTAGTAATGCAAACTGTTTGTCATCAACGTAAAATCTAATAATGCAAACTAATTGTCATTTATGTAAAATCTAGTAATGCAAACTAATTGTCATTAATGTAAAATCTAGTAATGCAAACTAATTGTCATTATTGTAAAATCTAGTAATGCAAACTAATTGTCATTAATGTAAAATCTAGTAATGCAAACTAATTGTCATCAATGTAAAGTGTGAATTAAACTAATTGTCATTATTGTAAAATCTAGTAATCCATGTCATTATTGTAAAGTCTAGTAGTGCAAACTAATTGTCGTTAATGTAAAATCTAATAATGCAAACTAATTGTCATTAATGTAAAATCTAGTAATGCAAACTAATTGTCATTTGTGTAAAATCTAGTAATGCAAACTAATTGTCATTAATGTAAAATCTAGTAATGCAAACTAATTGTCATTATTGTAAAATCTAGTAATGCAAACTAATTGTCATTAATGTAAAATCTAGTAATGCAAACTAATTGTCATCAATGTAAAGTGTGAATTAAACTAATTGTCATTATTGTAAAATCTAGTAATCCATGTCATTATTGTAAAGTCTAGTAGTGCAAACTAATTGTCGTTAATGTAAAATCTAATAATGCAAACTAATTGTCATCAATGTAAAATCTAATAATGGAAACTAATCGTCATTAATGTAAAATCTAATAATGGAAACTAATTGTCATTAATGTAAAATCTAATAATGCAAACTAACTATCATTAATGTAAAATTTAGTAATGCAAACTAATTGTCATTAATGTAAAATCTAATAATGCAAACTAATTGTCGTTAATGTAAAATCTAATAATGCAAACTAATTGTCATTAATGTAAAATCTAATAATGGAAACTAATCGTCATTAATGTAAAATCTAATAATACAAACTAATTGTCATTAATGTAAAATCTAATAATGCAAACTAATTGTCATTAATGTAAAATCTAGTAATGCAAACTAATTGTCATTAATATAAAATCTAGTAATGCAAACTAATTGTCATTAATATAAAATCTAGTAATGCAAACTAATCGTCATTAATGTAAAATCTAATAATGCAAACTAATTGTCATTTACGTAAAATCCTGTAATGCAAACTAATCGTCATTAATGTAAAATCTAATAATGCAAACTAATTGTCATTTATGTAAAATCCTGTAATGCAAACTAATCGTCATTAATGTAAAATCTAATCGTGCAAACTAACTATCATTAATGTAAAATTTAGTAATGCAAACTAATTGTCATTAATGTAAAATCTAATAATGCAAACTAATTGCCATCAAATGCAAACTAATTGTCATCAGTGTGGTTTTGGTTCGGCTCTAAAACCGAAACCGTGTAATTGTTAAATCCGTACGGTTTCGGTTTTTTCTACAAAATGTCAGAAACTTATGTTAACACTGTTCAGTTTGCATTGTCAACGACTTAAAACTAAATCCGTAATGGCAACTGATAACTCTGTCGTTAGTATTCATGTATTCAGACTCCAGAGAAACAAACACCATCTAACAGGAGTCACTGTGGCATTAGAAGAATGATCACACGTTCCAAGAAATTTTCGTATGATGTATGACAACTCTTGTCCAATTACACAGCACGGTTACAAAAGTGGGTTGGTTTGTTCTGTCAGAAATTCTCAGAATGACAATCTTGACATGCCTACAAACATCAAAATGAGCAACTTGGGGACTTCGCAAGCGTCTTCATATCTGCACATGTTTGGGTGTATTAATTAACTAACAAAATCGTGAATAAAATCAAGGAAAAATAGTCTTTGTTTTTTTAAATGAATTACTGTGAAAAACAAAACATACTTGTCGCGTGGGTTTACCGGACACATGCTTAGAATTTAATGTTCAACATTGTCACCTCCCTTGAGCATTCATCCAATATATACCACGATGGAATGTCCCCACGCCTATTTATTATTTACCTGCAGAGTGCAGACCATGCGAACCTACGAGGCCTAAAATCCCCTGCACACAATTAAATTGAACATTTTGCCTCATAAAATATAGAACTGATTTAGTTTCACAAGCAACAGGTGGAAATTGAAAGTGGAACTCCAACTTCGAAAGGCAAACAGAAAAAGGTACAGTTCAAAACATTACAGATAAAAACCCGTCAGTGTGAATTATGGTTGATCTAAAAATCAAACGAGCACCTTCTGGTGGCGGCCGGGCACGGAATTTAAGCGGAGTGTGTGGGAGTCTGGGTTACCTATGGAAAGTCTAATAATGCAAACTAATTGTCATTAATGTAAAATTTTATAATGCAAACTAATTGTCATCAATGTAAAATCAAATAATGCAAACTAATTGTAATTAAGGTAAAATCTAGTAATGCAAACTAATTGTCATTACTATAAAATCTAGTAATGCAAACTAATTGTCATTAATATAAAATCTAGTAATGCTAACTAATTGTAATCAATGTAAAATCTAGTAATGCAAACTGTCATTAATGTAAAATCTAGTAATGCAAACTAATCGTCATTAAAGTAAAATCTAATCATACAAACTAATCATCATTAACGTAAAATGTAATAATGCAAACTAATTGTCATTAATGTACAAATCTAATAATGCAAACTAATTGTCATTAAATGAAAATCTAGTAAGGCAAACTAATTGTCATTAAGGTAAAATCAAATAATGGAAACTAATTGTCATTAATGTAAAATCTAATAATGCAAACTAATTGTCATTAATTGAAAATCTAGTAATGCAAACTAATTGTCATTAAGGTAAAATCTAATAATTTAAACTAATTGCCATTAATGTAAAATCTAGTAATGCAAACTAATTGTCATCAATGTAAAATCTAGTAATGCAAACTAATTGTCATTACTGTGAAATCTAATCATGCAAACTAATTGTCATTAATATAAAATCTAGTAATGCTAACTAATTGTCATCAATGTAAAATCAAATAATGCAAACTAATTGTCATTTACGTAAAATCCTGTAATGCAAACTAATTGTCATTAATGTAAAATCTAATAATGCAAACTAATTGTCATCAATGTAAAATTGAATAATGCAAACTAATTGTCATTAATATAAAATCTAGTAATGCAAACTAATTGTCATTAAAGGAAAATCTAGTAATGCAAACTAATTGTCATCAATGTAAAATCTAGTAATGCAAACTAATTGCCATTAATAGAAAATCTAAAGATGCAAACTAACTGTCATTAATGTAAAATCTAGAAATCCATGTCATTATTGTAAAATCTAGTAATGCAAACTAATTGTCGTTAATGTAAAATCCTATAATGCACACTAATTGTCATTAATGTAAAATCTAATGCAAACTAATTGTCTTCAATGTAAAATCTAGTAATGCAAACTAATTGTCATTAATGCAAAATCTAGTAATGAAAACTAATTGTCATTAATGTAAAATCTAATATTTCAAACTAATTGTCATTAATGTAAATTGTGAATTAAACTAATTATCATTAATGTAAAATCTAAAGATGCAAACTAACTGTCATTAAAGTAAAACCTATTAATCCATGTCATTATTGTTAAGTCTAGTAATGCAAACTAATTGTCATTAATGTAAAATCTAGTAATGCAAACTAATTGTCATTAATGTAAAATCTAATAATTCAAACTAATTGTCATTAATGTAAAATCTAGTAATGCAAACTAATTGTCTTTAAAGTAAAATCTAGTAATGCAAACTAATTGTCATTAATGTAAAATCTAGCAATGCAAACTAATGGTTATTAATGTGAAATTTAATCATCCAAACTAATTGTCATTAATGTAAAATCTAGTTATGCAAACTAATTGTCATTAATGTAAAATCTAGTAATGCAAACTAATTGCCATTAATAGGAAATCTAAAGATGCAAACTAACTGTCATTAATGTAAAATCTAGTAATCCATGTCATTATTGTAAAGTCTAGTAATGCAAACTAATTGTCGTTAATGTAAAATCTAATAATGCAAACTAATTGTCATTAATGTAAAATCTAATGCAAACTAATTGTCTTCAATGTAAAATCTAGTAATGCAAACTAATTGTCATTAATGTAAAATCTAGTAATGCAAACTAATTGTCATTAATGTAAAATCTAATAATTCAAACTAATTGTCATTAATGTAAAATCTAGCAATGCAAACTAATCGTCATTAATGTGAAATTTAATCATGCAAACTAATTGTCATTAATGTAAAATCTAGTAATGCAAACTAATTGTCATCTATGTAACATCAAATAATGCAAACTAATTGTCATTAATGTAAAATCAAATAATGCAAACTAATTGTCATTAATGTAAAATCTAGTAATGCAAACTAATTGTGATTAAAGTAAAATCTAGTAATGCAAACTAATTGTCATCAATGTAAAATCTAGTAGTGCAAACTAATTGTCATTAATATAAAATCTAGTAATGCAAACTAATTGTCATTAATGTAAAATCTAGTAATGCAAACTAATTGTGATTAATGTAAAGTGTGAATTAAACTAATTGTCATTAATGGAAAATCTAGTAATGCAAACTAATTGTCATTAAAGTAAAATCTAGTAATGCAAACTAATTGTCATTAAAGTAAAATCTAGTAATGCAAACTAATTGTCATTAATGTAAAATCTAGCAATGCCAACTAATCGTCATTAATGTGAAATTTAATCCTGCAAACTAATTGTCATCATTGTAAAATCTAGTAATGCAAACTAATTGTCATTAATGTAAAATCTAGTAATGCAAACTAATTGTCATTAATGTAAAAGCTAATAATGCAAACTAATTGTCATCAATGTAAAATCAAATAATGCAAACTAATTGTCATTAATGTAAAATCTAGTAATGCAAACTAATTGTCATTAAAGTAAAATCTAGTAATGCAAACTAATTGTCATCAATGTAAAATCTAGTAGTGCAAACTAATTGTCATTAATATAAAATCTAGTAATGCAAACTAATTGTCATTAATGTAAAATCTAGTAATGCAAACTAATTGTCATTAATGTAAAGTGTGAATGAAACTAATTGTCATTAATGGAAAATCTAGTAATGCAAACTAATTGTCATTAAAGTAAAATCTAGTAATGTAAACTGATTGTCATCAACGTAAAATCTAATAATGCAAACTAATTGTCATCAATGTAAAATCTAGTAATGCAAACTAATTGTCATTAATATAAAATCTGGTTATGCAAACTAATTGTCATCAAAGTAAAATCTAATAATGCAAACTAATTGTCATTAATGTAAAATCTAATAATGCAAACTAATTGTCATTAATGCAAAATCTGGTAATGCAAACTAGTTGTCATTAAAGTAAAATCTAGTAATGCAAACTGATTGTCATCAACATAAAATCTAATAATGCAAACTAATTGTCATTTATGTAAAATCTAGTAATGCAAACTAATTGTCATTAATGTAAAATCTAGTAATGCAAACTAATTGTCATTATTGTAAAATCTAGTAATGCAAACTAATTGTCATTAATGTAAAATCTAGTAATGCAAACTAATTGTCATCAATGTAAAGTGTGAATTAAACTAATTGTCATTATTGTAAAATCTAGTAATCCATGTCATTATTGTAAAGTCTAGTAGTGCAAACTAATTGTCGTTAATGTAAAATCTAATAATGCAAACTAATTGTCATTAATGTAAAATCTAGTAATGCAAACTAATTGTTATTTATGTAAAATCTAGTAATGCAAACTAATTGTCATTAATGTAAAATCTAGTAATGCAAACTAATTGTCATTATTGTAAAATCTAGTAATGCAAACTAATTGTCATTAATGTAAAATCTAGTAATGCAAACTAATTGTCATCAATGTAAAGTGTGAATTAAACTAATTGTCATTATTGTAAAATCTAGTAATCCATGTCATTATTGTAAAGTCTAGTAGTGGAAACTAATTGTCATTAATGTAAAATCTAGTAATGCAAACTAATTGTCATTAATATAAAATCTAGTAATGCAAACTAATCGTCATTAATGTAAAATCTAGTAATGCAAACTAATTGTCATCAATGTAAAGTGTGAATTAAACTAATTGTCATTATTGTAAAATCTAGTAATCCATGTCATTATTGTAAAATCTAGTAGTGCAAACTAATTGTCATTAATATAAAATCTAGTAATGCAAACTAATTGTCATTAATGTAAAATCTAGTAATGCAAACTAACTATCATTAATGTAAAATCTAGTAATGCAAACTAATTGTCATTAATATAAAATCTAGTAATGCAAACTAATTGTCATTAATATAAAATCTAGTAATGCAAACTACTCGTCATTAATGTAAAATCTAATCGTGCAAACTAACTATCATTAATGTAAAATTTAGTAATGCAAACTAATTGTCATTAATATAAAATCTAGTAATGCAAACTAATTGTCATTAATGTAAAATCTAATCGTGCAAACTAACTATCATTAATGTAAAATTTAGTAATGCAAACTAACTATCATTAATGTAAAATTTAGTAATGCAAACTAATTGTCATTAATGTAAAATCTAGTAATGCAAACTAATTGTCATTAATGTAAAATCTAATAATGCAAACTAATTGCCATCAAATGCAAACTAATTGTCATCAGTGTGGTTTTGGTTCGGCTCTAAAACCGAAACCGTGTAATTGTTAAATCAGTACGGTTTCGGTTTTTTCTACAAAATGTCAGAAACTTATGTTAACACTGTTCAGTTTGCATTGTCAACGACTTAAAACTAAATCCGTAATGGCAACTGATAACTCTGTCGTTAGTATTCATGTATTCAGACTCCAGAGAAACAAACACCATCTAACAGGAGTCACTGTGGCATTAGAAGAATGATCACACGTTCCAAGAAATTTTCGTATGATGTATGACAACTCTTGTCCAATTACACAGCACGGTTACAAAAGTGGGTTGGTTTGTTCTGTCAGAAATTCTCAGAATGACAATCTTGACATGCCTACAAACATCAAAATGAGCAACTTGGGGACTTCGCAAGCGTCTTCATATCTGCACATGTTTGGGTGTATTAATTAACTAACAAAATCGTGAATAAAATCAAGGAAAAATAGTCTTTGTTTTTTTAAATGAATTACTGTGAAAAACAAAACATACTTGTCGCGTGGGTTTACGGGACACATGCTTAGAATTTAATGTTCAACATTGTCACCTCCCTTGAGCATTCATCCAATATATACCACGATGGAATGTCCCCACGCCTATTTATTATTTACCTGCAGAGTGCAGACCATGCGAACCTACGAGGCCTAAAATCCCCTGCACACAATTAAATTGAACATTTTGCCTCATATAATATAGAACTGATTTAGTTTCACAAGCAACAGGTGGAAATTGAAAGTGGAACCCCAACTTCGAAAGGCAAACAGAAAAAGGTACAGTTCAAAACATTACAGATAAAAACCCGTCAGTGTGAATTATGGTTGATCTAAAAATCAAACGAGCACCTTCTGGTGGCGGCCGGGCACGGAATTTAAGCGGAGTGTGTGGGAGTCTGGGTTACCTATGGAAAGTCTAATAATGCAAACTAATTGTCATTAATGTAAAATTTTATAATGCAAACTAATTGTCATCAATGTAAAATCAAATAATGCAAACTAATTGTAATTAAGGTAAAATCTAGTAATGCAAACTAATTGTCATTAATATAAAATCTAGTAATGCAAACTAATTGTCATTAATATAAAATCTAGTAATGCTAACTAAATGTAATCAATGTAAAATCTAGTAATGCAAACTAATTGTCATTAATGTAAAATCTAGTAATGCAAACTAATCGTCATTAAAGTAAAATCTAATCATACAAACTAATCATCATTAACGTAAAATGTAATAATGCAAACTAATTGTCATTAATGTACAAATCTAATAATGCAAACTAATTGTCATTAAATGAAAATCTAGTAAGGCAAACTAATTGTCATTAAGGTCAAATCAAATAATGGAAACTAATTGTCATTAATGTAAAATCTAATAATGCAAACTAATTGTCATTAATTGAAAATCTAGTAATGCAAACTAATTGTCATTAAGGTAAAATCTAATAATTTAAACTAATTGCCATTAATGTAAAATCTAGTAATGCAAACTAATTGTCATCAATGTAAAATCTAGTAATGCAAACTAATTGTCATTACTGTGAAATCTAATCATGCAAACTAATTGTCATTAATATAAAATCTAGTAATGCTAACTAATTGTCATCAATGTAAAATCAAATAATGCAAACTAATTGTCATCAATGTAAAATCTAGTAATGCAAACTAATTGTCATTACTGTGAAATCTAATCATGCAAACTAATTGTCATTAATATAAAATCTAGTAATGCAAACTAATTGTCATAATGTAAAATCTTGTAATGCAAACTAATCATCATTAAAGTAAAATCTAATCATGCAAACTAATCGTCATTAACGTAAAATGTAATAATGCAAACTAATTGTCATTAATGTAAAATCTAATGATGCAAACTAATTGTCATTAATGTAAAATCTAGTAATGCAAACTAATTGTCATTAAAGTAAAATCTAGTAATGCAAACTAATTGTCATTAAAGTAAAATCTAGTAATGCAAACTAATTGTCATCAATGTAAAATCTAGTAATGCAAACTAATTGTCATTAATGTAAAATCTAGTAATGCAAACTAATTGTCATTAATGTAAAATCAAATAATGCAAACTAATTGTCTTTAATGTGAAATTTAATCATGCAAACTAATTGTCATCAATGTAATATCTAGTAATGCAAACTAATCGTCATTAATGTGAAATTTAATCATGCAAACTAATTGTCATTAATGTAAAATCTAGCAATGCAAACTAATTGTCATTAATGTGAAATTTAATCATGCAAACTAATTGTCATCAATGTAATATCTAGTAATGCAAACTAATTGTCATTGATGTAAAATCTAATAATGCAAACTAATTGTCATCAATGTAAAAATGAATAATGCAAACTAATTGTCATTAATATAAAATCTAGTAATGCAAACTAATTGTCATTAAAGGAAAATCTAGTAATGCAAACTAATTGTCATCAATGTAAAATCTAGTAATGCAAACTAATTGCCATTAATAGAAAATCTAAAGATGCAAACTAACTGTCATTAATGTAAAATCTAGAAATTCATGTCATTATTGTAAAATCTAGTAATGCAAACTAATTGTCGTTAATGTAAAATCCTATAATGCACACTAATTGTCATTAATGTAAAATCTAATGCAAACTAATTGTCGTCAATGTAAAATCTAGTAATGCAAACTAATTGTCATTAATGCAAAATCTAGTAATGCAAACTAATTGTCATTAATGTAAAATCTAATATTTCAAACTAATTGTCATTAATGTAAAGTGTGAATTAAACTAATTATCATTAATGTAAAATCTAAAGATGCAAACTAACTGTCATTAAAGTAAAACCTAGTAATCCATGTCATTATTGTTAAGTCTAGTAATGCAAACTAATTGTCATTAATGTAAAATCTAGTAATGCAAACTAATTGTCATTAATGTAAAATCTAATAACTCAAACTAATTGTCATTAATGTAAAATCTAGTAATGCAAACTAATTGTCTTTAAAGTAAAATCTAGTAATGCAAACTAATTGTCATTAATGTAAAATGTAGCAATGCAAACTAATCGTTATTAATGTGAAATTTAATCATCCAAACTAATTGTCATTAATGTAAAATCTAGTTATGCAAACTAATTGTCATTAATGTAAAATCTAGTAATGCAAACTAATTGCCATTAATAGGAAATCTAAAGATGCAAACTAACTGTCATTAATGTAAAATCTAGTAATCCATGTCATTATTGTAAAGTCTAGTAATGCAAACTAATTGTCGTTAATGTAAAATCTAATAATGCAAACTAATTGTCATTAATGTAAAATCTAATGCAAACTAATTGTCTTCAATGTAAAATCTAGTAATGCAAACTAATTGTCATTAATGTAAAATCTAGTAATGCAAACTAATTGTCATTAATGTAAAATCTAATAATTCAAACTAATTGTCATTAATGTAAAATCTAGCAATGCAAACTAATCGTCATTAATGTGAAATTTAATCATGCAAACTAATTGTCATTAATGTAAAATCTAGTAATGCAAACTAATTGTCATCTATGTAACATCAAATAATGCAAACTAATTGTCATTAATGTAAAATCAAATAATGCAAACTAATTGTCATTAATGTAAAATCTAGTAATGCAAACTAATTGTGATTAAAGTAAAATCTAGTAATGCAAACTAATTGTCATCAATGTAAAATCTAGTAGTGCAAACTAATTGTCATTAATATAAAATCTAGTAATGCAAACTAATTGTCATTAATGTAAAATCTAGTAATGCAAACTAATTGTGATTAATGTAAAGTGTGAATTAAACTAATTGTCATTAATGGAAAATCTAGTAATGCAAACTAATTGTCATTAAAGTAAAATCTAGTAATGCAAACTAATTGTCATTAAAGTAAAATCTAGTAATGCAAACTAATTGTCATTAATGTAAAATCTAGCAATGCAAACTAATCGTCATTAATGTGAAATTTAATCCTGCAAACTAATTGTCATCATTGTAAAATCTAGTAATGCAAACTAATTGTCATTAATGTAAAATCTAGTAATGCAAACTAATTGTCATTAATGTAAAAGCTAATAATGCAAACTAATTGTCATCAATGTAAAATCAAATAATGCAAACTAATTGTCATTAATGTAAAATCTAGTAATGCAAACTAATTGTCATTAAAGTAAAATCTAGTAATGCAAACTAATTGTCATCAATGTAAAATCTAGTAGTGCAAACTAATTGTCATTAATATAAAATCTAGTAATGCAAACTAATTGTCATTAATGTAAAATCTAGTAATGCAAACTAATTGTCATTAATGTAAAGTGTGAATGAAACTAATTGTCATTAATGGAAAATCTAGTAATGCAAACTAATTGTCATTAAAGTAAAATCTAGTAATGTAAACTGATTGTCATCAACGTAAAATCTAATAATGCAAACTAATTGTCATCAATGTAAAATCTAGTAATGCAAACTAATTGTCATTAATATAAAATCTGGTAATGCAAACTAATTGTCATCAAAGTAAAATCTAATAATGCAAACTAATTGCCATTAATGTAAAATCTAATAATGCAAACTAATTGTCATTAATGCAAAATCTGGTAATGCAAACTAGTTGTCATTAAAGTAAAATCTAGTAATGCAAACTGATTGTCATCAACATAAAATCTAATAATGCAAACTAATTGTCATTTATGTAAAATCTAGTAATGCAAACTAATTGTCATTAATGTAAAATCTAGTAATGCAAACTAATTGTCATTATTGTAAAATCTAGTAATGCAAACTAATTGTCATTAATGTAAAATCTAGTAATGCAAACTAATTGTCATCAATGTAAAGTGTGAATTAAACTAATTGTCATTATTGTAAAATCTAGTAATCCATGTCATTATTGTAAAGTCTAGTAGTGCAAACTAATTGTCGTTAATGTAAAATCTAATAATGCAAACTAATTGTCATTAATGTAAAATCTAGTAATGCAAACTAATTGTTATTTATGTAAAATCTAGTAATGCAAACTAATTGTCATTAATGTAAAATCTAGTAATGCAAACTAATTGTCATTATTGTAAAATCTAGTAATGCAAACTAATTGTCATTAATGTAAAATCTAGTAATGCAAACTAATTGTCATCAATGTAAAGTGTGAATTAAACTAATTGTCATTATTGTAAAATCGAGTAATCCATGTCATTATTGTAAAGTCTAGTTGTGCAAACTAATTGTCATTAATGTAAAATCTAGTAATGCAAATTAATTGTCATTAATATAAAATCTAGTAATGCAAACTAATCGTCATTAATGTAAAATCTAGTAATGCAAACTAATTGTCATCAATGTAAAGTGTGAATTAAACTAATTGTCATTATTGTAAAATCTAGTAATCCATGTCATTATTGTAAAATCTAGTAGTGCAAACTAATTGTCATTAATATAAAATCTAGTAATGCAAACTAATTGTCATTAATGTAAAATCTAGTAATGCAAACTAACTATCATTAATGTAAAATCTAGTAATGCAAACTAATTGTCATTAATATAAAATCTAGTAATGCAAACTAATTGTCATTAATATAAAATCTAGTAATGCAAACTAATCGTCATTAATGTAAAATCTAATCGTGCAAACTAACTATCATTAATGTAAAATTTAGTAATGCAAACTAATTGTCATTAATATAAAATCTAGTAATGCAAACTAATTGTCTTTAATGTAAAATCTAATCGTGCAAACTAACTATCATTAATGTAAAATTTAGTAATGCAAACTAACTATCATTAATGTAAAATTTAGTTATGCAAACTAATTGTCATTAATGTAAAATCTAGTAATGCAAACTAATTGTCATTAATGTAAAATCTAATAATGCAAACTAATTGCCATCAAATGCAAACTAATTGTCATCAGTGTGGTTTTGGTTCGGCTCTAAAACCGAAACCGTGTAATTGTTAAATCAGTACGGTTTCGGTTTTTTCTACAAAATGTCAGAAACTTATGTTAACACTGTTCAGTTTGCATTGTCAACGACTTAAAACTAAATCCGTAATGGCAACTGATAACTCTGTCGTTAGTATTCATGTATTCAGACTCCAGAGAAACAAACACCATCTAACAGGAGTCACTGTGGCATTAGAAGAATGATCACACGTTCCAAGAAATTTTCGTATGATGTATGACAACTCTTGTCCAATTACACAGCACGGTTACAAAAGTGGGTTGGTTTGTTCTGTCAGAAATTCTCAGAATGACAATCTTGACATGCCTACAAACATCAAAATGAGCAACTTGGGGACTTCGCAAGCGTCTTCATATCTGCACATGTTTGGGTGTATTAATTAACTAACAAAATCGTGAATAAAATCAAGGAAAAATAGTCTTTGTTTTTTTAAATGAATTACTGTGAAAAACAAAACATACTTGTCGCGTGGGTTTACCGGACACATGCTTAGAATTTAATGTTCAACATTGTCACCTCCCTTGAGCATTCATCCAATATATACCACGATGGAATGTCCCCACGCCTATTTATTATTTACCTGCAGAGTGCAGACCATGCGAACCTACGAGGCCTAAAATCCCCTGCACACAATTAAATTGAACATTTTGCCTCATATAATATAGAACTGATTTAGTTTCACAAGCAACAGGTGGAAATTGAAAGTGGAACCCCAACTTCGAAAGGCAAACAGAAAAAGGTACAGTTCAAAACATTACAGATAAAAACCCGTCAGTGTGAATTATGGTTGATCTAAAAATCAAACGAGCACCTTCTGGTGGCGGCCGGGCACGGAATTTAAGCGGAGTGTGTGGGAGTCTGGGTTACCTATGGAAAGTCTAATAATGCAAACTAATTGTCATTAATGTAAAATTTTATAATGCAAACTAATTGTCATCAATGTAAAATCAAATAATGCAAACTAATTGTAATTAAGGTAAAATCTAGTAATGCAAACTAATTGTCATTAATATAAAATCTAGTAATGCAAACTAATTGTCATTAATATAAAATCTAGTAATGCTAACTAAATGTAATCAATGTAAAATCTAGTAATGCAAACTAATTGTCATTAATGTAAAATCTAGTAATGCAAACTAATCGTCATTAAAGTAAAATCTAATCATACAAACTAATCATCATTAACGTAAAATGTAATAATGCAAACTAATTGTCATTAATGTACAAATCTAATAATGCAAACTAATTGTCATTAAATGAAAATCTAGTAAGGCAAACTAATTGTCATTAAGGTCAAATCAAATAATGGAAACTAATTGTCATTAATGTAAAATCTAATAATGCAAACTAATTGTCATTAATTGAAAATCTAGTAATGCAAACTAATTGTCCTTAAAGTAAAATCTAATAATTTAAACTAATTGCCATTAATGTAAAATCTAGTAATGCAAACTAATTGTCATCAATGTAAAATCTAGTAATGCAAACTAATTGTCATTACTGTGAAATCTAATCATGCAAACTAATTGTCATTAATATAAAATCTAGTAATGCTAACTAATTGTCATCAATGTAAAATCAAATAATGCAAACTAATTGTCATCACTGTAAAATCTAGTAATGCAAACTAATTGTCATTACTGTGAAATCTAATCATGCAAACTAATTGTCATTAATATAAAATCTAGTAATGCAAACTAATTGTCATAATGTAAAATCTTGTAATGCAAACTAATCATCATTAAAGTAAAATCTAATCATGCAAACTAATCGTCATTAACGTAAAATGTAATAATGCAAACTAATTGTCATTAATGTAAAATCTAATGATGCAAACTAATTGTCATTAATGTAAAATCTAGTAATGCAAACTAATTGTCATTAAAGTAAAATCTAGTAATGCAAACTAATTGTCATTAAAGTAAAATCTAGTAATGCAAACTAATTGTCATCAATGTAAAATCTAGTAATGCAAACTAATTGTCATTAATGTAAAATCTAGTAATGCAAACTAATTGTCATTAATGTAAAATCAAATAATGCAAACTAATTGTCTTTAATGTGAAATTTAATCATCAAACTAATTGTCATCAATGTAATATCTAGTAATGCAAACTAATCGTCATTAATGTGAAATTTAATCATGCAAACTAATTGTCATTAATGTAAAATCTAGCAATGCAAACTAATTGTCATTAATGTGAAATTTAATCATGCAAACTAATTGTCATCAATGTAATATCTAGTAATGCAAACTAATTGTCATTAATGTAAAATCTAATAATGCAAACTAATTGTCATCAATGTAAAAATGAATAATGCAAACTAATTGTCATTAATATAAAATCTAGTAATGCAAACTAATTGTCATTAAAGGAAAATCTAGTAATGCAAACTAATTGTCATCAATGTAAAATCTAATAATGCAAACTAATTGCCATTAATAGAAAATCTAAAGATGCAAACTAACTGTCATTAATGTAAAATCTAGAAATCCATGTCATTATTGTAAAATCTAGTAATGCAAACTAATTGTCGTTAATGTAAAATCCTATAATGCACACTAATTGTCATTAATGTAAAATCTAATGCAAACTAATTGTCTTCAATGTAAAATCTAGTAATGCAAACTAATTGTCATTAATGCAAAATCTAGTAATGCAAACTAATTGTCATTAATGTAAAATCTAATATTTCAAACTAATTGTCATTAATGTAAAGTGTGAATTAAACTAATTATCATTAATGTAAAATCTAAAGATGCAAACTCACTGTCATTAAAGTAAAACCTAGTAATCCATGTCATTATTGTTAAGTCTAGTAATGCAAACTAATTGTCATTAATGTAAAATCTAGTAATGCAAACTAATTGTCATTAATGTAAAATCTAATAACTCAAACTAATTGTCATTAATGTAAAATCTAGTAATGCAAACTAATTGTCTTTAAAGTAAAATCTAGTAATGCAAACTAATTGTCATTAATGTAAAATGTAGCAATGCAAACTAATCGTTATTAATGTGAAATTTAATCATCCAAACTAATTGTCATTAATGTAAAATCTAGTTATGCAAACTAATTGTCATTAATGTAAAATCTAGTAATGCAAACTAATTGCTATTAATAGGAAATCTAAAGATGCAAACTAACTGTCATTAATGTAAAATCTAGTAATCCATGTCATTATTGTAAAGTCTAGTAATGCAAACTAATTGTCGTTAATGTAAAATCTAATAATGCAAACTAATTGTCATTAATGTAAAATCTAATGCAAACTAATTGTCTTCAATGTAAAATCTAGTAATGCAAACTAATTGTCATTAATGTAAAATCTAGTAATGCAAACTAATTGTCATTAATGTAAAATCTAATAATTCAAACTAATTGTCATTAATGTAAAATCTAGTAATGCAAACTAATTGTCATTAAAGTAAAATCTAGTAATGCAAACTAATTGTCATTAATGTAAAATCTAGCAATGCAAACTAATCATCATTAATGTGAAATTTAATCATGCAAACTAATTGTCATTAATGTAAAATCTAGTAATGCAAACTAATTGTCATCTATGTAACATCAAATAATGCAAACTAATTGTCATTAATGTAAAATCAAATAATGCAAACTAATTGTCATTAATGTAAAATCTAGTAATGCAAACTAATTGTCATTAAAGTAAAATCTAGTAATGCAAACTAATTGTCATCAATGTAAAATCTAGTAGTGCAAACTAATTGTCATTAATATAAAATCTAGTAATGCAAACTAATTGTCATTAATGTAAAATCTAGTAATGCAAACTAATTGTGATTAATGTAAAGTGTGAATTAAACTAATTGTCATTAATGGAAAATCTAGTAATGCAAACTAATTGTCATTAAAGTAAAATCTAGTAATGCAAACTAATTGTCATTAAAGTAAAATCTAGTAATGCAAACTAATCGTCATTAATGTGAAATTTAATCCTGCAAACTAATTGTCATCATTGTAAAATCTAGTAATGCAAACTAATTGTCATTAATGTAAAATCTAGTAATGCAAACTAATTGTCATTAATGTAAAATCTAATAATGCAAACTAATTGTCATCAATGTAAAATCAAATAATGCAAACTAATTGTCATTAATGTAAAATCTAGTAATGCAAACTAATTGTCATTAAAGTAAAATCTAGTAATGCAAACTAATTGTCATCAATGTAAAATCTAGTAGTGCAAACTAATTGTCATTAATATAAAATCTAGTAATGCAAACTAATTGTCATTAATGTAATGTGTGAATTAAACTAATTGTCATTAATGGAAAATCTAGTTATGCAAACTAATTGTCATTAAAGAAAAATCTAGTAATGTAAACTGATTGTCATCAACGTAAAATCTAATAATGCAAACTAATTGTCATCAATGTAAAATCTAGTAATGCAAACTAATTGTCATTAATATAAAATCTGGTAATGCAAACTAATTGTCATCAAAGTAAAATCTAGTAATGCAAACTAATTGTGATTAATGTAAAGTGTGAATTAAACTAATTGTCATTAATGTAAAATCTAGTAATGCAAACTGATTGTCATCAACGTAAAATCTAATAATGCAAACTAATTGTCATTTATGTAAAATCTAGTAATGCAAACTAATTGTCATTAATGTAAAATCTAGTAATGCAAACTAATTGTCATTATTGTAAAATCTAGTAATGCAAACTAATTGTCATTAATGTAAAATCTAGTATTGCAAACTAATTGTCATCAATGTAAAGTGTGAATTAAACTAATTGTCATTATTGTGAAATCTAGTAATCCATGTCATTATTGTAAAGTCTAGTAGTGCAAACTAATTGTCGTTAATGTAAAATCTAATAATGCAAACTAATTGTCATTAATGTAAAATCTAGTAATGCAAACTAATTGTCATTTATGTAAAATCTAGTAATGCAAACTAATTGTCATTAATGTAAAATCTAGTAATGCAAACTAATTGTCATTATTGTAAAATCTAGTAATGCAAACTAATTGTCATTAATGTAAAATCTCGTAATGCAAACTAATTGTCATCAATGTAAAGTGTGAATTAAACTAATTGTCATTATTGTAAAATCTAGTAATCCATGTCATTGTAAAGTCTAGTAGTGCAAACTAATTGTCGTTAATGTAAAATCTAATAATGCAAACTAATTGTCATTAATGTAAAATCTAGTAATGCAAACTAATTGTCATTTATGTAAAATCTAGTAATGCAAACTAATTGTCATTAATGTAAAATCTAGTAATGCAAACTAATTGTCATTATTGTAAAATCTAGTAATGCAAACTAATTGTCATTAATGTAAAATCTAGTAATGCAAACTAATTGTCATCAATGTAAAGTGTGAATTAAACTAATTGTCATTATTGTAAAATCTAGTAATCCATGTCATTATTGTAAAGTCTAGTAGTGCAAACTAATTGTCATTAATGTAAAATCTAGTAATGCAAGCTAATTGTCATTAATATAAAATCTAGTAATGCAAACTAATCGTCATTAATGTAAAATCTAGTAATGCAAACTAATTGTCATCAATGTAAAGTGTGAATTAAACTAATTGTCATTATTGTAAAATCTAGTAATCCATGTCATTATTGTAAAATCTAGTAGTGCAAACTAATTGTCATTAATATAAAATCTAGTAATGCAAACTAATTGTCATTAATATAAAATCTAGTAATGCAAACTAATTGTCATTAATGTAAAATCTAATCGTGCAAACTAACTATCATTAATGTAAAATCTAGTAATGCAAACTAATTGTCATTAATATAAAATCTAGTAATGCAAACTAATTGTCATTAATATAAAATCTAGTAATGCAAACTAATCGTCATTAATGTAAAATCTAATCGTGCAAACTAACTATCATTAATGTAAAATTTAGTAATGCAAACTAATTGTCATTAATATAAAATCTAGTAATGCAAACTAATTGTCATTAATGTAAAATCTAATCGTGCAAACTAACTATCATTAATGTAAAATTTAGTAATGCAAACTAACTATCATTAATGTAAAATTTAGTAATGCAAACTAATTGTCATTAATGTAAAATCTAGTAATGCAAACTAATTGTCATTAATTTAAATTCTAATAATGCAAACTAATTGCCATCAAATGCAAACTAATTGTCATCAGTGTGGTTTTGGTTCGGCTCTAAAACCGAAACCGTGTAATTGTTAAATCAGTACGGTTTCGGTTTTTTCTACAAAATGTCAGAAACTTATGTTAACACTGTTCAGTTTGCATTGTCAACGACTTAAAACTAAATCCATAATGGCAACTGATAACTCTGTCGTTAGTATTCATGTATTCAGACTCCAGAGAAACAAACACCATCTAACAGGAGTCACTGTCGCATTAGAAGAATGATCACACGTTCCAAGAAATTTTCGTATGATGTATGACAACTCTTGTCCAATTACACAGCACGGTTACAAAAGTGGGTTGGTTTGTTCTGTCAGAAATTCTCAGAATGACAATCTTGACATGCCTACAAACATCAAAATGAGCAACTTGGGGACTTCGCAAGCGTCTTCATATCTGCACATGTTTGGGTGTATTAATTAACTAACAAAATCGTGAATAAAATCAAGGAAAAATAGTCTTTGTTTTTTTAAATGAATTACTGTGAAAAACAAAACATACTTGTCGCGTGGGTTTACTGGACACATGCTTAGAATTTAATGTTCAACATTGTCACCTCCCTTGAGCATTCATCCAATATATACCACGATGGAATGTCCCCACGCCTATTTATTATTTACCTGCAGAGTGCAGACCATGCGAACCTACGAGGCCTAAAATCCCCTGCACACAATTAAATTGAACATTTTGCCTCATATAATATAGAACTGATTTAGTTTCACAAGCAACAGGTGGAAATTGAAAGTGGAACTCCAACTTCGAAAGGCAAACAGAAAAAGGTACAGTTCAAAACATTACAGATAAAAACCCGTCAGTGTGAATTATGGTTGATCTAAAAATCAAACGAGCACCTTCTGGTGGCGGCCGGGCACGGAATTTAAGCGGAGTGTGTGGGAGTCTGGGTTACCTATGGAAAGTCTAATAATGCAAACTAATTGTCATTAATGTAAAATTTTATAATGCAAACTAATTGTCATCAATGTAAAATCAAATAATGCAAACTAATTGTAATTAAGGTAAAATCTAGTAATGCAAACTAATTGTCATTAATATAAAATCTAGTAATGCAAACTAATTGTCATTAATATAAAATCTAGTAATGCTAACTAATTGTAATCAATGTAAAATCTAGTAATGCAAACTAATTGTCATTAATGTAAAATCTAGTAATGCAAACTAATCGTCATTAAAGTAAAATCTAATCATACAAACTAATCATCATTAACGTAAAATGTAATAATGCAAACTAATTGTCATTAATGTACAAATCTAATAATGCAAACTAATTGTCATTAAATGAAAATCTAGTAAGGCAAACTAATTGTCATTAAGGTAAAATCAAATAATGGAAACTAATTGTCATTAATGTAAAATCTAATAATGCAAACTAATTGTCATTAATTGAAAATCTAGTAATGCAAACTAATTGTCATTAAGGTAAAATCTAATAATTTAAACTAATTGCCATTAATGTAAAATCTAGTAATGCAAACTAATTGTCATCAATGTAAAATCTAGTAATGCAAACTAATTGTCATTACTGTGAAATCTAATCATGCAAACTAATTGTCATTAATATAAAATCTAGTAATGCTAACTAATTGTCATCAATGTAAAATCAAATAATGCAAACTAATTGTCATCAATGTAAAATCTAGTAATGCAAACTAATTGTCATTACTGTGAAATCTAATCATGCAAACTAATTGTCATTAATATAAAATCTAGTAATGCAAAGTAATTGTCATAATGTAAAATCTTGTAATGCAAACTAATCATCATTAAAGTAAAATCTAATCATGCAAACTAATCGTCATTAACGTAAAATGTAATAATGCAAACTAATTGTCATTAATGTAAAATCTAATGATGCAAACTAATTGTCATTAATGTAAAATCTAGTAATGCAAACTAATTGTCATTAATGTGAAATCTAATCATGCAAACTAGTTGTCATTAATGTAAAATATAGTAATGCAAACTAATCGTCATTAATGGAAAATCTAGTAATGCAAACTAATTGTCATTAATGTACAAATCTAGTAATGGAAACTAATTGTCATCAATGTAAAATCAAATAATGCAAACTAATTGTCATTAATATAAGATCAAATAATGCAAACTAATTGTCATTAATGTAAAATCCAGTAATGCAAACTAATTGTCATTAATATAAAATCTAGTAATGCAAACTAATCGTCATTAATGTAAAATCTTATAATGCAAACTAATTGTCATTAATGTAAAATATAATAGAGCAAACTAATTGTCATTAATATAAAATCTAGTAATGCAAACTAATCGTCATTAATGTAAAATCTAATAATGCAAACTAATTGTCATTAATGCCAAATCTAGTAATGCAAACTAATTGTCATTAATATAAAATCTAGTAATGCAAACTAATTGTCATTAATGTAAAATCTAGTAATGCAAACTAATTGTCATTAATGTAAAATCTAGTAAAGCAAACCAGTTGTCATTGATGTAAAAATCTAATAATGCAAACTAATTGTCATTAAATGAAAAGCTAGTAATGCAAACTAATTGTCATTAAGGTAAAATCAAATAATGGAAACTAATTGTCATTAAGGTGAAATCTAGTAATGCAAACTAATTGTCATCAATCTAAAATCTAGTAACGCAATCCCATTGTCATTAATGTAAATTCTAATAATCCACCTTCTGGTGGTGGCCGGGCACGGAATTTAAGCGGAGTGTGTGGGAGTCTGGGTTACATATGAAAAGTCTAATAATGCAAACTAATTGTCATTAATGTAAAATCTAATAATGCAAACTAATTGTCATTAATGTAAAATCAAATAATGCAAACTAATTGTCATTAATGTAAAATCTAGTAAAGCAAACTAATTGTCATTGATGTAAAAATCTAATAATGCAAACTAATTGTCATTAAATGAAAAGCTAGTAATGCAAACTAATTGTCATTAAGGTAAAATCAAATAATGGAATCTAATTGTCATTAAGGTAAAATCTAGTAATGCAAACTAATTGTCATCAATCTAAAATCTAGTAATGCAAACCAATTGTCATTAATGTAAAATCTAATAATACAAACTAATTGTCATTAATGTAAAATCTAATAATGGAAACTAAATGTCATTAAATGAAAATCTAGTAATGCAAACTAATTGTCATTAAGGTACAAATCTAATAATGCAAATTAATTGTCATTAATGTAAAATCTAATAATGCAAACTAATTGTCATCAATGTAAAATCTAGTAATGAAAACTAATTGTCATTAAGGTAAAATTTAATAATGCTGCTGCAAACTAATTGTCATCAATGTAAAATCTAGTAATGCAAACTAATTGTCATTACTGTGAAATCTAATCATGCAAACTAATTGTCATTAATATAAAATCTAGTAATGCTAACTAATTGTCATCAATGTAAAATCTAGTAATGCAAACTAATTGTCATTAAGGTAAAATCTAGTATTGCAAACTAATTGTCTTTACTGTGAAATCTAATCATGCAAACTAATTGTCATTAATGTAAAATCTTATAATGCAAACTAATTGTCATTAAGGTAAAATCTAATAATGCTGCTGCAAACTAATTGTCATCAATGTAAAATCAAATAATGCAAACTAATTGTCATTAAGGTAAAATCTAGTAATGCAAACTAATTGTCATTAATATAAAATCTAGTAAAAATGAAATGAAATGAAATGAAATGAAATGAAATGAAATTTATTCGCAGTATACAAATATTTTTACAATAATAGTGCATAACAGAATTTTTTTTAAAAGTGTTTATATGTATACTGCTGGGAAATGACATAGTCTAGTGACTGTCTTCCCGTCATTCCCAGGGTAAAATATGTACATATATACAATATTGAAACATGCAGAGAAAATGGTATATGGTGAAATATTAAGATAAAATAAATATTAAGGTAAATAGATAAAACCTGAAAGAACAGAAAAAAAAATAGATAAAAATAAAAATGAAAATGAATTATTTTATTTTATTTGATCCTTATCTTATTTTATTTATTAATTTTTTTTTTTTTTTTTTTGAACAGCAGAATCCGATTTTACAGAATTTTATTTTTAGTATTCTTTTTTTATTGTTGTATTTTTTTAAAGATTATTTCTCTTTTTAATTGTATTTGTATATTTATATTGTTTATTTACTTTTTATTTCTTGACCCCTTTTTTTGTTTTGTTCTGTTTTGTTTTTTTTGTTTTTTTTTTGTTTTTTTTCCCCCCACATATGTTACCAGATCTGAATGCAAAGCAGCAATTGAGGTTTGCCCCATTAGGAATTCCGAAATTAAGATATCTTTACGAACGAAGTGAGTGTACGCAAAAACGATCAGAAAGATAATGATAATCATTACGGGAAAGATGGGGCACTTGTGTTAGGAAAGTAGGTAGATGATAGTGATCCAGAATTAGCCAAGCAGTCAGTGCAAGATGGATTAGTACAGTGGATAGTGGACTGGTATGAATCAAGATATTTCTTTGTTTGTATTTTCTTAAATGCTGACCGGGTAAGGGCTTTTGTGAACGAGTCGAGTTCGTTCCACATTTTCGGAAAGTTGAAATGTGGCAGGGCCATTGAGAATTGGGTTCGTGGTTTATGTATTACTAGATTTCCGGTTTGTCTGGTTACCCTTCCAGAAGGGTTTGTATGAATCTGGAAACAGTCGTCGAAACTTCTGGGTAAGTTATTGCTCGACCAGTCATGCATGAATAAGAGGGAATATAACTTGTACAAGTCGTGTATTTTCAATATTTCTAACCGTTTGAAAAGTGGGTCAGTGTGAGAATTAAATTTTTTGTTGGTTATAATCCGTATAGCCTTTTTTTGAAGATTTAATAGCCTATTGGTAGAAGACGAATTGCCCCAGATTTGGACACCATAGATTAGGTGACTTTGGATCAAGGTGAAATATAATTGTTTTAGCGATTCGATGGGTAACAAACGTTTGACTCTATTCAACACGTAAACTGCCCTGGCCACTTTTGTGGCGACCGTTGATATGTGATGCTTAAATTTTAGGTTTTCATCCATGTTGATTCCAAGAAATTGTATGAATTTAATTTTCCTGTTATTTCCTGCGACCTCAACCTCAGTACTGTTTAATGATATAGGTGAGATATTTTGGTCAAAATTATAATTGTCATGTTGGGGGTGCAGTAGAATGGCCTTAGTTTTGCTCGCGTTCAGTGCCAGTTTATTGGCTAGACACCAGTTACTAATTTTTGATAGTTCATAATTGGCTTCCCTACTTATGTTGTTTAAGTTATTCCCAGATGTATGAGCAGTAGTATCGTCAGCAAATAATAATACTTTCAAACTTGTGGACTCACAAATATCGTTCACATACAAAAGAAATAAGAGGGGACCCAGGACAGAACCTTGAGGAACACCTGTTGTGATAGTTTGCGCATCCGAAGAACTGGTCATGAATTGAACAAATTGGGTTCGTTGGCAGAGATAACTTTTAAACCATGAGTTTGCTATACCTCGTATACCATAGTGCTCCAGTTTTTTAATCAGAATACTATGGTCAATTGTATCAAATGCTTTGGAAAAATCCAAAAATATAGATAATGTACAGTCTTTTGAAGGTGTGTCATTCATTTTGGCAACATGATTAATAAGATGTAGAATGGGGTGAATAGTAGAGTGTCCTTTTCTAAAGCCAAATTGGTAATTAGAAATAAGTTTATGTTCATCCAGAAAGCCTGTTAGTCTTTTGTGCATTATTTTTTCCAAAATTTTCGAAAAAGATGGCAAGATACTTATGGGTCGATAGTTATTGAATAAGTGTTTATCTCCTGACTTGAAAATGGGTATTACTTTTGCAGTTTTCATTTTCTGAGGTACAATACCAGTGGCGAATGACAGGTTTATTATATGCGTAAGGGGTACTGCTATCTCCTGTATGATTTCTTTCAATATTTTCGAGGAGATACTATGACAGTCTAATGATGACTTTGGAGATAGGCTTTTTGTACAGAGGATAACCTCTTGGACGCTAGTAGGCGATAAAAAGAAAGAATCAGACACTCCGTTTTTTAGGTAGTCAGTGAAATGATTGGTAGGTTCTGTCATATTATTAGCTATACCTTTTCCAATGTTAACAAAATAATTGTTGAATTTATCAGCGATTGCTGTCGGACTTTCTAGTGTTAGGTTGCCATCTGAGAATGATGACGGTAGATGTGGTGAATTGTTTGACTTATTGATTACTTTTCGAAGGATATCCCAGGTTTTCTTGACATTTCCTTTGTTTCTAATACTTGCTTGTAATAAGTTTGTTTGTGTTTGCGTTTAAGATGGTTAAAGACATTGCAATAGACTTTGTATCGGGAAATGTTGTCATTAGATGGGTGTTTTAATTTTTTAACTAGGAGTTTATGTTTGTTTCGGGATGACTGCATTAGACCTGCGGTCATCCATGGCTCTCGTTTTACATATTTATTCTTAGTACTAACCCTTTGCATGGGAAATGACTTCTCAAATGAATCTGATAAAATCAGAAGAAATTTTTCATAGGCGTCATTCGGACAAATCTCTGAAGATATGTTAGAGAAATCTGATTCGGAAAGTAGGCGTTTAAATGAAGCGATATTCCTAGTACTGAAAATTCGTTTGTATTCCGTGGGGATGTTGGGTCTTGATATGTTTGTTCTATCGATGTAAAATGTTGCGAAGTGGTCACTTACGTCTGTTATGATTATTCCTGAGGTAAATTGATTTAAGTTATTCAAAATATATGGTCAATTATGGTAGCCGAATGATCTGTCACTCTTGTAGGTTTGGTAATATAGTTGGAGTGAATCCAGCACTAAATAATAAATCTAGGTACAGGTTGGTTTTATTATCTTGATTAAAATTAAGTAGATCTAAATTAAAGTCGCCCATTAAATATGTGTTTTTATTTTCGGAATTTACTTGGTCAAGTAAGTTGGTAAATTTTGACAAAAACAAGTCTATGTCACCTTTTGGAGCTGTATTTGGTCTATATATGACCCCTACTATGGATTTACCGGTGTCGGTAAGCTCTATGAACAGGGATTCAAATACATGGGGAATGAATATACTTAGATCGTGTCTTATTTTATAGGCTGTCCTTTCTTTAACAAACATAGCAACTCCGCCTCTACCGTCATCGTCTATCGGTCGTGTTCGTAATAAGAGCGGTTGATAACCTTCTAGAGTATATGAAATGTCTTTGTTAATGCTGAATGTCTCTGTTATGCCGATGATGTCAAAGAAAGTCTGGTCTAACTGGAGGTCGGAAATGAGCGATTTGAATTGATCAAAGTTAGCGTTTAAGCTACGACAATTAATATTAAGCAATGCTATTGACTTCTTTTTGGTAACTATCGTGGTCGAGAAAGTTTCCGGTGTATGATATTTACAGTTATCTTTGTCAACAGTCAATGGTGTAATTGGATCATCTTCAGACATGGGCGAGATTTCGTTATTAAATACAGTAACGAAGTCAAAGGCATCTTCATTCTGGATCTCATCTAGGGATAACTTATTATCCATTATTGAGAATGGTGAATAAACCTACAATAATACTTTGGGGGTACTTTTTAGGATATATGTCACTGTTTTGTGAGAATTTACAATTGCTAAATGGTCTTCGGAATCCGCTGTTCAGCGTGAGAAATCCAAAAATAATGAAAAAGTAAAAAAGATAAAAGTAATGGATAAGGTATTTAAGACAAACCTTAAATACCATGGTCAAGTGCGTGGGCAAATTTATGGGCCAAGATATAGAAAGATAAATGTAAACTTGATAAAAGGAGTGATTGTAAGCCAAATTGGTATAGAGGGAAGAATATCATACTGTTCATGAAACAGACGTTTTGTTAGAATATCACTGGGCGAGGTGCTTGTCAATACACATTAATTATTACACATTAATTATTAATTATTTGCCTTGTTATTGTCCACTGGAGACGGAATATAATCCCTTCTCCAGTTGACTGTAACGAGGCAAATCTTGATAAAAAAATGTACGCTAACAAGAGGTCACACCCAGCGGATGATAACATGAAAACTTCATGTGAAGATAATACTGATAGGAAACAAATCAGAGATAGATTAGCGATTAACAGTCAAGTGCATGTTGGGTGAATGAACGAGCAATGAGAATAACGAATAAGTAACTGAATAAATGAATGAACAAATGACGAATAAACGAATCAGTGAATGAATGGATGAATAGGTATTACATGAATGGGGGAACGAATAACTTGATGGTGGTAGCAACTTCCGTCGGAAAACAGACGTTTTGTTAGAATATCACTGGGCGAGGTGCTTGTCAGTACACATTAATTATTTGCCTTGTTATTGTCCACTGGAGACGGAATATAATCCCTTCTCCAGTCGACCGTATCAAGGCAAATCTTGATAAGAAATGTACGCTAACTAGAAGTCACATCCAGCGGATGATAACATGAAAACTTCATGTGAAGATAATACTGATAGGAAACAAATCAGAGATAGATTAGCGATTAACAGTCAAGTGCATGTTGGGTGAATGAACGAGCAATGAGAATAACGAATAGGTAACTGAATAAATGAATGAACAAATGACGGATAAATGGATAAGTGAATGAATGGATGAATAGGTATTACATGAATGGGGGAACGAATAACTTGATGGTGGTAGCAACTTCCGACGGAAAACAGACGTTTTGTTAGAATATCACTGGGCGAGGTGCTTGTCAATACACATTAATTACTTGCCTTGTTATTGTCCACTGGAGACGGAATATAATCCCTTCTCCAGTCGACTGTAACAAGGCAAATCTTGATAAAAAATGTATGCTAACAAGAGGTCACACCCAGCGGATGATAACATGAAAACTTCATGTGAAGATAATACTGATAGGAAACAAATCAGAGATAGATTAGCGATTAACAGTCAAGTGCATGTTGGGTGAATGAACGAGCAATGAAAATAACGAATAGGTAACTGAATAAATGAATGAACAAATGACGAATAGATGGATAAGTGGATAAATGGATGAATAGATATTGCATGAATGTGTATTGAAAACAACAATGAATAAATAAACTTGTGGATGAGCGAATGAATAAATAAATGGATGAATGAACGAGCAGCGAACAGACAAACAAACAAATGGGCCGAGCAATGGATTCATTCATAAAACTGCATTTTGTTGTTGGTTTCAGTAGAAATCTTAGCGATTTTGTAAATAAATAGCCAAACATTTCCACGTTTTTCGAGGACACAGCTCACAACTCCCCATTGGAACAAGCTCGATGAGCCCGTACCAATGGGGGGGGGGGGGGGGGGGTCCTAAAATATGCCTCTGCATGGTGGCAATAGCTGGAATGGAGAAACGAACGAAAGAAACAGAATTTTACAGAAAGCAATTGAACAGTTCAATTTGAAAGGGGTTTTGTTTTAAACTGCGCTTCCAGATTATGGTCGTAACATTAGGTAAAGGCCAAATAGATGCATACGGGGAGAGAGAGAGAGAGAGGGGTGGGAAGGGGGGTATGGAGTATTCGGGTATATGTTAAAAGGATTTTACGGTATTAGCATAAGAAGGGTCAATAAGATGGAAAGAAAAGAAAACATGTTGATTAGAATTTGATAAGTGGACCAATTAGTCAATTCATAACACATCCCATTCTGGTGTGTTTCAGTGCTACCTATAGCGATTGCTGAAACAGCTAACTAAGCATATCCATTTTTTTTATCAAAACATAGCTCAAGCTCCCATTGGAACGACCTCAACAAGCTCGTCCCAGTGAAGGGTCATTTGATATCTTTTGTGGCGGTAATTGAAAAGAAACAAAATTCGAATGGAGAATTTTGCGGATGGAGCTGCCCAGTTATGTCCGCAGCATTGAGGATAGGGTCAAATAGATGCGTACTCAGAGGCATAGGGATTATGAGTATATGAGGGTAGACTGAATGAATGAGCGATGGAATGAACGGATTTGCCGTTGGATGAATCATTTGCTTTTTGTAGATGATTTTGTCGAGAACATAGCTCATAATTCATTCCCCCTTCGGGACAAGCTTGGTGAGCTCCCTCCAATGAGGGGACATGAGATATGTTATTAGTGGCAATAGTTGGAAACGATACGAAACGAAAAAAGAAAAAAAAACAAAAAACAAGGCAACAATGCTGGCAGGTAAAAGCCGTTACATAGGATCATAAAGGTCAATTTGATGCATACTAGGGTGGGGGTGGGTAGGGTGGGGGGGATATAACACCGCCTTATTTGAGAGGTTTCAATAGCGGTTATGGCCGTTACATGGGATAAAGGTCAATTTAATGCAAACGGATGGTGGCGGGGGGGGGTGGATGTAACACCACCTTTTTGAGGGGTTTCCATACAGACCAAGGTGATTCTGAGTAACAGACTAAGGAGAGGCGGGGTGGTTATGAGGTAAACGGGTGTATCCAAGTAAAGGTTCTGTACGATATTAGCATATAAAGTGTCAATAATTGGGAAAAAAGAAACAATACAATAAACTGTACAATAAACTGGATTAAGATTTGACGAGTGAGCCAATTAGTCAATTCCTAACACCTCCTATTCTTATGGGTTTCGGTATACCCTAAAGCGATTACTTAAACAACTAGCTAGACATATCTACTTTTTTTCGAAGACATAGCTCATGGCTCTCTATTTTTTTTATCGAAAACATGGCTCATAGCTCCCATTGGGACGAGCTCGATAAGGGGGGGGGGGGGGGGTGGGAATTGTCACAAAAATATATTTTGTGGCGGTGAAACAGTAAAACAGTAAAATTTGAATGCGAATTTTTGCGAACAAGACTTTTTGCGAACAAGACTGCCCAGCCCTGCCCGCAGCATAGGGGAAGGGGTCAAATTAGTGCGTACTGAGGGGCATGGTGAGTATGAGTGTAGAACATACCGCCCAGAAACAGTTTATGCCGGTCATTTGGGTGGTCAGCTGTATTTCCAATGAGTGAAATAAGGGGTGGGGTTGGGGTGGAGAGGGCTTGAGGTAAAAGGGTATATTGGGGCATGGGGGAAGGGGTCAAATTGGTGCATACTGAGGGGCATTGTGAGTATGAGTGTAGAAAATACCGTTCCGAAACAGTTTATGCCGGTCATTTGGGTGGTCAGCTGTATTTCCAGTTAGTGAATGAAGGGGATATGGGTGGGGGTGGAGAGGGCTTGAGGTAAACGAGTATATTGGGGTAGATTTTGACAGGTGGTAAATAGAAACTTCCGTCAGAAAACAAGTTGCTCTGGCCATTTAAGCTGTAAGCCGGATTTCCAAATAATAAATTAATGTGTAGATGAATAAACAGATGAACGACTGAATAAAAGAACAAATAAATGAATGTACGAGCGAGAGAGCGAACACTATAAATATAGATTTCAGTGCCGTCCACAGTCATTTCTTGAACAGTTTGCTGAACATGTCCAAGTTTGTCGACAGTATAACTCATGAATTTCCCACGAACCCTATAGATACAGGTTTCAGAATAGTCAGTAGTGATTTTTCGAACAACTGACTTGTGAACATTAACACGTTTTGGCGACATACATCTCATGACACCCCATTGGAACGAGCTCCCATCTGAGCTCATTCCAATGAGGGGCCATGAGATACGCTTTTGTGGCCATGACATATGTTGTATATGGTCAGCCTTTTGAAGATTTCCACTTTAGCAAGAAATATAGCTTATAACTCCCAATTGGAATGGGCTCAGTTAACTCATTCCAATTAATGTATAGATGAATAAATAAATGAACGACTAAATAAAAGAACAAATAAATGAATGTACGAGCGAGAGAGCGAACACTATAAATATAGATTTCAGTACCGTCCACAGTCATTTCTTGAACAGTTCGCTGAACATGTCCAAGTTTGTCGACAGTATAACTCATAAATTTCCCACGAACCCTATAGATACAGGTTTCAGAATAGTCAGTAGTGATTTTTTTAACAACTGACTTGTGAACATTAACACGTTTTGACGATATACATCTCATGACACCCCATTGGAACGAGCTCCCATATGAGCTCATTCCAATGAGGGGCCATGGGATATGCTTTTGTGGGAATAGGTGGAAAGAAATACAGTTTGAAAGTTTTCTTTTTCCTGATTAGCGTCACATAATGCCCACTTGTAAGTTTCCGTACAGCCTATAGCGATTTCTTGGTTAGCCGACTAAAGATTTCCACGTTAGCAGGAAACATAGTTCATAACTCCCCATTGGAATGGGCTTAGTTAACTCATTCCATTGAAGGGTCATAGGCAATGTCAATCTGACAATCTGACAATAATTGGAAGGAAAAAGATGTAATAAGCGATGTAATAAGAGAGATTTATAGGGACAGAGCTGTTTAGCTGTTTAGCTATGGCCATTACACTGGATAAGGGTAAAAGTAGATGAGTACAGTTGGGGTGGGGGGGGGGGTGTATATGGGCATATCAGCGTACGGTCTTATACGGTTTTAATAAAAACTTCCGTCCGGAAACAGGTTGTTCTGATTATTTGATTGGTCAACAGTATTTACAACGCCTAAGATATTGTCCAGTTCTTCCTCGGTTCGAAACCGGTGAATTTGTCCACTGCCCATTTTTACAAAAAGTTTTTCATTCAAGGACCAGGAGTTTGCAACCATAGAAGATCGAAATGCTTTGTTTAAGAGAAATGAGTTAAGTTTTGTCAAATCGTCCCTAATTGTAATGCCAGTACCTTTTAGGAGTTTTCGGTTTGCGATAACTTTACTTTTTATTTGTCTCGACGTGAATTTGGCTATAATTGGCTGTTTGTTATTCTGTTGATTGTTCTGCTGATTGGTCTGTCGATTTGATCCTTTAAGACGATGAGCTATTGAAATATCTCGTATGTCGATGTGCACTTTCAACTTTTCTGATATTAAGTTTTTAACCTTATCTGAACATTGATCAATTGTTTCGTTCTTGTCTTCAGCAATACCGTAAATCCGAACACTATCCTTTCTGCCATATTGTTCAAGATCGTTCAGACGGTATTTATCCCTATTTTTTTCTGTCTGTAGTTCATCGCATTTGGCAGATAGGCGCTTATTTTCCTTGAACTGACTATCCATATTTTTTTCCAAGCTAAAGACTCGGGATTCTAGATGATCGATTTTAAACATCAGTTTTTCGATTATCTCCGTTTTCATTTTATCTATTTCTTTCCCAAACTCGGATTTACTTAACTGAGCACCCATCGTTTTTGAGAATTCGGATTTTGTCACCAATTGTTTAAGTTTGTTCATAACTGTATTTAATTTCGAGTTTATATCCTTTATGTCGTTTGACACATTATCTGACCCGTTTTCATATTCTGAATCTGTATCATCTGTATCATCTGCCTCACCCTCCTCTTCTGTTATGTGTTGTAATGTTTCGTCATCAGAGCCCCCCGAGTCGTTTTTATTTTTACTTTTACTTTTATCCTTATTCTTACTTTCCTTATCTGGATTTTGTTTGAAATCGAACAGTGTAGTTTGTCTTTTACGAGATGGCGTGGCCGCTTCTTCGCTGCTAGTTGACAGTTTTCGCGACCGTTTTAGATCTTTCGTTTTACTTTCTTTATTTTTTCCCATTTTCAAGAGAATGTCTTGGAAATCTTGAAATCCTGCTTAGTTCCTATAAATGTTCCGTTCTGATCTATCCTCCGTTGTTCATAGACGGAACACAGGTGAATTAATATTTCTCCGTGTATGTGTAAACAAAGTTCTACGCTAGAGGTCTAAACCCTGTCTTATGATTAATATATGTTACCTCTGGTTGATAGTTTTTCACACCTTCCATCCAATTCTTTTATCACTACTGTAATATGCATGAGCTGAAATCATTGTAGTAAATTCTCACCACGAAACATAGGAAAATTAAATGAAACATCTAGAAAAAAACAGTTTTTAAAATCCAGTTTTGAACTTCAACTTTTGGAATCCTATAGACTGGAAAATTCCCCTCTACACTATATATGGCATTCTTTAGGATAATTTCGTAAAATATAACTTTTGCCCAAATTTAGAAGAGCGATCTCGATCACGTCTGGATCATTTTGAACACACACTCGATACCCTTCAGCTAAGAAATCTGCCAAATTAACCTAGTGATGAACACAAACATTATTCTGCTGAATTTTGTTTTCTTCAAAACAGTCCATGACCCTCTGTGAAACCAGCTGACAAAGTTTGTTCTGAGTCTGGTCCAGTATACAAATCCCTTTCTCTTGAGTATACATTTACATGCAAACTAATTGTCATTAATTGAAAATCTAGTAATGCAAACTAATTGTCATTAAGGTAAAATCTAGTAATGCAAACTAATTGCCATTAATATAAAATCCAGTAATGCTAACTAATTGTAATCAATGTAAAATCTAGTAATGCAAACTAATTGTCATTAATATAAAATCTAGTAATGCAAACTAATCGTCATTAAAGTAAAATCTAATCATGCAAACTAATCGTCATTAACGTAAAATGTAATAATGCAAACTAATTGTCATTAATGTAAAATCTAATGATGCAAACTAATTGCCATTAATATAAAATCCAGTAATGCTAACTAATTGTAATCAATGTAAAATCTAGTAATGCAAACTAATTGTCATTAATATAAAATCTAGTAATGCAAACTAATCGTCATTAAAGTAAAATCTAATCATGCAAACTAATCGTCATTAACGTAAAATGTAATAATGCAAACTAATTGTCATTAATGTACAAATCTAATAATGCAAACTAATTGTCATTAAATGAAAATCTAGTAAGGCAAACTAATTGTCATTAAGGTAAAATCAAATAATGGAAACTAATTGTCATTAATGTAAAATCTAATAATGCAAACTAATGGTCATTAAATGAAAATCTAGTAATGCAAACTAATTGTCATAAAGGTAAAATCAAATAATGGAAACTAATTGTCATTAATGTAAAATCTAATAATGCAAACTAATTGTCATCAATGTAAAATCTAGTAATGCAAACTAATTGTCATTACTGTGAAATCTAATCATGCAAACTAATTGTCATTAATATAAAATCTAGTAATGCAAACTAATTGTCATTAATTTGTCATCAATCGCCATTAATGTAAAATCTAATAATGCAAACTAATCGTCATTAATGTAAAATATAATAGTGCAAACTAATTGTCATTAAAGTAAAATCTAGTAATGCAAACTAATTGTCTTTAATATAAAATCTAGTAATGCAAACTAATTGTCATTATTGTAAAATCTAGTAATGCAAACTAATTGTCATTAATGCAAAATCTAGTAATTCTTCTTAATGCAAACTAATTGTCATTAATATAAAATCTAGTAATGCAAACTAATTGTCATTAATGTAAAATCTAATAATGCAAACTAATTGTCATTAATGCAAAATCTAGTAATTCTTCTTAATGCAAACTAATTGTCATTAATGTAAAATGTAGTAATGCAAACTAATCATCATTAATGTAAAATCTAGTAATGCAAACTAATTGTCATTAATATAAGATCAAATAATGCAAACTAATTGTCATTAATGTAAAATCCAATAATGCAAACTAATTGTCATTAATATAAAATCTAGTAATGCAGACTAATTGTCATTAATGTAAAATCTAGTAATGCAAACTAATTGTCATCAATGTAAAATCAAATAATGCGAACTAATTGTCATTAATATAAGATCAAATAATGCAAACTAATTGTCATTAATGTAAAATCCAATAATGCAAACCAATTGTCATTAATATAAAATCTAGTAATGCAAACTAATCGTCATTAATGTAAAATCTAATAATGCAAACTAATTGTCATTAATGTAAAATATAATAGTGCAAACTAATTGTCATTAATGTAAAATCAAATAATGTAAACTCATTGACAGTGTGAAATCAAATAATGCAAACTAATTGTCATTAATGTAAAATCTTATAATGTAAACTAATTGTCATTAAGGTAAAATCTAATAATGCTGCTGCAAACTAATTGTCATTAATGTAAAATCTAGTAATGCAAACTAATTGTCATTACTGTGAAATCTAATCATGCAAACTAATTGTCATTAATATAAAATCTAATAATGCTAACTAATTGTCATTAATGTAAAATCTAATAATGCAAACTAATTGTCATTAATGTAAAATCTAGTAATGCAAACTAATTGTCATTACTGTGAAATCTAATCATGCAAACTAATTGTCATTAATATAAAATCTAATAATGCTAACTAATTGTCATTAATGTAAAATCTAATAATGCAAACTAATTGTCATTAATGTAAAATCTAGTAATGCAAACTAATTGTCATTACTGTGAAATCTAATCATGCAAACTAATTGTCATTAATATAAAATCTAATCATGCAAACTAATTGTCATTAATGTAAAATCTAATAATGCAAACTAATTGTCATTAATGTAAAATCTAATAATGCAAACTAATTGTCATTACTGTGAAATCTAATAATGCTAACTAATTGTCATTAATGTAAAATCTAATAATGCAAACTAATTGTCATCAATGTATCAGAAGGCTCACTGGTAGCATTAGGAGGAGGGTTCAGTTTATCATCTGGGCATCTGGTGGATGTACTCGCTACTGATGTCAGACACTGCTACTGTTTTCAGGAGATCACAAGTTACATTTTTAGCTCACCTGAGTGAAGCTCAAGGGGAGCTTTACTAATCACTTTCTGTCTGTCGTCCGGCATTAACTTTACATTATTGACTTCTTCTCACAAACTACTGAACCAAATTGAACCAAATCTGGTGTGCATGTTCCCTGTCATATGTCAATTCAAGTTTGTTCAAATCAAGTTTTCCCATCCCTAAAAAATTTTCTTTTTATGAACCAGCAGTAGCAGAGACTTGATATTAGGTGTGAAGCTTCCTTTTGAGGTGTAGAAACAGATTTGTTCAAGAGAAGTTCTAGGGGCGATATTTGCCATCGTTATGGGAGGGGCAAGAATTGTCCCACCCAAAATTGCTATTTTCCAAACCGAGAGGCTGATTTGAACCAAATTTGATATGAGGTTTCATTGGGGCATAAGTAGTTAATTTTTCCCATCGCCCCATGGGAACCGCCGGAGCTAAAAATAGATAAAATTTAAAATGCTCATATCTCCAAAACTGCATGGCACTGAGAATTTTTATTTGGTGTGAAGCTTCCTTAGGAATGGTAAAAAAAAAATTGCTATCGGGTTTTATCATAGGGTACTTTTTCGGGACTTTGAAAAAGTGCTGAATCAGCATTTTTTAACACTGGGTAATGGGGAAAACATTAAAGAATCTTCTTCTCACAAACCACTGTTGCAAAGGCTTTCATATTTCACATATAACATCATTGGAAGATTGATTCACATATTTGTCAATTCTCTGTGTCCATATATGGGCTCTCTGTGGGAGCTCGAATGTTCAAATTAGTGCAATATGAGAAATATTCTTTAAAAATCTTCTTCTTTAGATCCACCAATCAGTATCTTTTGATATTTGGTTTGCAGCATCCTTGGGGGGAGGGGGGGGGGGGGGTGAGATTCAGATTTGTTCAAGCCAAGTCCCTGGGTTCATATTTGGGCTCACTGTGCGAGCCCAAATTATAACTTAGTTCAATATGAGGAATTTTCTTCAAAAATCTTCTTCAGATTCAGCCTTCAGAATTTTTTTTATATTTGGTATGTAGCATCCTTAGGGCAGTGAGATTCAAGATTGTACAATCCAAGTCCCTGGGTTCATATTTGGGCCCCCTGTGAGAGCCAGAATTATAACTTAGTTCAATATGAGGAATATTCTTCAAAAATTCTTCTTCTCATCCACCAGTCAGAATTTTTTGATATTTGGTATACAGTGTCCTTAGGGAGGTGAGATATAAGTTTGTTAAAGCCAAGTCCCTGGGTTCATATTTGGGCTTCCTGTGGGAGCCCGAATTGTACTAAAATTTCTATTTTCCAAACTGAGAGGCCAATTTGAACCAAATTTGATATGAGGGCTTATTGGGTCATAAGTACCTAATTTATGCCAAAAACATTTTTCCCGTCACCCCATTGGAACCGCAGGAGCTAAAAATAGAAAACATTGAAAACACCCATATTTCTAAAACTACACTGCACTGAGAATTTTTATTTTGTTCGAAGTTTCCTCAGGAACAGCAGAAAGGAATGGTCAAAAAAAAATTGCCATGGGTTTTATCAAAGGGTACTTTTCCAGGACTTTGAAAAAATGCTGAGTCATCATTTTTTAACTGTATGTAATGGGAAAAACTTTAAAAGATCTTCTCCAATACCACTGCTCCAAAGGCTTTCATATTTCATATATAACATCTTTGGAAGATTCATTCATACGTTTGTTGAAAACAAATCAATGGGTCCATATTTGGTCCATATTCTTCAAAAATCTTCTTCCAATTCACCAATCGGAATATTTTGGTATTTGGCAGCATCCATAGGGGGATGAGATTCAAGTTTGTTCAATTTAAGTCTCTGGCTTAATATTTGGGCTTTCTATGTGTGGGGTGGGGGGGGGGGTTGCATGTTAGGTTCAGGTTTGTTCAAATCCATTCCTCAGTGTTTTTCCATAAAATTTGCCTTTCATGATTTTCATTCCTTTGTGGTGTTGATAAACCATATTCTAACTGAATGTGACCCCAAATACTTCTTTGAACCACTTTGGCAGGTGAGCGATTAAGGCCACTTCGGGCCTCTTGTTTTGTCAGTAATTAATAACATTGTTTCATCATGGACCGTTTCAGCACCATACTTATCTAGAGAACATTTTTCCATCAAATACAGTAGCGACAGATATGTATGATTAGCGCATATAAAATGCTGCATATTTTCATCATTGTGTTGTCTTTCATTTGTCAACAGACCATTCTTTCCACAAACAATCACTTTTGGCCATCTGAAAGATGGCATGAAAGTACTGACAGTTTCTGTTAACAACACTGAAAAAACGGGGTGCTTAATTAAGTTCCAGGTGTAAACATTAATTTGTAAGGCAGACAAGCATGCTGATAACTCCATTGAACTGAAAACATAACAGGCAACTATTCTTTCATTTCTGTGGCTTGATTCCACTGATAGAAGATATTTATTTGCTATCTTCCCTTCATGAAAACATTTGTGATATCAGATGTGACAATACATGAATCAAAAATCCAATTCGATATCGATCCCAAATCATGCCAATCTTATGTATTTGATAAATCCAATATCTGATCTCAGCAAACCATGCTCAAAGTAGAATTCCAAATGCCAGATGTACCTTGAAGAAAATAAACCTCAACTAAATGATCAGCTGAAAATAGCTGCAGATGGATGATCTCAAAATTTTAGGGCATTGGGAACTTCTAAAAATTAAGTTTGTTCAGAATACATTTTATACACCAAACTGGTTTCAGCAAAAAGTTTTAATGGAACTTATTTGGTGTACAGACCTCACAAATTTGAAATTTATACACTTCTGTGACTTGAAGGAAATGATATGGTTTGTTACAGTGTGGGACATCCTGGATTGTACAGTGGAGACCACTTAAAACAAACTATTAATTGAAAGTAGAATATGTTTTCATTTTTGGAATTCACTTCAACAAAATTTCCACAATCCAGTATATGTATTTCCATTAGTTCCTTGAATCCTGCCACACTTTGTAACATGTAACCAGGGAGTGCGGTGTCTCAGTGGTAGACTGTTGGACCTCTATGCTAGGGATCCCACACACTTTGTAACATGTAACCAGGGAGTGCGGTGGCTCAGTGGTAGACTGTTGGACCTCTATGCTAGGGGTCCCACACACTTTGTAACATGTAACCAGGGAGTATGGTGGCTCAGTGGTAGACTGTTGGACCTCTATGCTAGGGGTCCCACACACTTTGTAACATGTAACCAGGGAGTGCAGTGGCTCAGTGGTAGACTGCTGGACCTCTATGCTACGGGTCCCACACACTTTGTAACATGTAACCAGGGAGTGCGGTGGCTCATTGGTAGACTGTTGGACCTCTATGCTAGGGGTCCCACACACTTTGTAACATGTAACCAGGGAGTGCGGTCGCTCAGTGCTAGACTGCTGAACCTCAATGCTAGGGGTCCCACCCACTTTGTAACATGTAACCAGGGAGTGTGGTGGCTCAGTGCTAGACTGTTGGACCTCTCTGCTGGGAGTCCCACACACTTTGTAACATGTAACCAGGGAATGCGGTGGCTCAGTGCTAGACTGTTGGACCTCTATGCTAGGGGTCCCACACACTTTATAACATGTAACCAGGGAGTGCGGTGGCTCAGTGGTAGACTGTTGGACCTCTATGCTAGGAGTCCCACACACTTTGTAACATGTAACCAGGGAGTGCGGTCGCTCAGTGCTAGACTGTTGGACCTCTATGCTAGGGGTCCCACACACTTTGTAACATGTAACCAGGGAGTGCGGTGGCTCAGTGCTAGACTGTTGGACCTCTATGCTAGGGGTCCCACACACTTTGTAACATGTAACCATGGAGTGCGGGGGCTCAGTGGTAGACTGTTGGACTTGTATGCTAGGGGTCCCACACTCTTTGTAACATGTAACCAGGGAGTGCGGTGGCTCAGTGCTAGACTGTTGGACCTCTATGCTAGGGGTCCCACACACTTTGTAACATGTAACCAGGGAGTGCGGTGGCTCAGTGCTTGACTGTTGGACCACTATGCTAGGGGTCCCACACACTTTGTAACATGTAACCAGGGAGTTCGGTGGCTCAGTGCTAGACTATTGGATCTCTATGCTCGGGGTCCCACACACTTTGTAACATGTAACCAGGGAGTGCAGTGGCTCAGTGTTAGACTGTTGGACCTCTATGCTAGGGGTCTAACACATTGTAGCATGTAACCAGGGAGTGCGGTGGCTCAGTGCTAGACTGTTGGACCTCTATGCTAGGGGTCCCACACACTTTGTAACATGTAACCAGGGAGTGCGGTGGCTCAGTGGTAGACTGTTGGACCTGTATGCTAGGGGTCCCACACACTTTGTAACATGTAACCAGGGAGTGCGGTGGCTCAGTGGTAGACTGTTGGACCTCTATGCTAGGGGTCCCACACACTTTGTAACATGTAACCAGGGAGTGCGGTTCCTCAGTGCTCGACTGTTGGACTTCTATGCTGGGGTCCCAAGTTTGATCACTGTCTGGGACAACCTGTGTTGTGTCCTTAGGCAAGGCACTTTATCCCGGTTGCCTGCATGGGGGCTCGATGATGCCGTGTACTTAGGCGTACTGCACGTCAATGGTGCGCATGTCTTCAGTCTCTGTAACCCTGCTTGAGCGGAGCTTGAACAGAGTTAGAATGTTGAGCTGACTGTTGCTTGTCAATGCTCGGTGGTTCTCTCTGGGTACTCCGGCTTCCTCCACCCTTAAAACTGTCAGGGTCACAATTAGCCATTGTGTATAAGTATGTGACCTTAAACAGCAATAAATAAATAACATGTAACCACCTAACTGCACATTTTTACAACCTTCGTTGGTGTATATTTCTCAAGTAGTGTGTGATATGGCAGTTACCAATTTTTTGTAACCAGAAATGGTGACTAACCCTGTTCATTGTACAGGGTTAATCACATTTTCTGGTTATAAAATTGTTTATTATTAATTGAGCAACTAACCTTCTGCACTGTACAGCCTTAGTGTAAAACCATTTGCCAAAAGTAATCCCCAAAACCAGCCAGTACTATTCTCAAAAAGCATTCAAACTCAGCATATGACATTGGAGTGGATTGTGGAATGCATTTTTTTATTGAAATCCAAAAATGAAAACCTATTCTCCTTTCTATTAATAGGTTGTTTTAACAGGATATGCCTTAATTGAATTGAATAACCATGTTAACTGAATGTAACCCCCAACACAAAACCATTTACCACACCTTTAGTACAAATTCTGTCCTGTTAATACCATATGTATTATTTTGTAAACTTCTGTTATTTGAACAAAAAATCTTGTGATATGTTGAGTAATTGCCTTGATAATCAATGAATTCCCTATATTTATCAATCTATTTGGCTTCACTAAATTCAATACAATCTTTTGATTTATTTTATCTTGCTTAACAGAGTTTAACAGAGCTCCATGGAATCTGTCAAGATACAATGGAAAAATGCTCAGTTTATCTCAAGAAATCTGGAAAGTTAGCAAATCCATGTTAATTGAATACTCATGTTTACTGAATAAATTTCTTTGGCAAAGTGACGGTTAACAAGGTTTGACTCAAATATGAAAATTGAATGATTTCCCATTGTGGGTATCAGGGCACCTGGGAGGACAGTGATACACAGCATGACACTGCCTATCAAGTCTGCGAATGAACAGCCTGCAATGACAAGCACATTTTGCATGTTTGACAGGCACCACATGCTTTGACCAGTGCTTGCAGCCTTTTGAAACTGCAGATAAGTTTCTATTAGTTTGAACACACATTTCAACACAACTATTCATATCTTTAAACCTCTGATCGTAATTTAAAAACATGTCCAATAATTGAGGGCTTTACCAAATCCTTGAGTTGTTATCAGTCTTTCGATTTTGTAAAGTGCAGGTGCGCCAAATGTGGCGCGGGCCATTTCTAATTTGCAAGCGCCATTTTCTTTACTTACAAAACGCTCAGCTATTGTGAAAAAGTTATGGAAACGGCTTTGTTTTAATAGAATACAGCGTGTGTATGATAGAGACAGACCATCTATAATACACATGTGTATTCTATTAAAAAACATCCCCGTTTTCATAGTGACGTTAAATCACGTTTATTGGGTCATAACAATAAAATAAAGATGACATACTCACAATACATGTTCAATATTTCGAACATTTTTTTTCAAAAAATAAATCCGTAAACTAGACTGAAATGCACGCACAGAATCGAAAGTAGAATGCACAGTTTGAATAAGGAAAAACCAGAAACAGTAACTTGAATAATACGAAATTGTGACTTTTAAAGCCAATAACATTTTCAACATTCCAATTGTGAAATGTTGACAACTGCACACCTTTGCGTGATGTTGGCTGTTTTGTATCCTCAGGATCGCTATCAGACTGAGACATTTTATTTTAACCTGTTAAATAAATCTGCGATGGTGAACTGAGCGTTTACTGAAGTACCAGTACGTCTACAGTTTTTCTGATGAACCAATTCCATCATGTTTAAATTGGGACACTCTGTGGCATCATTTTGATGTGTTGACTTGTTTGAAGTTGCAACATAGTTTCCGGACTTCTTTTGAAAGTGAAACCTACACCGCGACTGTACCATGTAGGTGTATACTACTGCATAAGGCCATGCACACATGCTATCGATGCTTGATGATCATTAAAACCCACTTGTCTTAAGGTAATTCGAACATTCAAACAGATGATCATATAGCGCGCTGCTGCTGCTTTTTGCAAAGGTGCAGCATTAGTGGCGCAGAGCTTTTCAAAATTCCAAGCGCGATGACGCAGCTCAAAATCGAAAAACTTGTTGTTGATATTTTCTAAAATGTGCTGTGTAAGACATCTTTCCAATAAAAGATACAAGACCAGAAAAATTGGCCCATACTGAATTTCATCAGTGTATACTTATTTATTAGATATGATTTTCTTTCCCAGAATTGTCCATTATCAAACTTGGCTCATATGACACTGATCACAGTCCAGATGAACCAAGCTACAGTTGTCCCACCTTCATATGTTACCAGTTTGTTTACATCAAAACCTTTCACTGTATTCGCCGAAAGCAATCAAAACCAGATTGTTTTGGAATCGCAAAGCGTTTTTCCATAAGACATCCAACGAAGTACAGCCAACACCAAACAATGAAGGAATGGTTCTGTTGCCTTTTAACCTTCTGTGCCTCTCAATAAAGCTTACTCTGTGACTGTCACTCATTCTTAATGAGGGGAAGGTTCTGTTGCCTTTTAGCCTACTGAGCCTCTCAATAAAGCTTACTCTGTGACTGTCACTCGTTCTTAATGAGTGGAAGGTTCTGTTGCCTTTTAGCCTACTGAGCCTCTCAATAAAGCTTACTCTGTGACTGTCACTCGTTCTTAATGAGGGGAAGGTTCTGTTGCTTTATAACCTACTGTGCCTCTCAATAAAGCTTACTCTGTGACTGTCACTCGTTCTTAATGAGGGGAAGGTTCTGTTGCCTTTTAGCCTACTGAGTCTCTCAATAAAGCTTACTCTGTGACTGTCACTAGTTCTTAATGAAGGGAAGGTTCGGTTGACTTTTAACCTACTGAGCCTCTCAATAAAGCTTACTCTGTGACTGTCACTCGTTCTTAATGAGGGGAAGGTTCTGTTGCTTTTTAACCTACTGAGCCTCTCAATCAAGCTTACTCTTTGACTGTCACTCGTTCTTAATGAGGGGAAGGTTCTGTTGCCTTTTAGCCTACTGAGCCTTTCAATAAAGCTTACTCTGTAACTGTCACTCGTTCTTAATGAGGGGAAGGTTCTGTTGCCTTTTAACCTACTGAGCCTCTCAATAAAGCTTACTCTGTGACTGTCACTCGTTCTTAATGGGGGGAAGGTTCTGTTGCCTTTTAACCTACTGTGAGCCTCTCAATAAAGCTTACTCTGTGACTGTCACTCATTCTTAATGAGGGGAAGGTTCTGTTGACTTTTAACCTACTGAGCCTCTCAATAAAGCTTACTCTGTGACTGTCACTCGTTCTTAATGAGGGGAAGGTTCTGTTGCCTTTTAACCTACTGAGCCTCTCAATAAAGCTTACTCTATGACTGTCACTCGTTCTTAATGTGGGGAAGGTTCTGTTGCCTTTTAGCCTACTGAGCCTCTCAATAAAGCTTACTCTGTGACTATCACTCGTTCTTAATGAGGGGAAGGTTCTGTTGCCTTTTAACCTACTGAGCCTCTCAATAAAGCTTACTCTATGACTGTCACTCATTCTTAATGAGGGGAAGGTTCTGTTGCCTTTTAGCCTACTGAGCCTCTCAATAAAGCTTACCCTGTGACTGTCACTCATTCTTAATGAGGGGAAGGTTCTGTTGTCTTTTAACCTACTGAGCCTCTCAATAAAGCTTACTCTATGACTGTCACTGGTTCTTAATGAGGGGAAGGTTCTGTTGCCTTTTAACTTACTGAGCCTCTCAATAAAGCTTACTCTGTGACTGTCACTCGTTCTTAATGAGGGGAAGGTTCTGTTTCCTTTTAAACTACTGAGCCTATCAGTGAAGCTTACTCTGTGACTGTCACTCGTTCTTAATGGGGGAAGGTTCTGTTGCCTTTTAGCCTACTGAGCCAGGCTTGGCAATTTGAGGAGAGCAATTTTTTAGCTCTCCTTACTGCCCTCCGGAAAGAATTAAGGAGAGTGAAAAATTGCCCTTCTAAATATTTTGGTCTGGGATGATTGAGATTACATGTATTACTCTCACATTAAATTCTTGTTGTATAGCAAAAATGTAATTTAACTTCGAAGTCACATAATATCACGTAATTTCATGTTAAAACTGGTTTAGTGGTAAAAGGTCATGGCTGCAACTGTGTTTGGGTATGTACTTTGTACATACCCAAACACAGTTGCAATCATTTGAAGCAAAATGGGTCACAGCAATATTATTTTTTTCTGTCAGTTTCAACAACTGACATCACAGTTTGAAGGGTAATTATTCAAGGAATATTGACACTATAATATACTACCACTACTACTATCCTGTCACTTGAAGCACATGCACTAGGATGTGACTGTAGATTCAAGCAGACCTGTTGTCCAAGAATGTCATACACCTACCACTACCACCTTCAACCCCCCCCCCCCCCCTCCTCCCACCCAACTTGGGCACACACACAGATCTTGTCAAGTGTGTGTTCGGTTGTTGAGTGAGACATCTGGATGTCTAAGAGATTTTGCTTTACCTTAGTAGAGTTAATAAAATCACTGATGTAATAGTCCGTTGGTTTCAGTTTCAATGAGTTCGCGTTTAACTGGATACTTAAAATGCTGTGTAAAGCTAATTGCTCTCCAAAGCTGATTAAGGAGAGCGATTTATTGCCCTCCTGCATTTTTCAGAATGCCAGGCCTGCTGAGCCTCTCAATAAAGCTTACTCTGTGACTGTCACTCGTTCTCAATGAGGGGAAGGTTCGGTTGCCTTTTAACTTACTGAGCCTCTCAATAAAGCTTACTCTGTGACTGTCACTCGTTCTTAATGAGGGGAAGGTTCTGTTTCCTTTTAAACTACTGAGCCTATCAGTAAAGCTTACTCTGTGACTGTGACTCGTTCTTAATGAGGGGAAGGTTCTGTTGCCTTTTAACTTACTGAGCTTCTCAATAAAGCTTACTCTGTGACTGTCACTCATTCTTAAATGAGGAAGGTTCTGTTGCCTTTTAGCCTACTGAGCCTCTCAATAAAGCTTACTCTGTGACTGTAACTCATTCTTAATGAGGGAAAGGTTCTGTCGCCTTTTAACCTGAGCCTCTCAATAAAGCTTACTCTGTGACTGTCACTCGTTCTTAATGAGGGGAAGGTTCTGTTGCCTTTTAACCTACTGAGCCTCTCAATAAAGCTTACTCTGTGACTGTCACTCGTTCTTAATGAGTGGAAGGTTCTGTTGCCTTTTAACACACTGAGCCTCTCAATAAAGCTTACTCTGTGACTGTGACTCGTTCTTAATGAGGGGAAGGTTCTGTTGCCTTTTAACTTACTGAGCTTCTCTATAAAGCTTACTCTGTGACTGTCACTCATTCTTAAATGAGGAAGGTTCTGTTGCCTTTTAGCCTACTGAGCCTCTCAATAAAGCTTACTCTGTGACTGTAACTCGTTCTTAATGAGGGAAAGGTTCTGTCGCCTTTTAACCTGAGCCTCTCAATAAAGCTTACTCTGTGACTGTCACTCGTTCTTAATGAGGGGAAGGTTCTGTTGCCTTTTAACCTACTGAGCCTCTCAATAAAGCTTACTCTGTGACTGTCACTCGTTCTTAATGAGTGGAAGGTTCTGTTGCCTTTTAACACACTGAGCCTCTCAATAAAGCTTACTCTGTGACTGTCACTCGTTCTTAATGAGGGGGAGGTTCTGTTGCCTTTTAACCTACTGAGCCTCTCAATAAAGCTTACGCTGTGACTGTCACTCGTTCTTAATGAGGGGAAGGTTCTGTTGCCTTTTAGCCTACTGACTGGGAATTTTCTAGGACGTCACTACATTTTTAGATATGTTTTTGACAGAGATTAACATTCCTGAGTCTGAAAATGAAGTTGAAAATAAAAGGTACTGAAAAAAAATCTTGTAAAATTGGCATCACTGGTTTCTGGGAGGTATTTGAATTGAAGTGATGTAAAAATGTCGAAAATTGCAGCAAATTAAAAAAAAAAGAATATGTAATTCTCGACTGTCTCGTTAATTTTTTTTTTTAGCTCTATACATACTTACATACTAAAATTTCGGAAAAATCTGATGCATTTTAATTTGACCATATTCAGGCCCTGTCTTTTAAGGGGAGCTATAGCTCACGCCCTCCATGGCTCTTGCAAAATCAATTTGAGGAGAGCCATAATTGCTCTCCGTAAGAACTGTAATAGCTCTCCGTAAACCTTCAATTTCCTTATTAGTTACTGACTCAAGTATAGAATAGCTCTCCTGGCAGAGGTTTAGGGGAACTGTAGTAGCTCTCCTAGATTTTTTAAATGTCCAGGCCTGCCATATGACCCCAATGACATCACCTCAGCATTCGGGTATAATTGTTGAGAATTTTCAAGGATGGAAACACATTTTTAGATATGGTTTTTGTGGCCACTACAGTCCTAAAATTTCAAAAGGCTGGTGCTGAGAATGAGGTTAAAAATAAAATATATTGGGAAAAACCGTAAAATTGGCACACTGGCATTGGATGTGTAAATTTGAAATGAGAGAAAAAAACCTTTGAGCTATTTCAAATAAGCAAAAAACAGTGTATGAAGCTTCGTAGCTCTATCATTTATAAATACAGAGCTATGTGAATCCTAAGACAGCATTTTTAATGTCAAAAATAGGGTAAACCATGAAGTGATGTTAAAAGCTCAAAATGGTGGATAATTGAAAAACAAAAAAACTGCTATTTCTTAATTTTTAGAGCTCTACAACATACTAAACTTTCAGAAAAATCTGAAGCATTTTAATTTTTGACAATATGACCCTCTATGATGTCACCTCAGCATTCAGGTATAACGGTTGAGAATTTCCAAGGATGACAGCATATGTTTACATATGCTTTTTTGCAGAGATTATGTTTCCAAAATTTCAAAAAGATAGTTAAAAATGGGGAGAAAATTAAAATCCTTAAAAAAATTCTTAGAATCTGGTGAAACAGGATATGATTCAGATAACCATAAATATACGTGCGAAGTTGGAAAGCTGTATCTTTCAGAAATATGGAGCTATGCATGTCACAAAATCAGCGTTCTTAATGAGAAAATGCTCTGATTTTGAAGTGACATTAAATAACAAAAATGGCTGAATCTCCAAAAGCTAAATACAGCTGTCTCTTTTAATTTTTCATGCTCTACACCATACTAACATTTCATGAACTTTTCAGAGTTATGACCCCTATGATGTCACCTGAGTGATGAAGAATTTCCCATGAATAAACACATTTTTAAATATGTTTTTTATTGGAGATTGTGCAAAGTTTGAAAGAGGGGGGGAGGGTGGTGGTGGGAGGCTTGATACAGGCACAGATATTAAAGAATATTGAAAAATATCCCAAAATTTAAAATCCACATAGCACTCATGGTGTATAGAATTTCAGAAAACTAATGGTTGTTCCCCCAAGTATTTCATATTTCGGAAAACTAACGGTTGTTCCCCCAAGTATTTCATATTTCGGAAAACTAATGGTTGTTCCCCCAAGTATTTCATATCTCGGAAAACTAATGGTTGTTCCCCCAAGTATTTCATATTGAGGAAAACTAATGGTTGTTCCCCCAAGTATTTCATATTTCAGAAAACTAATGGTTGTTCCCCCAAGTGTTTCATATTTCAGAAAACTAATGGTTGTTTCCCCAAGTATTTCATATTTCGGAAAACTAATGGTTGTTCCCCCAAGTATTTCATATTTCGGAAAACTGATGGTTGTTTCCCCAAGTATTTCATATTTCTGATCAATGTGCCAAATTTCATGACTGGGTGAAGGTGTAGTACATTAAAGTTTGGTATGACGAAAAGATAGAAGCCCCCCTCCCCCCCCCCCCCCCTCCCAAAAAAAAAAAAAAAAATAGGCTCGACGATTGCCATAAGTCATTCCAACTTCTTTGGAGGACTTGAAAATTGGTGTCAGTGGGAATAATGGAGTGACTTGAAGCTAGAATTTTTGTATGATGAGCAATTAAAGATGACAAAAACATAAGGAAGAAGAATTGTACAGAAAATTCAAACACAAACTAAGATTCCAAGTCGTAAGTGGGAGAAAAGAATTGCACAGAAAATTCAAACACAAACTAAGATTCCAAGTCGTAAGTGGGAGAAAAGAATTGCACAGAAAATTCAAACACAAACTAAGATTCCAAGTCGTAAGTGGGAGAAAAGAATTGCACAGAAAATTCAAACACAAACTAAGATTCCAAGTCGTAAGTGGGAGAAAAGAATTGCACAGAAAATTCAAACACAAACTAAGATTCCAAGTCATAAGTGGGAGAAAAGAATTGCACAGAAACTTCAAACACAAACTAAGATTCCAAGTCATAAGTGGGAGAAAAGAATTGTACTGAAAATTCAAACACAAACTAAGATTCCAAGTCGTAAGTGGGAGAAAAGAATTGTACAGAAAATTCAAACACAAACTAAGATTCCAAGTCATAAGTGGGAGAAAAGAATTGTACAGAAAATTCAAACGCAAACTAAGATTCCAAGTCATAAGTGGGAGAAAAGATAATTCAGCTATCCAAATATTATTGCCTCCCTATTGGGGAAGACGAGACATTCGGGTAGCTGAATTAGAGCTATCCAAACATCATTGCCTCCCTATTGGGGAAGACAAGACATTCAGGTAGCTGAATTAGAGCTATCCAAACATCATTGCCTCCCTATTGGGGGAGACGAGACATTCGGCTAGCTGAAATAGAGCTATCGAAACATCATTACTTCCCTATTGGGGAAGACGAGACACTAGGGTAGCTGAATTAGAGCTATCCAAACATCATTGCTTCCCTGTTGGGGAAGAAGAGACATTCGGGTAGCTGAATTAGATCTATCCAAACATCATTGCTTCCCTATTGGGGAAGACGAGACATTAGGGTAGCTGAATTAGAGCTATCCAAACATCATTGCTTCTCTATTGGGGAAGACAAGACATTAGGGTAGCTGAAATGGAGCTATCCAAACATCATTGCTTCCCTATTGGGGAAGATGAGACATTCGGGTAGCTGAAATAGAGCTATCCAAATGTCATTGCCTCCCTATTGGGGAAGACGAGACATTCGGCTAGCTGAAATGGAGCTATCCAAACATCATTGCCTCCCTGTTGGGGAAGACGAGACATTAGGGTAGCTGAATTAGAGCTATCCAAACATCATTGCTTCCCTGTTGGGGAAGACGAGGCATTCGGGTAGCTGAAATGGAGCTATCCAAACATCATTGCCTCCCTGTTGGGGAAGATGAGGCATTCGGGTAGCTGAATTAGAGCTATCCAAACATCATTGCCTCCATATTGGGGAAGACGAGACATCAGGGTAGCTGAATTAGAGATATCCAAACATCATTGCTTCCCTATTGGGGAAGACGAGACATTCGGACAGCTGAATTAGAGCTATCCAAACATCATTGCCTCCCTATTGGGGAAGATGAGACATTAGGGTAGCTGAAATAGAGATATCCAAACATCATTGCCTCCCTGTTGGGGAAGACGAGACATTATGGTAGCTGAATTAGAGCTATCCAAACACTAAAACTGATCTGATGTGGACTGTATGCCGAATGAGATACAATAGCACTGTCAGAAACCTTAACTGATCTGATGTGGACTGTAAGCCGAATGAGAAACAATAGCACTGTCAGAAACCTTAACTGATCTGATGTGGACTGTAAGCCGAATGAGAAACAATAGCACTGTCAGAAACCTTAACTGATCTGATGTGGACCTTATGCCGAATGAGAAACAATAGCACTGTCAGAAACCATAACTGATCTGATGTGGACTGTATGCCGAATGAGAAACAATAGCACTGTCAGAAACCATAACTGATCTCTTGTGGACAGTATGCCGAATGAGAAACAATAGCACTGTCAGAAACCTTAACTGATCTGAGGTGGACTGTGTGCCGAATGAGAAACAATAGCACTGTCAGAAACCATAACTGATCTGATGTGGACTGTATGCCGGATGAGAAACAATAGCACTGTCAGAAACCATAACTGATCTGATGTGGACTGTAAGCCGAATGAGAAACAATAGCACTGTCAGAAACCTTAACTGATCTGATGTGGACTGCATGCCGAATGAGAAACAATAGCACTGTCAGAAACCTTAACTGATCTGATGTGGACTGTATGCCGAATGAGAAACAATAGCACTTTCAGAAACCTTAACTGATCTGATGTGGACTGTATGCCGAATGAGAAACAATAGCACTGTCAGAAACCTTAACTGATCTGATGTGGACTGTATGCCGAATGAGAAACAATAGCACTGTCAGAAACCTTAACTGATCTGATGTGGACTGTATGCCGAATGAGAAACAATAGCACTGTCAGAAACCTTAACTGATCTGATGTGGACTGTAAGCCGAATGAGAAACAATAGCACTGTCAGAAACCTTAACTGATCTGATGTGGACTGTAAGCCGAATGAGAAACAATAGCACTGTCAGAAACCTTAACTGATCTGATGTGGACCTTATGCCGAATGAGAAACAATAGCACTGTCAGAAACCTTAACTGATCTGATGTGGACTGTAAGCCGAATGAGAAACAATAGCACTGTCAGAAACCATAACTGATCTGATGTGGACTGTATGCTGAATGAGAAACAATAGCACTGTCAGAAACCCTAACTGATCTGATGTGGACTGTATGCCGAATGAGAAACAATAGCACTGTCAGAAACCATAACTGATCTGATGTGGACTGTATGCCGAATGAGAAACAATAGCACTGTCAGAAACCATAACTGATCTGATGTGGACTGTATGCCGAATGAGAAACATTAGCACTGTCAGAAACCTTAACTGATCTGAGGTGGACTGTGTGCCGAATGAGAAACAATAGCACTGTCAGAAACCATAACTGATCTGATGTGGACTGTATGCCGGATGAGAAACAATAGCACTGTCAGAAACCATAACTGATCTGATGTGGACTGTAAGCCGAATGAGAAACAATAGCACTGTCAGAAACCTTAACTGATCTGATGTGGACTGTATGCCGAATGAGAAACAATAGCACTGTCAGAAACCTTAACTGATCTGATGTGGACTGTATGCCGAATGAGAAACAATAGCACTTTCAGAAACCTTAACTGATCTGATGTGGACTGTATGCCGAATGAGAAACAATAGCACTGTCAGAAACCTTAACTGATCTGATGTGGACTGTATGCCGAATGAGAAACAATAGCACTGTCAGAAACCTTAACTGATCTGATGTGGACTGTATGCCGAATGAGAAACAATAGCACTGTCAGAAACCTTAACTGATCTGATGTGGACTGTAAGCCGAATGAGAAACAATAGCACTGTCAGAAACCTTAACTGATCTGATGTGGACTGTATGCCGAATGAGAAACAACAACACTGTCAGAAACCTTAACTGATCTGATGTGGACTATAAGCCGAATGAGACACAATAGCACTGTCAGAAACCATAACTGATCTGATGTGGACTGTATGCCGAATGAGAAACAATAGCACTGTCAGAAACCATAACTGATCTGATGTGGACTGTATGCCGAATGAGAAACAATGGCACTGTCAGAAACCTTAACTGATCTGATGTGGACTGTAAGCCGGATGAGAAACAATGGCACTGTCAGAAATCTTAACTGATCTGATGTGGACTGTAAGCCGAATGAGAAACAATGGCACTGTCAGAAACCTTAACTGATCTGATGTGGACTGTAAGCCGAATGAGAAACAATAACACTGTCAGAAACCTTAACTGATCTGATGTGGACTGTATGCCGAATGAGAAACAACAGCACTGTCGGAAACCTTAACTGATCTGATGTGGACTGTAAGCCGAATGAGAAACAATAGCACTGTCAGAAACCTTAACTGATCTGATGTGGCCTGTAAGCTGAATGAGAAACAATAGCACTATCAGAAACCTTAACTGATCTGATGTGGACTGTAAGCCGATTGAGAAACAATAGCACTGTCAGAAACCTTAACTGATCTGATGTGGACTGTAAGCCGAATGAGAAACAATAGCACTGTCAGAAACCATAACTGATCTGATGTGGACTGTATGCCAAATGAGAAACAATAGCACTGTCAGAAACCTTAACTGATCTGATGTGGACTGTATGCCGAATGAGAAACAACAGCACTGTCGGAAACCTTAACTGATCTGATGTGGACTGTAAGCCGAATGAGAAACAATAGCACTGTCGGAAACCTTAACTGATCTGATGTGGACTGTAAGCTGAATGAGAAACAATAGCACTGTCGGAAACCTTAACTGATCTGATGTGGACTGTAAGCTGAATGAGAAACAATAGCACTATCAGAAACCTTAACTGATCTGATGTGGACTGTAAGCCGATTGAGAAACAATAGCACTATCAGAAACCTTAACTGATCTGATGTGGACTGTAAGCCGAATGAGAAACAATAGCACTGTCAGAAACCATAACTGATCTGATGTGGACTGTATGCCGAATGAGAAACAATAGCACTGTCAGAAACCTTAACTGATCTGATGTGGACTGTATGCCGAATGAGAAACAACAGCACTGTCGGAAACCTAAACTGATCTGATGTGGACTGTAAGCCGAATGAGAAACAATAGCACTGTCAGAAACCTTAACTGATCTGATGTGGACTGTAAGCTGAATGAGAAACAATAGCACTATCAGAAACCTTAACTGATCTGATGTGGACTGTAAGCCGATTGAGAAACAATAGCACTGTCAGAAACCTTAACTGATCTGATGTGGACTGTAAGCCGATTGAGAAACAATAGCACTGTCAGAAACCTTAACTGATCTGATGTGGACTGTAAGCCGAATGAGAAACAATAGCACTGTCAGAAACCTTAACTGATCTGATGTGGACTGTAAGCCGATTGAGAAACAATAGCACTGTCAGAAACCTTAACTGATCTGATGTGGACTGTAAGCCGAATGAGAAACAATAGCACTGTCAGAAACCTTAACTGATCTTATGTGGCCTGTAAGCTGAATGAGAAACAATAGCACTATCAGAAACCTTAACTGATCTGATGTGGACTGTAAGCCGATTGAGAAACAATAGCACTGTCAGAAACCTTAACTGATCTGATGTGGACTGTAAGCCGAATGAGAAACAATAGCACTGTCAGAAACCATAACTGATCTGATGTGGACTGTATGCCAAATGAGAAACAATAGCACTGTCAGAAACCTTAACTGATCTGATGTGGACTGTATGCCGAATGAGAAACAACAGCACTGTCGGAAACCTTAACTGATCTGATGTGGACTGTAAGCCGAATGAGAAACAATAGCACTGTCGGAAACCTTAACTGATCTGATGTGGACTGTAAGCTGAATGAGAAACAATAGCACTATCAGAAACCTTAACTGATCTGATGTGGACTGTAAGCCGATTGAGAAACAATAGCACTGTCAGAAACCTTAACTGATCTGATGTGGACTGTAAGCCGAATGAGAAACAATAGCACTGTCAGAAACCTTAACTGATCTGATGTGGACTGTAAGCCGATTGAGAAACAATAGCACTGTCAGAAACCTTAACTGATCTGATGTGGACTGTATGCCGAATGAGAAACAATAGCACTGTCAGAAACCTTAACTGATCTGATGTGGACTGTAAGCCGATTGAGAAACAATAGCACTGTCAGAAACCTTAACTGATCTGATGTGGACTGTAAGCCGAATGAGAAACAATAGCACTGTCAGAAACCTTAACTGATCTGATGTGGACTGTAAGCTGAATGAGAAACAATAGCACTATCAGAAACCTTAACTGATCTGATGTGGACTGTAAGCCGATTGAGAAACAATAGCACTATCAGAAACCTTAACGGATCTGATGTGGACTGTAAGCCGATTGAGAAACAATAGCACTATCAGAAACCTTAACTGATCTGATGTGGACTGCATGCCGATTGAGAAACAATAGCACTGTCAGAAACCATAACTAATCTGAGAACATTTTGTATTTATTTGTTTTGGTTTAACCCTTTAAACAACTCCGACAATATCAAAATTTATTATTTTAATTACTATTTTTTAAAAATTTTCCCCAAAAATTCAACAAAACCATATATTATGAGGCATCATTGGAATGAGTTTGATGAGCTCGTTCCAATGAGGGATCACATGATATGGTTTTGTTGAAATATTTTGAAAATGTTTTTTCTGAACTGCTCAATTTGGAAATTATGTGGGCGGATGCGGGCGATTCGTTAGATAAAGGGTTAAAAAATAAAGAGGTTATCACTTGGTTAATTTGGCTGATGTCGCTGATCTGAAGTTACTTTGGGCCTATATCTCAACCGATATGAAACTAATTTGGCTGATGCCGTTGATCTGAAGTAACTTTGGGCCTATATCTCACCTGATATGAAACTAATTTGGCTGATGCCACTGATCTGAAGTAACTTTGTGCCTATATCTCATCCAATATGAAACTAATTAGGTAATAAACTCTAAATGTAAACTATTTTTGTCACACACTTACACCGTACACTCTGTATGTGGACATTGCTTCATAATTTTGCATGATTGTCAGAATGCCCAGTGGTAACTCAACTGTTCACTGGGCACTATACTCCCTGATACAGTATTCTTGACTTGGAAGAATCAAACAAATCCTTCATGATGAAGGGGTATAGTGCCCAATAGTTTAAAGCTGATTCACCATACTTACACAGAAATATATAATGCTTGTCAAGCCTTCATGATTAAGGGGTATAGTGCCCAATAGTTTAAAGCTGATTCACCATACTTACATAGAAATATATAATGCTTGTCGAACCTTCATGATTAAGGGGTGTAATGCCCAATGGTTTGAAGCTGGTTCAACATACTTACAAAGAATTATATAATTTTTGTTGAGGCTTCTTGATTAGGGAGAGTGCCCAATAGTTTAAAGCTTGCACCATACACACCTTCCTGATTGGGGTATAGTGCCCAAAAGTTAAAAGCTGGTTCACTATACTTACACAGACATATATAATGCTTGTTAAATGTTCATGATTAGAGGGTGTAGTATACAATAGTTTAAAGCTGGCTCACCATACATACACAGAAATATATAATACTTGTCAAGCCTTCGTGATTAGGGCGTATAGTGCCCAATAGTTTAAAGCTGGTTCACCATACACACCTTTGTGATTAGGGCATATGGTTCCCAATAGATTAATGCTGGTTCTCATACCTATACAAAAATATATAATGCTTGTCAAGCCTTCATGATTAGGAGATATAGTGCACAGTAGTTTAATGCTGGTTCACCATACTTTCCCAGAAATATAATGCTTGGCAAGCCTTTATGATTAGGGGTATAGTACCCAAAGGTTTACAAGGTTTACAGCTGGTTCACCATACATTCAGAAAAATATGTAATGCTTGTCAAGCCTTCATGATTGGGGGTACATTGCCCAATAGTTTAAAGCTGGTTCATCATACTTACATAGAAATATATAATGCTTGTCAAGCCTTCATGGTTAGGCAGTATAGTGCCCAATAGTTTATAGTCGGTTCACATATGTACACCAAAATATATAATGCTTGTCAAATGTTCATGATTAGGGGGTATAGTGCCCAAAAGTTTAAAGCTGGTTCACCATACACACATTCATGATAAGGGGGTATAGTGCCCAATAGCTGAAAGCTGATTCACATACTTACACAGAAATATATAATGGTTGTCAAGCCTTCATGCTTAGGGGGTATAGTGCCCAATAGCTTAAAGCTGATTCACCGTACTTTCACAGAAATATATAATGCTTGTTGCAGCAATAATACATGATACTATTCGGTCATAATCCCTTTGACAGGTACCAAGGTTATGATGACAGGCTCAAAATTGATACCTATGACTTTGAGAAGCCTGAAAACAAATGTTGTTTTCAGCTGCCGCTCATAATTACAGTATCAGTTGGCAATATTCCTGCCATTAATTATGGGCTCATTTTAATTATTGATCGTTCCATGATTACTGTACTCTTTAATTCGTGTTATAGAAAGCTGAGTTACTTGGTCAATTTGGTCAATTCCTGTTTATAGAATTTAGAAAGCTGAGTTACTTGGTCAATTTGACAATGAAAGTGATTTATTAATTAATCAGAAGTAGCACTGCCAGTTCGAAATTCAAACTTATCCAGTTTTTCGGAAATAGCTCTCTAATTACGTTTTGATAGAAGAATTCTTAGGAAGTGTTTTACTGTACCATTTACAATAATTGTTTTTTGTTTCAGTTTCAAAGAGGAAAACATGGCATGTAGTGAAGGATCATCTATTACTGCTAATGCTTCCGAACTAGATAAACTTATACAAGGCTTTGGTTAGTAGAATATAACTGTCCTTATACCATTGTTAACCTGAACCTGATAAACTTATACAAGGCTTTCAGTAGAATATAACTCTTCTTAAACTGTGATTGCTTGAATTAAATAAAATTATGCAAGCCTTTGGTTAGTAGAACATAACTCATCTTATACAGTGGAGCCCACTTAACTGGGTATCTCTTAGCTGAATAACCCTGTTAAATGAATATAATTTCCCAAGACAAAACCATTTACCATACCTCCAGTACAAAGTTGACCTGTTAATTGAATATAGGTTATAGAGTAAACTCTTGTTAATTGAATAAAACATCTCGTAATCTGTCGAGAAATTACCCTGACTCTCCCCAGTTTTCCTTTGTTTATAGACATATTTGGCCTCAGTACATCCAATGCAGGCATTTAATCTATTATACCTTGTTTGACAGAGCTCTTGGAGCTCTGTCAAACAAGATATAATAGAATAAATGCTAAGTTTATCTCTTGAATACAGGAAAGTGCCACCATCCCTGTTAATTGAATACTCCTGTTAATTGAATAATTTCCAATGGCAAAAGGGTTTCAATTAACAGGGTTCCACTGTACCACTCTTTACTTGAACTAGAGAAACTTCCACAAGGTGAGTGGAACATTACTTTTCTTATACCATGGTTTACCTGAACTAGATAAACTTACACGAGGCATTGGTGAGAACACAACACTTATACCATGGCTTACCTGAACTAGATAAACTTACACAAGGCCTTTGTGAGAACACAACACTTATACCTTGGCTTACCTGAACTAGATAAACTGACACAAGGTGTTGGTGAGAACACAACACTTATACTATGCCTTACCTGAACTAGATAAACTTACACAAGGCCTTAGTGAGTAGAACATAACTCTTCTAATCCCGTGGCTTACCTGAACTAGATAAACTTACACAAGGCCTTGGTGAGTAGAGCATAACTCTTCTAATCCCGTGGCTTACCTCAACTAGATAAACTTACACAAGGCCTTGGTGAGTAGAGCATAACTCTTCTTATACCATGGCTTACCTGAACTAGATAAACTTACACAAGGCCTTAGTGAGTAGAGCGTAACTCTTCTACTCCCGTGGCTTACCTGAACTAGATAAACTTACACAAGGCCTTGGTGAGTAGAGCATAACTCTTCTAATCCCGTGGCTTACCTGAACTAGATAAACTTACACAAGGCCTTGGTGAGTAGAGCATAACTCTTCTTACACCATGGCTTACCTGAACTAGATAAACTTACACAAGGCCTTAGTGAGTAGAGCGTAACTCTTCTAATCCCGTGGCTTACCTGAACTAGATAAACTTACACAAGGCCTTAGTGAGTAGAACGTAACTCTTCTTATACCATGGCTTACCTGAACTAGATAAACTTACACAAGGCCTTTGTGAGAACACAACACTTATACCATGGCTTACCTGAACTAGATAAACTTACACAAGGCCTTTGTGAGAACACAACACTTATACCTTGGCTTACCTGAACTAGATAAACTGACACAAGGTGTTGGTGAGAACACAACACTTATACTATGCCTTACCTGAACTAGATAAACTTACACAAGGCCTTAGTGAGTAGAACGTAACTCTTCTAATCCCGTGGCTTACCTGAACTAGATAAACTTACACAAGGCCTTGGTGAGTAGAGCATAACTCTTCTAATCCCGTGGCTTACCTGAACTAGATAAACTTACACAAGGCCTTGGTGAGTAGAGCATAACTCTTCTTATACCATGGCTTACCTGAACTAGATAAACTTACACAAGGCCTTAGTGAGTAGAGCGTAACTCTTCTAATCCCGTGGCTTACCTGAACTAGATAAACTTACACAAGGCCTTGGTGAGTAGAGCATAACTCTTCTTATACCCTGGCTTACCCGAACTAGATAAACTTACACAAGGCGTTGGTGAGAACACAACACTTATACCATGGCTTACCTGAACTAGATAAACTTACACAAGTCATTGGTGAGAACACAACACTTATACCATGGCTTACCTGAACGAGATAAACTTACACAAGGCGTTGGTGAGAACACAACACTTATACCATGGCTTACCTGAACTAGATAAACTTACACAAGGCCTTTGTGAGAACACAACACTTATACCATGGCTTATCTGAACTAGATAAACTTACACAAGGCGTTGGTGAGTAGAGCACGATTATTCTTATACCATGGCTTACCTGAACTAGATAAACTTACCCAAGTCGTTGGTGAGAACACAACACTTATACCATTGCTTACTTGAACTAGATAAATTTACACAAGGCCTTGGTGAGTAGAGCATAATTCTTCTTATACCATGGCTTACCTGAACTAGATAAACTTACACAAGGCATTGGTGAGAATACAACACTTATACCATGGCTTACCTGAACTAGATAAATTACACAAGGCCTTGGTGAGTAGAACACTACACTTATACCATTACTTACCTGAACTAGATAAACTTTCACAAGGCAATGGTCAGTAGAACATAACTCTTCTTATACCATGGCTTACCTGAACTAGATAAACTTACACAAGGTGTTGGTGAGAACACAACACTTATACCATGGCTTATCTGAACAAGATAAACTTACACAAGGCGTTGGTGAGAACACAACACTTATACCAAGGCTTACCTGAACAAGATAAACTTACACAAGGCATTGGTGAGAACACAACACTTATACCATGGTTTACCTGAACTAGATAAACTTACACGAGGCATTGCTGAGAACACAACACTTATACCATGGCTTACCTGAACTAGATAAACTTACAGGAGGCATTGGTGAGAACACAACACTTATACCATGGCTTACCTGAACTAGATAAACTTACACGAGGCGTTGGTGAGAACACAGCACTTATACCATGGCTTACCTGAACTAGATAAACTTACACAAGGCATTGGTAAGAACACAACACTTATACCATGGCTTACCTGAACTAGATAAACTTACACAAGGCTTTGGTAAGAACACAACACTTATACCATGGCTTACCTGAACTAGATAAACTTACACAAGGCATTGCATTAGTAAGAACACAACACTTATACCATGGCTTACCTGAACTAGATAAACTTACACAAGTCATTGGTGAGAACACAACACTTATACCATGGCTGACCTGAACTAGATAAACTTACACAAGGTGTTAGTGAGAAGGCAACACTTATACCACGGCTTACCTGAACTAGATAAACTTACACAAGGCGTTTGTGAGAACACATTACTTATACCACGGCTTACCTGAACTAGATAAACTTACACAAGACCTTGGTGAGAACACAACACTTATACCATGTCTTACCTAAACTAGATAAACTTACACAAGGTGTTAGTGAGAAGGCAACACTTATACCACGGCTTACCTGAACTAGATAAACTTACACAAGGCGTTTGTGAGAACACATTACTTATACCACGGCTTACCTGAACTAGATAAACTTACACAAGACCTTGGTGAGAACACAACACTTATACCATGGCTTACCTAAACTAGATAAACTTACACAAGTCCTTAGTGAGTAGAGCGTAACTCTTCTAATCCCGTGGCTTACCTGAACTAGATAAACTTACACAAGGCCTTGGTGAGTAGAGCATAACTCTTCTTATACCATGGCTTACCCGAACTAGATAAACTTACACAAGGCGTTGGTGAGAACACAACACTTATACCATGGCTTACCTGAACTAGATAAACTTACACAAGTCATTAGTGAGAACACAACACTTATACCATGGCTTACCTGAATTAGATAAACTTACACAAGGCGTTTGTGAGAACACAGCAGTTATACCACAGCTTACCTGAACTAGATAAACTTACACAAGGCCTTGGTGAGAACACAACACTTATACCATGGCTTACCTGAACTAGATAAACTTACACAAGGCGTTGGTGAGAACACAACACTTATACCACGGCTTACCTGAACTAGATAAACTTACACAAGTTGTTGGTGAGAACACAACACTTATACCATGGCTTACCTGAACTAGATAAACTTACACAAGTCGTTGGTGAGAACACAACACTTATACCATGACTTACCTGAACTAGATAAACTTACACAAGTCGTTGGTGAGAACACAACACTTATACCATGACTTACCTGAACTAGATAAACTTACACAAGTCGTTGGTGAGAAGACAACACTTACACCATGGCTTACCTGAACTAGATAAACTTACACAAGGTGTTGGTGAGAACACAACACTTATACCATGGCTTACCTGAACTAGATAAACTTACACAAGGCATAGTTGAGAACACAACACTATACCATAGCTTACCTGAACTAGATAAACTTACACAAGACGTTGGTGAGAACACAACACTTATACCATGGCTTTCCTGAACTAGATAAACTTAACAAGGTGTTGGTGAGAATACAACACTTATACAATGGCTTACATGAACTAGATAAACTTACACAAGTTGTTGGTGAGAACACAACACTTATACCATGGCTTACCTGAACAAGATAAACTTACACAAGGCGTTGGTGAGAACACAACTCTTATACCAAGGCTTACCTGAACTAGATAAACTTACACAAGGCATTGGTGAGGACACAACACTTATACCATGGCTTACCTGAACTAGATAAACTTACACGAGGCATTGGTGAGAACACAACACTTATACCATGGCTTACCTGAACTAGATAAACTTACATGAGGCATTGGTGAGAACACAACACTTATACCATGGCTTACCAGAACTAGATAAACTTACACGAGGCATTGGTGAGAACACAACACTTATACCATGGCTTACCTGAACTAGACAAACTTACACAAGGCGTTGGTGAGAACACAACACTTATACCATGGCTGACCTGAACTAGATAAACTTACACAAGTTGTTGGGGAGTAGAACACAACAGAACACAACACTTATACCATGGCTTACCTGAACTATATAAACTTACACAAGGCGTTGGTGAGAACACAACACTTATACCACGTCTTACCTAAACTAGATAAACTTACGCAAGGTGTTAGTGAGAACGCAACACTTGTACCATGGCTTACCTGAACTAGATAAACTTACACAAGACCTTGGTGAGAACACAACACTTATACCATGTCTTACCTAAACTAGATAAACTTACACAAGGTGTTAGTGAGAAGGCAACACTTATACCACGGCTTACCTGAACTAGATAAACTTACACAAGGCGTTTGTGAGAACACATTACTTTTACCACGGCTTACCTGAACTAGATAAACTTACACAAGACCTTGGTGAGAACACAACACTTATACCATGGCTTACCTAAACTAGATAAACTTACACAAGTCCTTAGTGAGTAGAGCGTAACTCTTCTAATCCCGTGGCTTACCTGAACTAGATAAACTTACACAAGGCCTTGGTGAGTAGAGCATAACTCTTCTTATACCATGGCTTACCCGAACTAGATAAACTTACACAAGGCGTTGGTGAGAACACAACACTTATACCATGGCTTACCTGAACTAGATAAACTTACACAAGTCATTGGTGAGAACACAACACTTATACCATGGCTTACCTGAATTAGATAAACTTACACAAGGCGTTTGTGAGAACACAGCAGTTATACCACAGCTTACCTGAACTAGATAAACTTACACAAGGCCTTGGTGAGAACACAACACTTATACCATGGCTTACCTGAACTAGATAAACTTACACAAGGCGTTGGTGAGAACACAACACTTATACCACGGCTTACCTGAACTAGATAAACTTACACAAGTTGTTGGTGAGAACACAACACTTATACCATGACTTACCTGAACTAGATAAACTTACACAAGTCGTTGGTGAGAACACAACACTTATACCATGACTTACCTGAACTAGATAAACTTACACAAGTCGTTGGTGAGAAGACAACACTTACACCATGGCTTACCTGAACTAGATAAACTTACACAAGGTGTTGGTGAGAACACAACACTTATACCATGGCTTACCTGAACTAGATAAACTCACACAAGGCATAGTTGAGAACACAACACTATACCATAGCTTACCTGAACTAGATAAACTTACACAAGACGTTGGTGAGAACACAACACTTATACCATGGCTTTCCTGAACTAGATAAACTTAACAAGGTGTTGGTGAGAACACAACACTTATACAATGGCTTACATGAACTAGATAAACTTACACAAGTTGTTGGTGAGAACACAACACTTATACCATGGCTTACCTGAACAAGATAAACTTACACAAGGCGTTGGTGAGAACACAACTCTTATACCAAGGCTTACCTGAACTAGATAAACTTACACAAGGCATTGGTGAGGACACAACACTTATACCATGGCTTACCTGAACTAGATAAACTTAAACAAGTCTTTGGTAAGAACACAACACTTATACCATGGCTTACCTGAACTAGATAAACTTACACGAGGCGTTGGTGAGAACACAACACTTATACCATGGCTTACCTGAACTAGATAAACTTACACAAGACGTTGGTGAGAACACAACACTTATACCATGGCTTACCTGAACTAGATAAACTTACACGAGGCATTGGTGAGAACACAACACTTATACCATGGCTTACCTGAACTAGATAAACTTACATGAGGCATTGGTGAGAACACAACACTTATACCATGGCTTACCTGAACTAGATAAACTTACACGAGGCATTGGTGAGAACACAACACTTATACCATGGCTTACCTGAACTAGACAAACTTACACAAGGCGTTGGTGAGAACACAACACTTATACCATGGCTGACCTGAACTAGATAAACTTACACAAGTTGTTGGGGAGTAGAACACAACAGAACACAACACTTATACCATGGCTTACCTGAACTATATAAACTTACACAAGGCGTTGGTGAGAACACAACACTTATACCACGTCTTACCTGAACTAGATAAACTTACGCAAGGTGTTAGTGAGAACGCAACACTTGTACCATGGCTTACCTGAACTAGATAAACTTACACAAGGCGTTTGTGAGAACACATCACTTATACCACAGCTTACCTGAACTAGATAAACTTACTCAAGACCTTGGTGAGAACACAACACTTATACCATGGCTTACCTAAACTAGATAAACTTACACAAGGCCTTAGTGAGTAGAGCGTAACTCTTCTAATCATGTGGCTTACCTGAACTAGATAAACTTACACAAGGCCTTGGTGGGTAGAGCATAACTCTTCTTATACCATGGCTTACCCGAACTAGATAAACTTACACAAGGCGTTGGTGAGAACACAACACTTATACCATGGCTTACGTGAACTAGATAAACTTACACAAGTCATTGGTGAGAACACAACACTTATACCATGGCTTACCTGAATTAGATAAACTTACACAAGGCATTTGTGAGAACACAACAGTTATACCACAGCTTACCTGAACTAGATAAACTTACACAAGGCCTTGGTGAGAACACAACACTTATACCATGGCTTACCTGAAATAGATAAACTTACACAAGGCGTTGGTGAGAACACAACACTTATACCACGGCTTACCTGAACTAGATAAACTTACACAAGGCCTTGGTGAGAACACAACACTTATACCATGGCTTACCTGAACTAGATAAACTTACACAAGGCATTGTTGAGAACACAACACTATACCATAGCTTACCTGAACTAGATAAACTTACACAAGACGTTGGTGAGAACACAACAGTTATACCATGGCTTTCCTGAACTAGATAAACTTAACAAGGTGTTGGTGAGAACACAACACTTATACCATGGCTTACCTGAACTAGATAAACTTACACAAGTTGTTGGTGAGAACACAACACTTATACCATGACTTACCTGAACTAGATAAACTTACACAGGTCATTGGTGAGAACACAACACTTATCCCATGACTTACCTGAACTAGATAAACTTACACAAGTCGTTGGTGAGAACACAACACTTATACCATGGCTTACCTGAACTAGAAAAACTTACACAAGGTGTTGGTGAGAACACAACACTTATACCATGGCTTACTTGAACTAGATAAACTTACACAAGGCATTGGTGAGAACACAACACTATACCAAAGCTTACCTGAACTAGATAAACTTACACAAGACGTTGGTGAGAACACAACACTTATACCATGGCTTACCTGAACTAGATAAACTTACACAAGGCATTGGTGAGAACACAACACTTATTCCAGGCTTACCTGAACTAGATAAACTTACAGAAGGCGTTTGTGAGAACACAACACTTATACCATGGCTTACCTGAACTAGATAAACTTACACCAGACGTTGGTGAGAACACAACACTTGTACCATGACTTCCCCGAACTAGATAAACTTAACAAGGTGTTGGTGAGAACACAACACTTATACTATGGCTTACCAGAACTAGATGAACTTACACAAGTTGTTGGTGAGAACACAACACTTATACCATGACTTACCTGAACTAGATAAACTTACACAAGTTGTTGGTGAGAACACAACACTTATACCTTGACTTACTTGAACTAGATAAACTTACACAAGTCGTTGGTGAGAACACAACACTTATACCATGACTTACCTGAACTAGATAAACTTACTCAAGTCATTGGTGAGAAGACAACACTTATACCATGGCTTACCTGAACTAGATAAATTTACACAAGGTGTTGGTGAGAACACAACACTTATACCATGGCTTACCTGAACTAGATAAACTTACACAAGGCATTGGTGAGAACACAACACTATGCCATAGCTTACCTGAACTAGATAAACTTACAGAAGACGTTGCTGAGAACACAACACTTATACCATGGATTTCCTGAACTAGATAAACTTAACAAGGTGTTGGTGAGAACACAACACTTATACCATGGCTTACATGAACTAGATAAACTTACACAGGTTGTTGGTGAGAACACAACACTTATACCATGGCTTACCTGAACAAGATAAACTTACACAAGGCGTTGGTGAGAACACAACACTTATACCAAGGCTTACCTGAACTAGATAAACTTACAGAAGGCATTGGTGAGAACACAACACTTATACCATGGCTTACCTGAACTAGATAAACTTAAACAAGTCGTTGGTGAGAACACAACACTTATACCATTGCTTACCTGAACTAGATAAACTTACATGAGGCGTTGGTGAGAACACAACACTTATACCATGGCTTATCTGAACTAGATAAACTTACACAAGGCATTGGTGAGAACACAACACTTATACCATGGCTTACCTGAACTAGATAAACTTACACAAGACATTGGTGAGTAGAACATAAGTCTTCTTATACCATGGCTTACCTGAACTAGATAAACTTACACAAGGCGTTGGTGAGAACACAACACTTATACCATGGCTTACCTGAACTAGATAAACTTACACAAGTCATTGGTGAGAACACAACACTTATACCTTGGCTTACCTGAACTAGATAAACTGACACAAGGTGTTGGTGAGAACACAACACTTATACTATGCCTTACCTGAACTAGATAAACTTACACAAGGCCTTAGTGAGTGGAGCGTAACTCTTCTAATCCCGTGGCTTACCTGAACTAGATAAACTTACACAAGGCCTTGGTGAGTAGAGCATAACTCTTCTTATACCATGGCTTACCTGAACTAGATAAACTTACACAAGGCCTTTGTGAGAACACAACACTTATACCACGGCTTACCTGAACTAGATAAACTTACACAAGGCCTTTGTGAGAACACAACACTTATACCTTGGCCTTCCTGAACTAGATAAACTTACACAAGGCCTTAGTGAGTAGAGCGTAACTCTTCTAATCCCGTGGCTTACCTGAACTAGATAAACTTACACAAGTCATTGGTGAGAACACAACACTTATACCATGGCTTACCTGAACTAGATAAACTTACACAAGACATTGGTGAGAAGAACATAACTCTTCTTATACCATGGCTTACCTGAACTAGATAAACTTACACAAGGCCTTTGTGAGAACACAACACTTATACCATGGCTTATCTGAACTAGATAAACTTACACAAGGCGTTGGTGAGTAGAGCACGATTATTCTTATACCATGGCTTACCTGAACTAGATAAACTTACCCAAGTCGTTGGTGAGAACACAACACTTATACCATTGCTTACTTGAACTAGATAAATTTACACAAGGCCTTGGTGAGTAGAGCATAATTCTTCTTATACCATGGCTTACCTGAACTAGATAAACTTACACAAGGCATTGGTGAGAATACAACACTTATACCATGGCTTACCTGAACTAGATAAATTACACAAGGCCTTGGTGAGTAGAACACTACACTTATACCATTACTTACCTGAACTAGATAAACTTGCACAAGGCAATGGTCAGTAGAACATAACTCTTCTTATACCATGGCTTACCTGAACTAGATAAACTTACACAAGGTGTTGGTGAGAACACAACACTTATACCATGGCTTACCTGAACAAGATAAACTTACACAAGGCATTGGTGAGAACACAACACTTATACCAAGGCTTACCTGAACAAGATAAACTTACACAAGGCATTGGTGAGAACACAACACTTATACCATGGCTTACCTGAACTAGATAAACTTAACACGAGGCGTTGCTGAGAACACAACACTTATACCATGGCTTACCTGAACTAGATAAACTTACAGGAGGCATTGGTGAGAACACAACACTTATACCATGGCTTACCTGAACTAGATAAACTTACACAAGTCGTTGGTGAGAACACAACACTTATACCATGGCTTACCTGAACTAGATAAACTTACACAAGACGTTGGTGAGAACACAACACTTATACCATGTCTTACCTAAACTAGATAAACTTACACAAGGTGTTAGTGAGAAGGCAACACTTATACCACGGCTTACCTGAACTAGATAAACTTACACAAGGCGTTGGTGAGAACACATTACTTATACCACGGCTTACCTGAACTAGATAAACTTACACAAGACCTTGGTGAGAACACAACACTTATACCATGGCTTACCTAAACTAGATAAACTTACACAAGGCCTTAGTGAGTAGAGCGTAACTCTTCTAATCCCGTGGCTTACCTGAACTAGATAAACTTACACAAGGCCTTGGTGAGTAGAGCATAACTCTTCTTATACCATGGCTTACCCGAACTAGATAAACTTACACAAGGCGTTGGTGAGAACACAACACTTATACCATGGCTTACCTGAACTAGATAAACTTACACAAGTCATTGGTGAGAACACAACACTTATACCATGGCTTACCTGAATTAGATAAACTTACACAAGGCATTGTTGAGAACACAACACTATACCATAGCTTACCTGAACTAGATAAACTTACACAAGACGTTGGTGAGAACACAAGACTTATACCATGGCTTTCCTGAACTAGATAAACTTAACAAGGTGTTGGTGAGAACACAACACTTATACCATGGCTTACATGAACTAGATAAACTTACACAAGTTGTTGGTGAGAACACAACACTTATACCATGACTTACCTGAACAAGATAAACTTACACAAGGCGTTGGTGAGAACACAATTCTTATACCAAGGCTTACCTGAACTAGATAAACTTACACAAGGCATTGGTGAGAACACAACACTTATACCATGGCTTACCTGAACTAGATAAACTTAAACAAGTCGTTGGTGAGAACACAACACTTATACCATGGCTTACCTGAACTAGATAAACTTACACGAGGCGTTGGTGAGAACACAACACTTATACCATGGCTTACCTGAACTAGATAAACTTACACAAGACGTTGGTGAGAACACAACACTTATACCATGGCTTACCTGAACTAGATAAACTTACACGAGGTATTGGTGAGAACACAACACTTATACCATGGCTTACCTGAACTAGAGAAACTTACACGAGGCGTTGGTGAGAACACAACACTTATACCATGACTTACCTGAACTAGATAAACTTACACAAGTCGTTGGTGAGAAGACAACACTTATACCTGGACATAATGGATCAAGTGCCTGTCCTGAACAAACTGAGGAAAAATAGTCCATAAACATTGGACAATTGGTGTGTGTCATGATAGTTTATCGTCATATTACAATATATTCATATATGCTCACTTGCATATCTGTAGGTCCCATTCCTTCAATTTATTTACCTTCACTTCATCTTTCTCGATTACTATGTGCATACATTACGTGATTTGTCAAGATAGTTTCTCGACATATTACAATTTTTTTTTTTTTTGGAAGTTGCACTCTGTTGATAAGGTTATTAAATTAGGAGGTATTCATTTAAGTGGGCCCCAATGCAGTGAAAAAAGTGACATATTTCATAGCACCCTCACCTTGACATTACATATTGTCATTTTTAGGTATATAGTGCATTACAATGGGAGGTAAGGAGGCTCAATCTGCTGGAAAATCGATACATTGTCATGACCATTTTATCTGTTTGTCAGATGTCCGACCGTCTTGTTTGTCCGTGTCTATCCATTCCTCCGCCTGACCTTCTGTCCATCTCTAAATTTGTCAGTCTGTCCATTACATGCGTCATTTCGTCCTACCTGCGTGCATATCTCCAGGCCCAACTTATACCCTCTTCTACAAGTTTAGTGTATATTACAACGTGACATTTTGTATTTTTCAGTTCGTGCATTCATTCGTTTATTCTGTGACGTATACGTATAATGGCTCATTCATTTCATATTTCCATCAACCTGTTTATTGATTAATCTGTTTCACTCACCCACTCACTTCTTGCAGCACAACTCGTGAGCTCATCCTCATGCATTTTAAAACACACAAAAATGAAATTATTTGTCTATCTCACATTTATTTCATTCACTTCTTCCTTGTACATAATTCCCTTTTCTTCCATCCAACTCTATATGAGCACATGGAATCGGGCTGTCAAACACATTTCAAATAGCTCAACGCTCCTATTTAACACACATGCTGAAGCTGGTGACAATGGTGCTGTCAATCGATATGGCGGGTAACATAACTTTAGACGAGGTCCAGACTGGCTCGGAATACGACTTCATAGCCCAATATAACAATACATCCCCCTCTCCCGACGATGGTGAGGATTCTCCATTCCATAGTCATAAGCCCGAATGTAAGTATTATTTGCCAGAAAAGTTTCGATCGTTTATCAATAATGAAACCCAATCTTTCTCGCTTTTTCATATTAACTGTCAAAGTATTAATGCCCACTGGGAATCTTTACATGATCTTCTGTTCAACCTGCAAGGAACAGAAAATAAGTTTGACATCATTGGCCTAACAGAAATCTTCAATGTCCCCTCTAATATATCATACTGCCTTGACGGCTATCATAATCTTATAAAACGCAACCGCCCTGAAGGTGATGACGGTAGAGGAGGAGTCGGGTTCCTTATTAAAGAGAATATTGATATCAAAATTTGTCATGACCTGTCGACCTTCATCCCTCATATCATAGAAACTCTTTTTATCGAAATTAATGTTAATAAATCTTGGAGAATCATTGGGGTAATTTACAGACCCAACACACCACTGAAAGCGGACATTGATATCTTCTTAAACAAACTAAACGAAATAACTGACAAATTAAATCAGGAAAATGTATCTTCCTATATAATGGGCGATGTTAATATTGATCTACTTAAATATGACTCCAACACCAAAACAGATAATTATATCAACCAAATGTTCAGCCAGGGATTTTTACCTGCCATTACTAAACCCACCCGCTTAACTACACATTCAGCCACACTCATCGACCACATATTTACTAACAATATTTTATCCACTGCAGTATCGGGGATAATAATAACTGACGTCTCCGACCACTTTGGTACCTTTCACGTAGAAACCGTTCCCCTCAAAACAAAGAAAGAATCATATTCATGGACTCGAAAGGTAAATGCTGAAACTATTGCAAACTTCAAACTACTTCTATCACAATGTGATTTTTCCTCTGTTGTATGTTCAGATAACCCAAACACGGCTTATAACAATTTTTTACATATATATCTAGGATTATTTGATGCGGCTTTCCCCCGAATACGCGTCTGTACGCATCAAAAATTCATAAAGAGGCAACCTTGGATGACAAGAGGGTTAGTTGTCTCATCTAATAATAAAAGCAAATTTTATAATAAAAAGGTAAAAAACCCCACTGAACTTAATATAAAAAACTACAAAAACTACTGTAAAATATTTAATAAAGTGAAAAAGCAATGCAAAGCAAGTTATTTTAAAAGTATTCTAAACGAGCACAAATTTAACATGCGTAAAACATGGCAAATACTTAATGACGCCATTAAAAAGTTCAACGGAACAACCAACTTACCTCAAATTTTTATACATAATGATAAAGAAATAAGTGACCCGACAGAAATAACTAGAGAATTCAATACTTACTTTGCGAATATAGGAAAACGAACAAGTGATAAAATACCTGGTACTAACAAGTCATTTCACGACTTCATGGAGGCAAACTGTACTAATACTTTTTACTTAAGCCCTACATGTGATCTTGAAATTATGAATATCGTAAAATCCCTAAAGTCAAAAGGAACCAAAGATTGTGATGACATTAGTTCAAATCTACTTAAGCAAACTATTGACCCCATCGTGAACCCTTTAACACACATCTTCAATTGTTCGTTTTCATGTGGCACTGTTCCAGACAAAATGAAAATCGCAAAAGTTATTCCAATATTTAAAGCAGGCGACCAACATAACTTTACAAATTACAGACCCATTAGCATTCTTCCAACATTCTCAAAAGTGTTAGAAAAACTTATGTCAGTAAGACTTTTAAAACACTTAAATCGTTTTAGTATCCTACATGCAAATCAGTACGGTTTTAGGAAAAATCATAGTACGGTGCATCCTGTCATGCAATTGTTGAAAACTATATCAGAAGAAAATAATAAAAGAAGCAAAAACAGCACACTTGCATTATTTTTAGATCTTTCAAAAGCATTTGATACAATAAACCATGACATTTTAATAAATAAACTATATAGATATGGTATTAGAGGTTTGGGTAATGACTGGTTTAAAAGCTATTTATCTGATAGGTTACAGTATGTCACATACGGCGACCATACATCTGACAGAGCAAAAATATCACACGGAGTTCCACAAGGCTCGATACTCGGCCCAACACTGTTCCTGATATATGTCAATGACATCTATCATGCTACATGCCTAAATCTCCTATCTTTTGCTGACGACACAACTGGGCTTTCTTTGGGTCCAGACCCAAATGAATTGGTCCAACTCATAAATAAAGAGCTTGAAAAAGTGTTTGAATGGTGTTGTGCTAATCAACTTGCACTAAATGCAACAAAAACTAAATATATTTTAATCAACCCTTCCGCCAAAAATAAAACAACAATTCACCAAAATGTATTATTAAATGGCCAAATCATAAGTAGAGTAGGTTCAAATAATGCAGAAAAATCTCTTAAATTCCTAGGAATACATATTGATGATAGTTTATGTTACAAACATCATGTATCTCAACTCTCTTCAAAGATTGCTCGGGCAAACTTCGCACTAAATAGAGTGAAGACCACACTTCCCCGTGAAGGTCTGAAAACACTTTATTATGCCCTGATACACACACATTTAGTGTATGGGATAAACGTATGGGGTAATGCTAGAACGACCAAAAAGATACTGCTTCTTCAGAAACGCTCCATCCGTATAATAAACAATAAGAAATATAATGCACACACTGATCCCCTCTTTCGGGAAAATAAGATTCTTAAAGTAAATGATCTCTTCAAACTTCACGCGTGCTTTTCGTTTTTGACTGGTATCACGATAACCTGCCAATATCCTTTAGACATTATTTCCACCCAGTAGTCAATACTACGGGTAGAGCTAGTAGAAGGAGAGATACTCTCCAAATTGTTAGAACAAGGACAAGGTCTCTTGAGAATTTTCCAACACACATGTACCCCAAACTCTGGAACGATTTAGACCTTGATTTACGTAATATAAACAACAGAAACATTTTTAAAAAACAATTAATCACAAAATTATTGTCCCAAGACTCCGACAACATCGACTGTAATAATCCTTACTGTACTGACTGTGCTTTTAACAATAGGTAGAATATTTTCAGAATAAACCGAGTGGGTATGCATTTTTCATTTTCATTTTTATGCATTTCCAAGATAACACAAATCTAAAGCTTTCCAAGTGCAGAGCCGACAGACGTGGGCAGTGAAATAACAATAGGGGAATTTTGTACCTGGTCTGCTCCTGTTGAGGACTCCAACTCTCGGCGTCGGTCCGCGGGAGTCTCTCTCTGAGAGCACCCCACAGAGAGGCGTCGGGGTTTGGAGTTGTCAAAGAGGGAGAAGTAGTTACTATTGACACATTTCTGCTGGTATTGTATACGACTGGACAAATTCTCGTCTCTTGACCCTTTGCCCAACGTGGCAGCCGGAGCCGGCCAGCGCTATTCTCAAAAATTGCCAATCAGTTTTCATTATTTTTTTTTCGTTTTTTGTCTCAGGAGCATGGGTTGTGGCCCCTCATTGGGGCGTGTTTGTCGAGCTCGTTCCGGTGGGGGTTCGTGACCTGTGTTTTTGGGAATGAAAGAATACAGTGATTCAAAAGTTGTTTTTTTTTGTTTTTTTTTTTTTTTGTGTTTTTTTTTTTTGCAAGTGTCATCTGCTTTTTATGTTGGGTAAAACTCAATGCTCGTATCTTGACTAACTTGTGTGAGTTACACTCGCCACCAGCGACCAAGACAAAGTAAAAATGAACGATTGTTGGACAGTCCGATTCCAATGTTGCATTATATAATCCCCGGGAGACGACAGGTAGACAGCCAATCTGGCTATGCCGTCTCCATGCGGTATACAGGTTTATTAGATTATTTTTGTCTATAATTCTGTATGTATATTTTTGTTCTATAATGATGCATGTATAATTTTCTGCTTTCTGTTGTATACTGCTAAATAAAGATTCATTCATTCATTCATTCATACCATGTCTTACCTAAACTAGATAAACTTACACAAGGTGTTAGTGAGAAGGCAACACTTATACCACGGCTTACCTGAACTAGATAAACTTACACAAGGCGTTGGTGAGAACACATTACTTATACCACGGCTTACCTGAACTAGATAAACTTACACAAGACCTTGGTGAGAACACAACACTTATACCATGGCTTACCTAAACTAGATAAACTTACACAAGGCCTTAGTGAGTAGAGCGTAACTCTTCTAATCCCGTGGCTTACCTGAACTAGATAAACTTACACAAGGCCTTGGTGAGTAGAGCATAACTCTTCTTATACCATGGCTTACCCGAACTAGATAAACTTACACAAGGCGTTGGTGAGAACACAACACTTATACCATGGCTTACCTGAACTAGATAAACTTACACAAGTCATTGGTGAGAACACAACACTTATACCATGGCTTACCTGAATTAGATAAACTTACACAAGGCGTTTGTGAGAACACAACAGTTATACCACAGCTTACCTGAACTAGATAAACTTACACAAGGCCTTGGTGAGAACACAACACTTATACCATGGCTTACCTGAACTAGATAAACTTACACAAGGCGTTGGTGAGAACACAACACTTATACCAAGGCTTACCTGAACTAGATAAACTTACACAAGTTGTTGGTGAGAACACAACAGTTATACCATGACTTACCTGAACTAGATAAACTTACACAAGTCGTTGGTGAGAACACAACACTTATACCATGACTTACCTGAACTAGATAAACTTACACAAGTCGTTGGTGAGAACACAACACTTATACCATGGCTTACCTGAACTAGATAAACTTACACAAGTCGTTGGTGAGAACACAACACTTATACCATGACTTACCTGAACTAGATAACCTTACACAAGTCGTTGGTGAGAACACAACACTTATACCATGGCTTACCTGAACTAGATAAACTTACACAAGTCGTTGGTGAGAAGACAACTCTTATACCATGGCTTACCTGAACTAGATAAACTTACACAAGGCATTGTTGAGAACACAACACTATACCATAGCTTACCTGAACTAGATAAACTTACACAAGACGTTGGTGAGAACACAACACTTATACCATGGCTTTCCTGAACTAGATAAACTTAACAAGGTGTTGGTGAGAACACAACACTTATACCATGGCTTACCTGAACTAGATAAACTTACACAAGTTGTTGGTGAGAACACAACACTTATACCATGACTTACCTGAACTAGATAAACTTACACAAGTCGTTGGTGAGAACACAACACTTATACCATGACTTACCTGAACTAGATAAACTTACACAAGTTGTTGGTGAGAACACAACACTTATACCTTGACTTACCTGAACTAGATAAACTTACACAAGTCGTTCGTGAATAGAACACAACTCTTCTTATACCATGGCTTACCTCAACTAGATAAACTTGCAGAAGGTGTTGGTGAGAATGCAACACTTATACCATGGCTTACCTGGATTAGATAAACGTACACAAGGCAGTGGTGAGTAGAAGACAACACTTAAACGTCATTTCTTACCTGAACTAGATAAACAAACTCCAGGTGTTGGTCAGTAGAAGACAACACTTATGCCAGTTCTTACTTGAACTGGATAAACTTACACAAGGCATTGGCGAGTAGAACACAACACTTCCATTGCCATTTCTTACCTGAACTCAATAAACAAACTTAAGGTGTTGGTGAATAGAAGATAACACTTATGCCATTTCTTACCTGAACTAGATAAACAAACTCAAGGTGTTGGTGAGTAGAAGACAACACTTATGCCATTTCTTACCTGAACTGGATAAACTTTCCAAAGGCATTGCTGAGTAGAACACAATACTTATGCCATTTCTTACCTGAACTAGATAAACAAACTCCAGGTGTTGGTGAGTAGAAGACAACACTTATGCCATTTCTTACCTGAACTCAATAAACAAACTTAAGGTGTTGGTGAGTAGAACATAACACTTATGCCATTTCTTACCTGAACTAGATAAACAAACTCAAGGTGTTGGTGAGAAGAAGGTAACACTTATGCCATTTCTTACCTGAACTAGATAAACAAACTCAAGGTGTTGGTGAGTAGAAGACAACACTTATGCCATTTCTTACTTGAACTGGATAAACTTACACAAGACATTGGTGAGAAGAACACAACTTTTCTTATACCATGGCTTACCTGAACTAGATAAACTTACAGAAGACAGTGGTGAGTAGAACATAACACTTATGCCATTTCTTACCTGAACTAGATAAACAAACTCAAGGTGTTGGTGAGTAGAAGACAACACTTATGCCATTTCTTACTTGAACTGGATAAACTTACACAAGGCATTGGTGAGAACACAACACTTATGCCATGTCTTACCTGGACTAGATAAACGTACACAAGGCATTGGCGAGTAGAACACAACACTTATGCCATTTCTTACCTGAACTCAATAAACAAACTTAAGGTGTTGGTGAGAAGAAGGTAACACTTATGCCATTTCTTACCTGAACTAGATAAACATACTTAAGGTTTTGATGAGTAGAACACAACACTTATGCCATTTCTTACCTGAACTAGATAAACAAAATCCAGGTGTTGATGAGCAGAAGACAACACTTATGCCATTTCTTACCGGAACTAGATAAACTTACACAAGACATTGGTGAGAAGAACACAACTTTTCTTATACCATGGCTTACCTGAACTAGATAAACTTACAGAAGACAGTGGTGAGTAGAACATAACACTTATGCCATTTCTTACCTGAAATAGATAAACTTACACAAGGCTTTGTTTAGTAGAATGCAACTCGTCTTCTACCATGGCCTCTGTGAACTAGATAAAATTATACAAGGCTTTGGTTAGTAACGGTATAATGCAACTTTTCTTATATCATGGCTCACATGAAGTAAATAAATCAGGACTGGATATTGGAGTTTTTATTTTTTGAGTGACTTTTTTTTTAGCTTTTATTTGATAAACTTTGTAAATAAAAAATATATACTGAAGTACACTTTGTCCCTTTCTTCCCTTGTGTACTGAATGAGTCCGCAAATCCATTTTATTTAACACAGAAAGTATGGCAGTAAATGAGAAGCTAAATACTGCAAAAGTGGGTCAAGAGGTACAAGACAGGTGTAAATGGGACTTGACAGGACAGTGGGTCAAGAGGTACAATACAGGTGTAAATGGGACTTGACAGGACAGTGGGTCAAGAGGTACAATACAGGTTGTAAATGGGACTTGACAGGACAGTGAATAAACTCATCATATCTGGCTGAGGTTGACACAGGAAGAAGTCCAACAATGAACTAGACTTTATGATTCTGGAGAATCATGGCTTTTCCCAATTAGATTCCATGATTTTTCTTGGCCCCACAGTGTCTGATGAATTGTTTTTAACTGTCTCACCAAAGTTCCTTCATTGATGTTATGAGAAAGGTGAGTATAGTAGTCTCAAATGACTCGGTTTGGGTTTGATAAAAAAATGTTTAGGTAAAACCCATCATTAATGGTAGAATGGGTTAATATCAATATCAGTGTTTCCCTATCAGTTTTGCGTCCGGTAAAAGAAGTTACGTTTCTCTGTGGCATTTCCATTTGATATTGTTGGTGTCCAAAAACAGACTACTTTCTCAATTTTTTTTACATTTAGCAGCCCATGAAGGGTTAACAAATGCCTACCAGAATAATTGATCCATGCAACTGGTCATATGACACCAAGACCTATCAACGGCCATTTTCTCTTGAAAACCCCACAAAATGTTTGTAGAAATCCAGAGAAAACGATTTTTTAATCTTTTGATGGGTATCCCTGTTAACCTCCCCAACAGGGGTTAACGCTTGGCTTTTTAAATACCTTTATTACTTACAAAAATGGTCCTCTGTGAATTCCACTTCAAACAAAGGAGATTATGTTTATCTCTCATGTATACATTAGGTGCTGTGCGTGTCTGAAAACAGTCCCATGTTAACAACATTACGATGCTTGACAGCTTGTAGATGGTTAAAAAACGCTCACCAGAGTATTTTGTCCATGCAACTTGTAATGTCACATAAAGACCTACGAATAGTCAATTTGTCTTGAAACCCTACAAGTTACCGTTAGGGAAATTCACAGAAAATGGGAATTTAAAGCTTTCAAGGGATATCTCTCTTTAGCTTGCCCAAAATGGGTTAAGACGTCGACTTTTGAATACCCTTACTACTTACAAAAATGTTTCCGTATAAATTGTACGCGCGATAAAAGAAGGCACTTTTCTTTGTGGTGTACCCTTTGGGTGCTGTTGGTGTGCAAAAACAGCCCATTTTATCGCAATTTTGACCTTCAGCAGCCCGGGGAGGGTTAACTAATGCTGACCGGAATATTTTGTTCATGCGACTTGTAATGTCACACCAAGACCTGCAAATAGCCGATTTTTCTTGAAAACCTACAAGATGTTGTTAGAGAAAACCACAGAAAACGGGTATTTTAAGATTTTAATGGGTATCTCTCTTTAACCAGCCCAAAATGGATTAAGACGTCAAATTTTGAATACCCTTACCACTTTCAAAAATATTTTCCGATCAATTTTGCGTCCGATAAATGAAGGCCCCTTTCTCTGTGGTATATCGTTTGGGTGCTGTTGGTGTCTAAAAACAGTCCATTTTATCACAATTTTTACGTTTAGCAATTCGGGGAGGGTTAACTAATGCTTTTATCCATGCAACTTGTAATGTCACACCAAGACCTGAGAGTGACCAATTTTTCTTGAAAATCTACAAGACTCGTTTAGAGAAATCTACGGAAAACATGAAGTTTTGAGTTTTTTTGGGGTATTGCTGTTTAACCAGCCCAAAACGGGTTAAACACTTGGTTTTCTGAACACCCTTATTACTTACAAAAATGATCCTCGGTGAATTCCACTTCCAATAAAGGAAGTTATGTTTACCTCTCGGGTATCATTTGGGTGCTGTGGGGGTCTGAAACCGGCCCATTTCATCAAAATTTCGATGTTTGGCAGCCTGTGGAGGGTTACCATATGCATCGCCTAATATGTCGTGTGTATCAAAGGTTGTGTCATAGGTAGGTCTAGTAATTATGAATATTTAAAAAAAATCCTAAAGACGTGTTTCGAGAAAGTGCCGATAAACCCCAATTTTGGCAGTTTTTTGCCAATTCTGGCGAAATAAGGGTTAAATCGAAAATTCCGCTTCGGTACATTTTTAGATTTTTTGCCACTCTATGCGTGTGCCAAATTGTGTAAAAATCGGTTCGAAAATGGCTTCTGAATCGTACGGACAAAAATGTGTGGGAAAAAAAAAAAAAAAAAAAAAAAAAAATAATAATCCGTAGAAAAACAATAGTCTTTTCCAGAGGGAAAAGCCTAATTAACTGTTCATTTCTTGGCAAAAAACCTTGCCATCATTACCAAATAAAGCTCAGTATGTGTGAATCCCAATCAAAACATTGACAGAAATTCAAAGAATTAGAGGTGCCCCAGTTTCAAATAAATTTTAATAAAATAAATTGGAATGCACTAATAAATAAGGATGGGACATCTTTGATGCCCTCTGAAGGCCAGACACTGACAGACATAACCTACGATCACTTTATGGAACAAATAGTAAAATTCCCTTCTAGACTTGAGAATACCCTAGACCTAATTTTTACTACATTACCGGTTTAGCCAAAGATGTAAAGTCCCCAGGGTGCTTAAGTGACCATATTGCTGTTGCATTTAGGCTTGACGTAAAACACAAATAAGAAGCGACCTCGAAGGAAATATTACTTGTATAATGGAGGCAATTATGACTCGGTTAGATCAGATACCTCGAAATTTAGCGACAATAGGTACTTTAATGGTGAAGAGAATCTCAGGGACATAAACTCCAATTGGGAATTAAACAAATTTTAAGGGAAGCTTCTGAAAAAAACTTCCTGTCTAAATTTTCAAAATCACGTTCTTCGTTACCATGGCTAACTCCCAAAATTAAAAGGCTGTTTAGGAGAAGAGATAGGACTCATGCCAAATCTAAAAATTTTAAAAGTGATAAACTTAGGAAAAAAAGAGATCACTGAGACTCCTGATTAAGAAAGAAATCCAAATTGCCCACCAAACATATGTAAACGAAATGATCAGAGATATACAAAAAATAACCCCAAACAATTTAGGAAATACATCTCATCCAAAAAGGAAGATACAGAAGGAATTCCCCTACTAAAAAATAAAGGTACACAGTTTTGTGCTACTATGGATGCAGTAAAAGCAGCAGTACTAAAATGGATAATAATGCCATATCATTTGTCCCATGTAGTTTTCCATGTATGCCGGATATTTCTATAATGGCATCAGGAGTATCGAAAATTTAAAAAAACTTGAATGCATCCAAGGCATGTGGTCCAGATGACATTCTGAATTGCGTCATCAACGGTTTTGGAAAGACGGAAAAATTCCACCTCCGATAATTTTTTAGTTAATTTTATGTGTTTTTCGTGTTAAAAGTGTGTTTCGAACTGATTTTGTTCCTGATAACAACGGACGAACATATTTACGAAGAGCAAAAATTATCTGAAGCGGAGAATTGTCATTTTTCGTCAGGAAATAACTGTGAAGCGAAAGGAATTTCTGCCTTCGGATTTTTTCATTGTTTACAAACCGTCACGACCTTGCGACCAACTGTGAAATTCTACCCAAGGATTTGCCGGAAGTGTTTCTGCTTAACAGTAACTGTGTGAACTGGAAGAAAAGATCATCGTAGAGCATTTTCTTTCTTTTGGCGTATCAGAATTGGAATATTCGATTCGAATTCTAATTAACGGTTTTTTGCCCGTGGCTGCAGCAACATTTGACATAAAAAGTATTGTGATTCAGCGCTCATCAGTTTGCATTAGTTGAGATCCAGATGCGAATTACCGAAAATAATGATATAAACAGACTCTGTTCTTATATCTACTCTAATCTTGTCTTGTATTCTTAACTGTTACATCTATGCCAGACTGCCGTTAAACTTTCTTACCTGTCAATATTAATTAATTAAGCTGTAGGTTTATTGCCTGTTAGATCGAAAGACATAACCGTTTTCACCATTGGTTCATAATATCATCATACTTTCATAGTACTTTTTCACACCAGCTGAGCTGTTCTGACAAAAAGAAAACCATGATGACAAGAAGTGCCAGTCAGAAAAATAATCAGAATGAAACATCAAGTAACACCAATAACAGTTACAAAGCTAGACCATCACAGAAATTTGATAGCCCTGTTCTAAAGCAACAATTGGAAAAAACTGCTAAAGTCTCCAATCGTTCTTCATACACCCAAAAGGATCAAAGACAAAGTCAACTAACATCAGATATTCATCTGAAAAATTATGAACTGAACAAAGGGAAGTGTTTCAGCAAGAAATTAAGGGCAACAGAAAGAACATACCAAGTTCAAACGCAGTACACAGGTGGTGGAATCCGGATGTTATTTCAAGCTGGACTATGGGAGCTAATACGCACTGCATGTACTGATTTTTATAACAACTACCCTGATCCTACTTACTTGGCCACTTCACGACTTGATCACGATAAAAATCAGAATACTCCTTCAGCGCTTTACAAAGTTTTTAAAGGGTCAAGAGAATATCCAGTATATACTGTCAACCTTTACCATACCACAAGTTCTATGTTGATTAACGGGCCAGATCGGAATCGATTTGTGTCTGTCGATCTACCAGCAATTATTGGATATTGCAGGTCAACTGATAGAACTATAGATGCAATTTCCCTTAACAATACCATCCAAGCATCATTAAAGTCAATTAAACAATCCAGGTCAAAACAAAATTTGAAAAACAATTCATTCCAACACAAATCACAGTTTGAACACAATGAAGAAACGAAAAAAGTAAAAGTGTTGCAAATACATGATTTGGCTACTAATAAAACAAATCACTTTGATGACAGCAATAATGAAGATGAAACATTAAACTGTACTGTCTGTAATAATTCTGTACTGGGTGTGAACAGTATAGAATGTGAAGTATGTCAACAATGGTTCCATCCAATGTGCGTTGGTATGAACAGTAAGACATTTCAAGAACATAATATGAATACTGATCTTCATTTCAGATGCATTTATTGTAAAGTTTTATCAGATGATGAAAATAAAAATGAATTGTCTCATGAAGAACAGACCTACTCCAGTTGTCCAACTGCAGTAAATGTCACCTCAGTATCTTCAAAATGCATGTCACTTGATGGCATGAAAGCCTTTAAAACTGTTGATAACAATGCATCTCATCTCTCGACAGATACTAAAATCCAAAGCTCATGTGCAAGTACATCAGCACAGTTAAGTGATAAAAGCTGTAAGATCTCTAGGAAAAGTTGCATGGATGAACTTAACCCCAAAACGAATTATAATCAAGTTTGTGACTCTGGTCAGACAGCGAACAGTTCTAACAGTTTTTCAGTTACTTCTACCAACAAGTATCACATGAATCCTACAACTGTAGTGCATAAAATACAAAGTTCAGCTCAAATAAGGAACTGTACAGATGAACAAATCAGTAACATAAGAGTTGTCACGAGTAACCAATCCTCATCAAGCTGTTCTACAACATGGGTCTTTCCTATAAACAAACAAATATGTAGTTCAGTGTCTTCAACTATACCTGCATCATCATACAGTGTACCTAACAGTTCAAAGAGGCAGGAATTCCATGTGATTCATATGAATAAACCAACTTCTACCCAGTCCACATCAACATATAAAGCTGGCAAAAGCATTGAAAGAGAACTAGAAGATAAAATTAAATTAATAAATGATTTTATTAGACGTGAAAAAACCCGAGATGATTACATCAGAAAATTAGAAACAGAAATAAATGAGATAAAGAAGAGCATGTCCCTTCATCACTCACTGGAATATCAAAATGTAAAGGACTGCACCAGTAGAAGTCATGATGAAAAAAACTTGCAATGGAGTGAAAACATAGAAAAACTGAAGGAAAAAGTAACAGAACTACAAACAGAAAATTTAAAGCTCAGATATGACTTTAAATTAGAAATAGCAGAATTAAAACTCACTCATATGTCCAGCATTAATGAACTGAAAACAGAAATTGATTTACTGAAAAGAAACCAAGAGAAATATGAATATAGAAGCACTTGTACTGTCCCTCAGAGTCACATCATGACAAACAATGCAACGATACCCGAGAAGTCTAATAAGAAAAAGAAAAAGAAGAAGAGGCAAAGGAAACCATGTACGTGCAACCAAACTTCAAGTTTTAATCCTACAAGTGTACAACAAGAGACATCTACAGAAAATTTACTATGTCCAACTTATGAGCTACTGCAACCAAACACGACATCAGAGGTCGGTGATGAAAAGGTATCAGTACCAATAATTGAAGTAATTAATGAGATGAACTTTCCAAATAATGAAACTGATACTGTCTCTGCAAATCGAACATCATCTATGAAAACATTACATTCATCTGCTGAAACTTCACCAAAATCGAACCATTTTTTAGAGATAGGCCTACACACAAATCCATTTCCACCTTGGCTCAACTGCATAGACATCAAATCACCAACCACAGAAACATTTCATTAGTCTCATATAACATCCATGGCATAAAATCCAATCTAACAGCTCTGCAAGACCTCTGTAAATTTAATGATATCATCTTTATACAAGAGCACTGGCTTCATCAGTTCGAAATTCATGAAATCACCGACTACCTTAAGAATGAAAATTATCACTCCATGTGGAAAACATTTGACGACTCTAACCCTATTCCATTAGTACAAAAATCAAGAGGGAAAGCTGGTGTGGCATTTATATGGAGCAACGAGGTAGATCACTTATTCACAATACACTCTGATGGAAACAGTAGAATGCTAGTCGCAGAAATAGAATCAACACCCAAGTCAATTTGTTTAATTGGAACATATATGCCATGTGATGGTTACCCGTCATCATTAGAAGACTACCAGGATCAGCTGTTACAAATTGAAGAGATTTTATTAAAATTCAATAGCTCGGACATCATTTTATTTGGAGATATGAATGCTTCATTTCACCGTAAACATATCATTAAGAAACTGGACCAAACACTAGAAGTCTTCTGTAAGTCACATGAACTGGTCTTAGCAACACAATCACCTACTGAGTACCCTACTGATCCAACATTCCATGGCTACAATGGCAACTCCTCAGTTATTGATTATTTTTTGAAAAAGTCATCCTGCGATTGTATAGTTAATGTCAGAACTGTTGACCTACCATCTGGTACCTCTGACCATATCCCAGTCAGAACTGTACTTAAGGTTTCCACAAAACAGAAAGAGCAATCATTTCCAACAAGAAAGAAGAATAGATTCTCAAGTGTAATGAAGGGAAGACCAGTCTGGGCCAGATCTGACATCAGTGAGTATCGGAAAAACTTGAGAAGAACTTTTGCAGATGGTAATCATCCAAGGCTTAAAGATGGACTAGATATTGAACATCACACCAACCGCATTGTCACATATATTATCCAAGCTGAGGTTGGGGCTGTTATGAGAATTGGCACCTCTCGTGCGCGGAAGAAAATGAAAATGCTCCCTCCTGAAACAGTACAGATACACAGGGAAATGAAGCAAGCCTTCGGGGTGTGGAAACTAGAAGGACGAGTAAACTGTAGCAAATCGCACTTTGTCTTGAGAAATTTGAAGAAGAAGTTGAGAAGAGTTACCAGGCAGAACATCGCCATAAAAAGGAAGAAGCTATATAAAATAATTGAAAGATCTTCAGAGCATGACCAAAGCCTTTTTTATAATCTAGTAAGAAGACAAAGGAAAGCCAGTAAGAAGCAGACAGACACCTTGATAATAAAAGGCCGAGAATACCAAGATAAAGAGTTACCAGAAGCATGGGCAACATATTTTGAGGATCTTGCAACACCACAAGAAAATAACTTATTCAGTGCCAGCCACAAAGAAATGGTGGAGGCAGATGTTGCCTTTATTGAAGAAAATGCTTCTTATATTCTTCCTCAAGACAATCTTGATTTCACAGCTGAAGAGATTTTAGCAGAAGTGAAAAAGCTAAAAAACAACAAGAGCCAAGATAAGAATTGCTTAACAGCTGAGCACATCAAGTATGGCATCGACATCTTAATTGAACATCTTGTCATCCTATTTAACTCAATTGTCAACTGTCATTATGTACCAGTATGTTTTAATGAGGGGATACTCAATCCACTCCTAAAAAACTCTACTAAAGACAAGAAATTACCAACTAATTACAGGGGAATCACCGTCTCAAGTATCCTGGGGAAACTTCTAGAATGTCTTATCGTGTCTAGAATAAAGAAAATCATAGAAGAGGATCAAAGTAAACTACAAAGAGGCTTCACTGCGGGTGTGTCACCACTCTTTACTTCTTTTATTCTGATGGAAGGCATAACAGAGAACAAAGAAGACAATACCAACACATCTGTAATTTTACTTGATGCAGAAAAGGCTTTCGATAAAGTATGGCATGATGGACTGTTCAGAAAAATGGCTCTTCTGGGTATACCTAGAGATTACTGGCTTGTTCTAAGACAATGGTATAAAGGCTTTGAAGTTCAGGTCAAGTGGGAAGGCCAGCTCAGTAAACCTTTTAAAATACATCAGGGAACATTACAAGGCAGCTGTCTATCACCTCATCTTTTCAAATTAGTAAACTCAGATATCATGAAATATATGGAAGACTTCAACCTTGGCACAAAAATTGGAACAACTTGCTGTAGCCTACCAACATGTGCAGATGACATGGCTGTCAGTTGTGATAGCAATTCAACAGACAAGATCTCAATGGCAAACGGTATAGAACACATAGTAAATAGAGACCGTATACCTATTAACAACCAGAAATCAGTGGAATTGAAATATCAGAAAGCAAGATACCACCATGCACAAAAAACAGATATGACATCAGAAGAAACTGGGTTCAGTATCAACAACAATGAAATTTTACAAGATGAACATGGAAAACATTTAGGCATATTGCTTTCAACATTAAGAAGCTGCAATAAAGAACGGGTAGAAGAAAGGATTAAATGTGCAACAAGAGCTTTATATGCTTTACTTGGAGCAGGTATGCACAGTAGGAGTGGATTGAATCCTAGCATTGCTCGAAAATTATGGCTATCATTTATAATTCCACGGCTGCTTTATGGTACCGAACTGTGGGCATTCGAAAAGTCATCAGTAAGTCTACTAGAAAAATGGCAGAAAGAAAAACTTAGAATTCTTCAAGACCTCCCAACTAGAACTGCATCCATTGCTGTACTTGGTTTGATTGGTATTCCTCCAGTTGAAGCTATTATTCATATCAGAATGTTGAATTTTCTATACAATCTACTGAAAAATAAAGCTTCAATTGAATTCAGCATAATTCAACGACAAGCAGCTCTAAAGTCAAGAAAATCAGAAAGTTGGGTGGTAAGGATTCAAACGGTGCTAGAGAAATATGAACTACCTAACATACATGATCTGATTAACAATCTGCCTCCAAAAATGTGGTGGAAGAAACTGGTGAAGAATACTGTAATGCATTTCTGGAATGAAGCACATGAAGAACAATTTGAAAGTCAGAAGTTTTCATCACTTCGATTTATGTCATTAGATTCTTTAAGTCTCTATCAGCCTGCACTCCTATGGACATCATCAAAAGAAAATTCATCTGAAACACAAAAAGCTCGCATCAAAGCAAAAGTCATCTGTGGGACATACCATCTTCAAGTGCATGAAAAACTTTTTAATAAAGGTAGAACCTCTGAGACCTGTCGTCTCTGTATGAATGATGCAGAAAACCGAGAACATTTTCTCCTACAATGTCCTTTGCTACAGTCCACCAGACAACATTATATCACAGAATTGAAAAACATTATCAACAATCACATCTCTTTACAAGATCTACCTTCACTGGAATCTTCTACCTTAACTGAACTATCTCTTCATCTGATTCTTGACCCATTACATGTTTCTTTATCCTGTTTAAATCTTGACTACAGTGAAATCCTGCATATAGAGTACTTGTCTAGAAATTTAATTTTTGACTTGCATCTAAAAAGAATACAAGTGTTAAATGAAGCTGCAGCCAGGGGAGAAAAATTATAAAATTAAATTATAAAATTAAATAGATCTATAATTAACTTTAATTGAAACTTTACATCAAATGAAACAATCATACAAAATCATCCAATAATTGTTATTATGATCATATCCAGAAAGATTAAACACTACAATATTTATATATTGGTGCTCCTGACAGAGGAGGAATTTCCAGATACAGATACAGATTCATCCAAGATTGTTAAAAGAATTGTCAGAGGAGTTAGGAGTGCCTCTTGCACACCTGTTTCAAAAATCTATAGATAAAGGGTGTGGGACCCGATGATTGGAAACTTGCAAATATTTGCCCCCTTTTTAAAAAAAATGATAGATCATCTCCGGCAAATTATAGACCAGTATTTCTAACTTGCGTATTGTGTAAAGTCCTTGAATGTATAGTCTGTTCAAATATGATGAGTCATCTAGAAGAACATTCAATATTATCTGCGAGGCAACATGTATTTAGAAAAAATCATAGCTGTGAATCACAACTTATAACTGCTGTTAATGATTGGGAAAAATATTCATGTCAAGGGGAGCAACGTGACATGTTTATATATTGGATTTTGAAAAAGCCTTTGATACTGTCCTCCATGAACTACTGAAATCAAAATTAAATAAATATGGTATATCCCTAAATGTTATCAATTGGATTAATTCCATTTTGTGTTATAGAAAGCAGTGTGTTATAGTAAATGGGACAAAATCAGAATGGTCTCCGGTAGTATCCGGGGTACAGTCTTAGGACCCATACTGTTTTCATTACATATAAATGACATCCAGAATGGTCTCTGGTAGTATCCGGGGTACAGTCTTAGGACCCATACTGTTTTCGTTACATATAAATGACATCCAGAATGGTCTCCGGTAGTATCCGGGGTACAGTCTTAGGACCCATACTGTTTTCGTTACATATAAATGACATCCAGAATGGTCTCCGGTAGTATCCGGGGTACAGTCTTAGGACCCATACTGTTTTCATTACATATAAATGACATCCAGAATGGTTTCCGGTAGTATCCGGGGTACAGTCTTAGGACCCATACTGTTTTCATTACATATAAATGACGTCCAGAATGATATTAGCTCAGAAGTTTGTTTATTTGCTGATGACTGCGTCTGCTATAGAACAATAAATTCAATTAAATCAAAATTGCTTCAGAACAATATAAATTCCTTAGGAAATTGAGCCTGTAAATGGGGTATGAGTTTTCAACCAACTAAATGCAATATAATGCACCTAACAAGGATAAACACATAAATGATATAAGGTAAATCGTACATTAGGTCTTATTAAAAAGAACCTTGCCCAATGTAATGTAGATGTCAAGGTAAATCGTACATTAGGCCTTATTAAAAGGAACCTTGCCCAATGTAATGTAGATGTCAAGGTAAATCGTACACTAGGTCTTATTAAAAGGAACCTTGTCCAATGTAAATTAGATGTCAAGGTAAATCATACACTAGGCCTTATTAAAAGGAACCTTGCCCAATGTAATGTAGATGTCAAGGTAAATTGTACACTAGGCCTTATTGAAAGGAACCTTGCCCAGTGAAATGCAGATGTCAAGGAAACAACATATAAGGGTTTAGTTTGTCCAATTCTGGAGTATGCTAGCCCTGTATGGGATCTGTATAATATTAATCTTCGGGAGGAAATCGAAAAGTCCAACGCAGAGTTGCTAGATTTGTCCTATGTGATTATAATTATGAAATAGGCTCCATGCCTACTATTTTAAATAAGTTAAAATGGAAACCACTTTTACAAAGAAGGAAAGAGAATAAATTAATTTTGCTTTACAAGAGTATTCAAGGTCAAGTTGCAATTCCAACTACAGATTTACAGTGTACAGAATGTAACTCTAGAAGTTCCAACACGGATAAATATATTCAGCTTTTTGGTAGAACAAATTTTTATAAATATAGCTTTTTTCCCTCCTCTATACGAGAGTGGAACTCCGGATAATCAGATTATTTCGAACTCAAAAGTTTTCCAACACCCAGTAGAAACATTTACAAAAGATATAAGGAGTTAGGATATTTAAACAAAAGAGCCCTTCCATCTGGCGCAACGGTTGACGTAGCAGCTATAAAGATGAAGGTATGAAGAAAGGGAAATAACTGCAAAGGAGATTCCCACAGACTGTAAATATAGATATTTATAGTCTGGAATTCCCCATTGAACAGTGCTTCTGTTTCCAAGTGCACATGTTGTCTTGTGCAGAATCTATTTTCTTTAGTGACAAAAACTATTAGCAGCAATGATTGGTGGGTTCATATGTAGAATACACAGACAGGGATTATTACTGAAGATTTAGAAAACATTGTAGGTATTATTGTTTCATGATTTTAATATATACAGTGTAATTTTGATTATTTGTGCACCTCATGATCTCCATTCTACCTACAGTTTACATCACATCACCCTGACAGTTGGGAAAACCAAGTAAACAATAGAATATAATAAAAAAAAAATATTATTATTGAATTCAAATGTATTTACCAACTATTTGAAAGTAAAATTTATATATTTTATCAACTTTTTCACTCCAAATCTAATGCAAAATGATAACAATCAAAGCATGTGATACCTCGAAATAATATGGCTTGACAGCACAGTCTGCAGTTGTCAAAACATCGAGGTGATGTTCAATTTGTTCAGCATTTTAAACTGATAACTTGTTAAAACAGTTGTATGTGTGAGATAATTGGGTGGATATTTTTTTTGATTTAGGAATATACCCTTTCTTTGGTGGCTTTCTGCAAAAACGTATCATTACAAAATAATAGTTACTCACCTCCCATTATGATGTACACTTACTTCACTTGCAGGCTTGATTTCTCGTCCTGAAGATCGCCCCCCCTAACCCCCCCCCCCCCCCCCCCCCCCCCACACTTTTTTATGTTTCCACTGCACAAATCCACTGGGCTTTGAGACGGGTCAGTACGGTATAACGCAACTTTTCTTATACCATGGCTCATATGAAGTAGATAAACTTATAAACGGCTTTAACTAGTAGAACATAACTGTTCTTATGCCACAAGATATCTGAACTACATAAACTTATAAATAAAACGCTTTGCTGGGTCAAATACAATTCTTCTTACATCATGGCTCTCTCTCTCTATACCATGGTTCACCTGAATTAGATAAACTTATAGAAGTGTAGCGGTCAAAGTATAAAGGCCATTTAACAACCAGCCTGGTTGGTCTGGATCTCTTAGTCTCGTGGTAAAATGGTCGCTTTGTGTGCTAGAGGTCGATGGTTCGAACCACGGCTCCCACACTTATCTCTCCTCCTGTTACATTTGGGGGCTTGTCTGATCCTCAACGGTTGGTGGCGTTGTGGACGCTGTGGCAAGGTATGGTGGATGTTTTGACCGCTCTGAGGTGGAATCTGGGGTGAGATTCACGGTGGGTGAATCTCAAAAGAAGGGGAGAGTTGTGTAGCGGTTGAGGTATAAAGGCCATTTACCAACCAGCCTGGTTGGTCCGGATCTCTTAGTCTTGTGGTAAATTGGTTGTTTTGTGTGCTAAAGGTTGACGGTTTGAACCCTGACTACCACACTTATATCTCTTCCTGTTACAGAAGGCTTTTGTTGGTAGAACATAACTACTCTTATACCATGACTTCCCTGACATGGATAAACTTACTCCAAGGTATAGTAAGTTGAACAAGATTTTTCCTACATCATGGGTTACCTGAACTAGATAAACTTATACAAGGAGAAACTTATTCAAGGCTTTCTGCTTTCACCAGCAAAATGGCTATTCAATTAACAGGGTTCCACTGGTATTAAAACAGTTGGGCTAGTTCTAGTCTCTTCAAGGCTCTAGAAATATGTCATTTCTGCACACTATTTAACCCTTTACCTAATGAATCAATGCATCTGCCCACATAATATACAAATTGAGTAGCTGAATATTTTTTTCATATTTCAACAAAACCATATCATGTGACCCCTCATTGAATAATTTGTAAAAATAATGATTAAAATATACTTTGCATTATCGGTATTGAAACAGTTATGTCACTGCTAGTTCTTTTAACTATGACATGTAGGTCTCATGTGAGTGTATTCAGTTCAGATTGAGCCTCAGGTTTCTTTTCCAGGATTGTGAAATTTTATTTCTTTTGCATCATCTGAAATGATATTTAACCCTACCAAACTGCAAAGGACTCATATTTAAACTAACTTACAGTATTTGTATTTTAATTTCAGAATTTGAAAATCAACAGCTGGTGAAGCTCATTGAAAAAGAAAATCAGGAAATTGAAGGTATAACCAACTTGACAAGCTATAACTTTATCTTGTCAATCTGGAATTAAAGAAATAGTACACCACAAAATAAAAAAAATATCTTCTTATGAATTTCAGCTGATGAGTCCAATAAATTCTATGTACAAAAAATTCTTTTCATTTTTAGCTTACCTCACTGAAAGTAGTCAGAAAAAAAACCCACTGCAATATGCAGCATTTTCAGAATTGTTTGTAATATTCGATATTGTAGAAAGATGTTTTCCTAAATGTGAAATATATATTCAGGGCTTAAAATCTGTTTCAATATGCGTGAATCACAGTTGATTCGTGGCATGTACACTCACGCAAATCCTTTGTTACGAATTCTCAGGTTCATAGTACAAATCCAGGGTGGTTCATTTCATTCACAGGGTGCACATGCCAAAGTCATCTGGCACGAGTTCTAAAGGCACCAGCAACATGAGGGTCATACGTGTGTGTCGGGGGAGTGGGGGGGGGGGGGGGGCAACTTCACCCCAAAAATGTTTTAGAATGTGTTGTCAAATGAAGTATTTTGGTGGCAGTTGGTGTGAACAGCCAATTGATTTTTGAATGGCGAAAATATCATCTCTCTTTTGGGGCCAATAGACAACTGATTTTTTTAGTTTGGAAAATTTGGAAAATATGGGGGACCTGAATCCGCCACTGCATAGACAGACTTACCCATTCAAGGTGTGTTGTAGTCAGTAAAAGAGATACACTTCTTTTTTAATATAATAAATTTCTTGCCACAAGAAATTTGAAGTGTAACTCTTAATGTGAGATGACTGTTCATTCTTTCCTTGATCCATCATTAGTGATGTGGTTGCGTGATATCTATAATCACTTTTAAATCTGAACGGGAATGCCTGCATGTCATAGAGTGATATGAATACAGACCGGACTGGACCACCACTGGTAGTCCGGTCAAGGGCAGAGGTGGTCCAGTCTGGTCTAGTCCAACCTTAGATGGTTTGATATTCTTGTTTGGACCGGTTCTGAACCAGTCCTATCATTATAAAATTCCTTAAATGAAGTGAAATGCGTTAAAATCTTACTTTTGGTAATAACAAATTAAGATTTTAACACATTTGCTTTATTTAAGATATTTTATAATGATTGAATTGGTATACGCATTTGTGTTAAAAACCGAATCAAGTTACTGCCATCTGATGGGCAAGCTTGGTAACTCTGGGCATGTTATATAATACATTGTATGCACACTGTGGAAATGTGTCGTGTATTTTGAAATATTTTCTCACATCCATCATTATAGAGAAGTTAGAGAGCGAATAAACATGCTTACAACTTGTGACTGTGACTCACTGTGGAGTCTGTAGTTCATGTTTGCCGCTATCCAGCACATGCTGTATGTCATATAGCATGTGGAGGATAGCTGAAACTTGAACTACAGACTAAATGTTATTAGTGCTGAGAGACTTGGAGCATTTACACTATCTATCTTTAAGTTCTTAACCCAATCATATACTATATATCATATAGCATATGATTTGGGTTAAGAGATATATAGTATATGATTGGGTTAAGAGATATATAGTATATGATTGGGTTAAGAGATATATAGTATATGATTGGGTTAAGAGATATATAGTATATGATTTGGGTTAAGAGATATATAGTATATGATTGGGTTAAGAGATATATAGTATATGATTGGGTTAAGAGATATATAGTATATGATTGGATTAAGAGATATATAGTATATGATTGGGTTAAGAGATATATAGTATATGATTTGGGTTAAGAGATATATAGTATATGATTTGGGTTAAGAGATATATAGTATATGATTGGGTTAAGAGATATATAGTATATGATTGGGTTAAGAGATATATAGTATATGATTGGATTAAGAGATATATAGTATATGATTGGGTTAAGAGATATATAGTATATGATTGGGTTAACTGGTAGAGTGCTGGAAGCCCTATTTTGGGCTTTACTAAAAGTGACAGGCAATAACTGTCTGTAGCTACATACTGCCTGAGGAAGCCTTTATTGTCCCTGATATGAATCAGATTTTTTATACAATACCTTGCTCTCTAACATTTAATTGGATAGTGCCCATAAGGCACTATCCAATTAAATGCAATAGAGCAGTATATGATGAGCTTTGATTTGTTGTCAGAAAAAACTCAGCACTTTACCAGTTAAGAGATATATAGTATATGATTGGGTTAAGAGATATATAGTATATGATTGGGTTAAGAGATATATAGTATATGATTGGGTTAAGAGATATATAGTATATGATTGGGTTAAGAGATATATAGTATATGATTGGGTTAAGAGATGTATAGTATATGATTGGGTTAAGAGATGTATAGTATATGATTGGGTTAAGAGATATATAGTATATGATTGGGTTAAGAGATATATAGTATATGATTGGGTTAAGAGATATATAGTATATGATTGGGTTAAGAGATATGTAGTATATGATTGGGTTAAGAGATATATAGTATATGATTTGGGTTAAGAGATGTATAGTATATGATTGGGTTAAGAGATGTATAGTATATGATTGGGTTAAGAGATATATAGTATATGATTAGGTTAAGAGATATATAGTATATGATTGGGTTAAGAGATATATAGTATATGATTGGGTTAAGAGATATATAGTATATGATTGGGTTAAGAGATATATAGTATATGATTGGGTTAAGAGATATATAGTATATGATTGGGTTAAGAGATATATAGTATATGATTGGGTTAAGAGATATATAGTATATGATTTGGGTTAAGAGATATATAGTATAGGATTGGGTTAAGAACTTAAAGATAGATAGTGCAAATGCTCCAAGTCTTTCAGCACAAATACGTTTTGTTTCATTCTTAGCATTTGCAGCTGACATATTCCAGATAGATTGGTCAATTTCCGACATGTGGGTATGCGTACCGGTATTCGGTATTGGATGTAGTAACTTGAAGTTAGATATTGATAACTATAGGCTATATCGCGATTTGCAGCCTATCTTCAGTACATTGAAATGTATATGAGCCTATGAGGGTTAGTTGACAACTTGACATGGTAATTCCTAATTCACTGTCACTAGCAATATGTATACCATAACCCATTAGAATCACGAAACCACTTATACAACTACCATGTTCTCGACATTTTGGCCTATGTCTGACACATTGGGTATTACCCAAATTACCCAATGTGTCAAATATAGGCCCAAATGTCAAGAACATTGTAATTGTATAAGCGGTTTCATAATTTCAGACATTGTCATTTCAGAGATCAAAGGTGAAAGAGGATATTTCTGTAAAATGCTTATTCCTTTCATCAAGGATTGTTGTTTTTGTCCTTGATGCAAGCTGTCAAGTTAGAGAAGATGGCTGTATGAAACGTGTTTTAAAAAGTGTCCTGCTAAACATCTAACCTCGGAAGCGCCAATGTCTGACTTTATAAAACGGCTGATTATGATCGATAATGTATATTGTAGACTACATTGTCGCTTGCCCATTTGCCCCAACAAGAATAAAACTGTAACTATTGTCTCATACTTGTGTAATCTGCAATGCATAATTATTGTAAATTGATCACTTGCCAATGAGCAATTGTAAACTGAAAAATAATTCCAAAACACTTGCAATTGTTAACTTGTTGCATCATGTTGATTGTCGCATGGGAGTCACATAAACAGTAAACACAATACACATGTATTCCTTGTCAATCAGGCATATCATAGGTTTTCAAATCCTTCAATTCCTTTCAAATCCTTCTACGAGACGCTTGCAATTCCCATAGTTGCACAAACTACGCATCCTTAGGTATTGGGGAAGGTGGCGCTTTCCAACATTATCATGCAAAAATGATTGCTTAGCTACTGTATTGGGTAATAGACGATTTTGTACTGAAATAGTAATGTCTCCTGTAACACTGTACAAGCACTCACTTGGCACACTAGTGGCAACTACGCACATCAACTTTTACACCAATTCAGACATGTATGAAAGGGTATCTTTATGTAACTTTCACCAATCAAGTGGGTTAGTATTTATCCCAAAGCACGGCAGAGCATTGTACCTACTTATTTCTGTCATTGCAATGTCTGAATTGCTCAAATTACATGACACGTGTGCTCCAAGCATTGTGCTGAGAAGATGGCCAAGTCCTTTCTCTTCGCATGGTGTCGGTGCTGTCGGATCCCCATCACATGGCATCACAGAATCACTTACACAAGTATCTGATGCCTGCGCTTTTATACACCCGATTATCCCCGTAAGTTCTGATGTCATCTTTGCCTCATTAGTCGATCTCGCCTCCAACTTGTGACCAAAAGCACGGAAACAAGGATCCACATATGACCTCATGTCCACTTGATTTTCTTCATGTTTCATATCGAAGTATTTGTTCATCATCAGTTTTATTTGCTCCTTTTATTTCTTGATTCCGGGCAGAATGTTCACTTTCATTTCCAAGTGTTGCCCTAACCTTGCTACAGCTGGTCCAATTGCCGATATTGTCACATACGAAGAGGAACTCATCCAAACTGTCACATCATAAAATGGTCATGCCTGTGTGAAATTTTCTTGGGAATTCCAGGGAATTCCTGGAAATAACATGGTCTTTTTCATGCCTGGAAACCCTGGAAATCCAGGGAATTCCAGAGAATATCAAGTCAAGAAAATCAGGAAAACCAGGATTCTGCGGTATTGGCCACCCCGGAATTCCAGGGAATTCCAGAGAATTCTGGGTTTTAAACAAACCTGTCTGAGCAAAAATTCATGAGTTTCCGGATTTCCAGGACTTCAGCTGACGTTTCATTGTTAACAAAATTCCTGATTTTTCCGGATTTCTTGGACTCTTTCAGTTTTATTTTGTCAGAACAGAATTCCTGATTTTTCCAGGTTTCCTGGAATTCAGTATTTGTTACTGCAGCTTGTTGGACTGAGATTACTACAAATATGTATGTGTCATGGTACATTTACTTATATGCACCATGCAGTTGAGAAAAATTTATCCTAAGAGGAATTTCATAAAAGATACAGATAGCAGTACAATATTTTAGAAATGCATTCAAGATTCAGTATTTAAAAGGGAATCATCAAAGACTGTTGGGAAAACAAGCGGGAATCAGGAATTATAAATCCAACTGATGAAACCACCCATGAGATGTGTTGAGGTGAGAAACAAAGATTTTGATGAAACAAACTGTTGAACAGTTAACATTTCCCCAACCTTTATCCATTAGGCTCTGAAGATTATTGTTTATAATTCAAAAGTGTATTATCAAGCTGAAAGATTGAATACTCACACATATAAGTTTATTTCCTTTCAGATTAGTCTCTTCACCAAAAATACAACATGGCAGAGATGTGAAACTTTTTCCTCCAATTTTAAATTATCCAATGGGGACATGACATTAATATACATTATATATTTCTACTCCAACGGAGTAAAATTTCCAGACTTTTCCGGGAAACAAGGAATTTAAAACACAGTCATTAGATGCTTTTTATGAGAAATCCTGATTTTTCTGGGAAATCAGGAATTTAAAATCAGGAAAAATACAGGAATTCTCTGGAAAAATGTTATCACAAATAATTTCTTCTTTTTCTTGATTTTTCCAAGCTTTTCTTGATTATTCTCCCGGAATTCATGGAATTCCTGAAAACCCGGAATAAAATTCACACAGGTTGTAGTGAAATTAGCTCAGAGACGAGATTCCACTCAGCTTCAGTGGGGAAGTAAGTGGGTTTTGGAGCATTCCTGTGTGGTAGGGTATCATCTACAATGATGGTTATAATGTCTCCAAATTCCAAAAGTCTTGACAACATTAAATACGTTGAGTTCATCAGGTACATACATCTTGAATGAGTCTCAATGTCTTGGTTTCTTTTCTCGTACAGCCTCCATTTTATCAAGCTGAACCTTGCTTTTGCGGAATTGTATTACCAGTTTCTTACACCAGTCTGACACCGGTCTATTGCTTCAGTTACTCCCTGCACATAAAGTCCATCTTGTACAGCCAAGTTCAAAACATGGCCGAGGCATGGAAATCGTTCAATTTGTAAGAAGTCTCTGCAACATTTAATGTTCGAACTGACATTGTCACATGTTGCCGCTACTAACTTGTGTCTAACATTTCGAGAACTTTGTCAGCGATACTTTCCCCTGTGTTCTCTCCACAAAAGATACAGCTCCAAGTCTAACACTCTCTAATTCCCATGAATTTGAAAAGAAATGTACAGTCAAACTGATATATGAATGCATTGCCTTGGATGTCCATATATCAAAAGTGGCACAGAAGTATATGATGTTTTTTTCGAATAGTTTTTAGCTCACCAACTTTAGTTGTGTGAGCTTATGGCATGGCTCGATCGGTCGGCATCGACGTCAGCGTCGGCATCAGCGTACGTGTCCAATAATGTTAAAGTTTTTGTTTAGGTCACTTATTCGCCCTATTTCCATATCATGGCTTTTATAATGCTGCTATATGATGACTATTATCATTTTACCATGATTAACCCCCTCATTCCCTACATTTTAAGTGTTTAGGTCAGCTGCTGTACTCCTTCTCTTCCAATGGCACTTATATTCATCATACATGTTCCTCAGAATCATTGTTCCATGATTAACCCCTCATACCCTGCATTTTAAACATTTTTCTTGACATTTTTAGTTGCGTTTAGTTTTCTGTTTAGCTCGGAATTTCATGTTTAACTAAGTGTTTAGGTCAGCTGCTGTGCTACTTCTCTTCCCATGGCACTTATATTCATCATACATGTTCCTCAGTATCATTGTTCCATGATTAACCCCTCATACCCTGCATTTTAAACATTTTTCTTGACATTTTTAGCTGTGTTTTGTTTTCTGTGTAGCTCGGAATTTCATGTTTAACTTATTGTTTAGGTCAGCTGCTGTGCTCCTTCTCTTCCCATGGCACTTATATTCATCATACATGTTCCTCAGTATCATTGTTCCATGATTAACCCCTCATACCCTGCATTTTAAACATTTTTCTTGACATTTTTAGTTGCGTTTAGTTTTCTGTTTAGCTCGGAATTTCATGTTTAACTAAGTGTTTAGGTCAGCTGCTGTGCTACTTCTCTTCCCATGGCACTTATATTCATCATACATGTTCCTCAGTATCATTGTTCCATGATTAACCCCTCATACCCTGCATTTTAAACATTTTTCTTGACATTTTTAGCTGTGTTTTGTTTTCTGTGTAGCTTGGAATTTCATGTTTAACTTATTGTTTAGGTCAGCTGCTGTGCTCCTTCTCTTCCCATGGCACTTATATTCATCATACATGTTCCTCAGTATCATTGTTCCATGATTAACCCCTCATACCCTGCATTTTAAACATTTTTCTTGACATTTTTAGTTGCGTTTAGTTTTCTGTTTAGCTCAGAATTTCATGTTTAACTAAGTGTTTAGGTCAGCTGCTGTGTTCTTTCTCTTCCCATGGCACTTATATTCATCATACATGTTCCTCAGTATCATTGTTCCATGATTAACCCCTCATACCCTGCATTTTAAACATTTTTCTTGACATTTTTAGTTGCATTTAGTTTTCTGTTTAGCTCAGAATTTCATGTTTAACTAAGTGTTTAGGTCAGCTGCTGTGCTCCTTCTCTTCCCATGGCTCTTATATTCATCATACATGTTCCTCAGTATCATTGTTCCATGATTAACCCCTCATACCCTGCATTTTAGACATTTTTCTTGACATTTTTAGTTGCGTTTAGTTTTCTGTTTAGCTCAGAATTTCATATTTAACTTAGTGTTTGTGTCAGTTTCTGTGTTTTACTTTTAAGAGGTTGTGTTTAGGTAAGCTTTGTCACATGTTATGAGCCTGTTTGATACAGTTCTTGTGTTTGCCTAAGTTACTATCAAAGAGGAATGTTGGTGAGCTATAGGGCGTTGGCGTCCTTCTTGCTGCACTGTAGCTTTCCTATCATCGTATAGTTTTGTGATCTCATTGTCCATTGTGTTTCTCGTAGGAACTATAAATCTTGGATTTAATGTGTAAGAGTACTGTAGAAATCCAGTCATTCACTATAGATAGAGACTGAATATCTCAGCAACATTCCGTTTATATTGCGCATATCGAAGACTATCTTTCATGTAGTATTCTTCTGACCCAAACTGGGATTCACCGACTGCAATTCCTTGTGGAAGTGGGATAGATTCGGATGATGATGCAGTTGAGGATGTCTTTTACATAGTTCAACATGGACGTGTGTCTTTTGGCAGGTAGTTCAATCACTGTATCGAAAATGTCTTTATGGTACCTCTTAAAATGTATTTTTAAGTTGGACTGGTCACCACCACCTTTCTTTATTTTTTCCTCACATTTTACACATCGGAAAACACCAGCTGCATCATTCATTTCTGAATACAGATACTCATATACTGGGAAATAATACTTTGCCAGGTGCGAGTTCAGTTGTGTACTGTGTTTTGGTATTGTTCCTGTACTTGTGGCTGTATTATAATTACTGGATGATTCACTAATTTCATTAGATTGAGTATCATTCGACTCTCTAGACGGCTCTATTATTATTTTAAACAAACTACTGGTAGGTAGAGTTACAGAATTACAAATGATTTATTTGGAATCATCTGGCATCTGCCACCGGTCCAACACTCAGATCAGTGAACGTTTGCCATGTGACATCATCGTGATTTAAGATTGTTACTAAACCAAGCGCATTCCAATCGCAGTATTCTCTAAAGACTGTGGAGTCAAAAGACAGAGGCAGCACTCGGTAGTCACTGTTATTTGATGTCCCCAACATCAAAGAATGTATCGGACGAGCTGTTATGAGATCTCACACCAGATGACCAGACATTTGTGACACTGTGTATTGACTGGTGATTGGAACTTCTGATTTCTGTACCAGATAACCTCAGTGCTGAAGCTAGACATACATCTAGGTATTAAAGTCTGCAAACCGGCCCAGTACCGGACCACCATATGTGGACTGGTCCAAAGCAGTCCAATGATGGTAGTCTGGTCCAGTCTGGTCTGCAGTCCGGCCATGGACTGGGGACCATACCATTTTTGGGGCAGTCCGGTCCGCCTTCCTATAGAATAAGATTACAATTGGACACAATGTGTCGGTATGTTGAGATGTCAAACTTTCTGATCATATGACGTCCAACATACCGCATTGTTGGCGGTTAGAGTACTATCAGAAAGTTTAACATTTCAACTTGCCAACACGTTAGCTCTCTAGAGGTTATGCAAATTATCTACAAGATGGTCATTTGACCTGATTTCCGTGTCCATTCTTCCTTTCAGTTTGTATTGAGTTATCATTATCAGAGAGTATTCACTGAATTCTCAGAATTCCCATTACTTCACAAAAAAACAATAAAACCGTCGTGCAAGTACAAGTGTATTTTGGATTTTAGATTTCATTCCTTTCAAAATTTCAATTGACACTGTATGACAGGTATGTACAGCAAACTTTTTTATTAATATTAATTTAACCTTTTCCATGCTGTCCCAGGATTGTCAACATTAACCGAGCATTAAGCGAGTTGATACTTTTCTCTTACTTTGACACCAAGTCACTTTGTAGGTGTCACAGTCCATTCTTTTTTCAAGAAGAGTTTTGTACTCGTCACCGTGATGGTTTTTTATGTGGAAACATAGATTGGATTACTCAGTTTGCTACCTGTTTTATGTTATAGTTGAAATATTGTTATGAAATGTGTATATATTTTTTATTTAATAATATCTTTAATGATTTAAGTACAGAAATTAAGATTTTATTTGTGTTTGACATTATTTTTTAGCTTTTGAATATAACTATGGAAAATGGATTTCTTATCAACCTACCTTACAGTTGTTTACTACAGGCTTGCAATACTGTGGAAAACCCTAACTCCAATAATAATAATAAAATTTATCAACCGAAAATTTTTATGTCCGAACCGCACGGTATGCGAAAGTTGCGCGCGAACACGGAAAATATATAAAATACAATGAAACTATGGTTGAAAATAATAATGAGAATATATAAAACACAGTCCAGTCCTGTTATTATACGATCCTCGGATCCATAATTCCAGTCACAGGTAACCACTATCAACGAGTTGAATTATCATTGTTTCTCAATGCAAAATGGACGTCCTTCCAATTGTGCGGACAAAAAAAGAATGATTCATTAGTTACTGCCTGCGCCCTGGTTCTGGAAGTCGTGGATTTGTTCTAAGAGAAGAACTACTGGGTGTGCACCGATGGCGCTTGACCAAGTTTTGGCTTATTTTTTCTTGGTACTTTTGCACCACTTTTCTTTCCCAAATCACTTGGGAAAGATCAAAATAGAGAGTATATTTTAGGGTCTTCCACTGTAGTGCAAGCCTGTAGTAAACAATTGTGGTAGGTATAATAAGAAAGAAAATTTACTCAAAATTTAAATATTTTTGGTAAAAGAGGAACTTTTTCAAATTTGCCAAAAAGTTGAGGGAGTGAACTGGTATGGGTTCAATATCGAGTATGAGACCCATTACTGTTAATTACAGCTTGACAACCCCTTCTCATAATCCCAGTCAGGTTCCTGATGGTCCATTCTTGGACCAGCATGGCACCAAGCTCCTGGAGACTTCTTGGCAGGACTGGACGGGCTGAAATTGAAAGCTGCAACTCATTCCAAACATGTTCAATTGGATTGAGGTCAGGAGATCTTGCTGGCCAGTCCATATGCTCAATCCCCTCCCTCTGTCAATACTCCCGGACAGCATGGGCAACATGAGGATGGGAATTATCGTCCATTAGTATGAATCTATCAACCACTGCACCTGCATACAATCTGATGTGGACATCCAGGATCTCATCAATATACTGCTGTATAGTCAATGTACCACATTCAAGGACACAGAGCTTTGTACGTCCATCCCTGCTGATGCCGCCCCAGACCATGATTGACCCTCCACCATAGCAGACATGCTCAGCAATGTTGGCTGCATGGAATCGCTCTCCTGGTCTTCTCCATACCCTAGGATGCCTATCTGTGTGGTCTAGGCAGTACTTTGACTCATCTGTAAAAAGGACAGGTCGCCAATGTTCTCTGGTCCATCTAACGTGGTCCATGGCCCAATTATATTGTGCCTGGTGGTGGTTCTGGGATAGCGGAATGCGAATACATGGTCTTCTCGATCGGAGACCACCTTCGTGCAACCTTGCCCGGATAGTTTGTGTTAAAACATTTATTCCGGATGCTTTCTGAAGGTCACTGCGAAGCTGGGTTGCTGTGGCAAAGCGGTTCCTATAGGCCTGAATGATCAAAAACCTGTCTTAAGCTGCAGATGTTGCCCTGTCATTGCCACCACCGTGCCATCTTACTGGTGTGCCATACTTCTGAAATCTTGCCCAGGCTCTGGTGATCACTGTATGGTGCACACCAAGGGCTTCACCAACCTGACGATGGGTAGCCCCTTGCTCTACCATACCTACAGCCCGCCACATTTCTGCTTCAGACAAATGTCTTCTTATATTTGCATTTGCCATATTCAATCATTAAAACACGAGGGTTTGTGTTGAAATGAAGATTGAATACCCTACACATGTCATGTACATGTAGACAGTACACGAAAACATCATGAAAATGAAGGGGTACATGCTTTCCATGACTGTCACAAAAAGTTTGCCTGTCAAGAGAGCTAATGTAAACACTGGGGACCATCTTAATACATTCCTCAATCATATCCACCCAAAATATTGCAAATATGTCACAAGCAAATTTCACAATGATGTGTCAAATATTTTGTGTTGGCAAAGTTTGAGTAGTATATATATATTTGTATAATAGTTTTAGAAGTCATAAGCTCGGTCTCGATTAACCATTGTGCAGAAATATGTGACATAAAACACCAATAAATAAATAAATAGAAGTCATGAGCTCTTTCCATACAATAACTCTTGACTCGTAATCTTGATATAAATTGTCTCCTGTTACCTCTGGACACATTTATATTTTGGCCCCCTTTCCATAAATTATAGCATTTGGGATATACTGTGGTCTTAGAAGTGGTAACAGTCTTACTCCAAAATGGATTATTGTATCCTTATAATTATTACATCCAACAGTGATATTTATCCTTAACACTTTACCCTACGTAACGGCCAAAACTGGCAAGCGCTATTCTCAAAAATTGCCAATTAATTTTCATTATTTTTTTCATTTTTTGTCTCAAAAACATAGGTTATGACCCCTTATTGGAATGAGCTCATCAAGCTCGTTACAACGAGGGATCATAACCTATGTTTTTGAGACAAAAAAGGAAAAAAATTATTAAAGAATTCTTTTTGTAAGTGTCGTCTGCTTTTCATGTTAGGTAAAGGATTAAGCTGTTTTTTGGATTCCTACTGTTTAGAGTAAGCAAGAGCCTGCTTGTTATTGTTTTTAACTCACCTGACTGAAAGTCAGGGGGCGCTTAAGTGATCACTTTCTGTCTGTGGTCCATCCATCTGTCTGATTGTCCATCCATCTGTCTGTCCATCCATCGTCCATCTGGCATGCACTTTACTTTATCAACTTCCCATAAACCTGTGGACTGATTTGAACCAAATTTGATATGCGTGTTCCTTATCATATGTCAATTCATGTTTGATCAAATAAAGTTGCCACACGCACAGGGGGCACCACATGGGGCATTACTCTGATAGCACCCATAAATTGTTTTCTATATACTCGCCCAAAAAAGAAAGTGTGCATTGCAGAAATTGATCAAACTCCAAAAAAATAATTTCGTAGGTGTAAAGAGTGTTAACCTGTTCATGAATAAGTTATATTGAACACAAAAACAGCTTTCCCCATTAAAATTGCATTAACCTTAAATGACGTGCTGCACGTTTGTGAAAAAGCATGTTTTGCACGTGGAGAGTCTGAAAATTCATGCAGCAGTGTGAATCCTTGGGTATTTAAACACTAAAGTAAGGCCTTCCTATCATTCACATTGAAACTTGCGTTGCTGTTAAAACGACTCCACATTAGCATGCCAAGATTGACAATGAATCAACGTCTCCTTGCCCTGGGTATGATTAGAGCTGGCAGAACACACAGAGAGCTTGCCCAGCATTTGAACTGCTACCGTAACACTGTAGACAGGCTAGTCCATCGACATGCACATCATGATGACGTTTGAGACCGACCCCGCTCCGGGAGACCCCGAGTTACCACCCCTGCACAAGATCGGTATATCCGTGTCGTCCATCTCCGGAACCGGCAACAAACGGCAACGACGACAGCCAGGAACATCCCTAACCTGAGACGGATACATCCTCAAACAGTAATCAACCTGCTGAGAGAATACGGCTTACGTCCTCGAAGACCTGCAATTCGTCCGATTTTGACGTTACGTCATCGTCGTGCTCGACTGCAGTGGTGTAGACAACATCTCAGGCATCCCTTACACTGGTGGCGACGTGTATTATTCACAGATGAATGTCGTTTCCATCTTTCATCATCAGATGGCCGCCAGAGAGTGTACAGACCTCGAAACGAACGCTACGCAGATCCATGTGTCGTGGAGCGAAACCGTTATGGGGGAGGGTCTCTCATGGTGTGGGGTGGCATCACTGCCCATAACAGAACTGAGCTGGTCATTATTGATGGCAATCTCAATGCAGCCAGATATTGTGATGAAGTGCTTACACCTGTTGTTGTCCCATTTCTGCAACGTCACGGCCCCAGCATCATTCTACAGCAGGACAACGTCCGGCCCCATGCAGCTCGTGTTGTTCAACAGTATCTACAGCAACAACAAGTGGATGTTCTTCCCTGGCCCGCAAATTCACCTGATATCTCACCCATTGAGCACGTATGGGACGAAATGAAATGTTAGCTATGCCGGCTTCCCCATGCACCGTCAACGCTTGTGGAAGTCCAAAGACAGCTTATCAGAATATGGAACAACATCCCACAACACTTCCATGCTAACTTGTTCGCTTCCATGAGGCGTAGATGCACAGCAGTAGTCGATGCAGACAGAGGTCATACCAGATATTGAGTGTGTGACTTTTGTGTTTGACCCTTAGTGTCTTTGACTCTCCATGGCACCAAGAGTATTCGTCGTAGCATAATGAAATTTCTCGTGTTGATCACAAATTGATTCATCTGTGATTGAATAAAATTTCCATGAATGAAAATTATATATATCTTTTTTTAGTGTTATTTTTTAGCATGCACACTTTCTTTTTTGGGAGAGTATATAAAAAACATTTGTTCACCAAAATTAAAAAAATCTTCTTCTCCAGAACCATCAAATAGAATCTTTTATTTGGTATATAACATCTTTGTGGGGGTCAGATTCAAGTTTGTTCAAATTGAGTTCCAGGGTTAATATTTGGGCTCATTATTTGAGCCCAAATTTGAACTTAGTGCAATACATGTACAAGGAAATTTCTTTAAAAATCTTCTTCTTCATATCCACCAATCAGAGTGTTTTAATGTTTGGTATACAACATCTCTATTCAAGATTATTCAAATTGATTCTCTGGGTTAATATTTTGGCTCCCTATAATGGGATTGCAAATTTTAACTTGGTGCAATATGAGGGATGTTTTTAAAAAATCTTCAGATTTACCAGTCGGAATTCTTTCATATTTGGTATACAACATCTCTAAGTGGGTCACATTCACATTTGTTCAGATCAGGCTCCTTGGTTAATATTTGGGCTTCCTATGTGAGTCTTAGTTTTGAGGAAATTTAAAAAAAAATCATCTTCTTCACACCCACCAGTCAGAATGCTTTCATATGTGGTATACATGTACAACATTTCTATGGGTGGGGGTATGGAGGCAGATTCAAGTTTGTTCAAATTGGGTCCCTGGGTTGATATTTGAGCTCTCTGTTGGGGCAGGGGTTGCAGTGACTTCAGTGACATAACCCTTGGAAGTTTGGCAGTGCTTGTCTATAGCTGATAGAAATGGAAGCAGTCAGGAAGACCTATCATAATAGTCAGGAAGACCTATCATAATAATCATCTGACATGGACAGACTGTAGTTATGAGTAATTCATAACTTCATTCCTCTCTAGTGTTGATGAGCCATGACTAACTGAATGTGACCTAAAATACTTCTTTGAACTACTTTGTCAGGTGAGCAATTAAGTCCCCTTGGCCTCTTGTTTTATTTAATTTCAAATTTCTTTTTAGCTCACCTGACTGCAAGTCAATGGAAGCTGTTGCCATCATTTGGCATCCGGTTAACTTAGAAACCTATCTTCTTCAAAACCATTGGGCCAAATTCAAACATATATTGCACAGACCATCTTTGGAGTCTACCCTTTCTATTTTTTTCTTATGAAGCAGCTTCCATCTTCGTGCTGTAGTTAATGCCCCCAAAAGCCTAATAATTTTTATAAATCTTTTCATGACAAAGAAGAGAGAATGCCTTAAAATTTGGTTTGGAACATCATTTGGTGTTGAAGATTAAAGTTTGTTCAAGGGAAGTTTGTAATTCAATATTTGGGCTCTCTGTAGCAGCATACCTATTTTGGGCTGTATCCAAAATTTGTAAAAATGAGGAATTTTCTTTAAAAATCTTCTTCTTCAGATCCAGCAGTCGGAATGTTTTGATATTTGATATGCAGGTTCCTTAGGGGCTGAGATTCAAGTTTGTTCAAGCCAGGTTCCTGGGTTCATATTTGGGCTCCCTGTGGGAGCCCGAATTATAACTTAGTTTAATATGAGGAATATTCTTCAAAAATCTTCTTCACATCCACCAGTTAGAATCTTTTGATATTTGGAATACAGTATCCTTAGGGAGGTGGGATTTAAGTTTGTTAAAGCCAAGTCCCTGAGTTCATATTTGGGCTTCCTGTGGGAGCCTGAATTGTACCAAACTTTTTATTTTCTGAACTGAGAGGCTGATTTGAACCAAATTTGATATGAGGGCTTGTTGGGTCATAAATGCCTAATTTATACCCCAAAAATTTTCCTGTCGCTCCATGGAAACCACAGGACCTAAAAATAGAAAAAATTTAAAATGCCCATATCTTCAAAACTACACAGCACTGAAAATTTTTATTTTGTTTGAAGCTTCCTGAGGAACAGCAGAAATGACTGTTAAAAAAAAATTGCCATCGATTTTATCATGGGGTACTTTTCCAGGACTTTGAAAAAGTGCTGAGTCAGCATTTTTTTTTAACACTGTGGGTAACATTACTGTGGTGGATAGTGTGAAAAACATTTAAGACTCTCCTTCTCCCAAACCACTGCTTCAAAAGCTTTCAAATTTCATATCTTTGGAAGATTGTTTCACACGTTTATTGAAATCAAATCCATGGGTCCATATTTGGGCTCTCTATGGGAGCCCAAATGTTTAAATTAGTGCAGTATGAGGAATATTCTTTAAAAATCTTCTTCTTCAGATCCACCATCAGAATCTTTTGATATTTGGTATTCAGCATGCTTATAGAGGTGAGATTCAAGTTTGTTCAAGCCAAGTCCCTGGGTTCATATTTGGGCTCACTGTGGGAATGTTTTGAAATTTGGTATACAGCATCCTTATAGAGGTGAGATTCAAGTTTGTTCAAGACAAGTCTCTGGGTTCATATTTGGGCTCCCTGTGTACTTAGTTCAATATGAGGAATATTCTTTAAAAATTTTTTTTTTTTTGATCCAGTAGTCAGAATCTTTTGATATTTGGTATAAGCTTTTCTTAGGAGAGGCAGATGCAACTTGTTCAAATCAATTCCCTGGGTTGATATTTAGGCTTCCATGTCAGGTGAGCTCCCTCAGGCTTCCTGGGGCCTCTTGTTTGGATGAACTTGAGCCAAGTTTCAAAGCAATCCATTCATAAATGTGCCCTGTAAGGCATGCCACATGAATATGTTGATGTACCAATGCACTAATTTTAATGAGCATTGCTGACGGCAATGTTTATTAATAGAACAAGCACACCAAGTTTCTGAGCAATCGGATCATAAATGCGACCTGTGCAATGAGCCATAGGAAATTGTCAATCCACAAAAGGGCAGAGTTGAAGGTCGTTGCTAACGGATTTGAATAACTTACTTGTCTCATGTTTCAATTTGATGTCCCCCTCCCATCTTGCCTTGCTTGAATATTTCTCTGCAACTCCAGAAATTGCAAAACCGTCTCCTCTCTCTTCTTAGGAACTTTGATTTTTAGAAATGACATTTTTAGCTCACCTGACTGAAAGTCAGTGGGAGCTATTGCCATCACTTGGCATCTGTCATCTGGGATCTGGCAACTTTTGAAACTTCTCTTATTCAAAACCACTGGGCCAAATTCAAACACGTATGGCACAGACCAAATTCAAACATGTATAGCACAGACCAAATTCAAACATGTATGGCACAGACCAAATTCAAACATGTATGGCACAGACCAAATTCAAACATGTTTGGCACAGACCAAATTCAAACATGTATGGCACAGACCAAATTCAAACATGTTTGGCACAGACCAAATTCAAACATGTATGGCACAGACCAAATTCAAACATGTTTGGCACAGACCATCTTTGCAGTATACCATTTCTACTTTGTTCAAATGAAGCTTCAGCCAACTTCGTGCTGGGGATAGTGCTCCAAAAGCTTAAAAGTCTTCTCATGAATCATGAGAGAGAATGCTTTGATATTTGGTATGGAACTTCCTTTGGTGGTGAAGAATTTATGTTTGTTCAAGGCAAGTTGGTAGATTAATATATGGGCTTGCTGTGGTAGCATGCCCAGTTTGGGAAATTGGGATCCACTCAAAATTTTGATTTCGAGAACCAATGGGCTGATTTGATCCAAATTCATGGTTCCTGTGCGCCTTAAAAAATCTTGAAAAGCCTTGAATTTGAAAATCAATTTTCAAGGCATGGAAAGTCATTGAATTTCCCCCAAACTCCAAAAGTGGCCTGGAAAATCCTTGTAAACAATCTTTCAAAATATAAAAACCATCAAAATGTTTCTGTAATTATCCTGCAACTTATTTCTGCTGGTACTGTACTCTCGATTTTTTGTTGATAACCTTGAAAAATCTGGAATTTTACTTCTATTAAGCCTTGAAAACCCTTAAATATGGCATGGAAATGGCCTTGAAAAACATGGAATCTACTTACTAATTAGCTACAGGAACCCTGAAATTTGGCTGGTAGTATAATCGGGTCATAAGTACTTGATTTATGCCTAAAAAACTATTTTATGTTTGTTCGGGGTGACCTCTAGATGGGAGCTATCAATTTTCTTCCATTTCTGTCAAAAAATGTTGCCGCTGGCAACAACCTTTGAACTTGGTTTAATCAGGCATTCACATATTCCTTTGGCATGCCCTACAGGGCACATTTATGATTAGATCGCTTTTAACTTGGTATGCTTGTTTGGGGTGACCTCTAGATTGGAGCTATCTATTTTCTTCCATTTCTGTTAACAATAGTTGCTGTTGGTATCGACCTTTGGTGAACTTAATGCAGTTATGCATCAATATTTCCCTTTGGCACATCCTGCAGGGCACATTTATGATCGGATCGTTTTGAAACTTGGTGTGCTTGTTTGGGGTGATGTCTCTTTGTGAGCTAATATTGCTGCTGGCAACAACTTTCGAACTCTGTGTTTAGGTAGGCATCAATATTTCCCTTTGACACACCCTACAGGGCACATTTATATCTGATCACTTTGAAGCCTGGTATGCTTCTTTGGGGAGACCTATAAATGGGAGCTATCAATTTTCTTCCTTTTCTGTCAAAAAATGTTGCTGTTGGCAATGACTTTTGAACTCAGTCAAGTCAGGCATCGATATTTCCCTTTGGCACACCCTACAGGACACATTTATGCTCAGATCACTTTGAAACTTGGTATGTTTGATTGGGGTGACCTCTGGATGGGAGCAATCAATTTTCCATATCTGTCTGAAAAAGTTGCGGTTGGCAATGACCTTTAAACTTAGTTTAGTTCAGCATCAACATTTCCCTTTGGTACACGCTACAGGGCATATTTATGATCGGATTGCTTTGAAACTTGGTATGCTTGTTTAGGATGACTTCTAGATGGGAGCTATCGATTTTCTTCCATTTCCATCGAAAAACGTTGCCGTCTTCAACAACCTTCAAAGGTAATTTAGTCAGGCATCAATATATTCCTCTGGCATGCCCTACAGGGTACATTTATGATCGGATTGCTTTGAAACTTGGTATACATGTTTGGGGTGACCTCCAGATGGGAGCTATTGATTTTCTTTCATTTCCATAAAAAATTATTGTTGTTACAGGGCATCTTTATGAATTTCTATGAAAAAAACCCTAAAAGATCATTGCCTCTAGCAATGACCTTCAAACTTAGTGCATTAACATTTTCCTTTGCTATGCCTCAGAGGGTGCATTCATTGTCGGATTGTTTTGAAACTTGGTATGCTTATTCAGGGTGACCAAGATAGGAGCTATCAATTTTCCCTTCATTTCTATCAAAAACTGTTGCTGTTAGCAACAACCTTTGAATTTATTGCATTTGTGCATCAACATTCTTCTTTGACATGACCTACAGGGCACATTTATCATAGGATTGTTTTTTTAACTTGGTGTGCTCATTGGGCGGGATCTCTAGATATCTAAAGAGCTATCAATTAGCATTAATTTCTGTGAAAAAATAATGTTATGTTGAAGTTTCACCAAATAACATTGGAACCAATGATCTTCGATTTTACCATTTTCACTTATAATTTTCCAAGTTCAAGTTTGTCAAGTTGACATATTTCTTGTGCTCCATCAACTAAGCATTCTTCTTCAGAACCTTTGGGCCAAATCTAAACTAATTTGGTGTAAAGCATCTTAGTGGAGTATACTTTTCTGAATTTTGTTTTCCCAAACATTTACTATTCCCCTTGGGTTGGAGTTAATACCCCAAAGGACTTAAATGCTTTAAAAGCACCCCATAAACCCCGCGCAATAATGCTTAGATTTCTGGTATGGAACTTACTTTAGTGATGTAGATTCAAGTTTTTTCAAAGGAACTCAATAGGTCAATATTTGGGCTCCCTGTAGGAGGATGCCCATTGTGTGCTCCTCCCAAAATTTCTGTTTCTAGAACCCATGGACCGATTTGAGCCAAATTTGTCATGTAGTATAATGGGGACATAAGTACTTGATTTATGCCCTCCCTCCCCTCTAAAAAAAATTCATCCCTTTGGGAACCCCAGGAGCAAAAAGTAGAAAAATATTGAAATGCCCTTATTTACAAAACTGCCTTAATAATGTTATTTGGTATGAAGCTTATTTAGAGCCAGATGGAATCAGATGGATGAAAAAAATTGTTATCAGTTTTGTCATTATATTTCATAGAGGGATGACCATTTTAGCACTGTTTGTAATGAGAAAAATGTTGGATCATCATCTTTCTTGTGTTCAATCAACTAAGACTTCTTCTTCAGAACTTTTGAACTAAATGTGAATTAATTTGGTACAAAACATTTTGATGAGGTATACTTATAGTTTTTTTTTCTCCAAAACGTTTCTCATCTCCTTGGGGTGTGATAAATTCCCCCAAAAGCTTTAAAAATTATCTCCTCATCAACCACTTGCAAGTTGCAATAATGTTTAGAAATATGGTATCCACCTTTCTTTAACCCTCTACACTGATGATAAAATACCAAATTTACAAGCACCCAATTTTTCCCTTAATACAACTAGGAATTTATCCAATTCAGTCTTGTTTGAGAGAGCTCATTGAGCTCTGTTAAACAAGATTGAGTTGATTAAATTTTGAGTTGCATTTTAGGAAAAAATGCAGGCCAAAATTTTCATCTTTTGACATTGGTGTGCAGAGGATTAATGATGTAGATTTTGACATCGGTATGCATAGGATTAATGATGTAGATTTTGACATTGATGTACAGAGGATTAATGATGTAGATTTTGACATTGGTGTACAGAGGATTAATGATGCAGATTTTGACATTTGTGTACAAAGGATTAATGATGTAGATTTTGACATCGGTGTACAGAGGATTAATGATGCAGATTTTGACATCGGTGTGCATAGGATTAATGATGTAGATTTTGACATTGATGTACAGAGGATTAATGATGTAGATTTTGACATCGGTGTACAGAGGATTAATGATGTAGATATTTTGACATCGGTGTGCAGAGGATTAATGATGTAGATATTTTGACATCGGTGTGCAGAGAATTAATGATGCAGATTTTGACATTGGTGTACAGAGGATTAATGATGTAGATTTTGACATCAGTGTACAGAGGATTAATGATGTAGATTTTGACATCGATGTACAGAGGATTAATGATGTAGTTTTTGACATCGGTGTACAGAGGATTAATGATATAGATATTTTGACATCGGTGTGCAGAGGATTAATGATGTAGATTTTGACATCGATGTACAGAGGATTAATGATGTAGTTTTTGACATCGGTGTACAGAGGATTAATGATGTAGACATCGGTGTACATAGGATTAATGATGTAGATTTTGACATCGGTGTACATAGGATTAATGATCTAGATTTTGACATCGGTGTGCATAGGATTAATGATGTAGATTTTGACATTGATGTACAGAGGATTAATGATGTAGATTTTGACATCGGTGTACAGAGGATTAATGATGTAGTTTTTGACATCGGTGTACAGAGGATTAATGATGTAGATATTTTGACATCGGTGTGCAGAGAATTAATGATGTAGATTTTGACATTGGTGTACAGAGGATTAATGATGTAGATTTTGACATCGGTGTACAGAGGATTAATGATGTAGATTCAAGTTTGTTAAAAAAAATGTAATAGATCAAGATTTAGGCGCCCTGTTGGAGGATGCCCATTTTTTCCACAAAGTTTCTACTCCCCTTGACGTGGGGTAGAGAGAACCCCAGAAGCTATTAAAAAAACATTCATACAGTCGCTTTTTTAAGACTTCATAGAGCAGAGCTTTGTTTTTGCCTGAGAAGCTTTTTTTGGACCAGCAGAAATGAATGGTCAAAAACTTGCTTTTGGTTTTGTCATGGGTGCTCCATCACTTTCTGATAGACTCATCATTTTTGTCAATCCGTGCCAGGTGAGCATTTTGCTCTCCATCACTTACTGACACACTCATCACTTTTGACAACTCGAGCCAGGTGAGCATTTTGCCCTCCATCACTTACTGACACAATCATCACTTTTGGCAACTAGAGCCAGGTGAGCATTTTGCTCCCCATCACTTACTGACACACTCATCACTTTTGGCAACTCGAGACAGGTGAGCATTTTGCTCTCCATCACTTACTGACACACTCATCACTTTTGACAACTAGAGCCAGATGAGCATTTTGCTCTCCATCACTTACTGACACACTCATCTCTTTTGGCAACTCGAGCCAGGTGAGCATTTTGCTCTCCATCACTTACTGACACACTCATCTCTTTTGGCAACTTGAGCCAGGTGAGCATTTTGCTCCATCACTTTCTGACACACTCATCTCTTTTGGCAACTCGAGCCAGGTGAGCATTTTGCTCCCCATCACTTACTGACACACTCATCTCTTTTGACAACTAGAGCCAGGTGAGCATTTTGCTCTCCATCACTTACTCACACACTCATCTCTTTTGACAACTAGAGTCAGGTGAGCATTTTGCTCCCCATCACTTACTGACACACTCATCTCTTTTGGTAACTCTAGCCAGATGATCATTTTGCTCCCCATCACTTACTGACACACTCATCTCTTTTGACAACTAGAGACAGGTGAGCATTTTGTTCTCCATCACTTACTGACACACTCATCACTTTTGGCAACTCGAGCCAGGTGAGTGTTTTGCTCCCCATCACTTACTGACACACTCATCTCTTTTGACAACTAGAGCCAGGTGAGTGTTTGCCCTCCATCACTTACTGACACACTCATCTCATTTGACAACTCGAGCCAGGTGAGTGTTTTGCCCTCCATCACTTACTGACACACTTATCTCTTTTGGCAACTAGAGCCAGGTGAGTGTTTTGCCCTCCATCACTTACTGGCACACTCATCTCTTTTGGCAACTCGAGCCAGGTGAGCATTTTGCTCCCCATCACTTACTGACACACTCATCACTTTTGACAACTAGAGCCAGGTGAGCATTCCCCCCCCCCCCCATCACTTACTGACACACTCATCTCTTTTGATAACTAGAGCCAGGTGAGTGTTTTGCCCTCCATCGCTTACAGACACACTCATCTCTTTTGACAACTCGAGCCAGGTGAGCAATTTACTCCCCATCACTTACTGACACACTCATCACTTTTGGCAACTAGGGCCAGGTGAGCATTTTGCTCTCCATCACTTACTGACACACTCATCTCTTTTGATAAGTAGAGCCAGGTGAGTGTTTTGCCCTCCATCACTTACTGACACACTCATCTCTTTTGACAACTTGAGCCAGGTGAGCAATTTACTCCTCATCACTTACTGACACACTCATCACTTTTGGCAACTCGAGCCAGGTGAGCATTTTGCTCCCCATCACTTACTGACACACTCATCACTTTTGGCAACTCGAGCCAAGTGAGCATTTTGCTCTCCATCACTTACTGACACACTCATCACTTTTGGCAACTCGAGCCAGGTGAGCATTTTGCTCTCCATCACTTACTGACACACTTATCACTTTTGGCAACTCGAGCCAAGTGAGCATTTTGCTCCCCATCACTTACTGACACACTAATCACTTTTGACAACTAGAGCCAGGTGAGCATTTTGCTCTCCATCACTTACTGACACACTCATTTCTTTTGACAACTCGAGCCAGGTGAGCTTTTTGCTCTCCATCACTTACTGACGCACTCATCACTTTTGGCAACTTGAGCCAGGTGAGCATTTTGCTCCCCATCACTTACTGACACACTCATCACTTTTGACAACTAGAGCCAGCTGAGCATATTGCTCTCCATCACTTACTGACACACTCATCACTTTTGACAACTCTAGCCAGCTGAGCATTTTGCTCTCCATCACATACTGACACACTCATCACTTTTGACAACTCGAGCCAGGTGAGCATTTTGCTCTCCATCACTTACTGACACACTCATCCCTTTTGGCAACTCGATCCAAGTGAGCATTTTGCTCCCCATCAATTACTGAAGCATTCATCACTTTTGTCAACTAGAGCCAGGTGAGCATTTTGCTCTCCATCACTTACTGATACACTCATTTCTTTTGACAACTCAAGCCAGGTGAGCATTTTGCTCTCCATCACTTACTGACACACTCATCACTTTTGACAACTAGAGCCAGGTGAGCATTTTGCTTCCCATCACTTACTGACACACTCATCTCTTTTGACAACTTGAGCCAGGTGAGAATTTTGCTCTCCATCACTTACTGACACACTCATCACTTTTGACGACTCGAGCCAGGTGAATGTTTCGCCCTCCATCACTTACTGACGCGCTCATCACTTTTGATAACTAGAGCCAGGTGACTGTTTTGCACTCCATCACTTTCTGACACACTCATCTCTTTTGACAACTCGAGCCAGGTGAGCATTTTGCTCTCCATCACTTACTGACACACTCATCACTTTTGGCAACTCGAGCCAGGTGAGCATTTCGTTCTCCATCACTTACTGACACACTCATCACTTGACAACTAGAGCCAGGCGAGTGTTTTTGCTCTCCATCACTTACTGACACACTCATCTCTTTCGGCAACTCGAGCCAGGTGAGGATTTTGCTCCCCTTCACTTACTGACACACTCTTCACTTTTGGCAACTCGAGCCAGGTGAGCATTTTGCTCCCCATCACTTACTCACACACTCATCACTTTTGACAACTAGAAGCAGGTGAGCATTTTGCTCCCCATCACTTACTGACACACTCAACACTTTTGACAACTAGAGGCAGGTGAGTGTTTTGCCCTCCATCACTTACTGACACACTCATCTCTTTTGACAACTAGAGCCAGGTGAGCATTTTGCTCCCCATCACTTACTGACACACTCATCTCTTTTGACAACTAGAGCCAGGTGAGCATTTTGCTCCCCATCACTTACTGACACACTCATCACTTTTGACAACTCGAGCCAGGTGAGTGTTTTGCCCTCCATCACTTACTGACACACTCATCACTTTTGATAACTCGAGCTAGGTGAGCATTTTGCTCCCCATCACTTACTGACACTCTCATTTCTTTTGACAACTCGAGCCAGGTGAGCATTTTGCTCCCCATCACTTACTGACACACTCATCACTTTTGACAACTAGAGCCAGGTGAGCATTTTGCCCTCCATCACTTACTGACACACTCATCTCTTTTGACAACTTGAGCCAGGTGAGCATTTTGCCCTCCATCACTTACTGACACACTCATCACTTTTGACATCTAGAGCCAGGTGAGTGTTTTGCCCAGCATCACTTACTGACACACTCATCACTTTTGACGACTCGAGCCAGGTGAATGTTTCGCCCTCCATCACTTACTGACGCGCTCATCACTTTTGATAACTAGAGCCAGGTGACTGTTTTGCACTCCATCACTTTCTGACACACTCATCTCTTTTGACAACTCGAGCCAGGTGATCATTTTGCTCTCCATCACTTACTGACACACTCATCACTTTTGGCAACTCGAGCCAGGTGAGCATTTCGTTCTCCATCACTTACTGACACACTCATCACTTGACAACTAGAGCCAGGCGAGTGTTTTTGCTCTCCATCACTTACTAACACACTCATCTCTTTTGGCAACTCGAGCCAGGTGAGCATTTTGCTCCCCATCACTTACTGACACACTCTTCACTTTTGGCAACTCGAGCCAGGTGAGCATTTTGCTCCCCATCACTTACTGACACACTCATCACTTTTGACAACTAGAGGCAGGTGAGTGTTTTGCCCTCCATCACTTACTGACACACTCGTCTCTTTTGACAACTAGAGCCAGGTGAGCATTTTGCTCCCCATCACTTACTGACACACTCATCTCTTTTGACAACTAGAGCCAGGTGAGCATTTTGCTCCCCATCACTTACTGACACACTCATCACTTTTGACAACTCGAGCCAGGTGAGTGTTTTGCCCTCCATCACTTACTGACACACTCATCACTTTTGATAACTCGAGCTAGGTGAGCATTTTGCTCCCCATCACTTACTGACACACTCATTTCTTTTGACAACTCGAGCCAGGTGAGCATTTTGCTCCCCATCACTTACTGACACACTCATCACTTTTGACAACTAGAGCCAGGTGAGCATTTTGCCCTCCATCACTTACTGACACACTCATCTCTTTTGACAACTTGAGCCAGGTGAGCATTTTGCCCTCCATCACTTACTGACACACTCATCACTTTTGACATCTAGAGCCAGGTGAGTGTTTTGCCCAGCATCACTTACTGACACACTCATCACTTTTGGCAACTCGAGACAGGTGAGTGTTTTGCCCTCCATCACTTACTGACACACTCATCACTTTTGGCAACTCGAGCCAGGTGAGCATTTTGCTCCCTATCACTTACTGACACACTCATCTTTTTTGACGACTCAAGCCATGTGAGCATTTTAGAATTTTTGAAATTCTTATTTTTATTTTTTTATTTTAGTTTTTCTTTCTTTTTTTATGTTTTAGACTAAGATTTTTATGTTTTTTTTTTTTATTTCTTTATTTTCTTTCTGTTTCAGCCATTAAAAAAAATGTCTATGTTCTCAGGCAATTGTGCCTCATATTTTTAGCTTAACTTGACAAAGTCAAGATAAGCTATTGCCATCACGCTTGCGGAAGTCTGTTAGTCTGTGAGTCTGTGAATCTGTTAGTCTGTTAGTCTGTGAGTCTGTTCACATTTTCCTTTAGCACACGCTACACCCCGTAGTTCACATAGTTCTTGTCCTTTCGTCACGGAATTTCATATGCAGGTTTGGGGTCATGTCTAGATGAGAATGTCTCCTTTTGGTTGTGATCGGTCAACCAGTATGGCTGCCTAAGCCCAAAACCTGAAAACCATTAGCACAGGCTACAGGTCATATTTATGAAGGGATTTCATTGTAACTTGGTAGGATGCCTCTGTATCATGCCTAGATGAGAACGTCCCCTTTTTGGCATGATCTGTCAACCGTGATGGCTGCCCAAGCCCGAAACCCAAAAACTTTTAGCACAGTCTGCAGGTCAGGTTTAATATGGAGGGATTGCATTGTAACTTGGTAGGATGACTCTGTATGATGTCTATATGAGAATTTCCCCCTTTGGACGTGATCTGTCAACTGTGACGACTGTCCGAGCCCAAAACCCGAAAATCTTTAGCACAGTCTACAGGTCATACTTATGGAGGGATTTCATTGTAACTTGATAGGTTGACTTCATATAATGTCTAGATGAGAAAGTCCTCTTTTGGACGTGATTGGGCAACTGTGATGGCTACAGGGTCCTGAAGCCCGAAAACCTTTAGCACAGTCTACAGGTCATATTTATGAAGGGATTTCATTATACCCCCACTTTCGAAGAAAATGGGGGTATACTGGATTACATGCGTCCATCCGTCTTGCCGTCCATCTGTCCGTCTGTGTGTGAGTCCGTCCGAAAATATTCATAACTTAAGTAAATTATTATTTTGTATAATATTTGTTGGTCATAGGTATGCCCATTCTGGTTATTTTTTTTTTATTATTTTTTTTTTTATTACTTGTTCACTTAGAAATTGTGTCCGTCCGAGCCAAATTTTGTCTGTTCAGCCTGTATCACGGGTATTGAATGTTCTATTGCAATGAAATTTGCCATGAACACTGCTTATGGTATAGGCTTTGAAAAAAGGATTCAACGATATTTCTCACATTCTCCTTTTTAGATAGCCCAAGAACATTAGGTTTCACTAGGGAAAAAAATCGGAGAAAGCTGATTTTTTCAGGGAATGTCGAGTACATGTCACTGAACGATTAGACAAAAGTCCCCTAAAATCCCAGTTGAGCTTTTTTTTCTACAGCCTTTTTTCAAAAACGCGTTTGAAAAAAATTAAAAAAAATCGCACGAACTTTGTAACCTCGAGTTGATCCAACTGTATTTTTTGTTTACGCGTATTTCGAGCTACATAATGTCTAATATACATTTACCTAGAGGAAAATGTGCATTCTGTGACAATTTCTGCAAAAAATTATTGAAAATTCACAAAAAAGTAACGGATTTGCCCAAAGGGTCGTTGTACAGAACGGGATGTTAGTTGGACAGACGATAAAAAATCCACCACCATTTAAAGACTTTTATCATTGCTTACAAAATAGACATTATGGAAGACCCCCTCTGCTTCTGGCTGAGTTCCCCTTTTGGCATAAAATTCGTCAGCATGAGAACTCAACTATTTTCGGGCTTGGGACCGAAAAGACACGTCTGTGTCTGGCAGCATTAGATCAATAAATAATATTTACAGAATGTACAAAAATCAATAAATAATATTTACAGAATGTACAAATCAATCAACATGGATTAAGTTACATTGACTATTATCAACGCTATATACAGAAATGACATGACCTATATACATATTTTTCATCGAACTCAGAAATTTCCGACAGGACAGTGTTTCTGTGGTTGTTACAAGAATCCGAACTGCAATTACACAAACCTGAGCAAGAGAGTCCTGCCTTCTTACACCCACACCTTTTTGTACAAGCACTCTTGCAACCACAACTGATCAGATTCAGTAGGTTATCGGGGGCACATGGCTTTGTGGCTGTAGTCGGTACAAGAAGTCCATTGTCTAGCGACCACCCCCAATCTGTCGGAGGAAGCGAAGTGCCCAGCCATTGTTGGACCTGGAGATAACATCTGTAGACATGTTGTTGTGCAGCATCGCTGCTTGGTGGGAGTGAGGCTAGGTCGATGGGTTTATTCAGTTTAGATTTTGCTACATAACGCTTGTAAGTGACATATCTATATTGGTCGAGAGAGGAAACAGTTTTACTCCCGTATAAGATCAGGAGAAGTTGTTCCCCGGCAGCGGCTACTGCACTTGGTGTACTGTCATCCGCCAAAATTGTGTTGACATACTGTTGTGAGTCGCTAGTAACATCGGAGACAATTGTACTGAATACTTTCTTCTTACCAACTCGAAAGAGTGCAGAAGTAGTGTCACAACCACTTATAGAATGTGCTACAAGGAGGTTGCTTCTATGGTCACCCATTTTGGTTGCTATTTCACTAACTGAAACTAGTAAGTTTGGGGTAATGGAATACATCATGTGAATATTACATCCCGGTTGAACTCGAGAGGTAAGAATGACTAACAAGTCTGTGTCTGTTCCCACAACGACAACATTGTTGTCATCTTGAGCGATGTCAAGTGCAGTTTCGGCTAGCAGTACATCAGCATCAGCCTCGGCCTGCTTGGACTGAATATTGATAGCAGATAGCTCCTGCATTAGAAGATCGATCAGTTGGGTTTTGTTCTTGGCATTTGCAAGGAAATCGGATTGGGGTGTGGTGGCTGGCAACTCGGGTGAGATATTGATATCAATGGAATACCTGTCTTTAGATCTACGGGCTTGTTTCATGCCCTTTGTCGACATTGTACAAGCATAACCATCAAAAACAACCACGACGTTCGCCCCAAAATGTCTCACTAGATAATTGGAATATGATGTACATATGTCCTTATATGACGACTGTTTAGGCCATACAACTGCCCTCAATAAAAATCCACCATCTACAACAAACAGAGAATGTTCTGGGATTTTAGTTTGCTCGGAACCGTATGTTTTGAGGATCTTACCGAGCGTGCTTTTCTGTGTCTTCCTCATTCCAGGAACGCTGGTGGTTTCGGGGCGAGTTCATATTGAGACAAATCCTGTCCAGCAATCATGGTGATACCGACCTTCCTCGGCCACTAGATCGATAGCACGACCAATCCGAGTAAGTACAGACTCACCCCATTCATCACTACGTTTCAAACAACGGGTTCTGATACTATCAACAAAAGTCAATGTTTCAACGGTGTGGACTTCTCTTCTACATTGAACGGGTATATGAGTTTGTTTGTCGGCGGATTCTCCACAGAACAGACAATGGAGTTTAAAATTGAAAGCATCTTGATCAGAGCGCAATTTTTTTGTCATAGATGGACCAGCTTCGTCAGATTCAGCTGCATCTAGAGACATTCTCTTACTTTTTCTTACAGAACTTTCCCGTGTATAATTCTTGTAGCAGAATTTGTGAATTTTCTCACCAACTGTGGGTTTCTTCAAACCGGCAAAAAGATTATCGCCAAGCTCGACGCTTACAGCAACCAACTTTTCTATACCCCGCTCACCAAGTGTAGTTATTCCGGACGAGCCGGTCAACTCATCGTTACATTTGATACATTTATCCATTGCCAAAGTCACAACAGAAAAAAGATGATAGACACAATAAACTCAAGTACAATACCACAGAACAGATATTGTGCGGACCTGCTTCGTTGTCACCGTAAGGTATCAACAGGTAACGCTAAGTGATATGCCAACAACATAACTGATCAGTTCTACAAATAACACAAGACTCTAATAATCAACAACAGTCAAAATTACATATATATCTATCAAGGGATCATTGGTTTCAATATCTAGGCATCAAATGCGGAGTGTCCAATGCTGAACAGAGCAAATTGTGCAATGGACAGACCTGGAATGCAGAATTAAACGGCGTTTCCTGATGAAAGTCGTTCAAGGCTATTTTGCATCAAATTAAAGAGCGTTGTCTGTACATAAAGACCTGGAATGTGGAATTAAACAGCGTTTCCTGATGAAAGTTGTTCAAGGCTATTTTGCATCAAATTAAAGAGCGTTGTCTGTACAATACAAATTTGTTTATGAGTACACATCAAGGGCGTGCACACATTACATGCCAATGCATCTTGAGTGTAGGCGAACACCACATTATGTGATTTAATCGAACATGGAAATTGAAACAATGATGCTATAATACGGTATTTGAATGAGAAAAGTCGATGCCGTTTGAATTTGAGTTTAGGGGGTATGGTTAATATTTCACACGTTTCACCAGTTCATTATGGAATAAATGACTATTGTTATATATCATTATAAAGCCACTGCTTTTCTGCAATTTTTGATATATAATTTAACTCCCAAAGTAGTCATAGATTTGATTTAATGGACGTTGTGTACCGTTGTGTGTATGAAAACAATAAATTTTTTTTCGTAATTTTGTACATTTTCGTGAATATTTCACCATTGAGTGTGAGGATTGGTACAAAGTTGGCATTTTCTGTTGGGGATATGTATTCTCAATATAATTCAGCACGATATTTATGATTCTCACCCTACTAAGGCGAATAAGAATGAGAAATATGGAGCTGGGTCGAATTTTGTTAATTTTTTTTTTCATCAAAAAAACGCTATAACTAAAAAAGCTCAACTCGGCTTCGCGGGGACTTTTCACACTTTATCCGCAATGTGTGTCCCGGAAACATATAAAAAAATCAGCTTTCTCCGATTTTTTTCCTTACTTTCTCATTTTTATGTCTAATGTGCCTGGACTAAGAGTTATCCCCCTTTTTTGACTTAGAAATTGCAGGAAATGGACATTATTTGTCTGTTCAGCCTGTATCTCAGGTATGTGTTATCGGATTTTGGTGAAATATAGCATGCAATTTGCCTATGACAAAGGCTTCTGCTTCATTGCATAAAACTTCCAAACACCAAACAATTTACCATACCTTTTGACTTAGAAATTGTTGGAAATTGTTAAAAACTTTCGAAGAAAATGGAAAGGTGGGGGGGGTGGTATACTGGATTGCGTCCATCCATCTGTGCATCCGTCTGTCAGTCCGTACGAGAATATTCATAAATGATATTTGATGGTCATAGGTATGCCCACACTAGGCAGTACACTATGTGGGGGTATGCACCGGACGAAAGTCCAGCTCTTGTTGTAACTTGGTAGGATGACTCCAAATAATGTCTAGATGAGAACATCCCATTTTGATCGCGATCATTCAGTCTTGATGGCTGCCGAGCCCAAAAACCTTTAGCATAGTCAAAAGGTCATATTTATGGAAGAATTTCATTGTAACCTGTTAGTTTGACTCCATATAATGCTTCGATGATGACATCCCCTTTTGGTCGTGATTAGTCAACTGTGACAGCTACAGGTGCCTGAAGCCCGAAAACCTTGAGCACAGTCTACAGGTCATATATATGAAGGGGTTTTATTGTAACTTTGTAGGATCACTCCAGATTATGCCCAGATGACAACGCCCACTTTTGGTCGCGATCATTCAACCATGATGGCTTTCTGAGCCCAAAACCCCAAAAACTTTAGTACAGACTACAGATCGTATTTGTGAAGGGATGTCATTGTAACTTAGTAGATTGACTCAGTATAATGTCGAGATGAGGACGTTCCCTTTTAGTTGCAATCGGTCTACCATCATGGCTACACAGGCCTGAAGCCCGAAAACCTTTCGCACAGTCTACAGGCCATATTTATGAAGGGATTTCAATGTAACTTGATAGGATGACTCATTTTGGAATAATTTCATTGTAACTTGGTAACTTTCATTGACATACTTTAACTGTGAGAGCCACATACATTAACTGTGAGGTCATATTAACCCACCCTTCAGCTCTTTAGTACCGTGTACACCTCATATTATTTTTATTAAAAACATAGCATACAGGGAACAGAAATTAACATATTCCCAATTATCACAATTTTGGTCTTATTTCATAATCCTTTCATAAACATTGAACATTATCCTTTTCATCAAACACAACACACAGACAAGTTAAGCTACAGTGCCATTGACACTTTCATTGATAAGGGCGGGAGGCTTTTTATTTTTTATTCTGAAATCTGAAAAAGATAACTACCCCCCCCCCCCCCCCCAAATCTAAAAAAGATAACTATCCCCCCCCCGCTTCCCCCCCGCTCTCCCCCCCCCCCCCCCCCAATTTATTATTCACATTTCAGGAAGAAATTTTTTACAAACTCCGACTGGTGTTTCCTTATCTCATATATTGCGAAATGCTTCAATCAACTTGGCTGTTGACGACACATTGTCAAAGTCGCTCCATTGAAGGATTACGTTCAGTCTGGCACTATTTTGAAAAGATAATAGCGACATTTTCCTCCAAAGTTGTTATATATACCAAATAGAAAACATTTATATAATAGTCAGAAATTCAAAGCATGAAAATAAGGAGGAAAATGGGAACAGGAAGTTGAAATACTGCAGAGAAATGTGTACCGGTGCCGGTGCTCAAATTTCTGATCCGAAAATTCTGGCCGGGGAAATTTTAAATGACCGAGGAGAATTTTTTTTTTTTTAATGGGTATTAAAAAGTTTTGGCGTTGCGGACATTTAATGACGCAGGCGGTGCCTGAGAACATAGACATTTTTTTTTAATGGCCCTAGACAAAATTGTTTTATTTTTTTTATTTCCTGCATTTCCTTTTTTCCTATGAAGTCGTATCTGTTATTCATATGCAAGGTATACTTTCTCTTCAGTTTTATACAGTCCCTCACTGACTGTGTACTCTCGTTATCTTTCTCATATTTTTGAGAGATTCTTCTGAATCGATCAAAGAGATCTTTACCGATTTTTAGATATATTTGCCATAGACTATCGTCAAGATGTCAAAATAAAAAATCTTTTACATCTTCTTTCACGATTTTACACAACTCTTCTGTCAGATCGAAAAACATATCACATTCTTGATTTAATATTAATTTCATGCTACAAGTCTTGATCCAAACCTTTCGACTCATCCTTCAATTCAGTGCTGTAAGGTTCCAGTTCAAATTCCATGCTCATGAATTTCTGGTAAGGAATGACTATGTAATCTCAACGATTTTTCCATATCTTTTTATTTTATTATCCCTCTGCATGGGAGGGATATAGCATAGAGCTCCGTCTTTCTGTCTGTCCGTCTCTCCCTCTGTCTGTCCATCCATCCATCCATCCATCCGAACTTTCTTTATGGCATAACTTAAACAATAGTTAACAAATTTCAAATCTTTTGAGTATATATCTCTATAGCAACAATGTCTATGGCAAGTTTGTTGACCACTGATAACTTTTGAAAATTATGAAAGTTATTGCCCTTTGTTATAAAAATATTATGTAAATCTTGTTTTCAGCATAACTTGAACAATAGTTAACAGATTTCAATTCTTTTTGGTGTATGTCTCTATAGCAAGAATGTCTATGCCAAGTTTGATGACCAGTGATATTCGATGAAAATTATGGGAGTTATTGCCCTTTGTTTAATAAAAAATATTGTGTAATGCTTGTTTATGGTATAACTTGAACAATAGTTAGCAAATTTAAATTCTTTTCGGTAAATGTCTCTATAACAACAATGTATACATCAGGTTTGATGACCTGCAATATCCGATGAAAATTATTGGAGTTATTGCCCTTTGTTTAATAAAAAATATAGTGTAATGCTTGTTTATGGAATAACTTAAACATTAGTAACCAAATATCCATTTATTTTGGTATATAACTCTTTGGGAACAATGTCAACCTCAAGTTTGATGACCACCATTATCCACTGAAAATTGTCGTTGTTATTGCCCTGCACCCACCCCCTCCCCCACTCCCTCTGTAGGCAATTTCTTTTCTTTGCTCCAAAATGCATTTTGAAGGATTTAGAGTGACTACATGCAGAAAAAAATTGGACTCCTATAACACCTTCTAATATCTGGTGTACAACATTGTTATTGGAGAGTCAGATTCATGTTTGTTCAAACCAAGCCCCACAGCTAATATTTGAGCTTCCCATGGGGTCCCAATTTTAGCTAAGAGAAAAGTAAAGAATAATACGTAGAAATCTTCAGATCCAACAGTCAGAATCTGTTGATATTTGGTACACAGCATGCTTAGGAAGGTCAGATCTAAATTTGGTCAAACCAAGTCCCTGTGATAATATTGATCCTCCTTGTTGGACCTCGAATAATCTTAATTCTTTTTCTCCCAAACCACTGGTCAGAAAAAAGTCTTGGAGCACGAAAATTATAATATACATGTTTACAAACGCAAAGATTGCCATTTAACAGAGGAAACTCTATAGACAATTTTCTGGGCCTAACGAAAATGTGTGCAGGTGAGTAGCCTGGAAAATCTCTATTCCAAATCCTATAATAACAGTGAGCCCTGATTTTACATCGTAACACGGGAAAACCCACATGTACACCTTCGATTTATGTAGGATTCGCCACAGCAAGTAAGGTGTATGGATTCTTATACAGTCTTGCCCAGAACACTCTGTACAACTGGCCTGGACAAATTTCCTGTCGAATTTTACACAGCAGACTCCACCCGAGAGCACATTGAGCATTTCATGGTTGGTCTAGAACACCCAAAATACATCTACTGCTCTGAACATGTAGGTGTGCATACCTGTGTTGTTCTGGTTGAAGTGAATGCTCAATGTTGAACATAAAATTCCCTCTACCCATATAACTCCTGATAAAAAATTAAACCTAAACACCAAATTTCACCTCAATATCTTGATATCTGTAGGTATTCAAGATGGTATTGCACTGCTTGAAGATTTAATGGTTGAAGGATTAATGGTACAGCATGCAGAAAACTGTAGGTGACAATTTTCGACAAGTTCAGTCGGGTCCATGTCATGCCAGTTTCCTGGTCAAATCACCCCTACATGTTTACGTTTGTTAAAGGGTTAAATGGTTATACTTCAAAAACATTGACCGTTTGAACAAAATGTGATCAATAATGGAAGTAACTCTGAAAGTATAAACATAAAAAAGTCTGTCCATGAAAGTCCATGTGTGACAGGGGCCCATCAAAGGAGACCATAATTTTTTTTGCTGCCGTGTGATGGTTAATTTAGAGCAATAAAAGACACGCTATGTAAGTTTCAAACACAATATTACACATTTACAAGTGCAATCGACAATAAGCAGTTAAAACCATTCTGCATTTGAAGTGACTGAGTACTAACCAGTTTTCTGAATTTGGAGAAAAACAAACTGTTGTTACAACTTCATCAAGCTGGGGACACAGGCTATGATCAAATTGACCCTAAACACCGGAGAATGGCCCAAATTCTGTATCTATGTCATTCTACAGCGAAGTAAAATGCATTAACCCTCATTCGACAGTTGTGAGAAATACAATTTTTAAAAGGAACAATTTTCAAATTTTTGGCAGCCATTTCGGACTCATTATGGATAAAGACAAATTTGTTTTACATTGGTGGTAATCATTCATTGCTTTCTTATTCAGTCTATTAATGGTTTCCACAAATTCATAGTTCTGAGACTCTAAATTAAACTTTTGAGGCCAATTTCTGAATTTTGGAAATTTTGGCAGAACAAAATAATATGAGTAAATTTTCGTTAACAGTTTGTGATTGATAAGTGTATTTTCAACCAATTTGCGAACTGCACCATTGACGTGAACTTTATTGAGCTACACCTTAGTACAGAGCACCATAGAGCCACCTCTCCCCCCTGCCACGTGGGCAATCGGGGAATAATTGTCATGCCTGAGGATATAATGCAACTGCTGTTGAGCAGTATCGAAACACCAACTTTTCGGTTTGAACTTCAATGCCGCTGAGCCACTGCATTCCCAAGGTGACAAAACTGGCCAATTCTGAGTTAATTTTCGAAAGAAGTCCGTAAGCAAAATCAAAGTCGTTGCCAAATCAGATAATCATCTTCTAAATGATTGATTTGATACTATGTTAATTGCACGGAGAGGACTTGTGTGAAATGTGCATGTAGGAACAGCTTCGTACATGATCGTTTTTCGAATCCCACCTGCGGCAACTGCATTGTGTCCTTGGGCATGACACTTCACCCCCATTGCCCATGTGGGGGCACAGTGTCATTTTGTACTAAGGCATACTGCACATCGATGGTACACTTGTCTACACACCAATGCTAACCATGCTTGTATGGAGCTAGTATGTTGGGGTGCCTGACAGTTGCTTGACATTGCTCAGTGGCTCTCTCTGAGTACTCCGGCTTCCTTCACCCATAAAACTGTCCGACACGAGATGACCTTGGCTGTCGAAAGTTTCATTACACCCCAATAAATAAATAAATAAATAACATGATCATTTTGTGACAGCCTAACAAAAATTTTTTGACACCTACATTTTATCAGTTAATAACTGTGACTTCACTCTACAAGAAAAACATTGGATAAATTTGTTCGTAAAATTACCATAAATCAAAGCTAAAAATACCGATAATACCTCTGTCACCAACTACATTTTTAACAAGCAATTCACAGAAAATTTTCAATCGCATTTAAAATGTTCTCATTGATTATGAGGCCTTGTTCATATCACTTGCTAAGCCTAATAATAACAGAAATTGTGGAGCTGCGACTTGCTATTCAGTATGATGGGAATTGCCCAAACCGCCCCCTTGCTGAACCGATCCCCATCGTTTTGATCCAAACCATCTCCCTCTATTTGAACCATACCAACTTTCTGTGGCCATACCAACCAATAAGGCTTCCAATGATTTCACCTGTTACATCCCCTGGTCAAACCCTCTCCTGAATATTTCACCTCCCTCCACCCCCACAAGATTTTGAAATCACAACTGAATGGTCACAAGTTGTGACTTAATTTTTTTCTGAATTGTTTTGGCAAATGCTGTGCCTGTTGATTGCAAAACGTCCAAGGTTGGGTATTTTTCCCCCTTCTCCCCCTTCTGGAGAGTGGTTAATAATAGGCCTACATGATTTTAAAGACACCCCCCTTCCCTATCTGGTCCCTTCCTTCTCTTATTTGAGCTTCTGTACATCTTTGGTTGGTTAACTGGTTGAGTGCTAGAAGCCACTATCAGGGCTTTCATAAAAATTAGGGTACCAGAGCAAAAGCCAACATTTACCTTTCTCGTGTTTCATATCAGTCAAACGCAAATAATATTTTATTTATATAAATTTATTTTATGACAAATTATTGGTGAGTGCCTGTAGGCACTCTCCAATAATTTGTGATAAAACAAATTTTGAATAACAAATTCAGACCACAAAAATAATTTAGCCCTCAACCAGTTAAATCTTCATCCAGCAAATCCGAGTCACTTGCAGGGTGACCATTGCGAGAGAAAATCTCTCCCACGAAAAGGTTCTACACCTCTCCAAGGACTCTGGTTCTTTGATTTTATTCTCAAAATTTATTGCTAGGTTAATTTTGCCCTTGCGCACATGGGTACTCCTGGTGGTAGAAAGTGCAGCCTTCATTTTATCGGATTCACTGATGACATGAATGGGGAAAAAGATAACTGACCAGAAAAGAATCATATGAGTTCTTTTTTTTCATTTTTTATCCTGAACAGATTTGTGTCTGGATCAGGTCTTTTCAGTGAGCTTTTATCTTTAGTCCTTCAATATCACTGATGATAAAAGAACATAAGATCCATGGAAATATAAATTTTACACCTAATTACTTTTGTCATCCTGTCATAACTTAAAACGAGAGCTCTGAATATTGACACAGCTGTTTTCAAAACTCATTCACACTATTGTTCAAAAATGCACAAAAGGTGATTGCCAACATTACTGATTGGCAGCTGGCTACCTGGCAAAACTGTCGCAAACAAAAAACAAATCTCTACTCTACAACCCCCTCTCCCCCCCCAATTTTTTTTTTTTTATGCTTTCACGGAAAACGGAGTTTTCTAATACGTTTTTTCAGATATTTTTCAGCAATGAATAATTGATGCATGCTTTCGATTGTTCTCAATCCTTTGAAAATGCTTCCCCTGAGCCTATTAAGGACTATGTTACCCCAAATTTCATCTTTTGACGAACGTATTATATTATGACGTTGTCCATCTGTCTATCCATCCATCCATCCATCCATCTATCCATCCATCCATCCATCCATCCATCCATTCCATCCATCCATCCATCCATCCATCCATCCATCCATCCATCCATCCATCCATCTGTCTGTCTGTCTGTCCATAAACAATTTTTGTGTCACCTGCTCCTCCAAAGATTTACATGCTATCTCATTGAAGCTTTACAAACATGTTGATCAGTAATTGCTGTTGTGCATGTGACAACAGCAGGCAACTCCGTTTTGTATTTCCAGAGTTATGCCCCCTTTTAGTACTTGAAACATCACAGTATTGTGTCACTTACTCCTTCAACATTTTACATGCTATATTGTTCAAACTTTGCATACATGTTGATCACCAATTGTCAATGTGCATGTGTCAAGAGCAGGTAACTCTGTTTTGTATTTCCTGAGTTATGCCCTGTTTTAGTACTTGAAACATCGAAGTATTGTGTTGCTTACTCCTTCAACATTTTACATGCTATATTGTTCAAACTTTGCACACATGGTGACTACCATTTGCCAGTGTGCATGTCACAAGAGCAGGTAACTCCATTGTGTATTTCCAGAATTATACCCCTTTTAGTACTTAAAACATTACGGTATTGTGTCGCCTTCTCCTTCAACATTTTACATACTATATTGTTCAAACTTCGCACACATGTTGATCACCAATTGCCGTTGTGCATGTGACAAGAGCAGGTAACTGTTTTGTATTTCCAGAGTTATGCCCCTTTTAGTACTTGAAACATTACAGTATTGTGTCGCCTTCTCCTTCAACATTGTACTTGCTTTATTGTTCAAACTTTGCACCCATGTTGATCATCAATTGTCGTTGTGACAGTAGCAGATGATTCCCATTTATTTTGAAACAACGTGAATCCTCGCCGTTTATGCTGTTATGATCCTCAAAAAGTCTTTTTCCTTGGCGCCACCTATCGGCAATCATTATCAATGAAGTTAACCTGTCAATGAATGGACACCACCATTGTAAACGGTGAGGAGAATCTTCTGCACCTAAAAATTGTTTGCATTTTCATTCTGCATACTAAAATTTCACAAAAACAATATTAAATGTGTGCACACAAGCATACAATTTGAAACCCTTTACCCCAGACAGGGCAGGGGAACAGGCAATGATTGGAGTGGGGAGGGGGGGGGGGAGAGGGGTGACTGACATAGTTGAGTCAACAAAAATTTCAAACTTTACCCCAGAGAAACTTGTGCATGTTCCAATTTTGACAGGCGTATGTTGCCCTGCTAGGCGGTGCTCTTGTTAGCATTTAGGAAGTTCTGCTTTGGGCATTTGTTCTCAGTGAAACAAAATATATAATTTGATCTTTTCATTTTTAAAATTATTTAGATATTTTTTTAAATTATTTGGTTGGTAATTGCCACTAACTAGATGGATGTTCGCAGAATATTTTGGTTGAACTATTTCAGTGATATTTCCCACGTATTCAGCTGTAGCTGTTTTTTAGCTTAACTTGACAAAGTCAAGATAAGCTATTGCCATCACATGTACAGAAGTCTGTTGGTCTTTGAGTCTGTGAACATTTTCCTTTAGCACAGGCTACACCCCGAAGTTCTTGCCTGATCATCACGAAATTGCATATGCAGGTTTGAGGCCATGTCTAGATGAGAATGTCCCCTTTTGGTTGTGATCGGTCAACTGTGATGGCTGCCCAAGCCCAAAACCTGAAAATCTTTAGCACAGTCTACAGGTCTTATTTATGAAGGGCTTTCATGGTAACTTGGTAGGATGACTCTGTATAATATCTAGATGAGAACATCCCCTTTTGGTCATGATCTGCAAACCGTGACGGCTGCCCAAGCCCGAAACCCAAAACGTTTTAGCACATTCTACAGGTCATATTTAATACGGAGTGATTTCATTGTAACTTCGTAGAATGACTCCGTATGATGTCTAGATGAGAGTTTCCCCATTTGGTCGCGATCTGTCAACTGTGATGGGAGTGCGTTGGCGTTACGGTAACTGGTTCTCGTCAGATCACCGAAGTTAAGCAACATCAATCCCGGTTAATCCTCGGATGGGTGACCATTTGAGCTATCGATTCGGACTCCAGCATTATGTCCTTGAGCAAGGCACTGCACCCCAATTGTCCACATGGAGGGTGGGGTGGGGGGGGGGATGATGACGCTGTGTACTAATGTGAACTGCACATTGATGGTGCGCATGTCTTCAACCAATCTGACCATGCCTGTGCTGCAGTGCGGAGTTACAATGTTGGGGAGCTAGCAGCTGCTCGTCGTTGCTCGGTGGTTCTTTCTGGGTACTCCGGCTTCCTCCACCCGTAATACTGTCACGGTCATGATTAGCCATTGTGCATAAGTATGTGACCTATCGTGATGACTACCTGAGCCCAAAATCTTTAGCACAGTCAACAAATCATATTTATGGATGGATTTCATTGTAACTTGGTAGGATGACTCGGTATGATGTCTAGATGAGAACTTCCCTATTATTTGGTCATGATCGGTCAACCTGTGATGGCCACAGGGACCCAAAGCCCGAAAACCTTTACCAGTGTCTAAAGGTCCTATTTATGAGGGGATTTTGTTGTAACTTGGTAGGATGACTCTGTATAATGTCTAGATGAGAACATCCTTTTTTGGTTGGGTTCAGTCAACCGCAGCGGCTGCAGGGGGCACGTAATCTAGATTCCTTTAGCACAGTCTACAGCTTGCATTTAGGAAAGGATTTCATTACAAATTTGTAGGATGACTCAGTATAATGAGAAGGTCCAATTTTGGCTATCGGTCAACTGTGATAGCCATGACCTAGATTTGTTCAGAACAGGCTACAGTTCATATTTATGAATCAATTTCATTGTAACTTGGAAGGATAACTTGGTATGATGTCTAGATGAAACTGTCCTATTTTGGTCATGATCGGTCATCTGTGACTGCCGAGCCGGCATGTGACTTCCTTTAGCAAAGTTTACGAGTTTAGCAAAGTTTACAAGTTAAATTTATAAAGGAATTTCATTGTAACTTGGTAGGATGACTCGTTTTGGAGTAATTTTATGGTAACTTGGTAACTTTGGTTCACACACATCAACTGTGAGGGCCACATTAACCTCAGCCTCATTTCTTCAGTACAGTCTACACCTCCGATTATTCTTATTGAAAACATAGCATACAAGGAACAGAAATTAACATATTCTCAATTATCACAATCCTTTTCGTATTTTATAATCCTTTCATGGGGGGGTGGGGTCTTTTTTGGAGACTTAATTTTCAAAAATTCCTGGTGAGTAATTTTTAATTTTTATGCTAAATTAGAGTACCTTAAAATAAAATTCCTCATTCAGCTTGCACACAAATGCAGATTTTTTTTTACAGAACATCAACTGTCTCTTGAAATTGAAGCTTTCATTTATGAATAGCTGATCATTCCAAATTCCTAATTCTCCTGCATCACTTTCGATGCACTGTCATTTCGGCATTCTGTGAAAAGCGTTCTTTCTTTTCGACCACGCCTGCCTCCCAAATAGGTGCTTCATAAGAACAGCTACAATTAGCAGTAAACTAAAATTTCTAAAATTGAAAATGTTATTATTTCTTCCTTCTTGATGTTTAGCTGTCTCAATTTGACCTGCATGATCTTTCAGGAAAATCCCCAAAATTTGGCTTTCTCCTTTTATTTAGAATAACTTTAAATAATTATCCACAGCCTTATGAACAATGCTCATATTCTGAAGTTTGGAAATAAATATTGTTTGAACTAAATAATGAGTTCTTGGGTATTTACAGCAGCAGAAAATGATATTAAAGAGAAATGCAGATTGATTTCACAACTGGAAGAACGAATATCTCATTTAGATGAAGACACCAAGAGTGCCCATAAACAATTTACTCTGAACAGAGAGAACTGTGAAAGGTACAGTAATTTATCCAGTGTCATGCTTTCTAGCGATGTACCGAGCATCAGCTATTGGCTTATAATTCGGTATTGGTTCAGCACTTATGTCTCAACACTTACATCAAATCATCACCATTGCCGATGCCCTCTCCCCTCCCAAAAATAAAAATAGATAGGCCTAAGCAAGTCAGGTTGATTTAATTATTGCAATCATATTTACTTATTTAATCAACTTTCCTTGAAATGACCAATGATAAAAATATCCCCGTTCGGACTGACATTGAAAGCGCAATGTGGTTTTTGGCAGAAATAAAACAAATATCGAATTACCAAAATGACCACATACTAAAAAAACTGTTGTACACTATATTTGCAACAATAAAAAAAAAATGCCATCAGATTTTTTCATGACATGCCGTATGGGGATGATCATTGAGAAGCTTCCAATTTCCATTAATTATGGTCCACTTTTGTTTTTGTTTACAATTTGTATGAAACTGTAACAGATCTGGGGTTTTCTGTATATGTATCCTATGTGGCCTAGTAGTGGACTTCGTGTTTGACACCTCTCCAGGTGTTTATTAGAAAAAATAATAAATTTTAACAAAAAATATTGTTTTATTTTTATCACATATTTTACCAAAGGTAATGCATTTTTACAAATAACCAGGAAATTCCCTGTTCATATTTCGACAAGTACATCTGACCCATTGCTTGTTGGATTAAAACAAGATATATTTCTCTAAGTTTTCTGTCAAGTGGGTCTACAAGAATCTTCCCCCCCCCAAAAAAATGTCAGCTCAGAGTTCAAAGACAAACCTTTTAGGTCTGAATTTAATTAACAGTGTGATTTAAAAAATCATCAAGCCACATCCAGAAGTCAAGGAACCTATCAACTTTTGATTCAAATAAATGTCTAACTTCACAAGAAATGTGATGTGAATAAGCAACTGAGAAATTAAGCAATAAGGTTCCAACTTCACATCAAAGTGATTAAATAAATAGGTAACTGGGAAACTTTACAAAAAAAATTTCTAACTTCACAAAAATGTGAATAAGCGAATAAGTAACTGGGAAACTTTACAATAAATTTCTAACTTCACATAAATGTGAATAAGCAAATAGGTAACTGGGAAACTTTACAATAAATTTCTAACTTCACATAAATGTGAATAAGCAAATAGGTAACTGGGAAACTTTACAATAAATTTCTAACTTCACATAAATGTGAATAAGCAAATAGGTAACTGGGAAACTTTACAATAAATTTCTAACTTCAAATAAATGTGGTGTAAATAAGCAAATGGGTAACTGCAAGTGTGGCTTGACAATTCACAAATCACAAAATATTTTACGTTTGTCCAAAAACAGATAAATGGTCAAACATTCCCACCCTGTACTAGTACTGTGAAGATAAATGAACAAAAAAAAAATAGCACTCTCAAGGCAGATCCTGAAAGCTTAAAGTTTATTCACTTTCTTGAAAGTGAAGAAACGTGGAGCCATAAAACTCGACCCATGGCTTTTGGAAGAAAAAGGAAAGGGGGAATTCAGTCCTCCAAAAACCTCTACCCCAACTACAAAACTGTTAAATTTTGCAAGAGGGAAGCATGGTTCGTTCGGGACCCAATGAGTATGGTATTAAATACCAATGAATGGGTTGCACCAAAATGAACAACCTTGCTCAAGTCTTGCAGCTTTTTATACATTTTTACTAAGACGACTGGTCACCTACACAATTTTTGATCAATCAGAAATCAAATATGACTGGGAATAGTTCAAATGAGGGCGCTGTAAATAGTTTAGCAAATCAAACAACGTGATATGTAAAGAAGAAGAAGCAAAGATGGCAGCGTCCATGAAGGTCCAGAAAATACTGAAAAAATATATAAAAATAGATAAATAGAAAATGGTTTACTAAATTAAGGTGAGTTTCTCATAAAAATATCTGTGAAAATAAATAAAAACAATGCCACCACTGCCCCTTCAATAAATAAATGTTAACAGGAGAATATCACGAATTTAGGAAATTTAAATCACTGGCATGCGAACTCAGAGATCTGTTACGATAATTTGTAACCTGAGAAATGAACTAGAATACTAAATTTCTATTTTTTGTTTGGAAAATTATTTTAACTGTAAAAATTACGCTTGTTTATGAAGGGATGTCAAAGGCATGGAGTTGAATACCCAAAACGGGAACAGGCGAATACTGAGCTCTGTTACAAAACATTTTTTTTCAGATAGCAGATGAACTTGTAATTAGGGCAGTACTTTGATCGTGGATGTAGTGGTAAGTTTAGCAGATGAACTTGTAATTAGGGCAGTACTTTGATCGTGGATGTAGCGGTAAGTTTAGCAGATGAACTTGTAATTAGGGCAGTACTTTGATCGTGGATGTAGCGGTAAGTTTAGCAGATGAACTTGTAATTAGGGCAGTACTTTGATCGTGGATGTAGTGGTAAGTTTAGCAGATGAACTTGTAATTAGGGCAGTACTTTGATCGTGGATGTAGCGGTAAGTTTAGCAGATGAACTTGTAATTAGGGCAGTACTTTGATCGTGGATGTAGCGGTAAGTTTAGCAGATGAACTTGTAATTAGGGCAGTACTTTGATCGTGGATGTAGTGGTAAGTTTAGCAGATGAACTTGTAATTAGGGCAGTACTTTGATCGTGGATGTAGCGGTAAGTTTAGCAGATGAACTTGTAATTAGGGCAGTACTTTGATCGTGGATGTAGCGGTAAGTTTAGCAGATGAACTTGTAATTAGGGCAGTACTTTGATCGTGGATGTAGTGGTAAGTTTAGCAGATGAACTTGTAATTAGGGCAGTACTTTGATCGTGGATGTAGTGGTAAGTTTAGCAGATGAACTTGTAATTAGGGCAGTACTTTGATCGTGGATGTAGCGGTAAGTTTAGCAGATGAACTTGTAATTAGGGCAGTACTTTGATCGTGGATGTAGTGGTAAGTTTAGCAGATGAACTTGTAATTAGGGCAGTACTTTGATCGTGGATGTAGTGGTAAGTTTAGCAGATGAACTTGTAATTAGGGCAGTACTTTGATCGTGGATGTAGCGGTAAGTTTAGCAGATGAACTTGTAATTAGGGCAGTACTTTGATCGTGGATGTAGTGGTAAGTTTAGCAGATGAACTTGTAATTAGGGCAGTACTTTGATCGTGGATGTAGCGGTAAGTTTAGCAGATGAACTTGTAATTAGGGCAGTACTTTGATCGTGGATGTAGCGGTAAGTTTAGCAGATGAACTTGTAATTAGGGCAGTACTTTGATCGTGGATGTAGCTATAAATAGCACCCTACACATTATTGACACTCTAAGAATTTCTACATAAGGTTTTGAATGAAGTAGTTTGCAATTATTTCTTTATTGCAGCTAAATAAACAGAAAATTTACATGTTTATACTTAAACAAAATATTTCATATTATTTCGATAAAATATCACTTGCTCCTTCAACGAAGAATTCATACCTGCATTATGAAGTTTATGAATGAATGAAAATGGAATTGAACGAGGTCAAAGGTCATTTGCATAAATTATAATTATATACAACACCCGTTGTTCTTACTTCAGGTATATACAACGGGTGTTATACTCTATGCTTATCAGATAAATACACATACATCATGTTATATGTATACATCATGTTATATGTACACATCATGTTGTATGTACAAAACATCGTGTTATATGTACACATCATGTTATATGTACACATCATGTTATATTTTCACATCATGTTGTATGTACACAACATCATGTTATATGTACACATCATGTTATATGTACACATCTTGTTATATTTTCACATCATGTTGTATGTACACAACATCATGTTATATGTACACATGTTCAAAATGAAAAATGATGAAACAAAGCAAAATCTAAAGTAATTGTACACAAAATAACAAAGAGAGCAACTTGTAAGTAAGGGATTCGACAGCTTTGTTTTTGCCGTGAAGCTTTCCTGAGAAGCTTTCCTGGGACCAACAGAAACAAATGGCCAAAAAAAATTGTTTTTGGTTGTGTTATGGCAAATCAAAAAATTGCTCTTGCTTACCATCACTTACCGACATGCTAATCTCTTTTGACAACTGAAGCCAGGTGAGTGTTTTAAGCTAACTTGAGCCTCTTGTTCTTGCTTCAGGTTGTTTCGTTTGCACAGGAGCTTTTTTGTTTTTGTTTGCTTCAGATTGTTTCGTATCTTTTTGCAAATCCAGGACAGCGATGTGAGCTTTCTGTTTTGTTGTCAGGCTGTTTTTTTCAGGGTTTTCAAATCTGTGGCGAAGGGAGGTTATCTGTTTATTTTCTTTGCCTCAGATTGTTTCATTTCCACATGAGTTTTGATTTTTTTCTGTCGTCAGGCTGTTCTTTCTGTTTCATCACAGAATTCGAACCTACAAGAATCATGCATTTTATCAATTCTCTTTTCAACTGTTTTGCAGCCTTCAAGCCCAATTGCTGAGCCTTGAATCTCAAGTCGAGAACTGATTTCTTTGTTGTCTCAGCATTGATTACAGCTGTCAAAGCGAATCTATTGCTCAGACGAGAAACTCTTGGAATGTTGAATTTTGCCCACATGTGCTCTACACTAATTTGTAATAATATAATTTTATATAAACAAAATATTATTTGCATTTAACTGAATATGAAACACAAGCAATGAAAATGTTTGCTTTGATCTTGTACCCTCATTTTTAGCTTAACAAAGTCAAGATAAGCTGTTGCCATTATGTGTCCGGAGTCTGTGAGTCCGTAAGTCTCTTCACATTTTCTTTAGCACAGGCTACACTCCGTAGTTCTTGTCCGATCATCTCTAAATTTCATGTGCAAGTTCGAGGTCATGTCTAGATGAGAATGACACATTTTGGTTGTGATCGGTCAACCATGACAAGTTCAGAACCCGAAAACATTTAGCACAGTCTACAGGTCATATTTTTAAAGGGATTTCATTGTAAATTGGTGGGATGACTTGGTATAATGTCTAGATGGGAAAATTCTATTTTGATTGTGATCAGTCAACCATGATGACCACATGGGCACATGACCTAGATTTCTTTAGCACAGTCTAAAGTTCATATTTATGAAGCGATTGCATTGTAACTTGGTAGGATGACTCAATATGTCTAGATGAGACTGTCCTTTTGTGGTCACGATCGATCAGCCATTACCGCCACTTGGGCCTATTACCTAGATTCCTTTTATGAAGGGATTCCATTGTAACTTGGTAGGATATCTTAGTATGATTTCCAGATGAGACTGTCATATTTTGGTCACGACCAGTTAACTGTGACTGCTGGATGGGCACATGCCCTAGATTCCTTTAGCAAAGTCTATGAGTCATATTTATGAAGGGATTTCATTCTAACTTGGTAGGATGACTGGTTTTGGAATGATTTTACTGTAACTTGATGAATTTGGTTGACATATACTAACTGTGAGGGCCACATTAACCGAGGCCTGAATTCTTTGGTACAGTCTACACTTCATATTATTCTTGTTGAAAACAGCATGTAGGGTACAGAACTTAAGATATTCTCAATTATCACAATTTTTGTCTTATTATGCCCCGAAAAGTCTTTTTGGGGGCAAATAGTATTTGTCATTTTCATCTGTCAGTCTGTCCGTCAGGAAGATTTTTGTGTTCGCTCCATAACTCTGAGATGCTTTGTTGGATTTTGTTGACACTTCGCGTACGTGTTTCTTATGGGGAGACAATGTTTTTTTGTTTGATGGAGGTCAAGGTCACATATCAAGGTCATTGCCATCAGAGGCATAGTAACATCCGAGGGACGATCTCGTTTCATAATCCCTTTATAAACATTGAACATTATCCTTTTCATTAAACACTACACAGTAAAGTTAAGCTGCAGTATAATTGACACTTTCATTTTGAAAGCTCTGATAGTGGGCTTCAAGGTCAAGGTCACATTTCAAGGTCACACTAAAAATCGGTCAATATTCGCGTCGCAGCCATAACTCAGAAATGAATCATAGTACAATTGTTAAACTTTTTACAAATGTTATGGTTAAGGACAGTCAGAAGGTGTGTCGCGTATAATAGTTTCCGCCGCATCTGCAAGGTGAAGGTCACAAGGGGTGTGGGGGCATATGTTACCTTAGTAACATTCTTCTTGTATTTTATATCGTTTAATTTTATTTAATTTAGTTTTATATTTGATTTTAATTTTTTTGTTTTTAGTTTTTAGAGTTTGATGTTAATTTCTTAATCTTTTTTTCCCTAGGACGTTTGCCGAGAACGAAAAAAAATCAATTTTTTTTTCAATATTTTTTAGCTTACCTGACTGAAAGTCAGGGGGAGCTTTAGTGATCACTTTCTGTCCGTCGTTCGAAGTCCGTTGTCCATCCTTTGTCCAGTGTGAACTTTACACTATCGATTTTTCGTAAACTACTGGACTGAATCGAACCAAATTTTATATACATGTTCCTTATCATATGTCAATTCAAGTTTGTTGAAATAAAATTGTCCCATCCACAGGGGGCACCATAAGAGGCATCACTCTGATAGCACACATAAATTGGTTTCCAAAATTACAAAAATCTTCTCCAGAACCATCAATTAGAATCTTTTGATATTTGGTATGTAACATATCTTTTGTCAGATTCAAGTTTGTTTAAATCGAGCCCCTGGGTTAATATTTGGGCTCCCTAAGGAAGCCCAAATTTTAACTTAGTGCAATATGAGGAAATTGCTTTAAAAATCTTCTTCTTCAGATCCACTGGTCAGAATGCTTTCATATTTGGTACACAACATCTCTAGGGGGATTAGATTCAAGTTTGTTCAGATCGACTCTCTGGGTTAATATTTGGGCTCTCCTCTATTGGAGCCCAAATTTTAACTTGGTGCAATAAGAGGAAATTTCTTTAAAAATCTTCTTCAGATTCACCAGTCAGAATCCTTTTATTTTTGGTATGCAACATCTATACCAATTCATATTTAGTATTTGATCTCCCTATGGGAGCCCGTATTTTAACTTAGTGCAATATGAGGAAATTTCTTTAAAAATCTTCTTCTATTTTTCAAATCCAGTGGTCAGAATGTTTTCATATTTGGTATACAACATCTCAGAGGGGGATTCAAGTTTGTTTAGATCGAGTCCCTGAGTTAACATCTCTAGGGGAGTCGGGTTCAAGTTTGTTTAAATCAAGTCCATGGATTTTAACTTAGTGCAATATTAGGAAATTTCATTAAAAATCTTCTTCTTGAGATTCACCAGTCTGAATGCTTTCACATTTGGTGTACAACATCTTATGGCTATGAGGGGGGTGCTTGTCTATGGCTAATAGAATTGGAAGCAGTCCGGAAGACCCATGATAATAATCATCTGACATGGACACTGGAGTTATGAATAATTTCATGACTTCATTCCTCTGTAGTGTTGTTGATCTATGACTAACTGAATGTGACCCCGAATACTTCTTTGAACCACTTTGTCAGGTGAGCAATTGAGGCCCCTTAGGGCCTCATGTGGCCTCTTGTTTAAATATATATTTTCTACTTTTGAAATATATATTTTTTATTTTTTAAAAGTTTATTTACTTTAGTATTAGTTCTTACAAGTCTTTAAAAAAAATAAGTTTGAAATATTTAAAAAAAAATGCCAAATGCAGTTTTTACCTTAACCCTTTTTGTTGTGATCGGTCAACTGTGATGGCTACGCGAGCCTGAAAAACTTTATCACAGTCTGCACATTGCATTTATGAAGGGATTTTATTGTAACTTCGTAGGATAACTCTATATAATGTCTGGATGAGAACTTCCCCTTTTGGTCACGAATGGTCAACTGTGATGGTTCTGCGAGCCGAAAGCCTTAGCACAGTCTACAGGTCGTGTTTATGAAGGGGTTTCATTGTAACTTGGTAGAATGACTCCATATAATTAGAACGTCGCCTTTTGGTTGTGATCATTCAAACGTGACAGCTCTGTGGATCCAAAGCCCGAAAACCTTTAGCACAGTCTACAGGGAGTATTTATGAAGGGATTTAGTGTTCAGCCGATTACCAGAAATGGCTGCTGACTGATTACCGGTTATTTGAGCTCACAATCGGCCGATTCCAATGCCGATTCCGATTGTAATACCGTACACTACTAGATGAGTCGAGGCTTAAAAAAACTACAGTAAATTGAACATATTTCACAGTTTTAAACGTCGTTGACTCAGGTTGCAGTAAAATGACCAGACGCACACACTTCGGCAGTATACGTGGCTCCCAGAGCCTCATAAACAGCCCAAGTGCGTGCGACTGATGATTTTACTGCAACCTGAGTCAATGGAGTGCAACCATTCACTTTTTCCGGTTTGATTGCCACTCAGTTGTAAGCTTTACATGTCGTTTAACTTGTGTGTCCCGTAAAGAGGGGTCCAGAGAAATCAAGAATACACATTGTGGTTGTTTCTCAACTTTATTGAATGGTATCATTGGCACCATTTTACATTAACAAAATTGCAGTTGCAACAGTTGCAGAAGATAATAAAATGCGGTTAATAAATCATCACATAGGCTTGGCAACAATCGGTTGAACCGATGTTCCAGAAGCCATTGCTGTTGTCATCCGATTGCCCACAATCGGCCGATTGGAGTGGCTGGTTCCGATCATCGGTTGAACACTAATTGTAACTTCTTAGGATGACTCTGTATAATGTCTAGATGAGAATGCCCTTTTTTGGTCGGATTGAGTCAACCATGACAGCTGCCATGCCACGTTACAAAATTCCTTTAGCACAGTCTATGGCCTGCATTTAGGAAGGATTTCATTGCAGATTTGTAGGATGGCTAAGTATAATGTCTAGATGAGAACTTTCTATTTTGGCCCTTATTGGTCAATCATGACGGCCACACAGGCACGTGACCTAGATTTGTTTAGCACCGTCTACAGTTCATATTTATGAAGTGATTTCATTGTAACTTGGAAGGATAACTCGTTATGATGTCTTTGATGGGACTGTCCAATTTTGATCATGATCGGTCAGCCGTTACCGTCGACTGTTCACATGACCTAGATTCATTTAGCACTGTTTACAGGTTGTTTTTATGAAGGGATTTCATTGTAACATGGTAGGATGACTCGTTTTGGAATAATTTTACTGTAACTTGGTAACTTTGGTTCACATACATTAACTGTCAGGGCTGCATTAAACCAGGACTTAATTCTTTAGTACAGTCTACACCTCAAATTATTTTTATTGAGAATAGCAAAAAAGGAACATAAATTAACATATTCTCAATCACAATTCTTGTCTTATTTCATAATCCTTTCATAAACATTGGACATTATCCTTTTCATCATACACTACCCACACTCAAGTTAAGCTACGTATCATTGACACTTTCATTTATGTTTGCTGCAAAAAATTGTCAGTATTTTGAAATAATATTATGTCATCTAAAGACAAGCTAGCCGTGTCCTTAAAAACCTTCGAAAAGAGAAATTTTAAAGACGATTTTGACATAATTGAGACTGTTAAACTGAAATGTGTTATTTGTTCAGAGCATGTGGTCCATATAAAAAAAGAAGCTCAGTATTGTGATAACTATATATTATCACCACAGTGTGTGTGTCCAGGAATTCGGATCAAGTCGAGTTGAAGGAACAGAATAGTATTTTGACGAGCCCGTAAGGGCGAGTCAAAATGCGATTCCGTTCCTTCAACGAGACTTGATCCGAATTCCTGGACACACACACTGTGGTGATGATAAATTTATCTCACAATACTTGACCACAAAATGTCTTAAAAAAATATTTTAATAGGAACTATTTCTTTTTCGCAGTAGGTGAAAGAATGCTAATTTAAAAATAGAATGATGTCACTCTTCTGAGAAATTCACTGTCGCTGGGATTCACTGTGCTTTTGCGAAACTGATCTAACGTGTATTTTGTCAACGTGAATTTGATTGTTAATTGCAGTAATAACTGATGAATTAAATGTTTCTCTTGGTGTAAAGTTTATTGTATTTAAAAGGATCCCGTTAATTGGTTATAGAAGGAGTTTTACACAATTTACAGGGAATACAGCTGCAACTCTGCTTGCGAATGTGAGCCTTCAAACACTAATAGAACATTGAAAACCAAAATGAGCTTCCCCGTCTTCTTGAAAGATGAAACCAGTGGCATTGGAACCCAGAAAAAAATGGGGCACTAATTGAATAAGACCACCTCAGAAGTTGTATAATCATTTGCGTTCTTCTTATTGTCTCAAAGTTCCATCACTTGTCATGTGTGATACTTTTACTTGAAATTTACACACTTTAGTGACCTATTTAATTTTGGCTGAAAGTTTCCACAATAAGTCAATATTTCCCAACCTATTTGGAATGGAGATATCACTGAAATAAATATTTTTAGCCAATGTCATCTGTTAACAACACCTAAAGAACAGCTTATGACCCCTCATTGGAATGAGCTTAATGATGTCAATGAGCAGATTCCATTCAGAAGTTAAAGTTAAGTTTATAGGCAAAAAAAGGGCGAACATTTAAGTAGTTACGGACTCCAAATGATGTTTGCTGTTCATGTTGGGCAAGTGGACAAATAATAATTATATAAATACAGGGTATTGATTGAAAATTGCGGAAATTTGTATTAAGCAAAAAAGTTTGTGGGAATGGGGTTGAATATTTTCTTTGAAAAATTAAAGGGGGACATACACCCTCCCCATTCTATTTCCACAAACACTTCATTTCACTAAAGACTCCTGTATTGGAAGAAGCATATATATTTCATTATTGAAATACTCATTAACTATTATATTTCAAACAAATTAAAATAGTTTTAATACATCATTCTTGATATCTTAGTCAGAATCACTGTCATAAATCACTGTCATAAATTATTCGTCTGAATTTTTTTGCCTGAAGGGACTCAGATTGGCTTTCACTGGTACTGGTATAATTTTTATTAATGTACTGAATTGTACAATTACCACAGATGTTAATGACATTTGCTAAGGGCTTGCCAGAATGATGTGAATCAGTCTGATTCAGTATTTCCAAGTTTTTTTCAGTGACTGAAGTAATACACTTTCTTTTGGGATTTGAAGCCAAACGCGAAGCATTCCTACATGTAGTAGATTGCGGGTGAGAATAATTAAGATTTTGTTCAGGTATGTTGCATAAAATATTGGACATATGTCTCTGCATTTCTACACTTGCAACAGAGTAATTATTGATACTCTGAATGTTCTGGTGTCCGTACAGTTGAGCTATTGTGTTTAGGGCCACACCTTGATGAAGAAGTCTGGTACATAGTGCCTTTCTTGCACTACTATTCATTTTCTTTCCACACAGTTCACATTTTTCTGCCATTTGTTTCATTATTTTGGCCAAATTGTGTATTTCTACAGGTTGTGCCTTATACCAAACTGAAGCTGCCCCCTTTCAGTTATGATTAATTTGAATATAAAATGGACTGTCCTCCTTCAGTGTATTGTTCGGTCGTCTGTTACGGTATTCTTTGTATGTCTGAACAGGGCACAATTCTGGTTGGATATTAGCAGTTGCAAATGCTTTCGGTGTGAAAGCCCTCAAATGACCTGTGGTGCTCTCACCTGTGCGGGTCTTTGTACAGCATTCAATGTACAGTAAAAATTCATTGCCATTCTCATCTTCTTGTAGCTGAATATCACCCCACCATAATGTGTGGTGTTCTTTGACACCCCACATTCCAAATAATTTTGTGTTCAACCACAGTTAGTTTAGCAAACTCTGAGGGTTATCAAGGCCTATCAAGCCTTTTTCACGTAGTTTATTTTCTTCGCTTTCAGTTAAGGGATCAGCTTTGTTTGGCCGATTCCCTTTTCCCTTCTCCTGAAGTTCTTTTTCTCTTACTACAAAGAACATTTTTTGAATTTTCAAAAGGACGGTCAATCATAATTCTGAAATTTGACTTTATTTCCTTAAGATGTCTGTCGATAGCTCTGTGGTATGAGGTTAACGTGTCCGGCTCATACTTACTGCCATCAGCTTTTTGAATTGACATAAGAAAAGTCCTTAAGTGATTGTCTTGTCTAATTCATATGGGTTCAGTTGTCCTAAAGGTACTGTCACTCTGCGTGACCTCAGAAAATTTTCAAATAAATTGACTACATAACGGGTCTTTCTGCAAGTGTTCTCATTTTTCATAAACTGACCGGTTATTGTATATTTCACTCTGTTTATGGTCTAACCTGAACTGTTATTGTATATTTCAGCCTGTTGATGGACTAAACTGAACGGTTATTGTATATTTCAGTCATATACAATAACAGTTCAGTCTAGACCATCAACAGACTGAAATATACAATAACAATTCAGTTTAGACCGTCAACAGACTGAAATATACAATAACAGTTCAGTCTAGACCATCAACAGACTGAAATATACAATAACAATTCAGTTTAGACCATCAACAGACTGAAATATACAATACCAGTTCAGTTTAGACCATCAACAGACTGAAATATACAATAACAGTTCAGTTTAGTCCATCAACAGACTAAAATATACATTAACAGTTCAGTTTAGACCATCAACAGACTGAAATATACAATAACAGTTTAGTTTAGACCATCAACAGACTGAAATATACAATAACAGTTCAGTTTAGACCATTAACAGACTGAAATATACAATAACAGTTCAGTTTAGACCGTCAACAGACTTAAATATACAATAACCATTCAGTTTAGTCCATCAACAGACTGAAATATACAATAACAGTTCAGTTTAGTCCAACAAAAAGGCTGATAAATACAATAACAGTTCAAATTAGACCATCAACAGACTGAAATATACCATAAGAGCTCGGTTTAGACCATCACCAGACTCAAATATACAATAACAGTTCAGTTTAGACAATCAAGAGACTGAAATATACAATAACCGTTCAGTTTAGTCCATCAAGAGACTGAAATATACGATAATAGTTCAGTTTAGACCGTCAACAGACTGAAATATACAATAACAGTTCAGTTTTGACAATCAACAGACTGAAATATACAATAACAGTTCAGTTTAGACCATCAACAGACTGAAATATACAATAACAGTTCAGTTTAGACCATCAACAGACTGAAATATACAAAAAACAGTTCAGTTTAAACCATCAACAGACTGAAATATACAATAACAGTTCAGTTTAGACCATCAACAGACTGAAATATACAATACCAGTTCAGTTTAGACCATCAACAGACTGAAATATACAATAACAGTTCAGTTTAGACCGGCAACAGACTGAAATATACAATAACAGTTCAGTTTAGACGATCAACAGACTGAAATATACAATAATAGTTCAGTATAGACAATCAACAGACTGAAATATACAATAACAGTTCAGTTCAGACCATCAACAGACTGAAATATACAATAACAGTTCAGTTTAGTCCATCAACAGACTAAAATATACATTAACAGTTCAGTTTAGACCATCAACAGACTGAAATATACAATAACAGTTTAGTTTAGACCATCAACAGACTGAAATATACAATAACAGTTCAGTTTAGACCATCAACAGACTGAAATATACAATAACAGTTCCGTTTAGACCGTCAGCAGACTTAAATATATACAAGAACAGTTCAGTTTAGTGCATCAACAGACTGAAATATGCGATTACAGTTTAGTTTAGACCGTCAACAGACTGAAATATACAATAACCATTCAGTTTAGTCCATCAACAGACTGAAATATACAATAACAGTTCAGTTTAGACCATCAACAGACTGAAATATACAATAACAGTTCAGTTTAGACCATCAACAGACTGAAATATATAAACTGAACTGTTATTGTATATTTCAGTCTGTTGATGCACTAAACTGAACTGTTATTGTATATTTCAGTCTGTTGACGGTCTAAACTGAAATATTATCATATATTTCAGTCTGTTGATGGACTAAACTGAACGGTTGTTGTATATTTCAGTCTGTTCATTGTCTAAACTGAACTGTTATTGTATATTTCAGTCTGTTGATGGTCTAAACCAAGCTGTTATTGCATATTTCAGTCTGTTGATGGACTAAACTGAACTGTTATTGTATATTTCAGTCTGTTGCCTGTCTAAACTGAACTGTTTTTTGTATATTTCAGTCTTTTGATGGTCTAAACTGAACTGTTATTGTATATTTCAGTTTTTTGATGGTCTAAACTGAACAGTTATTGTATATTTCAGTGCGTTGATGGTCTAAACTGAACTGTTATTGTATATTTCAGTCTGCTGATGGCCTAAACTGAACTGTTATTGTATTTTTCAGTCTTTTGTTGGACAAAACTGAACTGTTATTGTATATTTCAGTCTGTTGACACTCTAAACTGAACTGTTATTGTATATTTCAGTCTGTTGATGGACAAAACTGAACTGTTATATTTCAGTCTGTTGCCCATCTAAACTGAACTGTTATTGTATATTTCAGTCTTTTGATGGTCTAAACTGAACTGTTATTGTATATTTCAGTCTGTTGATGGTCTAAACTGAACTGTTATACATATTTCAGTCTGTTGCCTGTCTAAACTGAACTGTTATTGTATATTTAAGTCGGTTGATGGTCTAAACTGAACAGTTATTGTATATTTCAGTCTGTTGATGGTCTAAACTGAACTGTTATTGTATATTTCAGTCTGTTGACCGTCTAAACTGAACTGTTATTGTATATTTCAGTCTGTTGATGGTCTAAACTGAACTGTTATTGTATTTTTCAGTGTGTTGATGGTCTAAACTGAACTGTTATTGTATATTTCAGTCTGCTGATGGTCTAAACTGAACTGTTATTGTATATTTCAGTCTGTTGATGGACTAAACTGAACTGTTATTATATATATTTCAGTCTGTTGATTGTCTAAACTGAATGGTTATTGTATATTTCAGTCTGTTGATGGTCTAAACTGAACTGTTATTGTATATTTCAGTCAGTTGATTGTCCAAACTGAACTGTTATTGTATATTTCAGTCTGTTGATGGTCTAAACTGAACTGTTATTGTATATTTCAGTCTGTTGACGGTCTAAACTGAACTGTTATTGTATATTTCAGTCTGTTGATGGTCTAAACTGAACTGTTATTGTATATTTCAGTCTGTTGATGGTCTGAACTGTTATTGTATATTTCAGTCTGTTGATGGTCTAAACTGAACTGTTATTGTATATTTCAGTCTGTTGATGGTCTAAACTGAACTATTGTCATATATTTCAGTCTGTTGATGGTCCAAACTGAACTGTTATTGTATATTTCCATATGTTGATGGTCTAAACTGAACTGTTATTGTATATTTCAGTCTGTTGGTGGTCTAAACTGAACTAACTGTTATTGTATATTTCAGTCTGTTGATGGTCTAAACTGAAGTGTTATTGTATATTTCAGTCTGTTGATGGTCTAAACTGAACTGTTATTGTATATTTCAGTCTATTGATGGACTAAACTGAATGGTTATTGTATATTTCAGTCTGTTGACAGTCTAAACTAAACCGTCATTGTATATTTCAGTCTGTTGACCGTCTAAACTGAACTATTATTGTATATTTCAGTCTGTTGACGGTCTAAACTGAACTGTTATTGTATATTTCAGTCTGTTGATGGTGTATACTGAACTGTTATTGTATATTTCAGTCTGTTGATGGTCTAAACTGAACTGTTCTTGTATATTTCAGTGTGTTGATGGTCTAAACTCAACTGTTATTGTATATTTTAGTCTGTTGATGGTCTAAACTGAACTGTTATTGTATATTTCAGTCTGTTGGTGGACTAAACTGAACTGTTACCATATATTTCAGTCTGTTGATGGTCTAAACTGAATTGTTATTGTATATTTCAGTCTGTTGATGGTCTAAACTGAACTGTTATTCTATATTTCAGTCTGTTGATGGTCTAAACTGAACTGTTATTGTATATTTCAGTGTGCTGATGGTCTAAACTGAACTGTTATTGTATATTTCAGTCTGTTGACGGTCTAAACTGAACTGTTATTGTTTATTTCAGTCTGTTGATGGTCTGAACTGTTATTGTATATTTCAGTCTGTTGATGGACTAAACTGAACTGTTATTGTATATTTCAGTCTGTTGATGGTCTAACCTGAACTGTTATTGTATATTTCAGTCTGTTGATGGACTAAACTGAACTGTTATTGTATATTTCAGTCTGTTGATGGTCTAAACTGAACTATTGTCATATATTTCAGTCTGTTGATGGTCCAAACTGAACTGTTATTGTATATTTCCATATGTTGATGGTCTAAACTGAACTGTTATTGTATATTTCAGTCTGTTGGTGGTCTAAACTGAAGTGTTATTGTATATTTCAGTCTGTTGATGGTCTAAACTGAACTGTTCTTGTATATTTCAGTCTGTTGACGGTCTAAACTGAACTGTTATGGTATATTTCAGTCTGTTGATGGTCTAAACTGAACTATTATTGTAGATTTCAGTCTGTTGATGGTCTAAACTGAACTGAACTGTTATTGTATATTTCAGTCTGTTGATTGTCTAAACTGAACTGTTATTGTATATTTCAGTCTGTTGATAGACTAAACTGAACTGTTATTGTATATTGCACTCTGTTGATGGTCCAAACTGAACTATTATTGTATATTTCAGTCTGTTGACGGTCTAAACTGAACTGTTATTGTATATTTCAGTCTGTTGATGGTCTAAACTGAACTGTTATTGTATATTTCAGTCTGTTGATGGTCTAAACTGAACTGTTATTGTGTATTTCCATCTGTTGATGGTCTAAACTGAACTGAACTGTTATTGTATATTTCAGTCTGTTGATTGTCTAAACTGAACTGTTATTGTATATTTCAGTCTGTTGATGGACTTAACTGAACTGTTATTGTATATTTCAGTCTGTTGATGGTCTAAACTGAACTGTTATTGTATTTTTCACTCTGTTGACAGTCTAAACTGAACTGTTATTGTATATTTCAGTCTGTTGATGGTCTAAACTGAACTGTTATTGTATATTTCAGTCTTTTGTTGGTCTCAACTGAACTGTTATTGTATATTTCAGTCTGCTGATGGACTAAACTGAACTGTTATTGTATATTTCAGTCTTTTGATGGTCTCAACTGAACTGTTATTGTATATTTCAGTCTGCTGATGAACTAAACTGAACTGTTATTGTATATTTCAGTCTTTTGATGGTCTCAACTGAACTGTTATTGTATATTTCAGTCTGCCGATGGACTAAACTGAACTGTTATTGTATAATTCGGTCTGTTGATGGTCTAAACTGAACTATTATCACATATTTCAGTCTGTTGATGGATTAAACTGAGTGGTTATTGTATATTTCAGTCTGTTGATTTTCTAAACTGAATGGTTATTGTATATTTCAGTCTGTTGATGGTCTAATCTGAACTGTTATTGTCTATTTCAGTCTGTTGATAGACTAAACTGAACTGTTATTGTATATTTCAGTCTTATGATGGACTAAAGTGAACTGTTATTGTATATTTCAGTCTGTTGATGGTCTAAACTGAACTGTTATTGTATATTTCAGTCTGTTGATGGTGTAAACTCAACTGTTATTGTATATTTCAGTCTGTTGATGGTCTAAACTGAACTGTTATTGTATATTTCAGTCTGTTGATGGTCTAAACTGAACTGTTATTGTATATTTCAGTCTGTTGGTGGACTAAACTGAACTGTTACCATATATTTCAGTCTTATGATGGACTAAACTGAACTGTTACCATATATTTCAGTCTTATGATGGACTAAAGTGAACTGTTATTGTATATTTCAGTCTGTTGACGGTCTAAAGTGAACTGTTATTGTATATTTCAGTCTGTTGATGGTCTAAACTGAACTGTTATTGTATATTTCAGTCTGTTGATGGTCTAAACTGAAGTGTTATTGTATATTTCAGTCTGTTCTCAGTTCTGTTGATCGTCTAAACTAAATGGTTATTGTATATTTCAGTCTGTTGATGATCTAAACTGAACTGTTATTGTATATTTCAGTCTGTTGATGGTCTAAGCTGAACTGTTATTGTATATTTCAGTCTGTTGATGGTGTAAGCTGAACTGTTATTGTATATTTCAGTCTGTTGACGGTCTGTACTGAATTGTTATTGTATATTTCAGTCTGTTGACGGTCTAAACTGAACTGTTATTGTATATTTCCATCTGTTGATGGTCTAAACTGAGCTGTTATTGTATATTTCAGTCTGTTGATGGACTAAACTGAACTGTTATTGTATATTTCAGTCTTATGATGGACTAAACTGAATTGTTATTGTATATTTCAGTCTGTTGACGGTCTAAACTGAATTGTTATTGTATATTTCAGTCTTTTGATGGTCTAAACTGAACTGTTATTGTATATTTCAGTCTGTTGATGGTCTAAGCTGAACCATTATTGTATATTTCACTCTGTTTATGGTCTAAACTGAACTGTTATTGTATATTTCAGTCTTATGATGGACTAAACTGAACTGTTATTGTATATTTCACTCTGTTGACGGTCTAAACTGAACTGTTATTGTATATTTCAGTCTGTTGATCAGCCCTTCTAATTCACGTCGGCATTCGGCAATGCCGCCGTATTTGCCGAGGTGAAAATAAATGTCCTCGGCAAAAAAATTGCCGACGTTCTTTTTTGTCAAGTCATATTACATCACTGCAGTGCACTGGTTAGCACATCGTTCCATTCATGCTTTCATTGCGATTGCATTCATTACACAATCCATTACGTAATGAATACATCACGTTACGTAACAGATTTTGTGTAATGGAAGCTTTAAATAACATTTAAGATTGCGAATTAATGTAGATAATTCGCAAAATTGTTGTAAACTATCCATTTTGAAATATGGTGAAAAGAAAAACTGTTGATGCTTGGGGCATAGACTGTATAAAATATGACTTGGCGGATGATGGGGAAACAGTCCTCAAAATTTACTGTTCCACGTGCAGGAACTTTTACCAAAATTCCGATGCGAGCAGCAAGCATGCATTGCCCGGATTCAGTGGCGTTGTGTCGAAGGTGTGCGATAAGCTGATAAATGGTACAGATGTGTTCAAAAAGTGTAATGCCATGGATCACATTTCTAAATCTTCTGCACATCGCCGTGCAATGCCAATATCAACCGTAAAAGGTGGAGTAATCAGTGCCAGTGGTGCTGTGTCCACTAGTGATGAAAATAAAAACAATTGTAGTGGTAACCGCCAATATACTTTGTATGAAACCATGCGTAAATATAATTTTGGCCATCGAGCTCAACTTATCAAAAAATTCCAACTAGTACATTTTATCATTCTGAAAAATAAATCATTCAAGGACTATGAGGCTATAGCAAACTTTGAAAAAGATGTGCATAAAGTAGATCTCGGATCTGGCTATTTGTCCAAACAGGTGGTGCCGGTAATGGGAACATTTCTTGCACAACACGTTAGGGCCACTCAAATAACCCATCCACTCAATTCTGGTGTGCGAAGATATTTTTCAATTTTCTATGATGGTTCCAGTTCAGCCAAAACAATAGAGGAGAAGGAAGTGTATGTTATAAAAACGTGTAACCTCGGTAAACCTAACTTCCAGGTCATGAGTTTAGAAGAGCCTGAAAACACCAACGCCGCTGGCTTAAAAGCCACTCTAGACAACAGCATAAAAAAACAGAACTTTACATTTGATCGCAAGGACAGGCAAATAGGAAATGGGAGTGATGGTGCATCTGTCAATTCAGCCCTCTACAAACTTGAAACTGAAGAACTCGGGCCACACTTAATAAAAGGCTGGTGCTCCAACCACAAGGCCGAATTGGCAATTCACGATGCTTTTAAACATTCCAAATTGAACAAAGATATTGAATCTGTGCTAAGCAATACTTACTATCTATTCAAGCGGGCAAACTTAAAGTGGCGTTTATTTAGAAGACAAGCCACACTTCTTGAAATGAAGGGTCTCAAGTACAAGCAACCGAGTGGCTCGCGGTGGGTTTCTCACCAGGCCGACTCCACTAGCAGCTACTTGAGAAACTTGCCAATATTCTTAGGTTTCTTGCATCAAAATATACAGTTGCCATATAATAAATCTATGGCCGACTGTAAGTCTGTATTACAGGGGCATCTGAAAAATGCGTCGAAACTTAAGCTTCTCTTGTATGCTGCTGTTAGGCAAGATATTTTGGCATACATTGCCCCCTTTTCACAGATTTTAGAAAGCCAGAAATTACTGGCACCAGAAGCAATTACTGCCATGAAACATTCTACTGAAGTGCTTCGTAAAATAGTTTCAGTCGTTAAGGAAATGTGACAAGCCTGCTTATACAAAAATGATATATTTCCCACCTTAAGTAAAATAGTGTGGCCTTATTTACACCCCGATGATGCTGCCCTGCCTATTCGTATGACAAGAGCAGATGCTGATAGGGCAGCTGAGGATGAACTCTGTGATAAAACTCAAAATTTTCACGGCTACTCCATGACCGGGGGTCTTGACAGTGCATTGGCTGAAGTCCATAAAAGTGTTTTACAAATTCTCGAGTCGGTTGAGGAGAATCTTAGAAATAGGTTTGCCGAATTCACTGAAGGTCCAATATTCCATGCTGCCTCAGTACTCTTGGATACAAAAAGTTATCCCTTTAAATCTATAGATATCATTCTTGAGAGTGTAGATATTATAAAAAAACATTTTGGTGCATTATTACAGGCTAACAACTGCGACATAAGTAAACTGTCCCAAGAGTTTGGCCGCCTCTACACACATGTGACAACATTTCTTAAAAATTCAACTAATGAATAAACTTGGCAACAGCTATTTCCCTCGCAGGTTGAATTGGCAATAACCAACATTATCCACATACCAGAAATTTGTATTGTGCTGCCTATAAGTAGCGCCGATGTTGAAAGAGTTTTTAGCTCCTTTGCACGTATTTTGTCAAAAGAGCGTCTTTCCTTGAATAATCAAAATAATGAGCATATGCTGGTGCTACGCTCTAATGACTGATGGGTTCAATCCCCAAATGTACAATGAAGTAGTTGATAAGTTTTTGGGATACTATCCAGATGGAAATGTCCGTAAAGCGCCACCACGCCCGGATGGCTATAAGTCTAATAAAAGAAAAGGCCATACGTCAATGCAAGGAGGTAAATGCCGGAAGACAAACTGTCTTTTTCTCCCCAAAAATCTGACCGCTGATGCTACATGTTCCTCTCCTGGTGATGAAGAAATGCCTGCCAATGTTGGCACAAGCTCACAATCAAATTCTGACGACGATTCAGATTTTACAGTTGGTGACTGAGTCGGAACTGGAGACTGACAGTTGTAGTGATACTACTGGTGAAAGTGAATCCGATTGATTACCTTGCCAATATCAAGTTGAGTTTTCACAGAACTGCGGAGCCCTGTAAACCTCAACTTGATGCTGGCACTTCACTGTAAGCTCAGTATATAAAATGTTGTGAAATGCGACCCATGCTACAGGTCTGAGAACTAGAGACTTGACATAATATAGCCTTTTTAGTTTTAGCTGCAGGAATCTGTCAGTCGTCACGATCGTTGGGCATAGCTCTCATTCTCAATGCAGGATTCAAGCTATTCGTCATTGTATTGAGTGCATTTTATTAATTCAGCAGTTTTTGTCATTTACAATTGGAGGATACATGTTTCGTTTATTGAAGAAAATAAAACACATTTTCCATGTGAAGTACTAAAGAGTTTCCTTCTTCAAATAAATCAATACAATTGGCTTTACCAGTGCACAGGAGTCTGAAATTCTATCAGTACAGCTAAAATTCACTTTCAACGTTATATTTACATTCCCAACAACGTGATCCCCTTCCGAAGAAAAAACACTGTTTGAAAGTGAATTTTAGCTATACTGATAGAATTTCAGACTCCTGTGACCAGTGATTTCATCCCCCCCCCCACACCCCTCCCCAAATGAAAATAGAACTTTCAATGCCGCAACACTTCAACAGACTAGCCTCTAACCCATACCAACTGATATCGTCGAATGCATTTGGTATTGTTTCGAGATTAGTATGATTGACGTCACGTGTAACTTCACAAGACTTGGAAAATCCCATGTTGTATTCAATGAAATGTTCTGTGAGTAAATTATATCACTTTACTCGATGCAAACAAAACTTCATGTAACAACAAACTATCGACAGACCATGTAATTGTTAACTACAATACATTGTGTCAATGTGATATCTGTGATATTATATCCACACTGCGGTACTGCCCGTGCATGCAGATTGTCTCCTTGTCATTGCTCATTTCAAATTCAACATTGTTTCCGTTCCCATTTTCAAGGGACTAGTTGCGAATTTAGAACAAATAAGTGTAATTGGCACCATTTTAAAAATTGCCGAGGTAGCTATGTTTTTGCCGAGGTGCATAATTTTTACGTCGGCATTTTTTTTGCCGACGCGTTTTTTCTGAAATAGAAGGGCTGGTTGATGGTCTAAACTGAACTGTTATTGTATATTTCAGTCTGTTGATGGTCTAAACTGAACTATTGTCATATATTTCAGTCTGTTGATGGTCCAAACTGAACTGTTATTGTATATTTCCATCTGTTGATGGTCTAAACTGAACTGTTGTTGTATATTTCAGTCTGTTGGTGGTCTAAACTGAACTAACTGTTATTGTATATTTCAGTCTGTTGATGGTCTAAACTGAACTGTTATTGTATATTTCAGTCTGTTGATGGTCTAAACTGAACTGTTATTGTATATTTCAGTCTGTTGATGGTCTAAACTGAACTGTTATTGTATATTTCAGTCTGTTGACGGTCTAAACTTAACTAACTGTTATTGTATATTTCAGTCTGTTGATGGTCTAAACTTAACTAACTGTTATTGTATATTTCAGTCTGTTGACGGTCTAAACTGAACTGTTATTGTATATTTCAGTCTGTTGATGGTCTAAACTGAACTGTTATTGTATATTTCAGTCTGTTGATGGTCTAAACTGAACTGTTATTGTATATTTCAGTCTGTTGATGGTCTAAACTGAACTGTTATTGTATATTTCAGTCTGTTGACGGTCTAAACTTAACTAACTGTTATTGTATATTTCAGTCTGTTGATGGTCTAAACTTAACTAACTGTTATTGTATATTTCAGTCTGTTGATGGTCTAAACTTAACTAACTGTTATTGTATATTTCAGTCTGTTGATGGTCTAAACTGAACTGTTACTGTGTATTTCAGTCTGTTGATGGTCTAAATTGAACGGTTTTTAGGTCAACTTGACAAAGTCAAGCTGAGCTATTGCCATCACTTCTCGTCCATCGGCGTACGTACGTACGTACGGTTGTACGTACGTTTGTATGTATGTCCACAATTTCCTTTGGCACACCTCACAGGTCGCATTTATGATCAGATCGCTTTGAAACTTGGTATGTTTGTTTGAGGTGTCCTCTAGATGGGAGCTATCAAGTTTCTTCAATTTCCATCAAAAAATGTTGCTGCGTCCAATGTTCTTGGAACTTAGTTTAGTCAGACCTCAATAATTCCCTTTGGCACACCCTACATGGCACATTTATGATTGGATTGCTTTAAAACATGGCATGCTTGTTTAGGGTGACCTCTAGATGGGAGCTATCGAATTTCTTCAATTTCCGTCAAAAAATGTTGCTGCGACCAACATTCTTAGAACTTAGTTTAGTCAGACCACAATATTTCCCTTTGGCACACCCTACAGGGCACATTTATGATTGGATTGCTTTGAAACCTGGTATGCTTGTTTGGGGAGACCTCTAGATGTGAGATGTATCGATTTTTTTCGATTTCCATCAAAAAATGTTGCCACGCCCAGCATTCTTAGAACTTAGTTTAGTCAGAAGACCTCAATATTTCCCTTTGGCACACCCTACAGGGCACATTTATGATTGGATTGCTTTGAAACCTGGCATGCATGTTTAGGGTGACCTCTAGATGGGAGCTATCGATTTTCTTCCATTTCCATCAGAAAATGTTGCCACGGCGAACGTTCTTAGAACTTAGTTTAGTGAGACCTCAATATTTCCCTTTGGCACACCCTACAGGGCACATTTATGATCGGCTTGCTTTGAAACCTGGCATGCTTGTTTAGGGTGATATCTAGATGGGAGCTATCGATTTTCTTCAATTTCCTTCAAAAAATGTTGCCGTGGCCAACGTTCTTAGAACTTAGTTTAGTCAGACCACAATATTTCCCTTTGGCGCACCTTACAGGCCACCTGTATGATTGGATTGCTTTGATACCTGGTATGCTTGTTTAGGGTGACCTCTAGATGGGAGCTATCGATTTTTTTCCATTTCCGTAAAAAAATGTTGCTGCAACCAACTTCTTAGAACTTAGTTTAGTCAGACCTCAATATTTCCCTTTGGCACACCCTACAGGGCACATTTATGATCGGCTTGCTTTTAATCCTGGTATGCTTGTTTGGGGAGACCTCTAGATGGGAGCTATCAGTCTATTTTCTTCCATTTCTGTCGAAAAATTTTGTCGCGGGCAACATTCTAAGAACTAAGTTTAGTCAGACCTCATTACTTCCCTTTGGCACACCCTACAGGGCACATTTATGATCGGATTGCTTTGAAACCTTGCATGCTTGTTTGAGGTGACCTCTAGATTGGCGCTTTCGATTTTCTTCTAATTTTGTCCGTCAAAAAATGTTGCCACTGGCAACGATCTTTGAACTAAGTTTAGTCAGGCATCAATATATTCCTTTGGCATGCCCTACAGGGCACATTTATGATCGTATCGGTTTGAAACTTTGTATGCTTGTTTGGGGTTACCTCTAGATGGGAGCTATTGATTTTCTTCGATTTCTGTCAAAAAATGTTGCCACTGGCAATGACCTTCGATGACTTAGTGCAGTTAAGCATCAATATTTCCATTTGACACACCCTGCAGGGCACATTTAAGATTGGATCGCTTGCAAACTTGGTGTGCTTGTGTGGGGTGACATCTATATGGGAGCTGTCAATTTTCTTCCATTTCTGTCAAAAAATGCTGTCGCTGACCTTTGAACTTACTTTAGTCAGACCTCAATATTTCCCTTTAACACACCCTTCTTATGATCGGATCACTTTGAAACTTGGTATGTGTGTTTGGGGTGACCTCTAGATGTGAGCTATTTTTTAATTTCCATAAAAAGTTATTGTCGTTATCACCAGCCTTTGAACTTACTGCATTTGTGCATCAGCTTATCCCTTTTGAACTCTCTGTAGGGTATATTTATGAATTTCTATACCCCCCCCCCCTCCCCCCCCCCCCCCCCAAAAAAAAAAAAATAAAAAATTGCCACAAAGCAATGACCTTCTACTTAGTTCATTTGTGCATTAACATCTTCCTTTGGCATGCCTCAGAGGGCACATTGATTATCAGGTTGTTTTGAAACTTTGTATGCTTATGCAGGGTGACAAAGATAGGAGCTATTTATTTTCTTTTCATTTCCATCAAAACTGTTGCTGTTAGCAACAATCTTTGAATTTATTGCATTTGTGCATCAACATTCTTTGACATGGCCTACAGGCCACATTTATCATAGAATTGGTTTTGAACATGGTGTGCTCATTAGTCAAGAACTCTAGATAAGAGCTGTTGATTAGCATTCATTTCTGTGAAAAAAGTTGCCATTTACAATAACCTCTGAACATACTGCATTTGTGTATCAACATTCTTCCTTTAGCCAGTCTTACAGTTTACATTTAAAAGTGCATGGATTACTCTGACGTTGTACACACACATTGCTGTTATGTTGAAATTTCATCAAATAACATTGGTACCAATGATCTTCAATTTTGCCATTTCATTTATAACTTACCAAGTTCAAGTTTGTCAAGGTGAGCTACAGTGTCATTCACACTTTCATTGTATATTTCAGTCTGTTGATGGTCTAAACCAAACTGTTATTGTATATTTCAGTCTGTTGATGGTCTAAACTTAACTGTTATTGTATATTTCAGTCAGTTGATGGTCTAAACTGAACTGTTATTGTATATTTCAGTCTGTTGATGGTCTGAACTGTTATTGTATATTTCAGTCTGTTGACGGTCTAAACTTAACTAACTGTTATTGTATATTTCAGTCTGTTGATGGTCTAAACTGAACTGTTATTGTATATTTCAGTCTGTTGATGGTCTAAACTGAACTGTTATTGTATATTTCAGTCTGAGGAAAACAGCAAAAGTGTTAGGAGAACATGAAGTAGCATTGCATCAGAAACTCAACTCACAGGTGGAAACCAGACTTACAGAAAGGTGCAGAAGAGGTTTCATTGTATTTCTCTATTAACGTATACTGCTTTATCAAAGAAATTGTACTAAGACATGGAGCAAAGCCCTATAGTAATACCTTGTCTGGCAGTCCCTCCATCTCTCTACGCATGGGGCAAAGCCCTATAGAAATACCTTGTCTGGCAGCCCATCCATCTGTCTACCCATGGAGCAAAGCCATGTAGTAATACCTTGTCTGGCAGTCCATCCATCTCTCTACCCATGGAGTAAAGCCCTATAGTAATACCTTGTCTGGCAGTCCATCCATCCCTCTGCCCATGGAGCAAAGCCCTATAGTAATACCTTGTCTGGCAGTCCATCCATCTCTCTACCCATGGTGCAAAGCCCTATTGTAATACCTTGACTGGCAGTCTATCCATCTCTCTACCCATGGAGCAAAGCCCTATAGTAATACCTTGTCTGGCAGTCCAGCCATCTCTCTACCCATGGAGTAAAGCCCTATAGTAATACCTTGTCTGGCAGTCCATCCATCCCTCTGCCCATGGAGCAAAGCCCTCTAGTAATACCTTGTCTGGCAGTCCATCCATCTCTCTACCCATGGAGCAAAGCCCTATTGTAATACCTTGTCTGGCAGTGTATCCATCTCTCTACCCATGGAGCAAAGCCCTATAGTAATACCTTGTCTGGCAGTCCATCCATCTCTCTACCATGGAGCAAAGCCCTATAGTAATACCTTGTCTGGCAGTCCATCCATCTCTCTACACATAGAGCAAAGCCCTATAGTAATACGTTGTCTGGCAGCGAAGCCCTATAGTAATACCTTGTCTGGCAGTCCCTCCATCTCTCTACGCATGGAGCAAAAGCCCTATAGAAATACCTTGTCTGGCAGCCCATCCATCTGTCTACCCATGGAGCAAAGCCATGTAGTAATACCTTGTCTGGCAGTCCATCCATCTCTCTACCCATGGAGTAAAGCCCTATAGTAATACCTTGTCTGGCAGTCCATCCATCCCTCTGCCCATGGAGCAAAGCCCTATAGTAATACCTTGTCTGGCAGTCCATCCATCTCTCTACCCATGGAGCAAAGCCCTATTTGTAATACCTTGACTGGCAGTCTATCCATCTCTCTACCCATGGAGCAAAGCCCTATAGTAATAACTTGTGTGGCAGTCCAGCCATCTCTCTACCCATGGAGTAAAGCCCTATAGTAATACCTTGTCTGGCAGTACATCCATCCCTCTGCCCATGGAGCAAAGCCCTATAGTAATACCTTGTCTGGCAGTCCATCCATCTCTCTACCCATGGAGCAAAGCCCTATTGTAATACCTTGTCTGGCAGTGTATCCATCTCTCTACCCATGGAGCAAAGCCCTATAGTAATACCTTGTCTGGCAGTCCATCCATCTCTCTACCATGGAGCAAAGCCCTATAGTAATACCTTGTCTGGCAGTCCATCCATCTCTCTACACATAGAGCAAAGCCCTATAGTAATACCTTGTCTGGCAGCAAAGCCCTATAGTAATACCTTGTCTGGCAGTCCATCCATCTCTCTACCCATGGAGCAAAGCCCTATAGTAATGCCTTATCTGGCAGTCCATCCATCTGTCTACCCATGGATCAAAGCCCTATAGTAATACCTTGCCTGGAAGTCCATCCATCTGTCTACCCATGGAGCAAAGCCCTATAGTAATTCATTGTCTGGCAGTCCATCCATCTGTCTACCCATGGAGCAAAGCCTAAAAGTAATACCTTGTCCGGCAGTCCATCCATCTGTCTACCCATGGAGCAAAGCCCTATAGTAATACTTTGTCTGGCAATCCATCCATCTGTCTACCCATGGAGCAAAGCCCTATAGTAATACCTTGTTGGGCAGTCCATCTATCTGTCTACCCATGGAGCAAAGCCCAAAAGTAATACCTTGTCTGGCAGTCCATTCATCTGCCTACCCATGGAGCAAAGCCCTATAGTAATACCTTGTCTGGCAGTCCATCCATCTCTCTACCCATGGAGCAAACCCCTATAGTAATACCTTGTCTGGCAGTGCATAGTAATACCTTGTCTGGCAGACCATAGTAATACCTTGTCTGGCAGTCCATAGTAATACATTGTCTGGCAGTCCATAGTAATACTTTGTCTGGCAGTCCACAATAATACCTTGTCTGGCAGTCCATAGTAATACCTTGTTTGGCAGTCCATCCATCTGTCTACCCATCTCCATATTTGTTTCTGGATGAGAACTTGTTATAAAACTTCAGATGCATTTTCGTTCTTTCTTTTTTTTTGTGGGGGGGGGGGGGGGGGGGGGGGGGGGGGGGGGGGGTTGGTGAGTTATGCCCCATGTCCCTGTATTTATTTGTGTTATCAAAATTTATAGTGGTGCCCCCCTCCCCTCCAAATCCCGAAGTCCTGATCTGTGGAGATCTGATCTGTGTGAACAAATATTACAGGTAACATACCAGATTTAGTGGAAATTAACATTTTGTCATGCTTAAAAAAATTCCTATTCCTGTTCCAATTTCACCTGTTTGTCCTGTCATGGCTGACCTCGTTTCAAAGTAATAAGATAAACATGCTGAGTGAGCTGCTGAGTGAGGGTATAAAAGTCACAGGTGATAATGACAAGTCATCATTCTTTTTTTGAGCTGATCTTGTGTCTTGTTGATTCTGTCACTTATTTTCTCATACTGTCTGCGGACAGTTGATCACGATGATTTATTTCACTTTCTTGTTAATATGGTATTTAGTAATAGTATAACTGCGTTATACAAAAATTGTACTGCGGTGCAATGTCGTCTTCGGACAATCACAGTGACGGAATGGGGGGTCTCCGGCTCCTCTCCAAATTCTCTTGACAAATGTTATTCTTCATTTATTTGCCTCTGAGACCGAAATAACTTCGTTAGCTGGGTTCGATTTGGCCCATCATCCTATTACACATGATTCTGTTACTGGCATCAAGCCTGCAAAATGTTCAGCCACAAAACCTGCGGGTCAATGTCAGAGTGTTTGTAAACACACAACTAAAATCATGGAACCCAAGACCGCTAAGTGGACAGGGAAAGATCCTATAAAGCGGAAGGGCAAATCCTCAAAATGCAATGCTGCAGTTCTAAAAACAAAAAAGTCATCTGAACTTTTGAATGAAGACACTATAATTATTTTAAAAGAAAAAGGGGTTTTCCACGATCACTGGCTATATTGTCAGTACATCCTCTCTGTTAAAAGTTATGACTTCAAAACAAATTGCTACAATTCAAGACTGATATGGGCCTTGCCAGAACTGTAAATTCATAACCTGCAGGGCAAAGTGAAGATACTGGTCGCACAACCCCATGTGATCTCGACCCAGCATCTGTGTTTGGATTACTCACTTCCAAGAGTGATGAACATTTTTGTCTGACTGTGAAATCACAAATGTACCACAATCTAGTACTAGTTCTACCAATCCTGCCTCAAATTCTTGGGTTGCACCCCCAGATATTACTCAATTCCTCTTCTTCAGGGCCAGCAATTGGTGACACCAGCCTTGTGAAATTTAACAACAAATGTTGCAGTGAGCAATAAAAGCCTAAAGATACTTCAGATTAATATGACACATCTCCAAAGCCTGACCACTGCCCTCTGATATTGCCCCAAAGGTCAAACCTGCGATCTGGACTCCGTTCAAGCACGCTAACAAAAAGTTTCTTTGTCACAGAAGACATTCAATTACAGTATACTCAAAAAATGTTGGCGGGTGCTCTCACCCCGCTTCTTATAACTATCATGGAACTTTTTCATGATACTTTTGATACCGCTAAGATCGAATCTCTCATTATTGATTCAATGTCCCTGCTTGGGGCACCTACATTTGAAATCTCTCTGTTGATGCGTCTTTTTTGAAGTCCAAGCTTACCGGAAAAGCCTATTACTACTCAACTGTGTTCATCTTTCCACACGACTCAAGTCTATGAATGAATAGGAGTTCTTACTTCCTCTTACAGGAATACATCCAATCGAATGTACTGAGGCTGTTGGGGCAACCCCAACTGGCTAAGTGGTAATTATCCTCGAAAACGAGGAAACTTCATGCCTTGGATGAAACAGAACACCTTTCCCAGGAACAGCTACCAGGGAAAGTAACTAAGTCAACCTTCTGGTTCTCTCAAACTTTTTTTTTCTGGATATATGGAAACAGCTTACCTCAGATCAGTGGGTGTTGAACACTATTAAGGGTTATAGAATATCATTTACCACACCCCCTTTCCAACTCAATCTGCCTTGCAGTATTCCATTTTCTCACACCGAGTCTGAAATCTATTGCCTCGAGGTGCACACATTATTCAATACGGGTGCCATTTCGGTGTCCACACCAGAAGAATCTCATTTCCTTTCTACTATATGGGACATATTGAGTAGTCTTCGGCATCTGGACAAAATTCATCTCTTATGAAAAATTCAAACTTGGAACACTGGATTTTTGTTTTAGAATTTATTCAACCACAAATGTTTTTCGAATCCATTGCTCTGAGAGACGCTTATTTCAGTGTACCGACCTATCAAAGCAGTCACAGGTATTTAAAGTTATTTTTCTGGACTGGGGCACTATATGAGTTAACATGTCTCTCGTTTGGGTTTTCCTCAATACGCCAATTGTTCACGAAAGTTTTCAAACCGATTTTTGTCTACTTCAGAAAACGGGGTATTTTGTGCTCGTCATATCTCAACGATTCTCTCATTCGCAATCATGACAATCTTTGTGCCAACGGGACACTCAGTACCTTGTATCCACATTACAATCTCCTATAAAAAAAAACAAAAACAAACAAACAAACAAACAGCAGTTCTTCTACCATCCTAAATGATTACTTATCTTGGGTTCCAGATCGATTCTAGGACATTCAAAGTTTTTCTGGAGACACCTAAAATAGCAATCATCAAAATGGGAATCCATGATTTTCTCAGATCGGCGAGTGTTACTGTTCAACAATTAGCCAGAGTTATTGGCCTCTATGTGTCAACATTCAGAGCCTTCAGGCTTGGCCCATTACATGTACATTCTTTAGAAAAAGTTAAAGTCACAGCCTGAAATGGCATGGATAACCATCACCGACTGATCACATTATCACCAAATTCAACAAAGGAACTTTTTTGGTGGATTACGCACATTTCTACCCACCATGATAAACTGATTCATCCACCTCCTATGGATTTTTATTTGGATGATCTGTTTGCCATTAGACTTAATGCACAACTTTCCAAATTTGTTTTTTGACGGTCTGATCCTGATGCAATATTTTGTGTTGTTTTCTGCTTGAATTGGCATTCTTTCGTCCTTATATTTTTTGTCCTTTTAGTTTGATCGCCAGGTGCTTAATGCAAATTCCCTGAGACGAGGTAAGGAGGGCCACATTCATTGCCATTTTGGCCTACACAACCCTGGTCTCCACTCTTGCTGAGATGTCTAGCATCCACACCAGTTCTGATTTCCTCCCACAAAAATCTGCTACGGCTACCAAATAGCTCCAAAACACACACGTTGACAAGACGGATGAGTTTAGCCAACTGCAATGTATCAGGAGTTACCTCTGTGGTTAGGGTTTTTTCAGATACAGCAGCCTCACATATCTCAGTCTCCTGGAGGCAAAGTACCGACAATATGACCATGCTTGACGAAGATGGGTCCTTTGTTGTCGTCAATACCAGAAAAATATTACACAACCTTCTGTATTAGATTTCATAGAATACTTGACTGACTTGACCAGTTCTGGCCGTTCCTATTCTGTTTAAATACTCACATGGCCTTGCTTGTACAGACTCTGTGGTTGTTGGATTGTGACCTTCGTGATTCTCCTTTAGTATCATGGTTTATGAAGGTGGCGTTTAATACCAGCACACCGCTTCCACGATATACATTTTTTGGGGGATGCTTCACGGGTTTTACAATATTTATCTACTCTACACCCTCTCGACACCTTGAATCTGAAAGCTCTTATGGAAGGGCTTGTATGTCTTATTGCTATGTTACATCCGTTCGTGTTGAGACACTTGCGGCATTAGATGTCAATCACTTGAATTTTCAGGACCATTCAGCTGTTTTCTTGTATTAATTCACTCCTTCACACTACCAAAATTAAAAGATATCAACCGCCAGTAAAACTGAGATAATTTCCCAATTCACCTCTGTGTGTCTCTTCTGTTCTGAAACATTATCTAAAAAGTACGAAACCAATCAGAAAACGTTCTTCACTTTCATATAAGTCTTATAATAAGACATTTGAATCTGTTTCCAATGTCACCATATCCAGGTCGATATGTATGTCATGCAGGGTGCGGAAATGATGTTCACCAATTTAAGGCTCATAGCACCAGGGGAGCTGTGTCTTCTGCCGTTTTTCAGTTATGGGTTTCTGTTGGCGCTCCTTGCAAACTTTATAGTATTCTTATAGCAGACCCGTTCGATGAGAGGTTTTGTCACAGTTTACTGTTGAAGGAGAAGCAACAGTTTCGATATTTTGTTATTCTCTTAATGTACAACGGTATCATTATTACATAAATGGAACAGTTCTTCTTTGTTATTATTTCTTTCTTCCTGTTTTCTGGTCTATACCATTGAAGTCAGTTATTTGCTTTGAACAGTGCATGCTTATTAAGGAGGACAAACAGGCGAAATTGGAAAAGGAATGCCCCAGCTCATCCGAACGAATGTGTCCCAGGTGGGGTGCGTTCTTCTCTCTCATTGCTTGTTACTACAGCTACTGACTTCAGTTACTTTGGGAACTGATGACTTGTCATTATCACCTGTGACATTTATACCCTCGCTCAGCAGCTCACTCAGCACGTTTTTCTTATTACTTTGAAACGAGGTCAACCATGACAGGACTCTGTCAGTGCGTGCTTATTACTACGGCCTACACAGGCTTCATTGGAAAGAATGCTGCTCATCCTGACACATTCGTTCGGATGAGATGGGGCATTTTCCCATATAGTACCATTTTGGGCATATTCTTAAAAAAAACTCTTGGGTGGGCGAGCATACTCTCCCTGTCAATTTACTAATGTTTCAGAAAGGCTTGTATATGCAATGAAGTCAAACTAAAATCAAAATGCAGCCAAAATAGTTTCTATACATTCAGCCCTCCTGTATTTTAACTCTTCTTGTACTTTAAATTCTATTTATATGTACATATATTCTTGTTATGCCCCCAAAGTTGAAGGGTTGTCTAGTGGAGACGCCATCTGTCCATCTGTACCAACATTTTCCCTTGTATCTCAACCACTGCTACTCCTATTTGAATGATATTTGGTGTTGTGATCATGGGGGAACGATACCTGTATAGCTTGAGTTTCTTCCACACATTTTTTTTCAGAGTTATGACCCCTTTTCTCCCTTTCAACTTAGAAGAAAAGTTTTGGCGGGTCAGGGGCATTAGCACGCTTGGTGTTACCCCTCTTGTTTGTTTATTGGTGTTTTACCACACTTTCAAAGGCCAGGGCGAGATCATATCAACCAGTTTTACAGGTGGAGGATGCTGCAGTAATTGGAGAGAACCATCAAGCAGTGAAAACATCCCCAACATACTGCACAAGCACAGTGGTCAAAGGCAAGTGCACAATCGTGGTGTAGTGTGCCTTAGTACACAGTGCCACCATGGCCCCATGTGGGCAGTCAGGGACAGAGAACCACTGAGCAGTGAAAGCATCCCCAACATACTGCACAAGCATAGTTAACAGTGGTCAAAGGCAAGTGCACAATCATGGTGTAGTGTGCCTTAGTACACAGCGCCACCATGGCCCCACGTGGGCAGTCAGGGGGAGAGAACCACTGAGCAGTGAAAGCATCCCCAACATACAAGCACAGTTAACAGTGGTCAAAGGCAAGTGCACAATCGTGGTGTAGTGTGCCTTAGTACACAGCACCACCATGGCCCCACGTGGGCTGTCAGGGGGAGAGAACCACTGAGGAGTGAATGCATTCCCAACATACTGCACAAGCACAGTTAACAGTGGTCAAAGGCAAGTGCACATTCGTGGTGTAGTGTGCCTTAGTACACAGCATCACAATGGCCCCATGTGGGTAATCAGGGGAGAGAACCACTGAGCAGAGAAAGCATCCCCAACATACTGCACAAGCACAATTAACAGTGGTAAAAGGCAATTGCACAATCATGGTGTAGAGTGCTTTAGTAGACAGCGCCACCATGGCCCCACTTGGGCAATCAGGGGAGAGAACCACTGAGCAGAGAAAGCATCCCCAACATACTGCACAAGCAGAGTTAACAGTGGTCAAAGGCAAGTGCACAATCGTGGTGTAGTGTACTTTAGTACACGGCAACCCTATGGCCCCCACATGGGCAATCAGGGGGAGAGAACCACTGAGCACAGAAAGCATCCCCAACATATTGCACAAGCACAGCTAACAGTGGTCAAAGGCAAGTGCACAATCGTGGTGTAGTGTGCATTAGTACACAGTGCCATCATGGCCCCACATGGGCAACCAGGGTTAAATGTCTTGCCCAAGGATACACAGCAGTTACCACTGGTTGGGATCGAACCTTTTGACTTAAGTCCACCACTCTAACTGATCCACTGCTCTTCCGATGTACATGTAAATATGAGAATCATAGTCAATTTTTATACCACATAATTATTGAGGGATCTCTCTCAGTAGCAACATTGGAAAAGTTTTCTGTAAAGTCATGTATGGGAGATTAGAGGAGGTGATTGAGGAGAAGGGTTTTTTGGGAGAGATCTAGAATGGCTTCAGGAAGGGAAGGAGAGTCACTGACCATCTTTTCATGCTATCCCAAATGATAGAATCCACGAAAGCAAAAAAGAAAAAGATATTTATGGCCTTTTTGGATGTTAAAAAGGCATACGATAGAGTATGGAGGGAGGGTATGTGGCGCAAGCTTGAGGCTCTGGACTTGGGAGGTGAATTTGTTGGAATTATGAAAGCATTATATAACTAGTTGAGTGCTAGAAGCCACTACATGAAAGGTTTAGGAGATGAACTCCTGCATAGCGACGAGGGGGTAGCAGTTGGGGACTTGAAGATCCCAGGGCTATGTTTTGCAGACAATGTGGTGCTAGTGTCAGAAAGCAAAGAGGGGCTAGCGAAAATGCTGGGAATTGTTGGGAAATATGGAAAGCAAATGGAGACTCGAACTTAGTGAAAGCAAGAGTAAAGTTATGTGGGTTGCGAAGTGGAGAGTGGGGGAGTTCTGTATTCCGGAAGGTAGCAGCAAACTTCTTAGTGTAGGAGAGACAGGTGACTATGAGTATCTGGGGATAAATATAAACATCACAGGAAGAGGCATCTACCGAAACCACACAAATAAATTGATTCTGAAGGGGAAGCAAATCCTTAACCAAATGAAACTTATAGGGAGAAACAGTTTCAATACCGTTTTCATGGGTAAAACCATTTGGGAAATGGTGAGTCTGCCAAGTATAACATATGGTACATAAGTGGTAACTGTAGGAGAAGGCTTTGATAGTTGAAATATCCTACTGTGTAATAAATTGTTGGTGAATAGTTCAAGAGTTGATGGTATCCTGCTGTGTAATACACTGTTGGAGAAGGCATTGAGAGTAGATGATATCCTGCTGTGTAATACATTGTTTGAGAATAGTTCAAGAGTTGATGATATCCTGCTGTGTAATAAATTGTTGGAGAATAGTTCAAGAGTTGATGATATCCTGCTGTGTAATACATTGTAGGAGAAGGCTTATTCTCCAACAATGTATTACACAGCAGGATATCATCAACTTTCAAAGCCCTCTTGAACAATTTATTACACAACAGGATATCAACTCTCAAAGCCTTCTCCAACAATGTATTACACAGCAGGATATCATCAACTCTTAAAGCCTTCTCCAACAATGTATTACACAGCAGGATATCGTCAGCTCTTGAACTAGTCTCCAACAATGTATTTACACTGCAGGATATCATCAACTCTCAAAGCCTTCTCCAACAATGTATTACACAGCAGGATATCATCAACTCTTAAAGCCATGTCCAACAGTGTATTACACAGCAGGATATCGTCAGCTCTTGAACTAGTCTCCAACAATGTATTTACACTGCAGGATATCATCAACTCTCAAAGCCTTCTCCAACAGTGTGTTACACATCAGGATATCATCAACTCTCAAAGCCATCTCCAACAATTTGTTACACAGAAGGATTCCAGCAACTCTCAAAGCCATCTCCAACAGTGTATTGCACAACAGGATATCATCAACTCACAAAGCCTTCTCCAACATTGTATTACACAGCAGGATATCATCAGCTCTCAAAGCCAACTCCAACAGTGTATTACACAGCAGGATATCATCAACTCTTAAAGCCTTCTCCAGCAATCTATTACACAGCAGGATATCGCCAGCTCTTGAACTAGTCTCCAACAATGTATTTACACAGCAGAATATCATCAACCCTCAAAGCCTTCTCCAACAATGTATTACACAGCAGGATATCATCAACCCTCAAAGCCTTCTCCAACAATGTATTGCACAGCAGGATATCATCAACTCTTAAAGCCTTCTCCAACAATTTATTACACAGCAGGATATCAACTCTCAAAGCCATCTCCAACAATGTGTTACACAGAGGGATTCCAGCAACTCTCAAAGCTATCTCCAACAATGTATTACACAACAGGATATCATCAACTCTCAAAGCCTTCTCCAACAGTGTATTACACAGCAGGATATCATCAACTCTTAAAGCCTTCTCCAGCAATGTATTACACAGCAGGATATCGTCAGCTCTTGAACTTGTCTCCAACAATGTATTTACACAGCAGGATATCAACTCTCAAAGCCTTCTGCAACAGTGTATTACACAGCAGGATATCATCAACTCACGGGGAGTGTGGTGGCTCAGTAGGTAGAGGTGCAGGCTGCAAGCCGAGAGGTCCTCGGTTCGAATCCCACCTGCGGCAACCGTGTTGTGTCCTTGGGCAAGACACTTCATCCCCATTGCCCGTGTGGGGGCACGATGACACCGTGTACTAAGACGTACTGCACGTCGATGGTACGCATGTATTCAACCAATCTAACCCTGCCTGTGCTGCAGTGCAAAGTTATGATGTTGGGAAGCTGGCAGCTGCTCGTTGTTGCTCGGTGGTTCTCTCTGGGTACTCCGGCTTCCTCCACCCGTAAAACTGTCATGGTCATGATTAGCCATTGTGCATAAATATGTGACCTTAAACCTCAATAAATAAATAAATAAATCATAACTCACAAAGCCTTCTCCAACAATGTATTACGCAGCTGGATATCATCAACTCTCAAAGCCTTCTCCAACAATGTATTACACGGCAGGATATCATCATCTCTTAAAGCCATGTCCAACAGTATATTACACGGCAGGATATCAACTCTCAAAGCCTTCTCCAACAGTGTATTACACAACTGGATATCATCAACTCCCAAAGCCTTCTCGAACAATGTATTACACCGCAGGATATCATCAGTTCTCAAAGCCTTGTCCAACAATGTATTACACAGCAGGATATCGTCAGCTCTTGAACTAGTCTCCAACAATGTATTACACAGCAGGATATCATCAACTCTCAAAGCCATCTCCAACAGTGTGTTACACATCAGGATATCATCAACTCTAAAAGCCTTCTCCAACAATGTTTTACACAGCAGGATATCATCAACTCTCAAAGCCTTCTCCAACAGTGTATTTCACATCAGGATATCATCAACTCTTAAAGCCTTCTCCAACATTGTATTACACAGCAGGATATCATCAACTCTCAAAGCCTTCTCCAACATTGTATTACACAGCAGGATATCATCAACTCTCAAAACCTTCTCCAACATTGTATTACACAGCAGGATATCATCAACTCTCAAAACCTTCTCCAACATTGTATTACACAGCAGGATATCATCAACTCTCAAAGACTTCTCCAACATTGTATTACACAGCAGGATATCATCAACTCTCAAAGCCTTCTCCAACATTGTATTACACAGCAGGATATCATCAATTCACAAAGCCTTCTCCAACAATGTATTACACAGCAGGATATCATCAACTCTCAAAGCCTTCTCCAACATTGTATTACACAGCAGGATATCATCAATTCACAAAGACTTCTCCAACAATGTATTACACAGCAGGATATCATCAACTCTTAATGCCTTCTCCGACATTGTATTACACAGCAGGATATCATCAACTGTAAAAGCCTTCTCCAACAGTGTATTACACAGCAGGATATCATCAACTCACAAAGCCTTCTCCAACAATGTATTACACAAGAGGATATCATCAACTCACAAAGCCTTCTCCAACAGTGTATTACACAGCAGGATATCATCAACTCTAAAAGCCTTCTCCGACATTGTATTACACAGCAGGATATCATCAACTCTCAAAGCCTTCTCCAACATTGTATTACCCAGCAGGATATCATCAACTCTCAAAGCCTTCTCCAACAATTTATTACACAGCAGGATATCATCAACTCTCAAAGCCTTCTCCAACATTGTATTACACAGCAGGATATCATCAACTCTCAAAGCCTTCTCCTACAGTGTATAACACAGCAGGATATCATCAACTCACAAAGCCTTCTCCAACAATGTATTACACAAGAGGATATCATCAACTCACAAAGCCTTCTCCAACAGTGTATTACACAGCAGGATATCATCAACTCTAAAAGCCTTCTCCGACATTGTATTACACAGCAGGATATCATCAACTCTCAAAGCCTTCTCCAACATTGTATTACCCAGCAGGATATCATCAACTCTCAAAGCCTTCTCCAACAATTTATTACACAGCAGGATATCATCAACTCTCAAAGCCTTCTCCAACATTGTATTACACAGCAGGATATCATCAACTCTCAAAGCCTTCTCCTACAGTGTATAACACAGCAGGATATCATCAACTCTCAAAGCCTTCTCCAACATTGTATTACACAGCAGGATATCATCAACTCTGAATGCCTTCTCTAACAATGTAGTACAAAGCAGGATATCATCAACTCTCAAAGCCTTCTCCAACAATTTATTACACAGCAGGATATCATCAACTCTCAAAGCCATCTCCAACAGTTTATTACACAGCAGGATATCATCAACTCTCAAAGCCTTCTCGAACATTGTATTACACAGCAGGATATCATCAACTCTAAAAGCCTTCTCCAACAATGTATTACACAGCAGGATATCATCAACTCTCAAAGCCTTCTCCAACAATTTATTACACAGCAGGGTATCAACTCTCAAAGTCATCTCCAACAGTTTATTACACAGCAGGATATCGTCAACTCTCAAAGCCTTCTCCAACATTGTATTACACAGCAGGATATCATCAACTCTCAAAGCCTTCTCCAACAATGTATTACACAGCATGATATCATCAACTTTAAAAGCCTTCTCCAACAATGTATTACACGGCAGGATATCATCAACTCTCAAAGCCTTCTCCAATTGGTTTTTACACAGCAGGATATCATCAACTCTCAATGCCTTTTCCAACATTGTATTACACAGCAGGATATCATCAACTCTAAAAGCCTTCTCCAACATTGTATTACACAGCAGGATAAAGATTCTCAAAGCCTTCTCCAACAATGTATTAAACTGCAGGATACCATCAACTCTAAAAGCCTTCTCCAACAATGTATTACACAACAGGATATCTTCTACTACTGTTGTGATTTTTTACAAACCGCTGACATTTAACAAATATTGAGTCGCTCTTTGAGTATTTCTCATATTCCGTTCTCACCTCAGTAAAAGGGACGATGGTAGCTGATATAATTTCTGAACATATGTAATCATGCGAAGAATTGCATCTCTGTGTAGTGGGTATCGCCCAACTTCAGCTCGTACAGCATGGTTGGAAGATTTGTTGCTTACACCCAGTAGTAGCTTGCAAAACCGAAGATGGACATTTTCACATGGTGTGTTATCGAAGGATACGTTATTTAACTCAGTAGCCCAAATTTCGCTTCTTAGAGTACAATGGGTTTTATAAGGGAATCAAAAAGTTTTAAGGAGGTGGATATTGGTGGAAACCATTTGTTCCTAAAAGCATTTTGCAGGCTATGAAGTGTCTTGGGCCTTTAAGACTTTAAAAGTTAAACTCAGATATGTATACTTGGAAGTTTGTTCTAAAAGTTCAGAGGCAATATAAAAGTTTGGGGGATGCTTCATTTTGCGTGAGTTAAAAATCATAATTTTAGTTTTATCGATGTTTACACTTAAAGCATTTTGTCTCGTATATTCTTCTAATTTCCGTAAACAATGCTGGAGGCCAGAAGGAGAGCCTGATATTAAAGCCAAATCGTCAGCAAAGAGTAAGTGATTACTTCTGGTGTTGTTAACAGAAATGGGGGCGCAGTCATTGTCAGAGTGTAATTTTATGTCATCGATGTATATTTTAAATAATATTGGAGAGATCCTGTTTAAACATAGAATGTTCGATGAGTCTACATGTGGAATTGGCCCATATATTTGAGACTTGACGTCTGATAATGTTCCCTGAATCTACATGTGGGATTGGACCATATATTTGAGACTTGACGTCTGATAATGTTCGATGAATCTACATGTGGGATTGGCCCATATATTTGAGACTTGACATCTGATAATGTTTGATGAGTCTACATGTGGGATTGGACCATATATTTGAGACTTGACATCATAATGTTTGATGAGTGTACATGTGGGATTGGCCCATATATTTGAGACTTGACGTCTGATAATGTTAGATATGTTGCACAACAAATCTTTGGAGAAAAAACAGCTTGATGTACATGCAAGATATTTGGATCAGGTCACAGAACCAAATTGGAACAAACTAAAAATCGATAATGAAGACAATTATGTGAATTACAAGAAAGATGAAATAGATTTCAAAGCGGGTGAGGATATTCTTAATGAGATGGAGAAGAAAAAACAGATTTTGGAAAGAGATAACATGGAAGTCTGTGTAACATGCACAAATCTTTTTAGCGAAACACCTTATGGAGAAATCACCCACAAGTGTCTGGGCTGTTTGTCTAGGATTGATCATTATTTATGGTGAAAGAGTCAAACAACACATGAGGAAAATTCTTCAGAAACTCATGAAAATAAAAAGACTTCATGCTGGAATGAGTGATATGGTTCATGATGAATTCTCAAGTTTTGTAGATTCTGCATAGAAATTGACTGGAAAACTGAGGAATTACAAAAATATAGGAAAATTGCTTTCAAAATCGCAATACCAAAATCTTTGGAGAGTAATGACAATGTTGTTTATACTTTCACACAGACAATCCACCATGGAATGCAGATTTTGACTGAATAAAGAAATCCTTTTGGTGAACTTTTAGTAACAATCCGTTACATCTCAATGGAGAATTGTTCACTATTTGAATGAAATAGGTGGAATTGACAATCTGATAATCACTCCAACCCAGCAGCAGTATGTGTCTTGAGCCAGGCAAAAGTACAGAGCTTACTTGGAGCAGACAAAATGGAGGAAAGTGGTTCAGCATTAAAGAGGAAGGCACTTTAGGAAAAAATTCAGGAACTGAAAAGGAGGAAAAAACTTGGAGGAGGATGTTCATTCAATCATGCAAACTGTTGATGAGAAGTCACTTAGTTTAGTTGCTGTGAAGTACCACGGCAAGAAAATGAGAACATTTATAATTGAGTCATATACTTGTAGGTCCACTAGTAAGGAGAAACTGATCCTTATTGAGAAGACTGACAAGAAGATAGAAAAGCTTGAGAATGATCTCAAAACTGTTGATTAATTCAAATAACTGAGGATAGGATTTTCATACGTTTCATTGTTTCTTTTTGCTAGATTTCATGTTGAAGTTACTGTTCAACAAGTTAAACTGTTTAATGCATGCGTATTTTGGAAACATGGCTGAGAAGTTCGTGTTTGTGACTCAGTTGACTACAAGTTCCATAAAGAAAGAGAGTGGTGGCCGAGTGGATAAGTGTGCTGGTCTGATGTCCTGGGATCGATCCTCAGTTGGGGAAAGTCTTTGAGGTGTCCGAACACTCAAGTCGACATCAACTGTTGGGTTGATGCTGTTACAGCATACCGTTGAATGGGGTGAGGATGTCAAATGGCTGCCCCCTGTGTGGAGAGAGAGACACACTCCATGCAGGCTAAAGATCCCTTTGTACTATGCGAAGGTCACAAAGGTCATCCCACACACCAGCGCCATTGGGCCAAGGAGAGGCGTTAATATAAGTTGCATAAATCCTTGTAAAACAAATAAGATTAATTATAAATTGTTCCATATTGAACAAAATTGACAGATTGACTGAGCAAGTGAAGGGTAAATTAATAAATAGAATATCTCTCCGTTTTCAATCTCAAAGCTATTGAATGTTTTTTTTCTCTCAATAAAAATATTGTTGTCCTCCAATTTTCAGAATATTCCAAATCTTGGGTTGGAAAAATATTCGGACAGTGAGTTCATCAAACAGTCGTTGATCACCTGAATATTCAATGAACCCCAAAAATACTTATCAGGCAGTGTCAACACAAAATGACACAAGTCCTTTGAGGTTTTCTTTCACTGACTGATCTCAGAAAATAACTGCATTCTGAGAAATAAGTAATGCAATATTCTTTTTCAATCCAGCTGAAAATTTATTAAGAAGCTTGAACAGTGTATTAATCTGAAAAAAATATTGGGACACCTTTTACTTTTAAAGCTTTTTACATATTTTGGGATCAAGTAGTAAAAATTTAATTTTCTGTGTTTAGAACTCAATGAAAAACTATGGTTGGCTTTTTTCAGGAACCCTGATTTAGTGTGATAAAAATATGGTTGGCTTGTGTACTGCAAGAACCCTGATTTAGTGTGATAAAACTATGGTTGGCTTGTGTACTGCAGGAACCCTGATTTAGTGTGTTAAAACTATGGTTGGCATGTGTACTGCAGGAACCCTGATTTAGTGTGATAAAATCCATGCAGACAGTATGCATTCACTAGTTACTCTCTAACCCCATGCATTTATAGTTAAATTCCATCCAAAGAATTTCATACCTCAAGAAGTATGAAATGACTGTACAAACTAGTAAAGAAAGAACAAGATGGGACCCTTTTTCAACTTTCAAATTTCATGAGCTTAAAATGCAGTACTTTGTTTAACTTTGTCAGAAAATATAACTTGATATTTGATGTTGAATAATGCCAATTGGTGTTAACAAACAGACATTTCTTTTTGTAGGAAAGAGCACAATGAAGTTCTAAAACATTACACCAGTATAGTTGAGGATTATGAACTCAAATACAGGACATTTCCACTTGTTGCTGCCTTCAAAGAAATTACTGAAGCCGTTCACAAACTACAGTTGGATGTAAATGAAGCAGAAGGAACAATTGAAAAGTTAGAGGTGGCTGTTTCAAAAGTATTAGGTAGTGAGATATTGCATAATCCACCTTTTGAATTCTTACTTTCTTGAAAAGAGATAGTAATAAATTAATATTATAACTCTGATCAGATTTTTACTGAACCAACATACAAATGTAAATTTGAGTGATAAATTGAGTATTTAGCTATTATGGTAGTAACAGAGTCAACATACTGACGGAAAAAAGAAATGCAAGTTCAGTTTTGGTGATATAATTTTTTTTTTATCTGTAGGCCAAATGTAGTAAAATTTGACCCAAAGCTACCTCATTGAACTGTCTAAAGAGTTTTTGGTCAAAATTCAATGAACCATGACCACATGCAACGCTGCATGCTTTCAACAGATTTTTTTGCAAAGCGTGCATCCAGGGCACTCGCCTGTGCTATGAAAACCATACCAAATCGAAGTTGGAACAGTACACATTGATTGCACAACATTGAAAAGCAAAATGCCACGAATGTCTGAAGTTGATAGGGGTACGGCAATTGCTCTAATTATGCAGAGTCAATCACAATGTTTCATCGCCCAGCAATTTGGGGTCCATGAGTCAACGATAGCTCATTTAGTTGGGCGTATCAGAGCCACAGGAAGATTAGCTGGCTGTCCCTTGAGCGGATGTCAGGGCATTACGTTGTCACATCAAGATAGATGCATACATCTCTCACACCTCAGTAACTGATTCCAGATGGCAATGCAGACGTTGGGTCAGGTTGTAGGCACTCATGGTCATCGCCGAGTGTGTCCAAGAACAGTTAGAAATTAGTTGTGGGAGTTCAATTTAAGGCCACGATGTCCCTACTTTGGTCCGCAACTTACACCCAGGTGATGTCAATGTCGATTGCAATGGCTGTGGGCAAATACACCAAATCAGTTTCACTTGGCCCACTGGAGATGTGTGTTATTCACTGATGAGTCTCGGTTCATGCTTTACAGGTCAGATGGACGACAACGTTGCTATCAATGTCGAGGTGAACAATATTCTGATTCGTGCATTAAAGAAAACAACAGATTTGGAGGAGGGTCTGTGGTTTGGAGGGGGATTTATCATTTCTTGAAAAACCTCTCGTGGTCATCCAGGGCAATCTTACAGCTGTGGGATGTCGGGATCAGGTCCTCATGCCTCACGTCCTTCTACTTGTCCCTGCGCTTAACCTTACATTCCAGTAGGATAATGTGAGGCCGCATGTTCCGTTTGGCATGACTTCCTCGACCAAAATAATGTCCCAGTTCTCGATTGGCCACCCTACAGTTCAGATTTGTCCCTGATTGGGCATTTGTGGGTATCAGCTGGACAGGAGGGACAGGAAACTTGTCAACATCCCAAACAACATCTCTCAGTTCACGCAGGCCCTTCTTCAGGAGTGGAATAACATCCCACAAAGGACCATAAACAACTCGATGGGGTCAATGGTAAGGAGAGGTAGAGCAGTGACTAAAGCCTGGGGTGGGCACCCTGATATTGATTTTGATCAGGAAGTGGTGTAAGGTACCCACGTTTGAATGTTATCCATGCAAACGCCGTCTGTTAAGACAACAAAACTTGTCAAAATTTAATCAGTAATGAAGAAATAACATCAAAATAACCTTTTAAACGTAACAGTTTCAAGGTATTCTGAGAAATTTACAAATTGAGAAAATTTTTCATAAAGTTTATCATTTCACATTTTTGCATGAAAAACTAAACCAGCTTCTATGCTAAAAACTAAAGCAGCCAGTTATGTTGATGTCAAACAAGATTGAACAAAATAAATTCTAACGAGACTGAATTGGTTAAATTCCTTGTTGCCTTGAGAAAAAAATTCACTGTTTGAAATTTCAGTATTCTGACGTCAGTGTGTAGAGAGGTAATGTTTTTGTTTGAAGTTATCCTGCTGCTTATTTTGACCGTTGGTGTATTAAATTAAGCTCAATAAAATTTTGAATAGTTTTGGTATGTCATAATTAAGTCCACAGACTATTATAGCAGCTTGGGATTTCTTGAATTGTTGTCTTTTTATTAAGTCCCCAGTCTAGTACCAGCTGGGGACTTACTAAAATTGTAGTCTTTTTAGCTTAGTTATAGGGATCGTTCACCATCTGTCGTCCGTGAACAGGCGTCTTCTCCTCCAAAACCACTGAACTGATTCAAGTGAAATTGAGATAATTGTTTGTTATGACATCGCATTTTGATTTTGTTCAAATCAAGTTGCCTCTCACTCTCGGTAGGGCCATGCCCAAAAAGTGTGCTTAAATCGTAAAAAATCCTCTCATGAACCAGCAGTAGCAGAGTCTTGATATTTGGTGTGCAGCTTCCTTTTGAGGTGTAGACTCAGATTTGTTGAAGAGAAATTCGAGAAGTTCGAGGAGCTATATTTGCCGTCGTTATGGGAGGGGCAAGAATTTTTGCCCTGCCCAAATTCCCTATTTTTCAAACCGAGAGGCTGATTTGAACCAAATTTGATATGAGGGCTTATTGGGTCATAAGTACTTAATTTATGCCAAAACAATTTTTATACGCCCGTTTTGAAAAAACGGGTCGTATTATGGTATACCGCTGTCCGTCTGTCCGTGTCCGTCTGTCCATCCGGTCATATGTCGTACGATAACTCAAGAACGCATTGAGAGATTTTCGTGATTTTTGAGTAGGTGGTGTATCTCGATGGAGGGAAGCTCCCTTTCGTTTAGTGTCGCCGTTCAATTAGTCATTCCAGAGTTATGGGACTTTATTACTTAGAAAATTGTTGATTTTTTACACGTCGTACGATAACTCGAGAACGCTTTGAGAGATTTACGTGATTTTTGGGTAGGTGGTGTATATCGATGGAGGGAAGCTCCCTTTCGTTTAGTGTCGCCATTCGATTAGTCATTCCAGAGTTATGGGACTTTATTACTTAGAAAATTGTCAATTTTTTACACGTCGTACGATAACTCGAGAACGCTTCAAGAGATTTTCACGATTTTTTGGTAGGTGGTTTATGTTGATGGAAGGAAGCTCTCTTTCGGTTGGTGTCGCCGCTCGATTAGTCATTCCAGAGTTATGGGTTTTTATTTTTCACATGTCAAACAATAACTTGAAAATGCTTAGAGCAATTCTCATGATTTTTTGGTTGCAAGTTGATAGAAGGAATCTCCCTTTCGATTTGTGTCGCTGTCCGATTTGTCATTCCAGAGTTATGGGTCTTTATTCCTCAAAATATAGGCAATTTTCCACATGTTGGACTTTGAGCAATTTTCATGATTTTTTGGTGGCAAGTATATGTAACCTGACAAGTACACATGTATACTCATCTTGTGTGGTTCCCTCTTGTAATTAATAATGGGCGTATCATGCGCTCGTGGCGCAGCTGTTTATTCCTGTCATCCCATGGGGACCGCAGGAGCTAAAAATATAAAAAAATTTTAAAACGCCCATATCTCCAAAACTTATTGGCACTGAGAATTCTTATTTGGTGTGAAGGCTGATTTGAACCAAATTTGATATGAGGGCTTATTGGGTCATAAGTACTTAATTTATGCCAAAACAATTTTTCCTGTCATCCCATGGGGACCGCAGGACCTAAAAATAAAAAAAAATTTAAAACACCCATATCTCCAAAACTTATTGGCACTGAGAATTCTTATTTGGTGTGAAGCTTCCTCAGACAAACAGAATGGAATGGTCCAAAAAAATTACTATCGGTTTTATCATAGGTTACTTTTTCGGAACTTTGAAAAAGCTTTCAATTTTCACATATAACATCTTTGGAAGATTGTTTCACATGTTTGTTGAAATCAAATTCCTGGGTCCATATTTGGGCTGTCTGGGAGACCAAATGTTTAAATTAGTGTAGTGTGAGGAATATTCTTTAAAAATCTTTTTCAGATCCACCAATCAGAATCTTTTGATATTTGGTATACAGCATCCTTAGCGGAGTGAGATTCAAGTTTGTTCAAGCCAAGTCCCTGGATTGATATTTGGGCTACCTGTGGGAGCCCAAATTATAACTTAGTTCAATATGAGGAATTTTCTTTAAAAATCTTCTTGTTCAGATCCAGCAGTCGGAACATTTTGATATTTGGTATGCAGCATCCTTAGTGGGGTGAGATTCAAGTTTTTTCAAGCCAAGGGAATGTATTACCTTATACTTACTTGTAGAGACTGAGGTCTCTGGGAATGTATTACTTTAGATTTACTTGGAGAGACTGAGGTCTCAGGGAATGTATTACTTTAGACTTACTTGTAGAGACAGAGGTCTCAGGGAATGTATTACCTTAGATTTACTTGTAGAGACTGAGGTCTCAGGGCATGTAGTACTTTAGACTTACTTGTAGAGACGGAGGTCTCAGGGAATGTATTACATTAGACTTGTAGAGACTGAGGTCTCAGGGAATGTATTACATTAGACTTGTAGAGACTGAGGTCTCAGGGAATGTATTACGTTAGACTTACTTGTAGAGACTGAGGTCTCAGGGAATGTATTACTTTAGACTTACTTGTAGAGACTGAGGTCTCAGGGGATGTATTACATTAGACTTGTAGAGACTGAGGTCTCAGGGAATGTATTACATTAGACTTGTAGAGACTGAGGTCTCAGGGAATGTATTACATTAGACTTGTAGAGACTGAGGTCTCAGGGAATGTATTACTTTAGACTTACTTGTAGAGACAGAGGTCTCAGGGAATGTATTACCTTAGATTTACTTGTAGAGACTGAGGTCTCAGGGCATGTAGTACTTTAGACTTACTTGTAGAGACGGAGGTCTCAGGGAATGTATTACATTAGACTTGTAGAGACTGAGGTCTCAGGGAATGTATTACATTAGACTTGTAGAGACTGAGGTCTCAGGGAATGTATTACGTTAGACTTACTTGTAGAGACTGAGGTCTCAGGGAATGTATTACTTTAGACTTACTTGTAGAGACTGATGTCTCAGGGAATGTATTACTTTAGACTTACTTGTAGAGACTGAGGTCTCAGGGGATGTATTACATTAGACTTGTAGAGACTGAGGTCTCAGGGAATGTATTACTTTAGACTTACTTGTAGAGACTGAGGTCTCAGGGAATGTATTACTTTAGACTTACTTGTAGAGACTGAGGTCTCAGGGGATGTATTACTTTAGACTTACTTGTAGAGACTGAGGTCTCAGGGGATGTATTACATTAGACTTGTAGAGACTGAGGTCTCAGGGAATGTATTACTTTAGACTTACTTGTAGAGACTGAGGTCTCAGGGAATGTATTACTTTAGACTTGTAGAGACTGAGGTCTCAGGGAATGTATTACTTTAGACTTACTTGTAGAGACTGAAGTCTCAGGGATTGTATTACATTAGACTTGTAGAGACCGAGGTCTCAGGGAATGTATTACTTTAGACTTACTTGTAGAGACTGAGGTCTCAGGGAATGTATTACTTTAGACTTACTTGTAGAGACAGAGGTCTCAGGGAATGTATTACTTTAGACTTGTAGAGACTGAGGTCTCAGGGAATGTATTACTTTAGACTTACTTGTAGAGACTGAGGTCTCGGGGAATGTATTACATTAGACTTGTAGAGACTGAGGTCTCAGGGAATGTATTACTTTAGACTTACTTGTAGAGACTGAGGTCTCAGGGAATGTATTACTTTAGACTTACTTGTAGAGACTGAGGTCTCAGGGAATGTATTACTTTAAACTTACTTGTAGAGACTGAAGTCTCAGGGATTGTATTACATTAGACTTGTAGAGACCGAGGTCTCAGGGAATGTATTACTTTAGACTTACTTGTAGAGACTGAGGTCTCAGGGAATGTATTACTTTAGACTTACTTGTAGAGACTGAGGTCTCAGGGAATGTATTACTTTAGACTTACTTGTAGAGACTGAAGTCTCAGGGATTGTTTTACATTAGACTTGTAGAGACCGAGGTCTCAGGGAATGTATTACTTTAGACTTACTTGTAGAGACTGAGGTCTCAGGGATTGTATTACTTTAGACTTACTTGTAGAGACTGAGGTCTCAGGGAATGTATTACATTAGACTTGTAGAGACTGAGGTCTCAGGGAATGTATTACTTTAGACTTACTTGTAGAGACTGAGGTCTCAGGGAATGTATTACTTTAGACTTACTTGTAGAGACTGAGGTCTCAGGGAATGTATTACTTTAGACTTACTTGTAGAGACTGAGGTCTCAGGGAATGTATTACTTTAGACTTACTTGTAGAGACTGAGGTCTCCGGGAATGTATTACTTTAGACTTACTTGTAGAGACTGAGGTCTCAGGGAATGTATTACTTTAGACTTACTTGTAGAGACTGAGGTCGCCGGGAATGTATTACTTTAGACTTACTTGTAGAGACTGAGGTCTCAGGGAATGTATTACTTTAGATTTTCTTGTAGAGACTGAGGTCGCCGGGAATGTATTACTTTAGACTTACTTGTAGAGACTGAGGTCTCAGGGAATGTATTACTTTAGACTTACTTGTAGAGACTGAGGTCTCAGGGAATGTATTACTTTAGACTTACTTGTAGAGACTGAAGTCTCAGGGAATGTATTACATTAGACTTGTAGAGACTGAGGTCTCAGGGAATGTATTACTTTAGACTTACTTGTAGAGACTGAGGTCTCAGGGAATGTATTACTTTAGACTTACTTGTAGAGACTGAGGTCTCAGGGAATGTATTACATTAGACTTACTTGTAGAGACTGAGGTCTCAGGGAATGTATTACTTTAGACTTACTTGTAGAGACTGAGGTCTCGGGGAATGTATTACTTTAGACTTACTTGTAGAGACTGAAGTCTCAGGGAATGTATTACTTTAGACTTACTTGTAGAGATTGAGGTCTCAGGGAATGTATTACTTTAGACTTACTTGTAGAGACTGAGGTCTCAGGGAATGTATTACTTTAGACTTACTTGTAGAGACTGATGTCTCAGGGAATGTATTACTTTAGACTTACTTGTAGAGACTGAGGTCTCAGGGAATGTATTACTTTAGACTTACTTGTAGAGACTGAGGTCTCAGGGAATGTATTACTTTAGACTTACTTGTAGAGACTGAGGTCTCTGGGAATGTATTACTTTAGACTTACTTGTAGAGACTGAGGTCTCAGGGAATGTATTACTTTAGACTTGTAGAGACTGAGGTCTCAGGGAATGTATTACTTTAGACTTACTTGTAGAGACTGAGGTCTCAGGGAATGTATTACTTTAGACTTACTTGTAGAGACTGAAGTCTCAGGGATTGTATTACATTAGACTTGTAGAGACTGAGGTCTCAGGGAATGTATTACTTTAGACTTGTAGAGACTGAGGTCTCAGGGAATGTATTACTTTAGACTTGTAGAGACTGAGGTCTCAGGGAATGTATTACTTTAGACTTACTTGTAGAGACTGAGGTCTCAGGGAATGTATTACTTTAGACTTACTTGTAGAGACTGAGGTCTCAGGGAATGTATTACTTTAGACTTGTAGAGACTGAGGTCTCAGGGAATGTATTACTTTAGACTTACTTGTAGAGACTGAGGTCTCAGGGAATGTATTACTTTAGACTTACTTGTAGAGACTGAAGTCTCAGGGATTGTATTACATTAGACTTGTAGAGACTGAGGTCTCAGGGAATGTATTACTTTAGACTTGTAGAGACTGAGGTCTCAGGGAATGTATTACTTTAGACTTGTAGAGACTGAGGTCTCAGGGAATGTATTACTTTAGACTTACTTGTAGAGACTGAGGTCTCAGGGAATGTATTACTTTAGACTTACTTGTAGAGACTGAGATCTCAGGAAATGTATTACATTAGACTTGTAGAGACTGAGGTCTCAGGGAATGTATTACCTTAGATTTACTTGTAGAGACTGAGGTCTCAGGGAATGTATTACTTTAGACTTACTTGTAGAGACTGAGGTCTCAGGGAATGTATTACTTTAGACTTACTTGTAGAGACTGAGGTCTCAGGGAATGTATTACTTTAGACTTACTTGTAGAGACTGAGGTCTCAGGGAATGTATTACATTAGACTTGTAGAGACTGAGGTCTCAGGGAATGTATTACCTTAGATTTACTTGTAGAGACTGAGGTCTCAGGGAATGTATTACTTTAGACTTACTTGTAGAGACTGAGGTCTCAGGGAATGTATTACTTTAGACTTACTTGTAGAGACTGAGGTCTCAGGGAATGTATTACATTAGACTTGTAGAGACTGAGGTCTCAGGGAATGTATTACCTTAGATTTACTTGTAGAGACTGAGGTCTCAGGGAATGTATTACTTTAGACTTACTTGTAGAGACTGAGGTCTCAGGGAATGTATTACATTAGACTTGTAGAGACTGAGGTCTCAGGGAATGTATTACCTTAGATTTACTTGTAGAGACTGAGGTCTCAGGGAATGTATTACTTTAGACTTACTTGTAGAGACTGAGGTCTCAGGGAATGTATTACTTTAGACTTACTTGTAGATACTGAGGTCTCAGGGAATGTATTACTTTAGACTTACTTGTAGAGACTGAGGTCTCAGGGAATGTATTACTTCAGACTTACTTGTAGAGACTGAGATCTCATTAAATGTATTACATTAGACTTACTTGTAGAGACTGAGGTCTCAGGGAATGTATTACTTTAGACTTACTTGTAGAGACTGAGGTCTCAGGGAATGTATTACATTAGACTTGTAGTGACTGAGGTCTCAGGGAATGTATTACATTAGACTTGTAGAGACTGAGGTCTCAGGGAATGTATTACTTTAGACTTACTTGTAGAGACTGATGTCTCGGAATGTATTACTTTAGTCTTACTTGTAGAGACTGAGGTCTCAGGGAATGTATTACTTTAGACTTACTTGTAGAGACTGAGGTCTCAGGGAATGTATTACATTAGACTTACTTGTAGAGACTGAGGTCTCAGGGAATGTATTACTTTAGACTTACTTGTAGAGACTGAAGTCTCAGGGATTGTATTACATTAGACTTGTAGAGACCGAGGTCTCAGGGAATGTATTACTTTAGACTTACTTGTAGAGACTGAGGTCTCAGGGATTGTATTACTTTAGACTTACTTGTAGAGACTGAGGTCTCAGGGAATGTATTACATTAGACTTGTAGAGACTGAGGTCTCAGGGAATGTATTACTTTAGACTTACTTGTAGAGACTGAGGTCTCAGGGAATGTATTACTTTAGACTTACTTGTAGAGACTGAGGTCTCAGGGAATGTATTACTTTAAACTTACTTGTAGAGACTGAGATCTCAGGAAATGTATTACATTAGACTTGTAGAGACTGAGGTCTCAGGGAATGTATTACCTTAGATTTACTTGTAGAGACTGAGGTCTCAGGGAATGTATTACTTTAGACTTACTTGTAGAGACTGAGGTCTCAGGGAATGTATTACTTTAGACTTGTAGAGACTGAGGTCTCAGGGAATGTATTACTTTAGATTTTCTTGTAGAGACTGAGGTCTCAGGGAATGTATTACTTTAGACTTACTTGTAGAGACTGAGGTCTCAGGGAATGTATTACTTTAGACTTACTTGTAGAGACTGAGGTCTCAGGGAATGTATTACTTTAGACTTACTTGTAGAGACTGAAGTCTCAGGGATTGTATTACATTAGACTTGTAGAGACCGAGGTCTCAGGGAATGTATTACTTTAGACTTACTTGTAGAGACTGAGGTCTCAGGGATTGTATTACTTTAGACTTACTTGTAGAGACTGAGGTCTCAGGGAATGTATTACATTAGACTTGTAGAGACTGAGGTCTCAGGGAATGTATTACTTTAGACTTACTTGTAGAGACTGAGGTCTCAGGGAATGTATTACTTTAGACTTACTTGTAGAGACTGAGGTCTCAGGGAATGTATTACTTTAAACTTACTTGTAGAGACTGAGATCTCAGGAAATGTATTACATTAGACTTGTAGAGACTGAGGTCTCAGGGAATGTATTACCTTAGATTTACTTGTAGAGACTGAGGTCTCAGGGAATGTATTACTTTAGACTTACTTGTAGAGACTGAGGTCTCAGGGAATGTATTACTTTAGACTTGTAGAGACTGAGGTCTCAGGGAATGTATTACTTTAGATTTTCTTGTAGAGACTGAGGTCTCAGGGAATGTATTACTTTAGACTTACTTGTAGAGACTGAGGTCTCAGGGAATGTATTACTTTAGACTTACTTGTAGAGACTGAGGTCTCAGGGATTGTATTACTTTAGACTTACTTGTAGAGACTGAGGTCTCAGGGAATGTATTACATTAGACTTGTAGAGACTGAGGTCTCAGGGAATGTATTACTTTAGACTTACTTGTAGAGACTGAGGTCTCAGGGAATGTATTACTTTAGACTTACTTGTAGAGACTGAGGTCTCAGGGAATGTATTACTTTAAACTTACTTGTAGAGACTGAGATCTCAGGAAATGTATTACATTAGACTTGTAGAGACTGAGGTCTCAGGGAATGTATTACCTTAGATTTACTTGTAGAGACTGAGGTCTCAGGGAATGTATTACTTTAGACTTACTTGTAGAGACTGAGGTCTCAGGGAATGTATTACTTTAGACTTACTTGTAGAGACTGAGGTCTCAGGGAATGTATTACTTTAAACTTACTTGTAGAGACTGAGATCTCAGGAAATGTATTACATTAGACTTGTAGAGACTGAGGTCTCAGGGAATGTATTACCTTAGATTTACTTGTAGAGACTGAGGTCTCAGGGAATGTATTACTTTAGACTTACTTGTAGAGACTGAGGTCTCAGGGAACGTATTACTTTAGACTTGTAGAGACTGAGGTCTCAGGGAATGTATTACTTTAGATTTTCTTGTAGAGACTGAGGTCTCAGGGAATGTATTACTTTAGACTTACTTGTAGAGACTGAGGTCTCAGGGAATGTATTACTTTAGACTTACTTGTAGAGACTGAAGTCTCAGGGATTGTATTACATTAGACTTGTAGAGACTGAGGTCTCAGGGAATGTATTACTTTAGACTTGTAGAGACTGAGGTCTCAGGGAATGTATTACTTTAGACTTGTAGAGACTGAAGTCTCAGGGAATGTATTACTTTAGACTTACTTGTAGAGACTGAGGTCTCAGGGAATGTATTACTTTAGACTTACTTGTAGAGACTGAGATCTCAGGAAATGTATTACATTAGACTTGTAGAGACTGAGGTCTCAGGGAGTGTATTACCTTAGATTTACTTGTAGAGACTGAGGTCTCAGGGAATGTATTACTTTAGACTTACTTGTAGAGACTGAGGTCTCAGGGAATGTATTACTTCAGACTTACTTGTAGAGACTGAGGTCTCTGGGAATGTATTACTTTAGATTTACTTGTAGAGACTGAGGTCTCAGGGAATGTATTACTTTAGACTTACTTGTAGAGACTGAGGTCTCAGGGAATGTATTACTTCAGACTTACTTGTAGAGACTGAGATCTCATTAAATGTATTACATTAGACTTACTTGTAGAGACTGGGGTCTCAGGGAATGTATTACTTTAGACTTACTTGTAGAGACTGAGGTCTCAGGGAATGTATTACATTAGACTTGTAGAGACTGAGGTCTCAGGGAATGTATTACATTAGACTTGTAGAGACTGAGGTCTCAGGGAATGTATTACTTTAGACTTACTTGTAGAGACTGATGTCTCGGAATGTATTACTTTAGACTTACTTGTAGAGACTGATGTCTCAGGGAATGTATTACTTTAGACTTACTTGTAGAGACTGAGGTCTCAGGGAATGTATTACTTTAGACTTACTTGTAGAGACTGAGGTCTCAGGGAATGTATTACATTAGACTTGTAGAGACTGAGGTCTCAGGGAATGTATTACTTTAGACTTACTTGTAGAGACTGAGGTCTCAGGGAATGTATTACATTAGACTTGTAGAGACTGAGGTCTCAGGGAATGTATTACTTTAGATTTACTTGTAGAGACTGAGGTCTCAGGGAATGTATTACTTTAGACTTACTTGTAGAGACTGATGTCTCAGGGAATGTATTACTTTAGACTTACTTGTAGAGACTGAGGTCTCAGGGAATGTATTACTTTAGACTTACTTGTAGAGACTGAGGTCTCAGGGAATGTATTACATTAGACTTGTAGAGACTGAGGTCTCAGGGAATGTATTACTTTAGACTTACTTGTAGAGACTGAGGTCTCAGGGAATGTATTACATTAGACTTGTAGAGACTGAGGTCTCAGGGAATGTATTACTTTAGACTTACTTGTAGAGATTGAGGTCTCAGGGAATGTATTACTTTAGACTTACTTGTAGAGACTGAGGTCTCAGGGAATGTATTACTTTAAACTTACTTGTAGAGACTGGGGTCTCAGGGAATGTATTACTTTAGACTTACTTGTAGAGACTGAGGTCTCAGGGAATGTATTACTTTAAACTTACTTGTAGAGACTGGGGTCTCATGGAATGTATTACTTTAGACTTACTTGTAGAGACTGAAGTCTCAGGGAATGTATTACCTTAGATTTACTTGTAGAGACTGAGGTCTCAGGGAATGTATTACTTTAGACTTACTTGTAGAGACTGAGGTCTCAGGGAATGTATTACTTTAGACTTACTTGTAGAGACTGAGGTCTCAGGGAATGTATTACTTTAAACTTACTTGTAGAGACTGAGATCTCAGGAAATGTATTACATTAGACTTGTAGAGACTGAGGTCACAGGGAATGTATTACCTTAGATTTACTTGTAGAGACTGAGGTCTCAGGGAATGTATTACTTTAGACTTACTTGTAGAGACTGAGGTCTCAGGGAACGTATTACTTTAGACTTGTAGAGACTGAGGTCTCAGGGAATGTATTACTTTAGATTTTCTTGTAGAGACTGAGGTCTCAGGGAATGTATTACTTTAGACTTACTTGTAGAGACTGAGGTCTCAGGGAATGTATTACATTAGACTTGTAGAGACTGAGGTCTCAGGGAATGTATTACATTAGACTTGTAGAGACTGAGGTCTCAGGGAATGTATTACTTTAGACTTACTTGTAGAGACTGATGTCTCGGAATGTATTACTTTAGACTTACTTGTAGAGACTGATGTCTCAGGGAATGTATTACTTTAGACTTACTTGTAGAGACTGAGGTCTCAGGGAATGTATTACTTTAGACTTACTTGTAGAGACTGAGGTCTCAGGGAATGTATTACATTAGACTTGTAGAGACTGAGGTCTCAGGGAATGTATTACTTTAGACTTACTTGTAGAGACTGAGGTCTCAGGGAATGTATTACATTAGACTTGTAGAGACTGAGGTCTCAGGGAATGTATTACTTTAGATTTACTTGTAGAGACTGAGGTCTCAGGGAATGTATTACTTTAGACTTACTTGTAGAGACTGATGTCTCAGGGAATGTATTACTTTAGACTTACTTGTAGAGACTGAGGTCTCAGGGAATGTATTACTTTAGACTTACTTGTAGAGACTGAGGTCTCAGGGAATGTATTACATTAGACTTGTAGAGACTGAGGTCTCAGGGAATGTATTACTTTAGACTTACTTGTAGAGACTGAGGTCTCAGGGAATGTATTACATTAGACTTGTAGAGACTGAGGTCTCAGGGAATGTATTACTTTAGACTTACTTGTAGAGATTGAGGTCTCAGGGAATGTATTACTTTAGACTTACTTGTAGAGACTGAGGTCTCAGGGAATGTATTACTTTAAACTTACTTGTAGAGACTGGGGTCTCAGGGAATGTATTACTTTAGACTTACTTGTAGAGACTGAGGTCTCAGGGAATGTATTACTTTAGACTTACTTGTAGAGACTGAAGTCTCAGGGATTGTATTACATTAGACTTGTAGAGACTGAGGTCTCAGGGAATGTATTACTTTAGACTTGTAGAGACTGAGGTCTCAGGGAATGTATTACTTTAGACTTGTAGAGACTGAAGTCTCAGGGAATGTATTACTTTAGACTTACTTGTAGAGACTGAGGTCTCAGGGAATGTATTACTTTAGACTTACTTGTAGAGACTGAGATCTCAGGAAATGTATTACATTAGACTTGTAGAGACTGAGGTCTCAGGGAATGTATTACCTTAGATTTACTTGTAGAGACTGAGGTCTCAGGGAATGTATTACTTTAGACTTACTTGTAGAGACTGAGGTCTCAGGGAATGTATTACTTTAGACTTACTTGTAGAGACTGAGGTCTCTGGGAATGTATTACTTTAGATTTACTTGTAGAGACTGAGGTCTCAGGGAATGTATTACTTTAGACTTACTTGTAGAGACTGAGGTCTCAGGGAATGTATTACTTCAGACTTACTTGTAGAGACTGAGATCTCATTAAATGTATTACATTAGACTTACTTGTAGAGACTGGGGTCTCAGGGAATGTATTACTTTAGACTTACTTGTAGAGACTGAGGTCTCAGGGAATGTATTACATTAGACTTGTAGAGACTGAGGTCTCAGGGAATGTATTACATTAGACTTGTAGAGACTGAGGTCTCAGGGAATGTATTACTTTAGACTTACTTGTAGAGACTGATGTCTCGGAATGTATTACTTTAGACTTACTTGTAGAGACTGATGTCTCAGGGAATGTATTACTTTAGACTTACTTGTAGAGACTGAGGTCTCAGGGAATGTATTACTTTAGACTTACTTGTAGAGACTGAGGTCTCAGGGAATGTATTACATTAGACTTGTAGAGACTGAGGTCTCAGGGAATGTATTACTTTAGACTTACTTGTAGAGACTGAGGTCTCAGGGAATGTATTACATTAGACTTGTAGAGACTGAGGTCTCAGGGAATGTATTACTTTAGATTTACTTGTAGAGACTGAGGTCTCAGGGAATGTATTACTTTAGACTTACTTGTAGAGACTGATGTCTCAGGGAATGTATTACTTTAGACTTACTTGTAGAGACTGAGGTCTCAGGGAATGTATTACTTTAGACTTACTTGTAGAGACTGAGGTCTCAGGGAATGTATTACATTAGACTTGTAGAGACTGAGGTCTCAGGGAATGTATTACTTTAGACTTACTTGTAGAGACTGAGGTCTCAGGGAATGTATTACATTAGACTTGTAGAGACTGAGGTCTCAGGGAATGTATTACTTTAGACTTACTTGTAGAGATTGAGGTCTCAGGGAATGTATTACTTTAGACTTACTTGTAGAGACTGAGGTCTCAGGGAATGTATTACTTTAAACTTACTTGTAGAGACTGGGGTCTCAGGGAATGTATTACTTTAGACTTACTTGTAGAGACTGAGGTCTCAGGGAATGTATTACTTTAAACTTACTTGTAGAGACTGGGGTCTCATGGAATGTATTACTTTAGACTTACTTGTAGAGACTGAAGTCTCAGGGATTGTATTACATTAGACTTGTAGAGACTGAGGTCTCAGGGAATGTATTACTTTAGACTTACTTGTAGAGATTGAGGTCTCAGGGAATGTATTACTTTAGACTTGTAGAGACTGAGGTCTCAGGGAATGTATTACATTAGACTTGTAGAGACTGGGGTCTCATGGAATGTATTACTTTAGACTTACTTGTAGAGACTGAAGTCTCAGGGAATGTATTACTTTAGACTTACTTGTAGAGACTGTGGTCTCAGGGAATGTATTACTTTAGATTTTCTTGTAGAGACTGAGGTCGCCGGGAATGTATTACTTTAGACTTACTTGTAGAGACTGAGGTCTCAGGGAATGTATTACTTTAGACTCACTTGTAGAGACTGAGGTCTCAGGGAATGTATTACTTTAGACTTACTTGTAGAGACTGAAGTCTCAGGGATTGTATTACATTAGACTTGTAGAGACTGAGGTCTCAGGAAATGTATTACTTTAGACTTACTTGTAGAGACTGAGGTCTCAGGGAATGTATTACTTTAGACTTACTTGTAGAGACTGAAGTCTCAGGGAATGTATTACATTAGACTTGTAGAGACTGAGGTCTCAGGGAATGTATTACTTTAGACTTACTTGTAGAGACTGAGGTCTCAGGGAATGTATTACTTTAGACTTACTTGTAGAGACTGAGGTCTCAGGGAATGTATTACATTAGACTTACTTGTAGAGACTGAGGTCTCAGGGAATGTATTACTTTAGACTTACTTGTAGAGACTGAGGTCTCGGGGAATGTATTACTTTAGACTTACTTGTAGAGACTGAAGTCTCAGGGAATGTATTACTTTAGACTTACTTGTAGAGATTGAGGTCTCAGGGAATGTATTACTTTAGACTTACTTGTAGAGACTGAGGTCTCAGGGAATGTATTACTTTAGACTTACTTGTAGAGACTGAGGTCTCAGGGAATGTTTTACTTTAAACTTACTTGTAGAGACTGAGGTCTCAGGGAATGTATTACTTTAGACTTACTTGTAGAGACTGAAGTCTCAGGGAATGTATTACTTTAGACTTACTTGTAGAGACTGAGGTCTCAGGGAATGTTTTACTTTAAACTTACTTGTAGAGACTGAGGTCTCAGGGAATGTATTACTTTAGACTTACTTGTAGAGACTGAGGTCTCAGGGAATGTATTACTTTAGACTTACTTGTAGAGACTGAGGTCTCAGGGAATGTTTTACTTTAAACTTACTTGTAGAGACTGAGGTCTCAGGGAATGTATTACTTTAGACTTACTTGTAGAGACTGAAGTCTCAGGGAATGTATTACTTTAGTCTTACTTGTAGAGACAGAGGTCTCAGGGAATGTATTACATTAGACTTGTAGAGACTGAGGTCTCAGGGAATGTATTACTTTAGACTTACTTGTAGAGACTGAAGTCTCAGGGATTGTATTACATTAGACTTGTAGAGACCGAGGTCTCAGGAAATGTATTACTTTAGACTTACTTGTAGAGACTGAGGTATCAGGGAATGTATTACTTTAGACTTACTTGTAGAGACTGAAGTCTCAGGGATTGTATTACATTAGACTTGTAGAGACTGAGGTCTCAGGGAATGTATTACTTTAGACTTACTTGTAGAGACTGATGTCTCAGGGAATGTATTACTTTAGTCTTACTTGTAGAGACAGAGGTCTCAGGGAATGTATTACCTTAGATTTACTTGTAGAGACTGAGGTCTCAGGGAATGTATTACTTTAGACTTGTAGAGACTGAGGTCTCAGGGAATGTATTACTTTAAACTTACTTGTAGAGACTGAGGTCTCAGGGAATGTATTACTTTAGACTTACTTGTAGAGACTGAGGTCTCAGGGAATGTATTACTTTAGACTTACTTGTAGAGACTGAGGTCTCAGGGAATGTATTACTTTAGATTTTCTTGTAGAGACTGAGGTCGCCGGGAATGTATTACTTTAGACTTACTTGTAGAGACTGAGGTCTCAGGGGATGTATTACTTTAGACTTACTTGTAGAGACTGAGGTCTCAGGGAATGTATTACTTTAGACTTACTTGTAGAGACTGAGGTCTCAGGGAATGTATTACATTAGACTTGTAGAGACTGAGGTCTCAGGGAATGTATTACTTTAGACTTACTTGTAGAGACTGATGTCTCAGGGAATGTATTACTTTAGTCTTACTTGTAGAGACAGAGGTCTCAGGGAATGTATTACCTTAGATTTACTTGTAGAGACTGAGGTCTCAGGGGATGTATTACTTTAGACTTACTTGTAGAGACTGAGGTCTCAGGGAATGTATTACTTTAGACTTACTTGTAGAGACTGAGGTCTCAGGGAATGTATTACTTTAGACTTGTAGAGACTGAGGTCTCAGGGAATGTATTACTTTAGACTTACTTGTAGAGACTGAGGTCTCAGGGAATGTATTACTTTAGACCTACTTGTAGAGACTGAAGTCTCAGGGAATGTATTACTTTAGACTTACTTGTAGAGACTGAGGTCTCAGGAAATGTATTACTTTAGACTTACTTGTAGAGACTGAGGTCTCAGGGAATGTATTACTTTAGACTTACTTGTAGAGACTGAGGTCTCAGGAAATGTATTACTTTAGACTTACTTGTAGAGACTGAGGTCTCAGGGAATGTATTACTTTAGACTTACTTGTAGAGACTGAGGTCTCAGGAAATGTATTACTTTAGACTTACTTGTAGAGACTGAGGTCTCAGGGAATGTATTACATTAGACTTGTAGAGACCGAGGTCTCGGGGAATGTATTACTTTAGACTTACTTGTAGAGACTGAGGTCTCAGGGAATGTATTACTTTAGACTTACTTGTAGAGACTGAGGTCTCAGGAAATGTATTACTTTAGACTTACTTGTAGAGACTGAGGTCTCAGGGAATGTATTACTTTAGACTTACTTGTAGAGACTGAGGTCTCAGGGAATGTATTACATTAGACTTGTAGAGACTGAGGTCTCAGGGAATGTATTACTTTAGACTTACTTGTAGAGACTGATGTCTCAGGGAATGTATTACCTTAGATTTACTTGTAGAGACTGAGGTCTCAGGGAATGTATTACTTTAGACTTACTTGTAGAGACTGATGTCTCAGGGAATGTATTACCTTAGATTTACTTGTAGAGACTGATGTCTCAGGGAATGTATTACTTTAGACTTACTTGTAGAGACTGAGGTCTCAGGGAATGTATTACATTAGACTTGTGGAGACTGAGGTCTCAGGGAATGTATTACCTTAGATTTACTTGTAGAGACTGAGGTCTCAGGGAATGTATTACTTTAGACTTACTTGTAGAGACTGAGGTCTCAGGGAATGTATTACTTTAGACTTACTTGTAGAAACTGAGGTCTCAGGGAATGTATTACTTTAGACTTACTTGTAGAGACTGAGGTCTCAGGAAATGTATTACATTAGACTTGTAGAGACTGAGGTCTCAGGGAATGTATTACTTTAGACTTGTAGAGACTGAGGTCTCAGGGAATGTATTACTTTAGACTTACTTGTAGAGACTGAGGTCTCAGGGAATGTATTACATTAGACTTGTAGAGACTGAGGTCTCAGGGAATGTAATACTTTAGACTTACTTGTAGAGACTGAGGTCTCAGGGAATGTATTACTTTAGACTTACTTGTAGAGACTGAGGTCTCCGGGAATGTATTACTTTAGATTTTCTTGTAGAGACTGAGGTCTCAGGGAATGTATTACTTTAGACTTACTTGTAGAGACTGAGGTCTCCGGGAATGTATTACTTTAGATTTTCTTGTAGAGACTGAGGTCTCAGGGAATGTATTACTTTAGACTTACTTGTAGAGACTGAGGTCTCAGGGAATGTATTACTTTAGACTTACTTGTAGAGACTGAGGTCTCCGGGAATGTATTACTTTAGACTTACTTGTAGAGACTGGGGTCTCAGGGAATGTATTACTTTAGACTTACTTGTGGAGACTGGGGTCTCAGGGAATGTATTACTTTAGACTTACTTGTAGAGACTGGGGTCTCAGGGAATGTATTACTTTAGACTTGTAGAGACTGGGGTCTCAGGGAATGTATTACTTTAGACTTACTTGTAGAGACTGAGGTCTCAGGGAATGTATTACTTTAGACTTGTAGAGACTGGGGTCTCAGGGAATGTATTACTTTAGACTTACTTGTAGAGACTGAGGTCTCAGGGAATGTATTACTTTAGACTTACTTGTAGAGACTGGGGTCTCAGGGAATGTATTACTTTAGACTTGTAGAGACTGAGGTCTCAGGGAATGTATTACTTTAGACTTACTTGTAGAGACTGAGGTCTCAGGGAATGTATTACATTAGACTTACTTGTAGAGACTGAGGTCTCAGGGAATGTATTACTTTAGATTTACTTGGAGAGACTGAGGTCTCAGGGAATGTATTACTTTAGACTTACTTGTAGAGACTGAGGTCTCAGGGAATGTATTACTTTAGATTTTCTTGTAGAGACTGAGGTCGCCGGGAATGTATTACTTTAGACTTACTTGTAGAGACTGAGGTCTCAGGGAATGTATTACTTTAGACTTGTAGAGACTGAGGTCTCAGGGAATGTATTACTTTAGACTTACTTGTAGAGACTGAGGTCTCAGGGAATGTATTACTTTAGACTTGTAGAGACTGAGGTCTCAGGGAATGTATTACTTTAGACTTACTTGTAGAGACTGAGGTCTCAGGGAATGTATTACTTTAGACTTGTAGAGACTGAGGTCTCAGGGAATGTATTACTTTAGACTTACTTGTAGAGACTGAGGTCTCAGGGAATGTATTACTTTAGACTTACTTGTAGAGACTGAGGTCTCAGGGGATGTATTACATTAGACTTGTAGAGACTGAGGTCTCAGGGAATGTATTACATTAGACTTGTAGAGAGTGAGGTCTCAGGGAATGTATTACTTTAGACTTACTTGTAGAGACTGAGGTCTCAGGGAATGTATTACTTTAAACTTACTTGTAGAGACTGAGGTCTCAGGGAATGTATTACTTTAGACTTACTTGTAGAGACTGAGGTCTCAGGGAATGTATTACTTTAGACTTACTTGTAGAGACTGAGGTCTCAGGGAATGTATTACTTTAGACTTGTAGAGACTGAGGTCTCAGGGAATGTATTACTTTAGACTTACTTGTAGAGACTGAGGTCTCAGGGAATGTATTACATTAGACTTGTAGAGACTGGGGTCTCAGGGAATGTATTACATTAGACTTATTCACGACTTATTCTTACTTACTTGTCATTAAATTTTACTTTCAATTCTCCATTTAAACTCATTAGAATTATCTCCCTTGCAGCCTCAGATGTTTATTAAAATGCTGGAACAGTCAGTGGAATAGTCTTCTGGTATATTAAGAAATAGAACAGTTCTCGGTTAGACAGGGCTGAGGGCTAGGTCTGCATTTTTTGCTTTTAGCAGATTTTAGGGGTGAGTTAGTCACCAAAAATGTCCCTGAAAAAAATTATAAAACTGCGCGCAAGGAGTGGTGGGTGTCTGAGGGGCGGACATTTTTTTAAATCCTGTCTGCAAATTTTTTTCCAGCCCCCACCCCTAGCAGTCTTTTGTGGTCTCCACAATTATGCACTCTTACGACCTCCCCACCCCATCCATCATTAACAGACAGCAATTTTCCTCTCGAAATACGCATCCAAAGTCTGTTAGAGGCTGGAAGAGAAATAAAGGGGGTGGGATTGTTCTCACAAGTAAGCTCCAACTTATTTTTGTTGATAATATTTTTAAAGATTGATTGAAATGTTCATTATTTTGTACAAGTTTACTTCACCAAGTTCTTATCTTAACTGTTCTAACTTTTATCAATATTTTTGTCATTGTATCTGGTTCAAAACAAAAATAATTCTTTATATGTCTGGTCCTATTGCTTACAAGTCAATCTTAAATTTGGAATTATTTTGAATTTGCTTTTAGTAAACAGTTTTAAAGAGGACTGATAGAATATGGCCAATGATAGGCTTCTGGAGGACTTTCCTGGGTGAATGGGGGGGGGGGGGAGGGGGCTAATCAATGAAACTGCCCTCATTTTTTGTTTCAAATCAAAATGCAGGTCCTTACCTCGAATTTGCCCTGGTAGTCCATGAAAATGCTCTGCCAATTGTCCTGATATTTGCCAAAAGTAAAAAAAAAAAAAAAAATAGTCTTCCGCCAACCCCCCCCCCCCCCCCTCCCCCACCCTCAACAATTTGCTCTGAAAATACTAATCCCTTGCCTGAAAACTGCAAATTAGTTGGTTGTTGGTGGAGGGGGATGAGAGTGCAGAATCCACCCCTCCCTATTTAATACACCCATGTAGCTAATTCATGTAGGTGGCATTTTGTACAAAACAGAAATACTAGCAAAAATTATTAATTAGTCATTTAAAAATACACATCAATCTATGTTTGGAAGATATTGTCACACTGTCTATGTTTTAACTATCCTAATAATTATTTTTCATGGAAGTTGTCTCATAAAATTGACAATATGTTGCATCAGACCACATGCATTTACCATCCTCTCCTCTTTGTGGTCTCACTACCACCCTCCTCAAGTCTTTCAGTAGTAGGTTCATTTTCCTGGCAGAGATCATGATGATTATCAGTAGTTTTTAGAAAGCTATGCATCTAACATTTTGTAACGAGAATCAGGTATTCGGTCAGATAAATATAGCTGATGGTTCTCATTGGTTATTTTCCAGTGAATGGTGCAAACTCGAAGAACCAATCTAACAAGAGAACCTGAGCATGCGAAGGGTACTTTTTATCGGATCGCACTAGAGCTTTCTGGTAAAATTACTACATGCCCCTAAAATCTATGTAGTCGTGAGAAATACAGTTATGGATGTGTAATAAATAGACAGAACCGCACAAGCGTTTGAATGGGTTAATGTTTATCGCACGAGTTTGGTTGGGCGCAAAGCCTCGAGTGGTATTCTGTGCCAAACCAAACGAGTGCGATAAACATTAACCCATTCAAACGCTTGTGCAGTTCTGTATTTATTACACACCTTCGCAAATTTCTAAAACAGGGCTTTTACAGTAATACTAAGTGAGAATTAACCTGTCCTTTTGAGAAGTAAAGGAAATAAAATAAGACAAAAATCAAAATTTTTCTTCACAAGCAGGAGACCAGTCTTATTGTTATTTCGTATGCTGGTTGAACTTTCATTCATAGTTTCAACTTGCAAATTGTAACGCATCACCACTTCGATCAATGAAACACTGTTCATCTGAAATACAGTTCACCGTCTTTTTGTGCCTTGATTTTACAGCATGAATTCTGAATGGTTGATGTGATCCCCACCAAAAAAGTTACCACACATTCACAAAAAACAATAGGTGTAAATTCGGAAAATCCATCAATGAGAAATTATAAAAAAAAACTCACATGTTTATCTGACTTCCAAATTCCCTGCGGGCTGTTGTTACTCGACTTGTTGACAGACCGGTTAAGATTTTAGTCAAGATTACAGTAGCCATTGTCAATTCATCCCACGTAAATTAAATTTATATCCTTATTGTCCAAGAGAAATTATCGTATTGTTCACTATTCCTGCTCAAAATGTATTAAAGTCCGTGTTATAGCCTTTAACAGGGGTATAGAATCCATATGAATTCAAGTGAATATCGACAGGCAATTTGTTTTGGATTTCGATTTGGTGACCCAGAAACTTGCTCGCGCAACGTCATTCATTCGAAATGACGTCACTCATAGACGCTTTCATATTCTGTTTACATTGTTCTTTAGTTTGAACTGTATGTGAGTCATTTCCATGTCATACTTTAACCCATCGGGTTATTTAGTCAGTCAGTATTGTTCACGTTAAGAAAATAAATTAGAAAGTTTCTTTTGATGGTCGGACAGTCATTACTACATGAGTTTCTTCAGAAACAATATAAACGCAGATACTATAGACTGCGAACATCCACTTTACAACATCAAAATAAATGACCCATCGCATCGAAACGGGCCCATGTACTGTATCCCCAGAAATATGACTGGTTCCATTCTTACTTTAAAAAAGTGCCAAAATCTGTATCTCACACGTGTGCAATAAAAGTTTATTTTTATCACACATCCTAGAATGCCGTGGACAAACCTTAATTTTAAATGGGTGTGTAATAAAGATTGTTAGCATCTAGATATTGAATATATGTTATAAGCGTTGAAGAGTCAAAATCAGAAACTTTTGGACTGTTTTCCTTTGCATAGCTACATGAGGACATTGATATTCCTCTGCGAAGTCCTTTTTAAAAAAATAAATGCATATCATAATCTGTTAACAATTCGAGTTCGATTCCTGACTGTCCTGAGTAATGCATCCCAACTTAATCCAGGACTTGTGTAATAGTGTGCAGGATCTAACTCATAGTGCATTAAGCAAGTTTTTCTAAATTTTCAAACACACATCCGTTAATAATAAAACATCAGTTTTCAAACACACATCCGTTAATAATAAAACATCAGTTTTCAGATAAAGATCATGATAATCTCCCAGGTTTTTGCATGCAAAGGTCGTCCAAACATTTTGCGTATGTTTGTAATCTTCATTTGATATGTCTTCATCTGTCAACTTACTGTAAAATTCTTCTTTTGGTGAAAGTTTCTCATTAAATCGTTTCCAACTATCCATATATTCATAGGGGTAAATACCCTTCTGCATCAATAGTCCTTGTTTTGATTCATGTGGTTCACACTTAGTTGTTATTTTGAATGATACAAAGTTATTTGCCTTTACAAGATTATTTAGTGGAAACCCCAGTTGCTGGTAACTGTCAATTAATACTAATGAATATGATGTATATTTCTATCATACCGTTTTTCTTATTTTTCTTCTTTTTTTTTCTTTTTCTTTTTTTTAAGCTCACTTGACTGCAAGTCAGTGTGAGCTATTGCCATCACTTGGCGTCCGTCGTCCACCGTTAACTTTTGCAAACTTGGCTTCTTCTTCACAGCCATTCAGCCAAATTCAAAGATATATTGCACAAACCATCCCTGGAGTATATCCTTTCTATTTTGTTGAAATGAAGTGGCTGCCTTCTTCAGGCTCTGGTCAATGATGCCAAAGCCTAAAAATCCCCCTCTCATCCTAGCTATGCGCTGGATGAGATGGATTCTTTTTAACGTAAAGATAACAAGTTTGAGGGTTAACTAGCACTTTGCTGATTAAGTGACACACGCCGGTCTCGCTTTGAAGTGTTTAAAGATTTTAATTCAGTTGATATGCACGGACTGAGTTCAGTACAGTATAAAAGCCTCACTGTGGCAAAAATGAATCATATTTTGAAGAGAAAACAGATGATGAACAATTTTTCATTGTGGGTTGGAAACATAAATGAATCGAGCCCTCAAAACAGGGCTGGGTTGCTACCTCTCAAACTTGTTATCTTTATGTTAAAAAGAATCCATCTCATCCAGCACATAGCTAGGATGAGAGGGGGATTCTTTCCCACATAAATCTCCCAAGTTTGAGGGTTAACTAGCACCCGTTTAAAGAAAAACTTAAGAATCATATGAAGGGAGTTTCAACAAACTCAAAAATAGAAAGAATTTAACAATAGGAATTTAATAATGCAATGACTAAACCCAAGACTATTGGATTCCAATAATGAATAATGAACAAGCAGTCTACATATCTGAGAAAAACAGTCTCTGGATCACAACTCCTGGTAAGAAATAGTCACTGTTCCAAAACTGCCCTTGAAAAGTCTTCTTTAACTGAAGCACTGTTCCTGAAATAAAATTTATAAAATGTCTTAGACGATGACCAATTAGCAGTCTTAGGGATAGATTGAAGTGTACATCCTGCATGAAATCCTGCTGAAGTGGAGGCAGCTTGTGTCGAATGAAGTTTGAAAGTCGAAGTTTCAATACCAGCACTGGTCATTGAATCACAGATCCATCGAGCTAATGTGGTTGTCGTAACAGCTTTAAAAGTTTTGAAAGATATACATAATTTAGAAGATTGACGTACAGCTCTGGTTCGTGTAAGGTACTCTCTAAGTGTACAAATAACACACAAGTTCCTATTCTTGAATTCATATAAATTTAATGTGGAATTGACGTTCCCTGGTTTTGAAGTTTTTAAAAGTTCCTGGATGGAGAATTCCACAGACCCATTCTTAAAACTCATAAACTTAATATCTAGAGCCACTAAAGTTTGAGCTCTTTGAGCTGTAGTCAGGGCTACCAGGCAGACTAATTTCTTTGTTTGTAACTGAAGAGGTAAAGAATTGTGTGGATAAAGGCTGGATAGGTATAAAAGTAAAGTAGAAACATTCCATGTGACCGTGTATCGGGGTATAGGAGGACGGGTATTGAAAATACCTCTCATAAGCCTGTTAATTAATGTTGAGTTTGAAAAGGACCTCCCAGTAGTGAGAAGAATTGTTTGATTAATCATGGAACAATGAGTATCTATGACACTATATGATTTTCCACTTTTAAATAAGAAACTCAAATAATCGGCAACCTTTATCTCAAGTGGCTTACAGGGATTAACATATCGTTGTGAACACCAAGTCACCCATTTGTTCCATGCCAAGTCATACTGCTTTCGAGTGGATATTCTCCATGATTGGAGGACAAGCTATGAAGAGCCAATTGAAAAACCCTGTGCTCTGATTGAATTCCAGATACAGTGCATGCGATGAGATGTAACTGTCGACTGAGTGGATGAATTTGATTTGAATAAGGAAGTGTAAGTCTGTTTGCCTTCTTTGGTAATGCGATCGGAATGTCGATCAGAAGGTTTATCAGAAGTGGAAATCATGGTTGAGTGGACCACAGGGGAGTCAAAATAATAGCTTTTCATACCTGATCTTCCTCTATCTTCATCAGTGTCTTTGAAATGAGTCTGAAAGGAGGAAATAAATAAGGTAAGTAATTTCCCCAATCTAAAGTGAAAGCATCAGTATGAAAAGATAGAGGATCTGGTTTCCATGAAACAAACTGATGGACTTTGTAATTCAAATATGATGCAAATAAATCAACATCTGGCCTGAAAGTCTGATGACGAATACGTTCAAAAATTTTAGTATCCAAAGTCCATTCAGTTGTATCATTGAAATCAGGTAAAAATTTCTTTTGTCAAGTTGAACAAAGATGGTACAGTGCCACCAAAATTATTGATATATGCAACAGCTGTTGTGCTATCAGAGAGAACACAGATGTGCATGTCTTGAAATTTAGCATAAAGACTATTCAGTCCCATATAGATAGCTTTGAGTCCCAAATAATTAATGTGGGGGGATATTTCACCCGTATTGTGGCAATCATCAATGACAGTACCGGTATCTTTATTCCATCGGCCATTAGCACAGGTACCATCACATTTTGCCCCCCACCCTAACAAAGAGGCATCAGTCAGTAAGTATGTAGAAATTTTTTGTGGGCGAATCTCCCTACCATTCATATGCTTGATCCCATTAATCCACCAAGTTATTTCTGCTCTAGCTTGTTCAGATAACCTAAGTGATGAATCAAAATCATTATGATTAGCCTGAAGAGCAGCGGTTTTTTCCCAGTCTAAATGTCAGTAATAAAAAGAGCTCATCTGCACAGCCCTTAAAGATGAGGTATACAACCATATTAGCTTTGCTAGCTGTCTAATGGTCAATGAGGATGAACTGAGAACCAGTTGGGATTGATGGATAACATGATCAACCTTGTCATCTGGGAGAAATATTTTGAATTTGACTGAATCAATGATAAAGCCAAGGTATTTAATTCTCTGACAGGGTTCCATGACAGATTTTTCATAATTAACTAGAAAACCTAATGAGTGGAAAGTCTGAACTATTTCATTTGTTTCAGCCCTACAAGAATCGCAGAATTCATTTGCAATGAGTGAATCATCAATGTAGAAAAAACACTATATGCCTTTCTTTCGGAAATGAGAAAAAACAGATTTCAAAATCTTAGTGAAAATTCTAGGTCCACTAGAAAGTCCAAAAGGGAGACATGTGAATTCATACAACTGATCTTTCCAGAGTGAAAATTCTAGGTCCACTAGAAAGTCCGAAAGGGAGACATGTGAATTCATACAACTGATCTTTCCAGAGTGAAAATTCTAGGTCCACTAGAAAGTCCGAAAGGGAGACATGTGAATTCATACAACTGATCTTTCCAGAGTGAAAATGCTAGGTCCACTAGAAAGTCCGAAAGGGAGACATGTGAATTCATACAACTGATCTTTCCAGAGTGAAAATTCTAGGTCCACTAGAAAGTCCGAAAGGGAGACATGTGAATTCATACAACTGATCTTTCCAGATAAGTCCTATTAATGGGTAGACTGAAATAATCATCCTTCAGATCTATGGATGTGAAAAATTGTAAAGGTTTAATGCCCTGTAGTACAACATCAATTGTTTCCTGATGAAAATGATGATAGGCAATAAATTCACTTAGCTTTTTCAAATTGATAACTGGTCGAAATGTTCCCTTTTTCTTTTGTTGAAGAAAAATGTTAGAAATGAATTGACCCTCAACAGAAGTTGATTTCACAATAGCACCCTTCTGTAACATATCGAAAATCAGTCCATCCATAATCAAAGTTTCAGATCGACTGAAATTAATTGCTTTGGGTATGCTGAATTGTATAGGTGGACTAATAAATTCCAAATCATGACCGCTGAAATTATTCAAAATCCAATTGTCATCTGTGATAGATTTCCAGTTTGTAATGTGGCGTTTCAAATTTCCAGCCATTGTGTAGTTATGAACAATTACAGGAGAACTTACCTTTACTTTTGCGGTGTGAAATCTTTGTTGGCAGCAAGGGACTTCTTGGTGTCCTGCCAGTTTCTTCCCCTCTTGTAATGTCGGCTCTGCCATTGTCCTCTTTGAAGGGGGGGGGGGGGGTGGGGCGACTGAACCTGCGCTGGTATGGTCGATTGAAAGGGGGCCATCCCCGACCTACTCCTAAAAAAGAATCCTTAAAAGACCTAGCATTAGCCGTTTTCTGAATCTCATTAATTTCCTTAATCTTTTTAAAAATATCATCAAATAATAGAGAAGTGATTTTGTTTTCTTTGTAATTATTTTTAAGTACTGGCCATAGGAAATTACGTCTCATGATGGAGAGCTCAAATTGAGAGGATGATATGAGTAATAAATTGTCAACAGATAATTTTTTAATGATTGATAGATCAGGATGACTTTTTTTTAGTTCTTACGTAATGTGGAGATTAGTTGACATAGCCCCTGCTAGCATTTTTTGTATTTTTTGAAAATTGCAATCCTTGGCCCTTATTTGTGAATTCCGAATCTGTGACCAAATTTCTGGATTAACCCTTGGGGGTTGAATGAGAGAAGCATTCTCAGGTATATCGGACCGATCTAACACTTTATCTAGTTTACCTTTATCATTTTGAGTAGTACAATTTTTGTTAATGTATTGGGCCATTATGTCATTGATCTGAGGTCCAATTTTCAGTGCAGTGGAATCTAGGGTAATATCCGGTAGATCAAAAGGACATTCATCAGTGTCTGGTAGAAATAAATTGTCAACATCCGTAACCAGTGTACTATGTACTGAAGGGAAAATTCTGTGTCAATTTGGGTATTATGATTCTGATAATCATTACCTCCATCAATAAGCATTTCTTTAGTAATAGTGTGTAAAGGCTTGGATTGAGTGTGCTCAACTTTGTTGAGTCTGTCACCCAAATCGGTAACTTTCGAAAGAATCTGAGCAAGAACATCATTTGATTCCACATCATGCAAAACAGGCACCGCCTGTGTGACACTTTCTAATTTTCGTTTCTTATGTGAAGAATTTGTATTTAATTTTATTAAAGGTATAAGATGTTTTACGACTTGGTCGTGTTTCGAAGTTTTCTCACCTGAAGCAGATCTTGCATGTTCCAGTGTCTGCGTTACAACTGAGTCAAGAACTTTGTCGTTGTTAGACTGTTTGTTTACGGAAGTAAATGTGTGTTTAACACTTTTTTGTGTTTTCTGAGAGGAAGAGTTCTTTTTATTACCTCCCTTAGGTGCACTTTGCGTTTGCCCAGTTACATCATCATTATTTTTAGATACGTGTTGTTTTGATGGTGATTTCGACTGAGTCGAGTATTTGGGTCCTAAATATTTCCCTGACATTTCATCAAAATCAAAGCCACTCAGAGAGTTTTCCTCCGATTCAGACACAAAAAGACTTAATTCATCATCATCGTCCCAAAAGTTAGTTTTGATGGGAAGAAGAAGATTAGATGGAATTGTGAAATCAATGTCAACTCCGTGATCATGAATTGGCTCATTTTGCGAAATCAAAGGCCCATCTTCAGATGTATTTTGAGATGATTTGATAGAAGAACGTGAGTTTTCATATTTCGTTTCCCCATATTAACAGCGTGTGTCTCGACAGCAAATAAGATTCATTTTTGCCACAGTGAGGCTTTTATACTGTACTGGATTCAGTCCGTGCATATCAACTGAATTAAAATCTTTAAACACTTCAAAGCAAGACCGGCGTGTGTCACTTAATCAGCAAAGTGCTAGTTAACCCTCAAACTTGGGAGATTTATGTGGGAAAGAATCTTTAAAGATCTTCCACTCACGAACCACCAGAGAGATTGCCTTGATATATTGTATGGAACACTCTTTGGGGTTGAAGATTAAAATTTGTTCAAGGGAAGTTGGTAGATCAATATTTGGGCTCTCTGTGGGCACATACCCATTTTGGGCTCTGCCCAAAATTTCTATTTCAAGAAAAAAAATTTTGGTAGCCCCATGGGTACCCCAGGGGCTAAAAATAGAAAAAATTCAAATGCCCATATTTCCCAAACCACACGGAACAGAGAACTGTTATTTGGTATGAAGCATCCTTTTGACCAGTAGAATGGATTAAAAAAAAATTGGCCATTGGTTGTGTCAGGGAGTTCTGTAGGGGCGTTTGAGAAAATGCTGAGTCTGCATATTTGCAAAAATTGAAAAAAATATTTTCTTCAGAACCACTGATCAGAATCTTTTGATATTTGGTATACATCATCCATAGATGGTCAAATGCAAGTGTGTTCAAACCGAGCCCCTTGGTTCATATTTGGGTTCAACACAGGAGCCCAAATAATTAATTTGGGGTGCTTATGGAATAAGCTTTAAAAATCTTTAAATTAGTGCAATATGAGAAAATTTCTTAAAAAATCTTTTTCAGACCCACTGGTGAGAATCCTTTCATCAGGCTTGTTATTTTGAGGCGGGCGATCGGCCGCGGCCGCAATGGCCCCCCCCCCCCCCCTAAACTAAAATTTCTGCGGACCATAAATGACCGCCTCACGCAAAATACCATGGGCAGTAAATATTTATCAGCTTCAATATGTTAACAGAGCTTGAGACGTTGCTGCACACAGTCCCAGTTAAAATTGAGAGGGGGGATTTTTTTCTCAGTATTATATTTCGTCAAATGGCCGGGAGCAGCTGTTCAATTTTAATGTCAAATTAGCCAAACTACCGCTTTTTCGCCATAAACCCATGCGCGATTTCTGTCAACTTTTCATTTCTGGCAATTATCTAACTGTTACCGGCTTGTCGGAGCCCATTTGGCGCCAGTGTACACGATGCATCTTTCAGTCACCAACATCTCTCCACCAGTAACTGTGCATCAAAAATTGCAAATGGAACTAGCTCAGAGGGGGAGCAGAGCCACAACCCCAGGCATCTACCCAGTGCCAGGTCGCATCTTCTAGAAAAAGATCAAATTCAAACAGTTACCTCCACTCATCAAAATACTATATCTCAGACAATTCTTGGCCGATTTCCATGAAATTTTCACTTATTCTTCATAAATAGTTACCGCGTCGTTTCATTCAGAGAGCGACACCAGTATCGCATTCTATCATGTTGAATGTCAGGTGAGCGTATGCGCATGTGTGGGGTGCCATGGGGCCCATACTTGGTTTCGTGACTTTCTAATAATATGACCGAGTTCAGAAGAGCTTCAAGAATAAACGCTGAAAGTTTGGAGTCGCTGCTCCGAAAACGTTCACCAGAATCTATTGTACTTGATACGCACAGGTTGTTATTATTAAATATACACGATTTGTTAAAAAGGTTTGCTATTTACCCCTGACTTGGACATTAAGCACACACCATTCACGCCAATGTGAAAGAGTATTGCCGAAAGTATTGTCAGACACTGTAGACACAGTTTTCTATCAGTTACGAACTGAGTAGCCTGAAATACTTCCCAACTATGTAAGCAAGCTGATTTTGCCGGTGCCTCAAAAAGCAAGCAAAATAGGTGAATCTCTCGATTTCTTGAAATCGAAAAATCTAGTTTTCCATATTATTTGGTATGCATGATATTTAGTTTTGTACAGATTCTTTTTCTTTTTTCCTTCTTCTTATTCTCCTGTATTCTGTCTTCTATACGCTTCCTTGTCCGCACGATAACTCTGAAACGAATTGACCTATCTCGCTGTTTTTTGGCATTCTGATAGACAGTCACAAGTTCTCGGTCACCTATGTTTTTCAGATTCCTGGGGCTTTAGGGGTGTCCGTAGGGGTGTTTCAAAAGTGGGTCATGCCCATATCTTGGGCGTGGTATGAGGTATGGACCTGGGACCAACACCAAATGAGTCGAAACTTGATGGAGATTCAAAATATGGGTCAAGGTCACTGAGGTCACCCAGGGATCATTGAGTGCATTTCTCAGAAATGCTGTAAATCACATTTTTTGACTTCATAATCCATTCCCAAAGATCATACATGCAATTTTACATGAAAAAAGTGGGCATGGCCAAAACCTTTGAAAGTGGGTCACGCTCATAACTCAAGCATGGCACGATGCATGGACCTGGGACTAACACCAAATGAGTCAACACTTGATGGAGGTTCAAAATATGGGTCAAGGTCACTGAGGTCACCCAGGGGTGAATGAGTGCATTTTCCAAAATTGCTGGAAATCACATTTTTTTTTACCTCCAAATGCTTTCCCAAAATTCATACCTGCATTTTTTCATGAAAAAAGTGGGCTTGGCCAAAAATTTTGAAAGTGGGTCACACTCTTGTCTCAAGCATGGTATGATGCATGAACCTGGAACAAACACTCAATGAGTCGACACTCATTGGAGGTTCAAAATATGGGGCAAGCTCACGGAGGTCACCTGGGGGTCATAGAGTGCATTTTTCAGAATTGCTTTCCCAAAATTCATACATGCATTTTTTCATGGAAAAAGTGGGCGTGGCCAAAATTTAAAAAAATGTGTCACACTGATATCTCAAGCATGGTATGATGCATGGACCTGGAACCAACACTAAATGAGTCTACTCTCAATGGAGGTTCAAAATATGGATCAAGGTCACCTGGGGATCATTGAGTGCATTTTTCAGAATTGATGAAAATGACATTTTTTGACACTCCCGAAGTCCATGCATGCATTTTTATGTAAAAAAGTGGGCGTGGCCAAAATTTTTGAAAGTGGGCCATGTTCATATCTCAAGAATGGTATGACAAATGGACCTGGGACTAACACCAAATGACTCAACACCCGATGGAGGTACAAAATATGGGTCATGGTCACAGAGGTCACCTAGGGGTCATTGAGTACATTTTCAGAATTGCTGGAAATCACATTTTTGAACCCCCTAATGCATTCCCAAAGTTCATCCATGCATTTTTATGCAAAAAAGTGGGCGTGGCCAAGGATTTTGAAAGTGGGTCATGCTCATATCTCAAGCATGGTATGATGAATGGTCCTGGGACCAGCATCAAATGAGTCAACACTCAATCAGGAGTCAAAATATGGATCAAGGCCACTGAGGTCTTCTAGGAGTCATTGAGTGTATTTTTCAGAATTGCTGGAAATCACATTTTTTGATCCCCTAATGCATTCCCAAAGTTTATACATGCATTTTTTAAATGAAAAAAGCAGGTGTGCGCAAGAATTGTTGAGAGTGGGGTACACACATATCTCCAGCATGCTATGATACACATAGAGACTTGGGACCAACATCAAATGAGTCAACACTCGATAGAGGTTCACAATATGGGTTAAGGTCACTGAGGTCACCCAGGGATGATTGAATGAATTTTTCAGTATTGCTGGAAATCACATTTTTCGACCCCTGATGCATTTCCTTGATTGAACCTTTTGAATGCTGTGCACATATATGCCCTTTCTGGTTTCTTAGAAAAATCGTTCATTTCCTGTATGAATATCTATAAATACTGTTTACGAAAATCCATTTCTGATTTGTTTAAAAATATTTTACTCCCAAAAAATAAGCCTCCATAAATTCTCTTTCTATGTAGTTTTTCCCGATAGATACTTTAACCCTATTCTTACAAAACTTGAATTTACTGTAGTTTCTCACCTGGATCATGGCATTTTCTAAGTTTTTTGTTTTCTGCCAAAAGAGTGCCAAATGTTGTCACAATGTTCCGTTTTGCCATAATTCTTAAAAACCCTCGACGATTTGGCTGAAGCTTTCATATTATTTGTAGCATGACTTACTACATAAGCGGTATTACCCACGTTGACTCCTTTTCACCACAAATGTCCAAACAAAGTGTATTTTTGGCAAAACTGGCCAATTTTCACATGTGAGTTCTCAGCCATGAAGCCACATTTTCTAAAAATGTTTCCCATGAGAGGTTTGTGCATTCATCAAAGAATAATTTCGCTGTTATATTTTTTATTCAAAGTTTTAACCTTCACCCAGTTTTTGGGCCTTGAATTCGAGTTGTCTAAAATTCTTCATAAAATTGGCTCATTTTGAGTTCATTTGTTTTCCGTTTATGAATGGAATATCAAAAATATGATTTACATGATCGTATTCACAATTACCTGCCAAGCATATTTGCTGTTGTACTTTTGGTTGTAAAGTTCAACCCTATGCCTATTCTGTTTGCATAATGATAGGTGCAGTCCAAAAAAAACTCTCGTTTTTTCAGAATTTGGTACAATTAAGTGACAATTTACCCCATTCCTAATTGATTGAGCGCTGAATGTTTTCTATGGCTGCATGCAGCTGCCATAGTAAGACAACTTTTGTTTTATATGTTAGTATAAAAAGTTTAACTCTTGGCAGATTTGAGACTTCCCATATGGTTACTGTTAGAATAATTGTTATTTTCGTAAAAATCACAGAATATTGGTAAGCGTTCAGTGGTAGTTTGGAATAGAATATCTGAAAAATTCTTTTGACGTTCAGATGTACAGTTAAATTCCAAGAATATTTTCTGTTATAAGGTTGCAGTAAAGGTTAACCCAATCCCTGTATAAAAGATATGTGCCATCGAAAATACCTGCATTTTTCAGAATTTGGTAAGTTTAAGTGACAATTTACTCCATTTCTAATTGATTGAGCACAGAATGTTTTCTTTCTATGGATGCATACAGCAAGCAAAATGTGACATCTCTTGTTTTATTTGTTATTATTAAAAGTTTAATCCATGGCAGATTTGAGCCTTCCCTTATGGGTACTGTCGGAATAATTGTTATTTTTGTAAAAATCCATGAATATTGGGAAGCGTTCAGTGGTAATTTGGAATAGAATATCTGAAAATGCTTTTCAATATTCAGATTCACAGTTCAATTCCAAGAATATTTTCTGTGATAAGGTTGCTGTTTACAACTTTAGTTCAACCCAATCCCTGTTTCGGTTGCACAAAGATAGGTGCTGCCGAAAAAAAACCTTCCATTTTTTAGCTCAACTTGACAAAGTCAAGCTGAGCTATTGCCATCACTTCTCGTCCGTCAGCGTACGTACGTACGTACGTACGTACGTACGTTAGTATGTTAGTACGTTAGTACGTACGTCCACAATTTCCTTTGGCACACCTCACAGGTCTTATTTATGATCAGATTACTTTGAAACTTGGCGTGCTTGTTTGGGGTGATCTCTAAATGGGAGCTATCGATTTTCTTCAATTTCAGTCAAAAAATGTTGCCGCGGCCAACGTTCTTAGAACTTAGTTTAATCAAACCACAATATTTCCCTTTGGCACACCCTACAGGGCACATTTATGATTTGATTGCTTTGAAACCTGGTATGCTTATTTAGGGTAACCTCTAGATGGGAGCTATCGATTTTCTTCAATTTCCGCCAAAAAATGTTGCCACGGCCAACGTTCGTAGAACTTAGTTTAGTCAGACCTCAATATTTCCCTTTGGCACACCCTACAGGGCACATTTATGATCAGATTGCTTTGAAACCTGGTATGCTTGTTTGGGGAGACCTCTAGATGGGTGCTATCGATTTTCTTCAATTTCTGTCAAAAAATGTTGCCGCGGCCAACGTTCTTAGAACTTAGTTTAGTCAGAAGACTCAATATTTCCCTTTAGCACCCCCTACAGGGTACATTTATGATCGGATTGCTTTGAAACCTGGCATGCTTGTTTGGGGGGACCTCTAGGTGGGAGCTTTCGATTTTCTTCAATTTCCGTCAAAAAATGTTGCCGCGGCCAACGTTCTTAGAACTTAGTTTAGTCAAACCACAATATTTCCCTTTGGCACACCCTACAGGGCACATTTATGATCAGATTGCTTTGAAACCTGGTATGCTTATTTAGGGTGACCTCTAAATGGGTGCTGTCGATTTTCTTGAATTTTCGGCAAAAAATGTTGCCATGGCCAACGTTCGTAGAACTTAGTTTAGTCAGACCTCAATATTTTCCTTTGGCACACCATATAGGTCCCATTTATGATCAGATTGCTTTGAAACCTGGTATGCTTGTTTGGGGAGACCTTTAGATGGGAGCTATCGATTTTCTGCAATTTCTGTCAAAAAATGTTGCCGCGGCCAACGTTCTTAGAACTTAGTTTAGTCAGAAGACTCAATATTTCCCTTTGGCACGCCCTACAGGGTACATTTATGATTGGATTGCTTTGAAACCTGGCATGCTTGTTTGGGGTGACCTCTAGATGGGAGCTATCGATTTTCTTCAATTTCCGGCAAAAAATGTTGCCACGGCCAACGTTTTTAGAACTCAGTTTAGTCAGACCACAATATTCCCCTTTGGCACACCCTACAGGGCACATTTATGATTTGATTGCTTTGAAACCTGGTATGCTTGTTTGGGGAGATCTCTAGATGGGAGCTATCTTTTTCTTCAATTTCCGTCAAAAAATGTTGCCGCGGCCAACGTTCTTAGAACTTAGTTTAGTCAGAAGACTCAATATTTCCCTTTGGCACACCCTACAGGGCACATTTATGATCGGATTGCTTTGAAACCTTTCATGCTTGTTTGGGGTGACCTCTAGATGGGAGCTATCGATTTTCCTCAATTTCCATCAAAAAATGTTGCCGCAGCCAACATTCTTAGAACTTTGTTTAGTCAGACCACAATATTTCCCTTTGGCTCACCCTACTGGGCACATTTATGATTAGATTGCTTTGAAACCTGGTATGCTTATTTACGGTGACCTCTAGATGGGAACTATCGATTTTCTTCCATTTCCGTCAAAAAATGTTGCCACGGCCAACGTTCTTAGAATTTAGTCTCGTCAGACCACAATATTTCCCTTTTATACACCCTACAGGGCACATTTATGATCGGATTGCTTTGAAACCTGGAATGCTTGTTTGGGGAGGCCTCTAGATGGGAGCTAGCGATTTTCTTCGGTTTCTGTCAAAAAATGTTGCCACTGGCAAAAAAAATGACATTGGTACCAATGCTCTTCAATTTTGCCATTTCATTTATAACTTACCAAGTTCAAGTTTGTCAAGTTGAGCTACAGTGTCATTGACACTTTCATTTCAGAATTTTGTGGGTTTAAGTGACAATTTACTCCATTTCTAATTGATTGCATGCTAATGTTGTCTATGGATCCATGCAGCAGGCAAACTATGACAACTTTTGTTTTATATGTCATGAAAAGTTTAACCCTTGGCAGATTTGAGAGTTTCCATGTGGGTACTGTCGGAATAATTGTTATTTTTTTAAAATCAATCCCTGAATATTGGTAAGCATGCAGTGATCTTTCAGCCCTATAGAAAGGTGCAAATAGTTAAAAGTTGAACAGTTCATCAAATAGACAGAAATGTAGCGCATGTGTGATAAACAGGTCTTCTGTATCTGAATAAAGTCTTGGTTTGTTTTCAGGTGGAATTGGTAGAAACCTGCCTGCCACCTCTGTATAAAGTTTCAGTATAAACGAGCCTAGAGTTTTAGTCATTATGGCTCCCAAAGGACGATTCATATTTAGAATATAAAATGTTAACTTCCTTTTGTAATATATTTTCTATCTCTCCAGTAGTTACATTTGTATGACAATATTTTCTAAGCTGACCTGAGGTTGCTAAAACATATAACCTCTCACATTGTGTATCTGATCTCTCCTCTTTAGTCAACGTCTCATCAGCAAGTATGTCCAATCCATCACATATAAAGTAAAATATTTTTTTAATTTAAAATATATTTTAGCAAATACTAGCAACAGCAACTAATAAAAAGCATAATCGAATCAAACATTTTTGTTATATAAATTTTAAAACCTAAAATGTTTTCGCTATTTTTTGCTTAGCAAAGCTTAGAAAATTACCCTAGAAGCAGCAGGCTGGTCAGTTTTTATAACAAGGTTTGAATGTTTAGTTGCTGCTAACTTTTTTCTGACTGCTTTTCTTTCCTCTGAAGTCAATACATCATTTTCACAATGGCAGTTCTCGAATGAATCCCTATCTTTACAATGAAATAAAAGAACCCATCTTGTCTGTTCTCTCAGGTCTTTTAAGTACACAATTATATCTTTGTGATAACACCCAAACACTTTGGTTCGAGTGACGACCAGAGAATGCTAGTTCTGATAACATATCTTTTTTTTTAGCTCACCTGACTGCAATTCAGTGGGTGCTATTGCCATCACTTTTGTCCGGCGTCCGTTAACTTTGCAAACTTGTCATCTTCTTCACAACCACTAGGCCAAATTCAAACATATATTGCACAGACTATTTATGGAGTATACCTTTCTATTTTGTTTAAATGAACCAGCTGCCATATTTGGGCTCTGGTTTATGCCCCAAAAGCTTAAAAACCTTTAAAAATCTTCTCATGAACCACCAGAGGGAATGCCTTGATATTTGGTATGGAACATCCTTTGGTGTAGAAGATTAAAGTTTGTTCAAGGGAAGTTGGTAGGTCAATGTCTGGGTTCTCTGTATGGACATATCCATTTTGGGCTCTGCCCAAAATTTCTATTTCAAGAACCGGTGGGCCAGTTTCAACCAAATTTGGCATGTAGTATAAGTAGGTCTTGAGTAATTGATTGATGCCCCCCCCAAAAAAAAAGAATTTCTCAGCCCTGTGGCAACCCCAGGGCTAAAAACAGAAAAAAAATTCAAAAGCTCATATATCCCAAACCACAAGGAACAGAAAACTGTTATTTGGTACGAAGCATCCTTAGGACTGGTAGAAGGAATAGGTTAAAAAAAATTGCCACCGGTGCAATCAGGGTGCCCGGTAGAGGGTATTGAAAAAATGATGAGTCAGGATTTTTGCAGTAGTTTATTCTGTAGAAAATGTTTCATTCACTGAGAACCTTGATTGACATAGTGTTCTTAAAATAATGAATTGCTGCTAGGAACATTCTAATCTTGTTATTTTAATCAGAAAATTGTTCAGAAAATTTGTGACTTCAGTTTGTTTTACAAAGATTTTAGTTCATGTTGAACCCTTTCAATGCTGGAAACATTTATCTGATTCCTGTATGCATGTCTTTAATTTAACCCTCTCAAGACTGCAATGTGAGTTCCAAATATTTTATTGATGCCATGAACAAACCCTTTCAATTCTGTATTTTTCTGGTTCCTTGGGAAAAATATGATTTGATTCCTGTAGGAACATCTTTAATTTAACGCTCTGATGACTTCAGTGTGTTTTTCCAAAGATTTTATTTCACGATGAACTCTTTAACTGCGTGCACATATATGTTTTTTTCTAGTTTCTTGGAAACATTTATCTGATTCCTGTATGCAGATCTTTAATTTAATCCTCTCATGACTGCATATCTTGAATCCTTTCAATTCTGTGCACATATATATTTTTTTCTGGTTTCTTGGAAACATTTATCTGATTCCTGTATGGATGTCTTTAATTTAACCCTCTCAAGACTTCAGTGTGGCTTTCAAAGATTTTATTGATGCCTTGATCAAACCTTTTCAGTGCTGTGCACATGTATGTTTTTTTCTGGTTTCTTGGAAAAGGTTTCACCAATTCCTGTATAAATATCTTTAATTTAATCCTCTTAAGGCTTCAGTATGGGTTCCAAAGATTTTATTTCATGTAATACTCTTAATGAAAACCTATTTCTGATTTCTTTAAAAATATTTTACCCCCACCCCCCCAAAATAAAAAAAATAAGCCTCCATAAATTTTCTTTCTGTATTGTTTATTTTTAATGCTTTAATCATTTTCATTTTCACACAGACTTGAATTTCCTGGTGACAGTAAAATTCTGTTTCTCCAGTTTGAAATCTTTCTTATTCTTTAAAACCACTGGGCCAAATTCATTCATTTATGGCACAGACCATCTTAGGAGTAAACCTTATCTCCTTTGTTCAAATGAAGCTGCTGCCATCTTCAGGCTGGTGGAATGTACTCTTCTGATTTTTCCCTCCAAATTACTATATCCCTTAGGGTGGGGTTAATGCTCCATAAGCCTAATATGCTTTTAAAATCCTTTTTTATGATCCACTTGCAATAATGATTAGATTTCTTGTTTGGAATTTACTTTAGTGATGCAGATTCACTTTTTTTCAAAGAAACTCAGTGAGTCAAAATTTGGGCTCCCAAATTTTGGATTACACTCAATATTTCTATTTTCAGATTCAGTGGGCAAATGTGAACCATAATTGTCATGTATATAACTGGGTCATAAGTATTTCATTTATGCCAGAATTATTTGTTTGTTTTTTTTTTGGGGTGTCGGGGGGGGGGGGGGGGGGTGTGTAAGAGAACCACAGTAGTTGAAAGCAAAACAAAAATTCACAGAACAGAGCTTGCTAAAAAGCTTTCCTGGGACCAGCAGAATTGAATGGCCAAAACAGTCGCCTTTGGTTGTGTCATAGCAAATCAAACAATTGCTATTGCTGCTGATCACTTACTGATACACTCAACTCTTTTGACAACTTGTGCCAGGTGAGTGTTTTAGGCTCACTTGTGCCTCGGGTTTGTTAGAGATTTTGATGCTGAACAGTCATCTATTATGTATAACTTTGGTTCTCCTGCAAACTTCTTGAAAAATAATCTTATATAATCATGTAATTTTTCACTGTCACGGCAAGTGTGAACATTATCATCATTCCATAGCAGGGTATTTGATGACTGGATTCGCATCGCAAAATGCTAGTCAAAAATGGCCAAATGCTAACCATTTTTTTTTCATATTGGCCTTATATTCACTATTTATCATCACTTTTTGAAACCAAGATGGAAACTGCTAATCAAATTTTTAAAAACAAAAAATACCCTGCATAGCCATGGACGTTTGTACGTCCTGTTATAATCTATTGTTGAGCATATTATTACTATGTATTCAAATGTATCCTTAAAGACACTCTCAAGTAGGTCAAGCACAAATATGGTTTTCCCACAGCCTGTCATTCCTGCAAATATTTCAGAATGTATACTTTACCCAACAATGCTTTGTAATCTTCCATTTTCAATATTCAACTGAGAATCTTTTATTATAAAAAAAAATAGTTTTTAAATCACCTTGCCTTTCTTGTGTTTTAGTTACCTGCAAAGATATACTATCGGTTATTGCTCTGCCCGTACTGTGAAGATCACAATCATCTATACTTGTAAAATCTAACAATAAACCAAAGTGTGTAGAATAAAACTTTCTATCTGAAACAGTCTCAACACACTGAATTTTAGAATTGCTTCCAATATATTCATGTATAGCCTCCCATCGATCAAGCATACACATACCAGAACTGTACAACTGATTTGGCAAACCGTCAATTGTAATTTCAATCTTCTCGATTTTTGGATTATAAAAGTTTTCTGGTCTTGGACTGTGAGGTCTATATGATTCTTTAAAAAGTATCAGAATCCCTTTCATGCTCCTAGCGGGCTTATTAATTTGGATTTTCCATATGGAATCTTTCTTGTACTCCATGATGGTGTATCTGTTCATAAAGTATCACGGTATGAGCACATCTTTGTCTGACTTGTCTCGCCAGATCTGGGTTATTAACTTTTTCAAATTCTAAGGAAATTCCAGATAACTTATATGTTGAATCAGCTGCAGCGGCTTCCACTGTCGCCATAATATGGTTTGCCAGACTGAAGGTCAGTAGTAAAAGCTACTCTTACTGATCCAGGCACAATAACATCATTCTGTACTTGATGTCTCCAGGGTCAGCTGTATTTGGTGTGTTTGTGATAATGACTTTTACTACAGATGAAAATATTGAATTGGATACCAGCGTTGATATACTATTAGATGATGATAATAATATGGTAACATCTTTTACAAGGCCAGCTAATGAAGGAATGCCAGATTTTCCTGATATCACATTACTTGATGGAAATACAAGGCCAGCTAATGAAGGAATGCCAGATTTTCCTGATATTACATTACTTGATGGAAATACAAGGCCAGCTAATGAAGGAATGCCAGATTTTCCTGATATTACATTACTTGATGGAAATACAAGGCCAGCTAATGAAGGAATGCCAGATTTTCCTGATATCACATTACTTGATGGAAATACAAGGTCAGCTAATGAAGGAATGCCAGATTTTCCTGATATCACATTACTTGATGGAAATACAAGGCCAGCTAATGAAGGAATGCCAGATTTTCCTGATATCACATTACTTGATGGAAATACAAGGCCAGCTAATGAAGGAATGCCAGATTTTCCTGATATCACATTACTTGATGGAAATACAAGGCCAGCTAATGAAGGAATGCCAGATTTTCCTGATATCACATTACTTGATGGAAATACAAGGCCAGCTAATGAAGGAATGGCAGATTTTCCTGATATCACACTACTTGATGGAAATACAAGGCCAGCTAATGAAGGAATGCCAGATTTTTCTGATATCACATTACTTGATGGAAATACAAGGCCAGCTAATGAAGGAATGCCAGATTTTCCTGATATCACTTTACTTGATGGAAATATTGAAGTGGAAACCAGGACGGCTGAAATAAATCATTTCTATAATTATATTCAGGAAAAGACTGGACCAATATTAGAGACCCCAGGAATTTTAAGTATTCAGGAAAAGACTGGACTTCTTCCCAATATTAGAGACCCCAGGAATTTTGAGATGAAAGATGGAAAATTATATGTTAAATTAGAAGGATGTGATTCATTTTGCCTTATGGGGAGAACAGGCAATTTTCTTACAATCTTGACCACAGAACATATGTTGGGGCACAAAGTATGAGAACTGATCTTGGGTTTGTAGATTATGTAAGTAGCAAGAAGAAGACTGCCCCAAAGACTAGAAATTCCTCAGGTAACAGAAAGGACAAGCGATAGTGGCCTCACAGAAACTGCAGTAAAAGAAATTTCAAGTACCATTGATGATCTGCCTCTCGACATGATTGCCGTTCCCAACTGGCATAGAGCCTCTGGTATCAGTGAAGAATGACTACGTGAGATATATGGTTAGGAAAAATCTTTAGAGACAATACACGGAAACTTAAGATTCAGTGCTGCAGAATTGGATAAGATATTAATTATGATAAACTCGCCAAAGCATTAAACTATCAGCAGCGAGATGAAATCAGAAAACGAATAAGTGATTTAGAAACAGAATGTGATGGTCGATTGAAAATTATCACAGGTACTAAAGAAAAACTAAGATCTCAAATTAATAGAATTTGTGAAACAATAAGAAGAATACTTGACTTGGATACTACACTTGTCGAGGGAATTAAAACATTATTTAGAGAACATGGCATCACAATTGTAAGTATACTGACTACTTGGGTGTGACAATTAGCACAATTGTATTAGCCATTACAGGGAGTAGCGTGACTCCAACTCCTACATCTCCTGCACCATCTGGACCGGGCAGCAAAAAAGAATGAGTGAAGAAGCAACTCAAACATTTAGCAAATTTGTTAGTTAAACTTTCTGGGAAGGCTGCATCAGCAATTCCAGGCATCATTGGATATGTTGTTTCCTGGCTTTTGAAAACAGTAGGTGGTGCAGTAGGCTGGCTTGCACAAAATGTATGGGCTCTGATTGTATGATTGTATATAAGATGGCTTTCAGATTTAATGCAGGTGTGAGATATAAATCCTGTGGTTACTACAAATCTAAAAAAATAAATAATATTGATGAAATTCACGTTCATGTTTGTATACAGGAAAAACTAAAAGCTGATATCAAGCTTTGAGTCTCATCACTTAGACATATTTTGCAAATATAAACATACTGATATCAATTCTGCAGGTATAGTGGATGATGGCTGCAATAAACCAGTGCAATTTGGGCAAAATCAGTTAAACTTTGCTTTGTGGTGTGCTACTTCTGGGTGTGGTGTCTCATTTGATGATCATTTCATCTTCTAGATATTTCATTTTTATTATCAGACCCGCAGAATATTAGATGAAATAAAAGTTGCTCTTCCTCAGGATGATGCATGGCACAGATACGATAATGCATATGATAGACAAACTTTAAAAAAAATATCAAATGTGTTTTGTTGTATTGCCTGATATGATTGGACAGAAAAACATGATTATAATGATGGTTTAGGCACTTTTTATCATGTTAGACTGTATTATCACAACCCTTTAACCCTTCACCCTCCAAGTCGAAGATTTGATAACACGGTTAGCTTTGCACAGAGATCTGGTCACGGTCACACACAAGCCGATTTTATAAAGACAGGAACATGCAGATTGGAGTACATTTATTATTGATGAATCAAAAGGATTAACAAGAGCCGGTGTGGAAAGAATTAATGATTCTATAAGAACTTATGTTTGGGCTATTTTAGGCTCGCAGGCTCAGATTCGGTCATCAATTCTGGGAGTCGGTACTGCATTTGATGTTCAAAAACAATTTGAGGCAAATAAAGAAGATGCAATTGCGCGACCAGTAGATTTACAAAGTTCCATAAAATGGTATCAAGATATGTTATCTCACGCTCAATCAAAATAAAACGGTATCAAGATATGTTATCTCACACTCAATCAAAATAAAACGATATCAAGATATGTTATCTCATGCTCAATCAAAATAAAACGGTATCAAGATATGTTATCTCACACTCAAAATAAAACAGTATCAAGATATGTTATCTCTCACTCAATCAAAATATAACCGGTATCAAGATATGTTATCTCAAGCTCAATCAAAATAAAATGGTATCATGATATGTTATCTCATGCTCAATCAAACAAAATGGTATCAATATATGTTATCTCACATTTAATCAAAATAAAACGGTATCAAGATATGTTATCTCACACTCAATCAAAATAAAACGGTATCTAGATATGTTATCTCACGTTCAATCAAAATAAAACAGTATCAAGATATGTTATCTCACGTTTAATCAAAATAAAACGCTATCAAGATATCTTATCTCACGCTCAATCAAAATAAAAACCGGTATCAAGATATGTTATCTCAGGCTCAATCAAAATAAAACAGTATGATATGTTATCTCACGCTCAATCAAAATAAAATGGTATCATGATATGTTATCTCATGCTCAATCAAAATAAAATGGTATCAAGATATGTTATCTCACGCTCAATCAAAATAAAACAGTATCAAGATATGTTATCTCACGCTCAATCAAAATAAAACGGTATCAAGATATGTTATCTCACGCTCAATCAAAATAAAACTATCATGATATGTTATCTCATGCTCAGTCAAAATAAAATGGTATCAAGATATGTTATCTCACGCTCAAACATAAAATGGTATCAAGATATGTTATCTCACGCTCAATCAAAATAAAACGGTATCAAGATATGTTATCTCACGCTCAAAATAAAACGGTATCAAGACATGTTATCTCACACTCAAAATGAAATGGTATCAAGATATGTTATCTCACGCTTAATCAAACACAAACGGTATCAAGATATGTTATGTCACATTCAATCAAAATAAAACAGTATCATGATATGTTATCTCACGCTCAATCAAAATAAAATGGTATCAAGATATGTTATCTCACGCTCAATCAAAATAAAACGGTATCATGATATGTTATCTCACGCTCAATCAAAATAAAACGGTATCAAGATATGTTATCTCACACTCAATCAAAATAAAATGGTATCATGATATGTTATCTTCATGCTCAATCAAAATAAAACGGTATCAAGATATGTTATCGCATGCTCAATCAAAATAAAACGGTATCAACATATTTTATCTCACACTCAATCAAACATAAAACGGTATCAAGGTATGTTATCTCATGCTCAATCAAAATAAAACGGTACCAAGATATGTGATCTCACGGTCAATCAAAATAAATTGGTATCAAGATATGTTATCTCACACTCAATCAAAATAAAATGGTATCAAGATATGTTATCTCACGCTCAGAATAAAACGGTATCAAGATATGTTATCTCATGCTCAATCAAAATAAAACGGTATCATGATATGTTATCTCACGCTGAATCAAAATAAAACGGTATCAAGATATGTTATTTCACGCTCAATCAAAATAAAACAGTATCATGATATGTTATCTTATGTTCAATGAAAATAAAACAGTATCAAGATATGTTATCTCATGTTCAATCAAAATAAAATGGTATCAAGATATGTTATCTCACGCTCAATCAAAATAAAATGGTATCAAGATAAGTTATCTCATTTTCAATCAAAATGAAACGGTATCAAGATATGTTATTTCATGCTCAATCAAAATTAAATGGTATCATGATATGTTATCTCACGCTCAATCAAAATCAAACGCTATCAAGGTATGTTATTTCACGCTCAATCAAAATAAAACGGTATCATGATATGTTATCTCATGCTCAATCAAAATAAAATGGTATCAAGATATGTTATTTCACACTCAATCAAAATAAGACGGTATCAAGATATGTTATCTCATGCTCAAACAAAATAAAACGGTATCAAGATTTGTTATCTCACGCTCAATCAAACATAAAACGGTATCAAGATATGTTATCTCAAGCTCAATCAAAATAAAATGGTATCAAGATATGTTATCTCATGCTCAATCAAAATAAAATGGTATCAAGATATGTTATCTCACACTCAATGAAAATAAAACGGTATCAAGATATGTTATCTCACACTGAATCAAAATAAAACGGTATCAAGATATGTTATCTCATGCTCAATCAAAATAAAATGGTATGATGTTATCTCACGCTGAATCAAAATAAAACGGTATCAGGATATGTTATTTCATGCTCAATCGAAATAAAACAGTATCATGATATGTTATCTTATGTTCAATGAAAATAAAACAGTATCAAGATATGTTATCTCATGCTCAATCAAACATAAAATGGTATCTAGATATGTTATCTCACGTTCAATCAAAATAAAACAGTATCAAGATATGTTATCTCACGTTTAATCAAAATAAAACGCTATCAAGATATCTTATCTCACGCTCAATCAAAATAAAAACCGGTATCAAGATATGTTATCTCAGGCTCAATCAAAATAAAACAGTATGATATGTTATCTCACGCTCAATCAAAATAAAATGGTATCATGATATGTTATCTCATGCTCAATCAAAATAAAATGGTATCAAGATATGTTATCTCACGCTCAATCAAAATAAAACAGTATCAAGATATGTTATCTCACGCTCAATCAAAATAAAACGGTATCAAGATATGTTATCTCACGCTCAATCAAAATAAAACTATCATGATATGTTATCTCATGCTCAGTCAAAATAAAATGGTATCAAGATATGTTATCTCACGCTCAATCAAAATAAAACGGTATCAAGATATGTTATCTCACACTCAATCAAAATAAAATGGTATCATGATATGTTATCTTCATGCTCAATCAAAATAAAACGGTATCAAGATATGTTATCGCATGCTCAATCAAAATAAAACGGTATCAACATATTTTATCTCACACTCAATCAAACATAAAACGGTATCAAGGTATGTTATCTCATGCTCAATCAAAATAAAACGGTATCAAGATATGTGATCTCACGGTCAATCAAAATAAATTGGTATCAAGGTATGTTATCTCACACTCAATCAAAATAAAATGGTATCACGATATGTTATCTCATGCTCAATCAAAATAAAATAGTATCAAGATATGTTATCTCACGCTCAATAAAAATAAAACGGTATCATGATATGTTATCTCACACTCAATCAAAATAAAATGGTATCAAGATATGTTATCTCACGCTCAGAATAAAACGGTATCAAGATATGTTATCTCATGCTCAATCAAAATAAAACGGTATCATGATATGTTATCTCACGCTGAATCAAAATAAAACGGTATCAAGATATGTTATTTCACGCTCAATCAAAATAAAACAGTATCATGATATGTTATCTTATGTTCAATGAAAATAAAACAGTATCAAGATATGTTATCTCATGTTCAATCAAAATAAAATGGTATCATGATATGTTATCTCACGCTCAATCAAAATAAAATGGTATCAAGATAAGTTATCTCATTTTCAATCAAAATGAAACGGTATCAAGATATGTTATTTCATGCTCAATCAAAATTAAATGGTATCATGATATGTTATCTCATGCTCAATCAAAATCAAACGCTATCAAGGTATGTTATTTCACACTCAATCAAAATAAAACGGTATCATGATATGTTATCTCATGCTCAATCAAAATAAAATGGTATCAAGATATGTTATTTCACACTCAATCAAAATAAGACGGTATCAAGATATGTTATCTCATGCTCAAACAAAATAAAACGGTATCAAGATTTGTTATCTCACGCTCAATCAAACATAAAACGGTATCAAGATATGTTATCTCAAGCTCAATCAAAATAAAATGGTATCAAGATATGTTATCTCATGCTCAATCAAAATAAAATGGTATCAAGATATGTTATCTCACACTCAATGAAAATAAAACGGTATCAAGATATGTTATCTCACACTGAATCAAAATAAAACGGTATCAAGATATGTTATCTCATGCTCAATCAAAATAAAATGGTATGATGTTATCTCACGCTGAATCAAAATAAAACGGTATCAGGATATGTTATTTCATGCTCAATCGAAATAAAACAGTATCATGATATGTTATCTTATGTTCAATGAAAATAAAACAGTATCAAGATATGTTATCTCATGCTCAATCAAACATAAAATGGTATCAAGATATGTTATCTCATGCTCAATCAAAAGAAAACGGTATCAAGATATGTTATCTCATGCTCAATCAAACAAAACGGTATCAAGATATGTTATCTTATGTTCAAAATAAAACGGTATCAAGATATGTTTTCTCACGTTCAGTCAAAATAAAACGGTATCAAGATATGTTATCTCACGTTTATTCAAAATAAAATGGTATCAAGATATGTTATCTCACGCTCAATCAAAATGAAACGGTATCAACAAATGTTATCTTATGCTAAATCAAAATAAAATGGTATCAGGATGTGTTATCTCACTCTCAATCACAATAAAATGGTATCAACATATGTTATCTCACGCTCAATCAAAATGAAACGGTATCAACATATGTTATCTCATGCTCAATCAAAATAAAATGGTATCATGATATGTTGTTTCACTTTGAATCCAAATAAAACAGTATTAAGATATGTTATCTCACGCTCAATCAAAATAAAATGGTATCATGATATGTTATCTCATGCTCAATCAAAATAAAACAGTATCAAGATATGTTATCTCACGCTCAATCAAAATGAAACGGTATCAACATATGTTATCTCACGCTCAATCAAAATAAAATGGTATCATGATATGTTATCTCAATCTCAATCCAAATAAAACAGTATCAAGATATGTTATCTCATGCTCAATCAAAATAAAACGGTATCAAGATATGTTATCTCACGGTCAATCAAAATAAACAGTATCAAGATATGTTATCTCACATTCAATCAAAATAAAACGGTATCAAGATATGTTATCTCACGTTTAATCAAAATAAAACGGCATCAAGATATGTTATATCACGCTCAATCAAAATAAAATGGTATCAAGATATGTTATTTCACACTCAATCAAAATAAAATGGTATCAAGATATGTTATCTCACGCTCAATCAAAATAAAACGGTATCAAGATATGTTATCTCATGCTCAATCAAACAAAACGATATCAAGATATGTTATCTCATGTTCAATCAAAATAAAATGGTATCAAGATATGTTATCTCACGTTCAATCAAAATAAAACGGTATCAAGATATGTTATCTCACGTTTAATCAAAATAAAACGGTATCAAGATATGTTATCTCATGCTCAATCAAAATAAAATGGTATCAAGATATGTTATTTCACACTCAATCAAAATAAGACGGTATCAAGATATGTTATCTCATGCTCAAACAAAATAAAATGGTATCAAGATATGTTATCTCATGCTGAATAAAATAAAACGGTATCATATGTTATCTCATGCTCAATCAAAATAAAACAGTATCAAGATATGTTATCTCACACTCAATCAAAATAAAATGGTATCATGATATGTTATCTCACGCTCAAATCAAAATAAAACAGTATCAAGATATGTTACCTCATGCTCGAATCAAAATAAAACGGCATCATGATATGTTACCTCACGCTCAATCAAAATAAAACGGTATCAAGATATGTTATCTCATGCTCAATCAAAATAAAACGGTATCAAGATATGTTATCTCATGCTCAATCAAAATAAAACGGTATCAAGATATGTTATCTCCCACTCAATCAAAATAAAACAGTATCAAGATATGTTATCGCACACACAATCAAAATAAAATGGTATCAAGATATGTTATCTCATGCTCAATCAAAATAAAACGGTATCAAGATATGTTATCTCATGCTCAATCAAAATAAAACGGTATCAAGATATGTTATCTCACACTCAATCAAAATAAAACAGTATCAAGATATGTTATCGCACACTCAATCAAAATAAAATGGTATCAAGATATGTTATCTCATGCTCAATCAAAATAAAACGGTATCATGATATGTTATCTCACACTCAATCAAAATAAAATGATATGATATGTTTTCTCATGCTCAATCAAACAAAATGGTATCAATATATGTTGTTTCACACTCAATCAAAATAAAACAGTATCATGATATGTTATCTTATGCTCAATCAAAATAAAACAGTATCAAGATATGTTATCTTATGCTCAATCAAAATAAAACAGTATCAAGATATGTTATCTCATGTTCAATCAAACATAAAACAGTATCAAGATATGTTATCTCATGCTCAATCAAAAGAAAATGGTATCAAGATATGTTATCTCATGCTCAATCAAACAAAACGGTATCAAGATATGTTATCTTATGTTCAAAATAAAACGGTATCAAGATATGTTTTCTCATGTTCAATCAAAATAAAACGGTATCAAGATATGTTATCTCAGGTTTAATCAAAATAAAACGGTATCAAGATATGTTATTTTATGCTCAATCAAAATAAAATGGTATCATGATATGTTATCTCACTCTCAATCCAAATAAAACAGTATCAAGATATGTTATCTCAGGTTTAATCAAAATAAAACGCTATCAAGATATGTTATCTCATGCTCAATCAAAATAAAATGGTATCAAGACATGTTATCTCACGCTCAATCAAATTAAATGGTATCAACAAATGTTATCTCACGCTCAATCAAAATAAAATGGTATCAAGATGTGTTATCTCACTCTCAATCCAAATAAAACAGTATCAAGATATGTTATCTCAGGTTTAATCAAAATAAAACGGTATCAAGATATGTTATCTCATGCTCAATCAAAATAAAATGGTATCAAGATATTTTATCTCACACTCAATCAAAATAAAACGGTATCAAGACATGTTATCTCACGCTCAATCAAATGAAATGCTATCAAGATATGTTATCTCACACTTAATCAAAATAAAATGGTATCAAGATATGTTATCTCACGCTCAGAATAAAACGGTATCAAGATATGTTATCTCATGCTCAATCAAAATAAAATGGTATCATGATATGTTATCTCACTCTCAATCCAAATAAAACAGTATCAAGATATGTTATCTCATGCTCAATCAAAATAAAACGGTATTAAGATATGTTATCTCACGGTCAATCAAAATAAACAGTATCAAGATATGTTATCTCACGCTCAATCAAAATGAAACGGTATCAACATATGTTATCTCACGCTCAATCAAAATAAAATGGTATCATATGTTATTTCACTCTGAATCCAAATAACACAGTATCAAGATATGTTATCTCACGCTCAATGAAAATAAAATGGCATCATGATATGTTATCTCATGCTCAATCAAAATAAAATGGTATCAAGATATGTTATCTCATGCTCAATCAAAATGAAACGGTATCAACATATGTTATCTCACGCTCAATCAAAATAAAATGGTATCATGATATGTTATTTCACTCTGAATCCAAATAAAACAGTATCAAGATATGTTATCTCATGCTCAATCAAAATAAAACGGTATCAAGATATGTTATCTGACGGTGAATCAAAATAAACAGTATCAAGATATGTTATCTCACATTCAATCAAAATAAAATGGTATCAAGACATGTTATCTCACGCTCAATCAAATGAAATGGTATCAACAAATGTTATCTCACGCTCAATCAAAATAAAATGGTATCAAGATGTGTTATCTCACTCTCCATCCAAATAAAACAGTATCAAGATATGTTATCTCACGCTCAATCGAATGAAATGGTATCAACAAATGTTATCTCATGCTCAATCAAAATAAAATGGTATCAAGATATGATATCTCACGCTCAGAATAAAACGGTATCAAGATATGTTATCTCATGCTCAATCAAAATAAAATGGTATCATGATATGTTATCTCACTCTCAATCCAAATAAAACAGTATCAAGATATGTTATCTCATGCTCAATCAAACAAAACGATATCAAGATATGTTATCTCATGTTCAATCAAAATAAAATGGTATCAAGATATGTTATCTCACGTTCAATCAAAATAAAACGGTATCAAGATATGTTATCTCACGTTTAATCAAAATAAAACGGTATCAAGATATGTTATCTCATGCTCAATCAAAATAAAATGGTATCAAGATATGTTATTTCACACTCAATCAAAATAAGACGGTATCAAGATATGTTATCTCATGCTCAAACAAAATAAAATGGTATCAAGATATGTTATCTCATGCTGAATAAAATAAAACGGTATCATATGTTATCTCATGCTCAATCAAAATAAAACAGTATCAAGATATGTTATCTCACACTCAATCAAAATAAAATGGTATCATGATATGTTATCTCACGCTCAAATCAAAATAAAACAGTATCAAGATATGTTACCTCATGCTCGAATCAAAATAAAACGGTATCATGATATGTTACCTCACGCTCAATCAAAATAAAACGGTATCAAGATATGTTATCTCATGCTCAATCAAAATAAAACGGTATCAAGATATGTTATCTCATGCTCAATCAAAATAAAACAGTATCAAGATATGTTATCTCACACTCAATCAAAATAAAACAGTATCAAGATATGTTATCGCACACTCAATCAAAATAAAATGGTATCAAGATATGTTATCTCATGCTCAATCAAAATAAAACGGTATCAAGATATGTTATCTCATGCTCAATCAAAATAAAACGGTATCAAGATATGTTATCTCACACTCAAAATAAAACAGTATCAAGATATGTTATCGCACACTCAATCAAAATAAAATGGTATCAAGATATGTTATCTCATGCTCAATCAAAATAAAACAGTATCATGATATGTTATCTCACACTCAATCAAAATAAAATGATATATGTTTTCTCATGCTCAATCAAACAAAAGGGTATCAATATATGTTGTTTCACACTCAATCAAAATAAAACAGTATCATGATATGTTATCTTATGCTCAATCAAAATAAAACAGTATCAAGATATGTTATCTTATGCTCAATCAAAATAAAACAGTATCAAGATATGTTATCTCATGTTCAATCAAACATAAAACAGTATCAAGATATGTTATCTCATGCTCAATCAAAAGAAAATGGTATCAAGATATGTTATCTCATGCTCAATCAAACAAAACGGTATCAAGATATGTTATCTTATGTTCAAAATAAAACGGTATCAAGATATGTTTTCTCATGTTCAATCAAAATAAAACGGTATCAAGATATGTTATCTCAGGTTTAATCAAAATAAAACGGTATCAAGATATGTTATTTCATGCTCAATCAAAATAAAATGGTATCATGATATGTTATCTCACTCTCAATCCAAATAAAACAGTATCAAGATATGTTATCTCAGGTTTAATCAAAATAAAACGCTATCAAGATATGTTATCTCATGCTCAATCAAAATAAAATGGTATCATGATATGTTATCTCATGCTCAATCAAAATAAAATGGTATCAAGATATTTTATCTCACACTCAATCAAAATAAAATGGTATCATGATATGTTATCTCATGCTCAATCAAAATAAAATGGTATCAAGATATTTTATCTCACACTCAATCAAAATAAAATGATATCAAGACATGTTATCTCACGCTCAATCAAATGAAATGCTATCAAGATATGTTATCTCACACTTAATCAAAATAAAATGGTATCAAGATATGTTATCTCACGCTCAGAATAAAACGGTATCAAGATATGTTATCTCATGCTCAATCAAAATAAAATGGTATCATGATATGTTATCTCACTCTCAATCCAAATAAAACAGTATCAAGATATGTTATCTCATGCTCAATCAAAATAAAACGGTATTAAGATATGTTATCTCGCGGTCAATCAAAATAAACAGTATCAAGATATGTTATCTCACGCTCAATCAAAATAAAACGGTATCAACATATTTTATCTCACACTCAATCAAAATAAAATGGTATCATATGTTATTTCACTCTGAATCCAAATAAAACAGTATCAAGATATGTTATCTCATGCTCAATCAAAATAAAACAGTATCAAGATATGTTATCTCATGCTCAATCAAAATAAAATGGTATCAAGATATGTTATCTCATGCTCAATCAAAATAAAACAGTATCAAGATATGTTGTCTCATGCTCAATCAAAATAAAACAGTATCAAGATATGTTATCTCATGCTCAATCAAAATGAAACGGTATCAACATATGTTATCTCACGCTCAATCAAAATAAAATGGTATCATATGTTATTTCACTCTGAATCCAAATAACACAGTATCAAGATATGTTATCTCACGCTCAATGAAAATAAAATGGCATCATGATATGTTATCTCATGCTCAATCAAAATAAAATGGTATCAAGATATGTTATCTCATGCTCAATCAAAATGAAACGGTATCAACATATGTTATCTCACGCTCAATCAAAATAAAATGGTATCATGATATGTTATTTCACTCTGAATCCAAATAAAACAGTATCAAGATATGTTATCTCATGCTCAATCAAAATAAAACGGTATCAAGATATGTTATCTCACGGTCAATCAAAATAAACAGTATCAAGATATGTTATCTCACATTCAATCAAAATAAAATGGTATCAAGACATGTTATCTCACGCTCAATCAAATGAAATGGTATCAACAAATGTTATCTCATGCTCAATCAAAATAAAATGGTATCAAGATGTGTTATCTCACTCTCCATCCAAATAAAACAGTATCAAGATATGTTATCTCACGCTCAATCAAATGAAATGGTATCAACAAATGTTATCTCATGCTCAATCAAAATAAAATGGTATCAAGATATGTTATCTCACGCTCAGAATAAAACGGTATCAAGATATGTTATCTCATGCTCAATCAAAATAAAATGGTATCATGATATGTTATCTCACTCTCAATCCAAATAAAACAGTATCAAGATATGTTACCTCACGCTCAATCAAAATAAAATGGCATCATGATATGTTATCTCATGCTCAATCAAAATAAAATGGTATCAAGATATGGTATCTCATGCTCAATCAAAATGAAACGGTATCAACATATGTTATCTCACGCTCAATCAAAATAAAATGGTATCATGATATGTTATTTCACTCTGAATCCAAATAAAACAGTATCAAGATATGTTATCTCACGCTCAGAATAAAACGGTATCAAGATATGTTATCTCATGCTCGATCAAAATAAAATGGTATCATATGTTATCTCACTCTCAATCCAAATAAAACAGTATCAAGATATGTTATCTCACGCTCAATCAAAATAAAATGGCATCATGATATGTTATCTCATGCTCAATCAAAATAAAATGGTATCAAGATATGGTATCTCATGCTCAATCAAAATGAAACGGTATCAACATATGTTATCTCACGCTCAATCAAAATAAAATGGCATCATGATATGTTATCTCATGCTCAATCAAAATAAAACAGTATCAAGATATGTTATCTCACGCTCAATCTAAATGAAACGGTATCAACATATGTTATCTCACGCTCAATCAAAATAAAATGGTATCATGATATGTTATCTCACTCTCAATCCAAATAAAACAGTATCAAGATATGTTATCTCATGCTCAATCCAAATAAAACGGTATCATGATATGTTATCTCATGCTCAATCAAAATAAAACGGTATCAAGATATGTTATCTCACGCTCAATCAAAATAAAATGGTATCAAGATATGTTATCTCACACTTAATCAAACACAAATGGTATCAAGATATGTTATTTCACACTCAATCAAAATAAAATGGCATCATGATATGTTATCTCATGCTCAGTCAAAATAAAACAGTATCAAGATATGTTATCTCACGCTCAATCAAAATGAAACGGTATCAACATATGTTATCTCACGCTCAATCAAAATAAAATGGTATCATGATATGTTATCTCACTCTCAATCCAAATAAAACAGTATCAAGATATTTTATCTCAGGTTTAATCAAAATAAAACAGTATCAAGATATGTTATCTCAGGCTCAATCAAAATAAAATGGTATCAAGATATGTTATCTCACACTCAATCAAAATAAAACGGTATCAAGATATGTTATCTCACGCTCAATCAAAATAAAACGGTATCAAGATATGTTATTTCACTCTCAATCAAAATAAAATGGTATCAAGATATGTTATCTCACATTCAATCAAAATAAAATGGTATCATGATATGTTATCTCACTCTCAATCCAAATAAAACAGTATCAAGATATTTTATCTCAGGTTTAATCAAAATAAAACGGTATCAAGATATGTTATCTCATGCTCGATCAAAATAAAATGGTATCATATGTTATCTCACACTCAATCAAAATAAAATGGTATCATGGTATGTTATCTCATGCTCAATCAAAATAAAACGGTATGAAGATATGTTATTTCACTCTCAATCAAAATAAAATGGTATCATGATATGTTAGCTCATGCTCAATCAAAATAAAACAGTATCAAGATATGTTTTCTCACCCTCAATCAAAAGAAGATGGTATCAAGATATGTTATCTCACGCTCAATCAAACATAAAATGGTATCAAGATATGTTATCTCATACTCAATCAAAATAAAACGGTATCAAGATATGTTATCTCACGCTCAATCAAAATAAAACGGTATCATGATATGTTATCTCAAGCTCAATCAAAATAAAATAGTATCAAGATATGTTATCTCATGCTCAATCAAAATAAAATGGTATCAAGATATGTTGCCTCATGCTGAATCAAAATAAAACGGTATCATGAGATGTTATCTCATGCTCAATCAAAATAAAATGGTATCAAGATATGTTATCTCACGCTCAATCAAAATAAAACTGTATCATGATATGTTACCTCATGCTCAATCAAAATAAAACGGTATCACGATATGTTATCTCACGCTCAATCAAAATAAAATGGTATCATGATATGTTATCTCATGCTCAATCAAAATAAAACGGTATCAAGATATGTTATCTCACGGTCAATCAAAATAAACAGTATCAAGATATGTTATCTCACATTCAATCAAAATAAAATGGTATCAAGACATGTTATCTCACGCTCAATCAAATGAAATGGTATCAACAAATGTTATCTCATGCTCAATCAAAATAAAATGGTATCAAGATGTGTTATCTCACTCTCCATCCAAATAAAACAGTATCAAGATATGTTATCTCACGCTCAATCAAATGAAATGGTATCAACAAATGTTATCTCATGCTCAATCAAAATAAAATGGTATCAAGATATGTTATCTCACGCTCAGAATAAAACGGTATCAAGATATGTTATCTCATGCTCAATCAAAATAAAATGGTATCATGATATGTTATCTCACTCTCAATCCAAATAAAACAGTATCAAGATATGTTATCTCACGCTCAATCAAAATAAAATGGCATCATGATATGTTATCTCATGCTCAATCAAAATAAAATGGTATCAAGATATGGTATCTCATGCTCAATCAAAATGAAACGGTATCAACATATGTTATCTCACGCTCAATCAAAATAAAATGGTATCATGATATGTTATTTCACTCTGAATCCAAATAAAACAGTATCAAGATATGTTATCTCACGCTCAGAATAAAACGGTATCAAGATATGTTATCTCATGCTCGATCAAAATAAAATGGTATCATATGTTATCTCACTCTCAATCCAAATAAAACAGTATCAAGATATGTTATCTCACGCTCAATCAAAATAAAATGGCATCATGATATGTTATCTCATGCTCAATCAAAATAAAATGGTATCAAGATATGGTATCTCATGCTCAATCAAAATGAAACGGTATCAACATATGTTATCTCACGCTCAATCAAAATAAAATGGCATCATGATATGTTATCTCATGCTCAATCAAAATAAAACAGTATCAAGATATGTTATCTCACGCTCAATCTAAATGAAACGGTATCAACATATGTTATCTCACGCTCAATCAAAATAAAATGGTATCATGATATGTTATCTCACTCTCAATCCAAATAAAACAGTATCAAGATATGTTATCTCATGCTCAATCCAAATAAAACGGTATCATGATATGTTATCTCATGCTCAATCAAAATAAAACGGTATCAAGATATGTTATCTCACGCTCAATCAAAATAAAATGGTATCAAGATATGTTATCTCACACTTAATCAAACACAAATGGTATCAAGATATGTTATTTCACACTCAATCAAAATAAAATGGCATCATGATATGTTATCTCATGCTCAATCAAAATAAAACAGTATCAAGATATGTTATCTCACGCTCAATCAAAATGAAACGGTATCAACATATGTTATCTCACGCTCAATCAAAATAAAATGGTATCATGATATGTTATCTCACTCTCAATCCAAATAAAACAGTATCAAGATATTTTATCTCAGGTTTAATCAAAATAAAACAGTATCAAGATATGTTATCTCAGGCTCAATCAAAATAAAATGGTATCAAGATATGTTATCTCACACTCAATCAAAATAAAACGGTATCAAGATATGTTATCTCACGCTCAATCAAAATAAAACGGTATCAAGATATGTTATTTCACTCTCAATCAAAATAAAATGGTATCAAGATATGTTATCTCACATTCAATCAAAATAAAATGGTATCATGATATGTTATCTCACTCTCAATCCAAATAAAACAGTATCAAGATATTTTATCTCAGGTTTAATCAAAATAAAACGGTATCAAGATATGTTATCTCATGCTCGATCAAAATAAAATGGTATCATATGTTATCTCACACTCAATCAAAATAAAATGGTATCATGGTATGTTATCTCATGCTCAATCAAAATAAAACGGTATGAAGATATGTTATTTCACTCTCAATCAAAATAAAATGGTATCATGATATGTTAGCTCATGCTCAATCAAAATAAAACAGTATCAAGATATGTTTTCTCACCCTCAATCAAAAGAAGATGGTATCAAGATATGTTATCTCACGCTCAATCAAACATAAAATGGTATCAAGATATGTTATCTCATACTCAATCAAAATAAAACGGTATCAAGATATGTTATCTCACGCTCAATCAAAATAAAACGGTATCATGATATGTTATCTCAAGCTCAATCAAAATAAAATAGTATCAAGATATGTTATCTCACGCTCAATCAAAATAAAACTGTATCATGATATGTTACCTCATGCTCAATCAAAATAAAACGGTATCACGATATGTTATCTCACGCTCAATCAAAATAAAATGGTATCATGATATGTTATCTCATGCTCAATCAAAATAAAACTGTATCAGGATATGTTATCTCACGCTCAATCAAAATAAAATGGTATCAAGATATGTTATCTCACGCTCAATCAGAATAAAACTGTATCATGATATGTTATCTCATGCTCAATCAAAATAAAACTGTATCATGATATGTTATCTCACACTCAATCAAAATAAAATGGTATTAAGATATGTTATCTCACATTCAATCAAAATAAAACGGTATCAAGATATGTTATCTCACGCTCAATCAAAATAAAACGGTATCACGATATGTTATCTCAAGCTCAATCAAAATAAAATGGTATTAAGATATGTTATCTCACATTCAATCAAAATAAAACGGTATCAAGATATGTTATCTCACATTCAATCAAAATAAAACGGTATCAAGATATGTTATCTCACCCTCAATCAAAATAAAACGGTATCAAGATATGTTATCTCGCGGTCAATCAAAATAAACAGTATCATGATATGTTATCTCACGCTCAATCAAAATAAAATGGTATCAAGATATGTTATCTCACGCTCAATCAAAATAAAACAGTATCAAGATATGTTATCTCACGCTCAATCAAAATAAAACGGTATCAAGATATGTTATCTCACGCTCAATCAAAATAAAATGGTATCAAGATATGTTATCTCATGCTCAATCAAAATAAAACAGTATCAAGATATGTTATCTCACGCTCAATCAAAATAAAACTATCGAGATATGTTATCTCACGCTCAATCAAAATAAAATGGTATCAAGATATGTTATCTCACGCTCAATCAAAATAAACAGTATCATGATATGTTATCTCACGCTCAATCAAAATAAAACGGTATCAAGATATGTTATCTCGCGGTCAATCAAAATAAACAGTATCATGATATGTTATCTCACGCTCAATCAAAATAAAATGGTATCAAGATATGTTATCTCACGCTCAATCAAATGAAATGGTATCAACAAATGTTATCTCATGCTAAATCAAAATAAAATGGTATCAAGATATGTTATCTCATGCTCAATCAAAATAAAATGGTATCATATGTTATCTCACGCTCAATCAAAATAAAACGGTATCAAGATATGTTATCTCACGCTCAATCAAAATAAAACGGTATGAAGATATGTTATTTCACTCTCAATCAAAATAAAATGGTATCATGATATGTTAGCTCATGCTCAATCAAAATAAAACAGTATCAAGATATGTTTTCTCACCCTCAATCAAAAGAAGATGGTATCAAGATATGTTATCTCACGCTCAATCAAACAAAATGGTATCAAGATATGTTATCTCATGCTCAATCAAAATAAAATGGTATCAAGATATGTTATCTCACGCTCAATCAAAATAAAACAGTATCAAGATATGTTATCTCACACTCAATCAAAATAAAACGGTATCAAGATATGTTATCTCACGCTCAATCAAAATAAAATGGTATCAAGATATTTTATCTCACGCTCAATCAAAATAAAACAGTATCAAGATATGTTATCTCATGCTCAATCAAAATAAAACTATCGAGATATGTTATCTCACGCTCAATCAAAATAAAATGGTATCAAGATATGTTATCTCACGCTCAATCAAAATAAACAGTATCATGATATGTTATCTCATGCTCAATCAAAATAAAATGGTATCAAGCTATGTTATCTCGCGGTCAATCAAAATAAACAGTATCATGATATGTTATCTCACGCTCAATCAAAATAAAATGGTATCAAGATATGTTATCTCACGCTCAACAAATGAAATGGTATCAACAAATGTTATCTCATGCTAAATCAAAATAAAATGGTATCAAGATATGTTATCTCATGCTCAATCAAAATAAAATGGTATCATATGTTATCTCACACTCAATCAAAATAAAATGGTATCATGGTATGTTATCTCATGCTCAATCAAAATAAAACGGTATGAAGATATGTTATTTCACTCTCAATCAAAATAAAATGGTATCATGATATGTTAGCTCATGCTCAATCAAAATAAAACAGTATCAAGATATGTTATCTCACGCTCAATCAAACATAAAATGGTATCAAGATATGTTATCTCATGCTCAATCAAAATAAAATGGTATCAAGATATGTTATCTCACGCTCAATCAAAATAAAACGGTATCAAGATATGTTATCTCACGCTCAATCAAAAATAAAATGATATCATGATATGTTATCTCACGCTCAATCAAAATAAAACGGTATCATGATATGTTATCTCATGCTCAATCAAAATAAAATGGTATCATATGTTATCTCACGCTCAATCATAATAAAATGGTATCAAGATATGTTATCTCACACTCAAACATAAAATGGTATCAAGATATGTTATCTCATGTTCAATCAAAATAAAACTGTATCATGATATGTTATCTCACGCTCAATCATAATAAAATGGTATCAAGATATGTTATCTCGCACTCAAACATAAAATGGTATCAAGATATGTTATCTCATGTTCAATCAAAATAAAATGGTATCATATGTTATCTCACACTCAATCAAAATAAAACGGTATCATGATATGTTATCTCACGCTCAATCAAACTAAAACGCTATCAAGACATGTTATCTCATGCTCAATCAAAATAAAACTGTATCATGATATGTTATCTCATGCTCAATCAAAATAAAATAGTATCAAGATACGTTATCTCATGCTCTATCAAAATAAAATGGTATCAAGATATGTTGCCTCATGCTCAATCAAAATAAAACGGTATCATGATATGTTATCTCACGCTCAATCAAAATAAAATGTATTCAAGATATGTTATCTCACGCTCAATCAAAATAAAACTGTATCATGATATGTTATCTCATGCTCAATCAAAATAAAACGGTATCACGATATGTTACTCAAGCTCAATCAAAATAAAATGGTATTAAGATATGTTATCTCATGCTCAATCAATATAAAATGGTATCAAGATATGTTATCTCATGCTCAATCAAAATAAAGCTGTATCAAGATATGTTATCTCACGCTCAATCAAAATAAAACGGTATCAAGACATGTTATCTCACGCTCAATCAAAATAAAATTGTATCAAGATATGTTATCTCACATTCAATCAAAATAAAACGGTATCAAGATATGTTATCTTACACTCAATCAAAATAAAGCTGTATCAAGATATGTTATCTCACGCTCAATCAAAATAAAACGGTATCAAGACATGTTATCTCACGCTCAATCAAAATAAAATGGTATCAAAATATGTTATCTCACACTCCATCAAAATAAAATGGTATCAAGATATGTTCTCTCACACTCAATCAAAATAAAATGGTATCAAAATATGTTATCTCACACTCCATCAAAATAAAATGGTATCAAGATATGTTATCTCACGCTCAATCAAACATAAAATGGTATCAAGATATGGAACTAGTTGGACTTTTGAATATATCAGGCTATAATAACAAAATACTTATAGCCACGGATTCCCAATCATTAGGGGTTAATAGCAAAATTAAACGAGGAAATGCAATAAATCCCCACCTCACTCACAAAGAATGTGATTTTACCCCAAGGGGGCACGGTGGCTCAGTAGGTAGAGGTGCAGGCTGCAAGCCGAGAGGTCCTCGGTTTGAATCCCACCTGCGGCAACCAGGTTGTGTCCTTGGGCAAGACACTTCACCCCCATTGCCATGTGGGGGCACGATGACGCCGTGTACTAAGGCGTACTGCACGTCGATGGTACGCATGTCTTCAACCAATCTAACCCTGCCTGTGCTGCAGTGCAGAGTTACGATGTTGGGGAGCTGGCAGCTGCTCGTCGTTGCTCGGTGGTTCTCTCCGGGTACTCCGGCTTCCTCCACCCGAAAAACTGTCACGGTCATGATTAGCCATTGTGCATAACTATGTGACCTTGAACATCAATAAATAAATAAATTTTACCCCAAGCTTCACCAATAATTCCCAAAGTGGTGAAGCCTGACAGTCATGAGAATGAACGAACTGCCCTGACGGTGGGGCTCATGATCGCTGGGATGTTTCTTATTTGGTACTGGAATTGAAACAAAATTTTTTTAAATATTACATATAATGTTTATTACTCTTCATCTCAAGGATGGAGAAGTGTCAATTCCAGTGAATATTGACAATTGCTCTGGAAATAAAGTCATCTGTATTACCTCTACTTATTATTGAGCGGAAAACCATAATATAAAAAATGAAAAAATTGATATTATGATTGAAGGTGAAAGATCAACCCTCAGATTTCAACCCGGTTTGTATAATTTTGATCAATTATCTTGCAGTATTAAAAATATAGCAAAGGTTGATGTTTTGTTAAATCCTATTAATATGTGAATGGGATTAACAGTACTCAGAGGTAGAAATGTTAAATTTCCTCCAAATGTGAAAGAAATATTAGGTTTATATAATAAGGGGTGGTTAAAACCTGGAACTTATCAAGGAGATACATCTATAAAGCTATATCCAGGTTCACTGCAATTACATTGTAAACAGATAGATACATACGAAAATTATAATTTATCCATACAGTTCGGGGGAGAAAATTTTGGACAAGACATTACATTGTGTTATGCTTGGCCTACTTTTAAAAACTGTCGAACAGTCACATATTCACACTCGAGTTTTCATTAAAAATGGAGGATGGCACAAAATTTCAGAATGAGCTTCATTTTATGAACGACTTGGAAATTAAAGACTGTCATTAAATGCGTTACAAATGCCATATGAATTGAATGAATACGCTCTTATAAACCACCAGTTGTTGACAAGAGAAGTGCGTAGTTGGATAAGTGTGAACATGCCTTCAATTGTAAATAGATTTGTTTAAGTGCACAATTGGATAATTTTAGATCGGAGTCATATACAGTTCATACAAAATGCAATTTCACAACTACGACATAACTTATAGTGTATCATTTCATAATGATCACGACCCTTCTTGAACACTGTTGCTTATTTTTGAAAGTGCTATTTTGAGGAGAAATGTACAGAGAATATTTTTATACATGTGGATGTTTGTGGAAGAACTTGAAAGGGAAAGACCTGTAGGAAAGGTTCTGTTTAAAATGCCCAAGGCAAATTTGAAATCTCTCCTAAGATGAGGAGAGAAAAGGATATCTGATCAAGAGAATTTTCCCAAAAGAACAAGTCAACAGCCCAGTACCAAGACTCATATGTCAGAAAACTATGTGAAGTTGCAAAACTGTTGGATGAATATTCCCCTTTCTGCACACTAGGCCTTCCCTTTGTGGAGGTCTATAGACATAGAAAAGAAATATGGAACATGTTGGTAACAGATATTACAATATTTCAGAACTGGACATGAGTCAAGACTCTCATAATTATATTTGTCTCAGTACTGTTTACCTTCCTTGACAACGACAGTTCTTGTGGAACACTGCATCCAAATGTATATGAAATGTATAATAAAAATTTGTTAACTTCTTGAATTACATTTGTGATAACAGTAAAATGGGGAATTTCACCAGATGGAATTAACACTCTAGCTTACAGACACAGAAATATTCCTTGAATGTAAAATAAGGCGTGCACAATATGATGATGGGGAAAAAAAGGGAGTGCGTTAGAGACTCCCTTTCTCCATCATCAGTACATGTTAGAAACTGCCTTTCTCCATCATCAGTACATGTTAGAAACTGCCTTTCTCCATCATCAGTACATGTTAGAAACTCCCTTTCTCCATCATCAGTACATGTTAGAAACTGCCTTTCTCCATCATCAGTACATGTTAGAAACTGCTTTTCTCCATCATCAGTACATGTTAGAAACTGCCTTTCTCCATCATCAGTACATGTTAGAAACTGCCTTTCTCCATCATCAGTACATGTTTTTGAATTTAGAAACTGCCTTTCTCCATCATCAGTACATGTTTTTGAATTTAGAAACTGCCTTTCTCCATCATCAGTACATGTTTTTGAATTTAGAAACTGCCTTTCTCCATCATCAGTACATGTTAGAAACTCCCTTTCTCCATCATCAGTACATGTTAGAGACTGCCTTTCTCCATCATCAGTACATGTTAGAAACTCCCTTTCTCCATCATCAGTACATGTTAGAAACTGCCTTTCTCCATCATCAGTACATGTTAGAAACTGCCTTTCTCCATCATCAGTACATGTTAGAAACTGCCTTTCTCCATCATCAGTACATGTTAGAAACTGCCTTTCTCCATCATCAGTACATGTTAGAAACTGCCTTTCTCCATCATCAGTACATGTTAGAAACTGCCTTTCTCCATCATCAGTACATGTTTTTGAATTTAGAAACTGCCTTTCTCCATCATCAGTACTTGTTTTTGAATTTAGAAACTGCCTTTCTCCATCATCAGTACTTGTTAGAAACTGCCTTTCTCCATCATCAGTACATGTTTTTGAATTTAGAGACTGCCTTTCTCCATCATCAGTACATGTTAGAAACTGCCTTTCTCCATCATCAGTACATGTTAGAGACTGCCTTTCTCCATCATCAGTACATGTTTTTGAATTATCAAATTCTCACTTACCATTTTGGAGTTAATGGGCCTGTGACATTTTGGTGTAATCGCTCTCTTCCAGAAAGTTATCCAATATTGCACCTCCTCCAAATCCCCTTCTGCACAGGACTCTTCCTGTTGTTGGATTGCCTTGTAATTTTATACATAGATAGATCATCAAATTGATGGGAACTGTGTTTTAAGGGATCAGAATATCTTTTACTGCGTCTGAGTTATGCACGATGGAAATTACTCATAGGTAGAGTATGACAGTCTGGGAACTTGCTATTTTTACATAAATATAATGAGATCTTAACTCTGATGTTATGGCAGATGGCAACTACATTAGAACTTTAGACTTGGCATGTTATTGTGTTTAATATAATATTTTATTCATTATAAATGATCTTCTATTAAGTGACTCTACTGTACTACCTCCAATCCTGTTGAGTTCCCACTGTCTCTCTCACTTCAATAAAACAGAAAATTCTGTGTTTTAGCTTAACTTGACAAAGTCAAGATAAGCTATTTCCATCATGCGTGCATAAGTCTGTCAGTCTAAGTCTGTGAGTCAGTTCACATTTTCTTTAGCACAGGCTGCACCCCATAGTTCTTGTCTGATCTTCACAACATTTCATATGTAGGTTCAAGGTCATGTCTACATGAGAATGTCCACCTTTTGGTCATGTTCATTTTTTTATGAATGGATTTCATTGTAACATGGTAGGATAACTTGGTATGACATCTAGATGAGACTGTCCTATTTTGGTCATGATCGGACAAGCATGACTGCCATACCGTCTCACCTAGATTCCTTTAGCAAAGTCTACAAGTTATATTTATGAAGGGATTTTATTGTAACCTGGTAGGATGACTTGTTTTGGAATGATTTTATTGTAACTTGGTAAGTTTGGTTGATATACATTAACTGTGAGGGCCACATTAACCCAGGCCTCAGTTCTTTAGTACATCTAAAAATTATTCTTATTGAAAACATAACATATAGGGCACATAAATTAACATATTCTCAATTATCACAATTCTTGTCTTATTTCATAATCCTTTCATAAACATTGAGCATTATCCTTTTCATCAAACACTACACACAGTCAAGTTAAGCTACAGTGTCATTGACACTTTCATTACAAAGTATTGGTTTGATTACATTGATTAACCACTTTTTTATTTCAGATATACTTTTTTTTTTAGAAATATTTCTTTTATTTTACAGAACAGAAGGAACAAACAGAACGTCTCCAAAATATGAAGAAGTTTGTGATTTATCTGTATCTTCTTGTTCAGTTATTTTCAAGCCAGAATGCGTAATCTGGTGACTGTAAATGATTCTATATTATTTTGTCTTTCTCTGAAATTCCAATATTTTTAGTGATGAATCTGAGAGTGTTTTGAACAGTGTCAAACAACATTTCATAAGCAAAACCAAAGGCATACCAGACATGAATCATAAACGTAGAATTAGTCATTATTGTGAAATTAATCATAAGCAAAAACAACAAGTCTCATATACCCTAACTGTAGAAATACACAGATCGACGCGCGTATGTGAATGGGTTAATTGATATGGCACGAATGCCAGCGCGGAAGGTTAGAACGAGAGGCCATTCATTTGACAACTATCAACAAAAAGAACACATTTTATTGCCAACTAGATATGCGGGGGGAAGCTGTGTTACTATTTTGTCCCCTGAGTTCCAATGTGTTCTATGTGCCCACTGGCACATAGAACACATTGGAACTAATGGGAACAATTTTTAGCTATTGCCAGCGATTCAAATTATAATTGTGCTGCACGATTTGCCGTAAAATTCCAGTGAAATTTTGCTTCTTTATAAAAATAGTCTGTGAACAATTTCTGTTTTCCATGTGGTTTAATGTTGATGTAGATGGGGATTTCATAGAACAGGCATGTAATAATTATTCATTCTGCCTAAAGAAACATAAAATGAACATTTTATTTTCTTGTTATACTTTACATTTTTTGCTCACCTGACTGAAAGTCAGGGGGAGCCTTAGTGATCACTTTCTGTCCATCGTCTGTCATCTGCCCATCATCCATCCATCCATCGTCCATTTTCCATCCGTCGTCCGTACAGCATGAACTTTACATTATCAACTTCTCCCCCATAAACCACTGGGCCGAATTGATCCAAATTTGAAAAGCACGTTCCTTATATGTCAATTCAAGTTTGTTCAAATAAAGTTACTACGCCCACAGGTTGCACCACAGGGGGCATTAATCTGATAACGCCAACAAATTGTTTTTCAAAATATAAAAAAATCTTTTCCAGGACCATCAATTAGAATCTTTTGATATTTAGTATATAACATCTCCAGGAGGAGTGGGTAGGGGGGAGGGGGGGTGGAAGTGGGGGGGATAGGTTCAAGTTTGTTCAGTCCCTGGGTTAATATTTTTAACTTAGTGCAATATGAGATCCACCAGTCAGAAAGCTTTCATATTTGGTATACAACATCGCAGGGGGGGGGATTCAACTTTGTTCAAATCGGTTCTCTGGGTTAATATTTAAGCTCTCTATTGAGGGGCAGGGGTGGAGCTTGTTGCAGTGACTGCAGTAACATAACAACCCTTGGAAGTTTTGGCTGTGCTTGTCTACAGCTGATAGAATTGGAAGCAGTCAGGAAGATCTGTGATAATAATCATCGGACATGGACACTAGAGTTGTGAATAATTTCATGCCTTCATTCCTCTGTTGTGTTGATGAACCATGACCAACTGAATGTGACCCAAAATACCTCTTTGAACCACTTTGTCATGTAAGTGATGAAAGCCTCTTGGGGCCTCTTGTTTAAAAATCTTCTTATAAACCAGTGGGTACAATGACTTGGATATTTGGTATGGCGCTTCCTTGTGAGGTGTAGAATCAAGTTTCTTCAAATGAAGTTCATGGAGCAATATTTGCCTTTGTTATGGGAGGGGTTAGATTTTTGATCCCGCCTAAAATTTCTATTTTCTGAACCGATGGGCCGATTTGATCCCGCCTAAAATTTCTATTTTCTGAACTGATGGGCCGATTTGGACCAAAATAAAATTTCTATTTTCTGAACCGATGGGCCAATTTGAACCAAAATAAAATTTCTATTTTCTGAACCGATGGGCCGATTTGAACCAAAATAAAATTTCTATTTTCTGAACCGATGGGCCGATTTGAACCAAAATAAAATTTCTATTTTCTGAACCGATGGGCCGATTTGAACCAAAATAAAATTTCTATTTTCTGAACCGATGGGCCGATTTGAACCAAAATAAAATTTCTATTTTCTGAACCGATGGGCCGGTTTGAACCAAAATGCCCTAACTACTGAGCCACTGCGCTCCCAGCATTTTTAATGAAAACTGTCCAAGATGGCTTAAAGGATGAAATAATAGTTGCGATGGTATTAACTGTCCAAGATGGCTTAACCCTTTACCCAACGCAGACGATATCAAAATTTTTTATTTTAATATTTGTTTTTTCACATTTTTCAAAAATTTTCAATGAAACCATATCATGTGACCCCTCATTGGAACGAGCTCGTCGAGCTCGTTCCAATGAAGGATCACATGATATGGTTTCGTTGAAATTTTTCGAAATATATATTTTATTTTAATTACTTAATTTGTAAATTTCGCGTCCGGATGCGGCCGATTCATTAGGTAAAGGGTTAAAGGATGAAATAATAGTCGCGATGGTATTAACTGTCCAAGATGGCTTAAAGGATGAAATAATAGTCGCAATGGTATTAACTGTCCAAGATGGCTTAAAGGATGAAATAATAGTTGCGATGGTATTAACTGTTCAAGATTCCTTAAAGGATGAAATAATAGTCGCAATGGTATTAACTGTCCAAGATGGCTTAAAGGATGAAATAATAGTCGCGATGGTATTAACTGTTCAAGATAGCTTAAAGGATGAAATAATAGTCGCGATGGTATTAACTGTTCAAGATGGCTTAAAGGATGAAATAATAGTCGCGATGGTATTAACGTCATATCTTGGGTGTTTGAAATGGGACTTTCATAATTTTTTCAACTGTGTATTTGGAGTAATTCGTAATAAAGTATGACCGGAACTAAAATGTCACTTGATTTCACCTTCATCCAGTGAAATATAATTGTTGATGTTTTGGAAACCTGGTCATCTCTAATTTGTAGCATTAAATATATTAGGTGATTGGAAGTCAAAAATGGCTGTGCACCCTATCAAGTATCAATTGATCAGTCTGTGAAATATATAGAAGATATCTACGCTATTTTAGTGAATATTGAGAATTATCTCATGAGTGTCGACTCGAAAGTTTTATTTTTCTCGCTTGTGTGAGTGAGAAATAATATTTTCAGGCCTGCATGCATGAGATAATTCCCGATATTCAATAAAATAGCATAGATTTTCTGCTTATTATATGCTATGTGACATTTTACTGCGCAGTATTCACCCCAATTCGACTCCGAAGATGTACATTTCAAAACAATAACAAAGGTCAGCTGATCGTTCTTTCAAGCCTGTACTTGCCATATCACTCAAACATAACAAAAATAGTCCCACTTTCCCATGATAATTTAGCCAACTAATTGTTCAACACACAGATGAAATTTTATAAGTATAATTCTACAAATGAGAATGTTCTCACATTTTTCGTTAATGTTAATTTTTAGAACATTTTAAATGTCAGTTTACAGCAAGGAATTTGGAATTGAGCGTGCTGACTTATCCAAAAAAATATTTCCCGGGTGAATCAATCAGAAAGTTACCCAGTTCAAGGCACAATATCACTCTCGGATTGACTTTTTAGACATCTAATTATGTTGCTTTATTAGTTTATTATTCTCGGATTGACTTTTTAGACATCTAATTATGTTGCTTTATTAGTTTATTATTCTCGGATTGACTTTTTGGACATCTAATTATGTTGCTTTATTAGTTTATTATTATACATCTAATTTTTCAGTCATCGAATCTCCAGAATGGCTTGGAGTAGCATGAACTTCTCGTACTGCTGGTAAAGCCAGCACTGAATCTCTTGTAACAATATCGTGGACGAAGTGATGCGCTGATGTGTGATGTCATTTAGGAAACTACCAAGGGATATACCTTGTTATCGATCAAGTCGATGGATATCGAGATATATCTTTTAGATAATTTGTGAAAATTCACAGGCTAGCATATAATAAAACAGTGGTATCTTTTTTTATTTTCTGACTTATGTGAATTGCAAGGAAGGGTACATTTCCAGAAATCAAATTTTGAAAGTAGGTTAGAATGTCAAAAATTATGTTAAAAAAATATCTAAAGCCATCTATTATTTTCTGAGGGTCAAAAACTAAAATGCATCGGAATGTTTTGAAATTTTAGTATGTTGTAGAGCTCTCAAAATTAGTACATAGCTGTTTTTAGTTTCTCCGTTTATCGCCAATTAGACATTTTTATGTCACTTCAAAGTTGAGGCCATTTTGGTCGTATTTCATTCAAACCTTGACCTTTCTATTCCATTAATATCAGTTACACAGCTATGAAACTTCAGTCCGGTTTCTAGTAATTTGAAATTAACTTCCATTTTGGAATTAAAATTTTTCCCTCCAATGCCAGCGATGCCAATTTTACGTGTCTGTTTACCTTCTTTTTCCAACCTCATATTTATCTCGCCTTCTTCAAAGTAGAGGTGAGATAATGTCACGACGGTGTTGCTGTCGGTACTAATGTCTAATTTTGTAAGAGTTAGTGTTTAAATAAATTTCTTTGAACCGAGTGGCCCAAGGGCTTTCAAATTGCAGTTGTGGGTTATTTAGGACCATGACTGCAGTACCTAACCCTTATTTCTGGAAATCTTTCATCAATATTTATTATGCCCCCACCATTCTGGCGAGGAGCATTAAGGTTTACTCTTGTCCATCCATACGTACGTCTGAATGTCTGTCCTGACTTTGGTTTCCGCACGATAATTTTAGCTGGACTGAACGGAATGGAGCAAAATTGTATGTATAGGTTTATAACCACATAATACATGCTGAGATTGATAGTGGGCTTGGTCCGATATTTTTTTGCAACATACGTACAAATGTCCATATGTCCTAATGTCCAATCCAAATTTGTTAACTCTAGTTTGACTGAACAAAATGGAACAAAATTTTATACATAGGTTTATAACCATATAATACAGGTTGGGATTGATAGTGGGCTTGGTCTGACATTTTTTGGCAGAGTTATGGCCATTTTCTAACTTAGAAGACATGTTGATATTGGTTTATAACATTAGTTTGACTAAACGAAATGAAACAAAATTTTACACATAGGTTTATAGCCACATAATACAGGTTGAGATTGAGATTGATAGTGGGCTTGGTCCGATATTTTTGGCAGAGTTGTGGCCCTTTTCCAATTTAGAAGACATGTTGATATGGGTTTCTGGATGATAACTTTAACTTGAGTGAACAAAATGAAACAATTTTATACATAGGCCTATAACCACATAATACAGGTTGGGATTTATTGTGGGCTCAGTCCGATATTTTTTGGCAGAGTTATGGCCCTTTTGTTTTTTTACTTAAAAGACATGTTGATATTGGTTTTCAGATGGTAACTTGAGGTGTCTGATTTCGATCAAACTTGTAATGTAGCTTACGGTGGACAATATATCCGGCAGGTTTCATTTTGAGTGTGGTGCGATAATTTCTATTTAAATTATAGCTATTTTTATTACTTTATTAACCAACTAAATATAGTTTATCATAAAGCGGGGAGCATTGATGGCCTGCTGTATTGGTGCTATGGTTTAATGGAGATGAGATATGATATTTATTAAATCAATATCAGCAAAGATAAATGACTAGAATCTCATGTTTGGCAGTGGGGGGTGAGGGGCGGAGGTAGGTGCATCACCACCCTTTGCTTTGCATTGTTTTTTTTAAGTGAAACTTAGTTAATTTTGTAAGAAGTTGTATTAAAGTAAACTTTTTTGCATATTATGGTGATCTATATTGCTTGTTGGTGGTGTTTTTGTTGTGAGTGTAGTTTCTCTTAACCCATATACAAAGTATTTGTTCTGTTATTTTGCCTCTTTTTTTCAGCAGAAAACTCTTTAATTTTGTACCCTTCAAATCCAGAGGCCTCAGAGCTTTTATATTGCAGTTGCTCTTTTTTTTTTTAGGTCTACAGTACTAGACCCTTATTTTCTTGAAATTTTTTATGCCCCCGGCCTCTTTGAGGAGGGGGCATTGTGTTACCACCATGTCTGTCATCCGTCTGTTAACTATTTGCATTCTGTCAATTAACTAAAGTTCTACCAATTGGATCTTTACCAAACTTCATATGTGGGTTAGGTATGATGAGTGGAAGAAGCCTATTTATTTTGACCATGATGTTCCAAAGGTCAAGGTCACAGTGACCTCCAATGTTAAATACACTTGAAATTGGTTTCCACTCTATAACTAAAGTTTTGCATGACTGATCTTGATATAACTGAGTATGGAGGTTAAGGATGGTGTGAGGTAGAACCCTGTTCATTTTGATGTTGATGTGCCAAAGGACAAGGTCACTGTGACCTTCAACATTAAATGTACTTGAAGCAGGTTTCTGCTGGATTCCCTCAGTTAACTAAAGTTCTTCTAGCTGGATCTTTACCAAACTCCATATGTGGGTTAGGTATGATAATTGGAAAAAGCCTATTTATTTTGACCTTGATGTACTAGTGGACAAGGTCATTGTGACCTTCAGCATTCAGTGTTCCCGTTGTTAAATGGTAGGTGCCTGAGAACAGATACATGATGGGAGAGAGAGGACTTCAATTCTCACTTGCTGTTGAAATCTTTTATCCATTTCGTAATGTGCAACTTATTTTTTAAATGCCCAACAGGCCTAAACAAAATTTTTGCATGTTTTATAGAACAGACCATCCACCGTGGGGGACTAGAGTCTGATTGCCTGCGATCGGAGTTGCACTTGTTTTTTTTTTATGCATTATAGGTGACCAAAGGAAGCATCCTTTTGATTTGGTTATGCCCCCGAGAGACTTACCTGCCCTTTCAATTTTCTGTTGTAAGAAGTTGTGAAGTAAACTTTATTGCACATTATGGTATCTATATTGCTGATAGATATGTTTTATTGCGATTATAGTTTCTCTTTACCCTTCTACTTAGTATACATGCTATTTATATACCCCCCGCAAACAAAGTTATAGGAATCACCCTGTCCATCCGTTCGTCCGTCTGTCCATCCTTATAAGCACAACACCTCCTAAACCGTTTGAAGAATTTTCATGAAACTTGGAAGAACTCCATATGAAGATGTGCATGAAGCAATATAATTCCGTTCTGACAGGCACAGGGGGTATCACTTTGTGAGCTTGCTCACAGTACCTCCAGTTTTGCCAGTTTTTCCTTTTTTTCACCAGAAAATGTGTAAACTTGTACTTATAACAATTAAAATCATGCAGCTCCAATATCCGAATTGTAAGACTTTATGTTGAGTTTGTTTCTTCAAACACAGTTGCCCCAGAGCTTTCAACTTGCTGCTGGGGGCTGCTTAGGACCATGACTACAGTACTTAATCCTTATTTTTTAAATTTTTTTTTCAAGTTGCAAGAAGTTGTATTAAAGTAATTTTTATTAACTCAACTTGGAGTGTGGTGGCTCACTGGTTATGGCATTGGTCTGTGGTTCGATCTTCACCAGGGGTAACTGCATTGTCTCCTTAATTCCATCAGCCCACGTGGGGGCAGGGTGGCGATCTGTACAAAGTCGAACTGTACATTGATGGTGCTCCTGTCTTCAACCAGTGCTAGCCCTGCTTGTGTGGCAGGGACCAGCCTAGGGGGGAATTTTAGGGAGACTTGAATTCAAGACTCCCTCCAGAAAAAATAGGGAGACTGCAGAGTCATGTAGGGAGACAAGTGTGGGAAATTAAGAATATTCATGTACCACCCCCGCCGCCCCTTCATATTTTCAGTTTGTGGTCCTCCATTAACGTCCAAGTAATCCAGGTCCAGTTTTCTATGATGCATCTGTGCCAGGTTAAAAAATCACAAAGTAATTATTGACTGAAAATACTCCAATGCTACCCACTCCTTCATGACCCCTCCTCTCTTCTCCGTGCCAATCCCCCAGCACCCTCCTGTGGTTGCCTTTCACCAAAGTCTACTAAGCTAATAATTTCCCAAGTCGTAAAGTGGGAACAGGACCACAAGTGAGAAGGTTGCTTGGACGGTACTTTGTTAGTTAATAAACAAAATACATTCTGGGGTCGAGTATTTTGTAAAAGAAATGTCATTCCGCATCATTTTTATGGCATTCCGGTGTCATTCCGCATCATTTCGTGTCATTCTGTTGTTTAGGAGGACCCTTTTTCAAGATCGTCCTCATGCACACTTGTTTCCTGAACAAAGCTTTTCTTGTCATCACTAAAGCTTTTTTTCATGTGTTTCAATTCCATTTGAGTTTTTCAGGGAATACACAGCCCAACAGTTAACAGTCGTCAGCAAAATGAAATAAAAATACTGTTATAAAACACGCTCGTTGTGTATACATTTTTGGCATCCTAAGCGACGTAACCTACTTTCAAACTGGGTTATTTTGTTGAGTCGCGTAAGTCACCTATTTTCGTTTCGACACTTGAAGCTCCGACTGAAACGTAACAAAATAGAAATAAAAATCCGCAAAAAATGGACAATTGATTGTCGTGTGATTTCAAATAAATGGACGTTTACTTGACGAATTAAAATGCCCATTTATCACACTCGAGCACATTCGATTTTTTAAAATAATCGTTTTCATGTAAACCTTGCATCGCTCAGTTCAGCCTTTCCTCATTTTGGCCAATTTTTAGAGGGCGACTTGTAATCGCCCCGACTATTTTTCTAGGCGATTTTGGGCTTAGAAGGGCGACATAATCGCCCTAGTCGCCCTCACGGCTGGTCTCTGTTGTGTGGTGTTAGTACGTTGGAGAGTTTCACAGTTGCTCGCTTCAGCTCGGTGGTTCTCTCCACGTACTCCGGCTTCTTCCACTAGTAAAGCTGTCAGGCATGAGGTGACCCTGGCTGTCAAAAGTGTCATTAAACCCCAGTAAATAAATTAGCTCAACTACTTCAAAGAAATGGTAAGCATTTTTGGTGATGATGTCAGATGTATGTGTCCAATTTTGTAAGAATTTATGTTTAGGTTATTTTCCGTGGGATCAGGACTTTTATATTGTATATGTAGGTTGTAGGGAATTATCACAACAATATCCAACCCGAATACTGTAATTTCTTTCTCAATTTCACTTAAAATTGTCAGCCTAAACTTAGTCAATTTCTATTTGTTAGAAGTAGCATTAACTTCTCACTACTGTGTATTTTTTTTTATTTCAGTAACATCTTTATGTATTAACCCTCCTGTATGCGAAGATTTAACTGATTTTTTTTAATTTTAAGCCAAAATTTTCATATTTTTCTTGGACAAAGTCAATTTTAGTATGTATGTGCTAAGGTGAGTTTTCTTTCCATGTATCTTTCCATGTGATTGATATTACAGACTTGGTTAGTGAAGTCCATTGCAGTAATATTTAATCCTCATTTTTAACCCGACTGTTTACAGTCAGGGGTATAGTCATGACTTTCGTCCGTCTGTCTGTCCATCTGTCTGTCTGTCCATCTGTTAACATTTAGAGTTTTGATTCTTTTAAATTAATATTAATTGCTATTGATTGTATCATTCTTATTATGTTTCATGTTATTTTGAGACATATTTAACCCTTTTTTGTATGGCAATTTAAATTACAACTTCCAGGTTAAAGTTTTTGGTTAAAGTTTTACAGAGTTACACCTTTTATTCTTCAAACAGTTTAGTGCAATGTCACTGTTTCTCATTTGGGACAATGTCTACTGTCTACTGAACCTTTCTACAGTGATTTTCATTAATGTTGGCATGATTTTAACCCCTTTTAAATGTGTTTTCAGACTGAGTTTCTTTGTATTGGAAATTAGGCTTTGCCACATACTTTCTTACTTAAATTCTTGTATAGTCAATACAACTTAATGATTGCATTTACATCAATGATTTCTTTTGTCAGTTTTAGGAAATATTTAACCCTTTTTGGCAGTCAGTTTTACTTAGTATTCCCATCTTAAAGTTTTGGATTATAGTTTTTGCTTTTCAAGGTTGTACCTTTCATTCTTCAAACACTGTGTTATTGTTTTTCATTTGGGGCAAGGTCTACTGAACCTATATAAAGTGGTTTCAAATAATATTGGCATTAATTTAACCCTTTTCAAAACTGTTTTCAAACTTAGTTTCTCTAAATTTCAAATTAGGCTTCTGCCGCATACTTTGTTACTTTTTATCCCCCCATAAGGGGGGGGGGGGGGGGATATAACATAGACCTCCATCTGTCCATCTGTTCATCAATTTGTCCGGGCAATAATACGACACTTATGAGCTTTTTTTTTGGTCCAAACAGCCATTATGAGCTTACTTCCATATTATGAGCTTACAGACAAATATTATTGAGGTTAATTGCCAAAACCTAATACTTATGAGGCAAGAATCAAGTTGTAGCGATTTTGGGTTTTTTTTATTAAGGTTTATGGTGAATTCACGGCTGGGGTTAGCATTGCCCCCTCTTCAGGTTTATCTTGGGGGATCTAACCATGTCTATTCCCACCAAAAAATTTCTGAAGAAACGACTTTTTAGCAGTTGTCCACACGTTTTAAAATTATCAATTTTTCCGCAAAAAATTAAGCTCACAACTCCCGTTTTTTGGAACGACCGTCCATCCATCTATCCGTCAACAATTGGTTTCCGACTGATAACTCCAGTTTAGGCAATTATTCCCCAAATGCATTTTGAAGGATTGGGAGTTATTACACGCAAAAAAAAAAAAATGGACTCCTATAGCCCAACAATGTTTTATGTACTGCATCTTTAACCCTTTCCCTAACACAAGTTGAAGCCAACAGTACAAATTATTTTTCTAAAACATCAGATTTTTTCATTTTTTACTTCTAACCTTTGCTTATTAGTTCTTATTGGAACAAGCTCATCAAGTTTGTTCCATTAATAGGTCATGAGGTATGTTTTGGGATAGAGAAATGAAAAAAAAATTTGAATAGCAAATTTTTGTATATCACGAGTGCAGATATGGCAGATCCATTAGGTAAACGGTTAACAAAAAAGGGCACAGACTGTTTTGTGTCTAAGCATTGCCATTGCTGGGACAGTTGGGCTGTATGCGTGACATCACTCTAGTATGTATTTGTCAGGAATTTGAAGTTGATTTTCTGACTGTAAGAATTAGTGTTTTGGTGAGATTTTATGCATATTGTGATGCCTTAAATTCTTATCACATTATATTTTTTTAGTCCAAGGAAATTTTTTAGACATTACAACACCACATGCACAAATTTTATGGAGTTTTTTTCCATCTAAAAATTTATATTTTTCCAGACATAGCCAATTTTTGGTCGTATTGTGTTAAGGTGAGTTTTGTTTCTGTGAATCTTTTCAGGTGATTGATATTATAAACATAGGTTACTCAAGACCATTGCTATCACAACAGTTCACTTCAAATTTTCAGCCCAAACTTATTTAATTTCTGGTTGTAAGAGTTAGCATTTAGGTAAGCTTTTATGGGGCCTTAAATTTTCATATTACAATATATCCAATTAAAAAATTAAATATATCCATCACTTGGGTTGACATAAACAATAAAAATGCAACTTCAAGGCTTTCTTCAAGGTTTTGGTTTACCATAAATACTAAAAATGCAGTTTCAAGGCTTTCTTGACACCAGATCCACTGTATCAAGCATGGATACATGAACATAGGTGTGCATCTTGGATGTAACATCCCTCTTGTTATCATTTCCATTTTGGATGTAACATCCCTCTTGTTATCATTTCCATCTTGGATGTAACATCCCTCTTGTTATCATTTCCATCTTGGATGTAACATCCCTCTTGTTATCATTTCTATCTTGGATGTAACATCCCTCTTGTTATCATTTCTGTCTTGGATGTAACATCCCTCTTATCATTTCCATTTTGGATGTAACATCCCTCTTCTTATCATTTCCATTTTGTTATCATTTCCATCTTGGATGTAACATCCCTCTTGTTATCATTTCCATCTTGGATGTAACATCCCTCTTGTTATCATTTCCATCTTGGATGTAACATCCCTCTTGTCATTTCCATTTTGGATGTAACATCCCTCTTGTTATCATTTTCTTCTTGGATGTAACATCCCTCTTGTTATCATTTCCATCTTGGATGTAACATCCCTCTTGTTATCATTTCCATCTTGGATGTAACATCCCTCTTGTTATCATTTCCATCTTGGATGTAACATCCCTCTTGTTATCATTTCCATTTTGTATATAACATCCCTCTTGTTATCATTTCCATCTTGGAGGTAACATCCCTCTTGTTAACATTTCCGTCTTGGATGTAACATCCCTCTTGTTTTCATTTCCATCTGGGGAGCATGGTGGCTCAGTAGGTAGAGGTGCTGGCTGCAAGCCGAGAGGTCCTCGGTTTGAATCCCACCTGCGGCAACCACGTTCTGTCCTTGGGCAAGACACTTCATCTCCATTGCCCACGTGGGGGCACGATGACGCCGTGTACTAAGGCGTACTGCACGTCGATTGTAAGCATGTCTTCAACCAATCTAACCCTGCCTGTGCTGCAGTGCGGAGTTACGATGTTGGTGAGCTGGCATTTGCTCGGTGGTTCCCTCCTGGTACTCCGGCTTCCTCCGCCCGTAAAACCGTCTCGGTCATGATTAGCCATTGTGCATAAATATGTGACCTTAAAACATCAATAAATAAATAAATAAATCATTTCCATCTTGGATGTAACTTCCCTCTTGTTATCATTTCCGTCTTGGATGTAACATCCTTCTTGTTATCATTTTCATCTTGGATGTAACATCCCTCTTGTTATCATTTCCATCTTGGATGTAACATTCCTCTTGTTATCATTTCCATCTTGGATGTAACATCCCTCTTGTTATCATTTCCATCTTGGATGTAACGTCCCTCTTGTTATTCCATCTTGGATGTAACATCATTATGGGAGGGGCAAGATTTTTTGCCCCGCCCAAAATTTCTATTTTCCAAACCGAGAGGCAGATTTGAACCAAATTTGATATGAGGGCTTATTGGGTCATAAGTACTTAATTTATGCCCAAATTTGTTTTTCACATCGCCCCATGGGAACCGCAGGAGCTAAAAATAGAAAACAATTAAAACGCCCATATCTCCAAAACTACACGGCACTGAGAATTCTTATTTGGTGTGAAGCTTCCTTAGGACCAACAGAATGGAATGGTCGAAAAAAGTGCTATCGGTTTTATCATGGGGTACTTTTTTGAGACTTTGAAAAAGTGCTGAGTCAGCATTTTTTAACACTGCGGGTAATGGGAAAAATATTTAACACTAATTTTCTCCCAAACCACTGCTCCAAAAGCTTTCAAATTTTCACATATAACATCTTTGGAAGATTGTTTCACATGTTTATTGAAATCAATTCCCTGGGTCCATATTTGGGCTCTCTATGGGAGCCCAAATGTTTAAATTAGTGCAGTATGAGGAATATTCTTTAAAAATCTTCTTCTTCAGATCTACCAATAGGAATCTTTTGATATTTGGTATGCAGCATGCTTAGGGAGGTGAGATTCAAGTTTGTTTAAGCCAAATCCCTGGGTTCATATTTGGGCTGAAAATTTTGGGTTCTGGTCCGGACTTGGAAATTTTGGACCAAAATCCAGAAATTAGTTTTTTGCTTTTTTATGCGTTTTGGTCAGTTTTAAGACAAAAAAAAAATGTATTTATTTTTTACACTGAAAATTTGGGGTCCGGGTGGGACTTGGAAATTTTGGACCAAAATCCGGAAATGAGTTCTTCTGTTTTTTATGCATTTTGGTCAATTTTAAGACAAAAAAAAATTTTTTTTTGCACTGAAAATTTGGGGGCCAGGTGGGACTTTTTTAGAAGAAAAAAATATTTTAGTCTGAAAAAATTTTGTTTGGGACTTCTAAAATTTCCGAACAAAAATAAAAAAAAATCTGTTTTTTATGCGTTTATCTCAATTTTGGGACCTGCAAGTGCAGGAACTGAAAATAGAAAGAAAATCCTGTGTATTGTGTGGGCACAATAGCTTCGTCTAGTTGGTATATGCTTTTCTTAGGAGGGACGTATGCAGCTTATTCAAGTCAAGTCCCTAGTTTGATATTTAGACTACCATGTCAGGTGAGTGCCTTAAGGCCCCCTGGGGCCTCTTGTTGAATTAGACATCACCTTCTTCATGAGTCGATAGAAACATGTTTTTCACCTAGGGCTAGAGCTGTGCAATTCGGTTTGGTTTTGGTTTTGTAACAATTACAGAAAACCTACAGTTCCAGTTTCCAAATTCAATGTTGAAAATCTCTAATCAGGTCTTCACTAATCAGAATAATGAGAGAAATCTTTATGATGAAGTTACTTTATTTTGAAACTTTTGAGTCACGATACCTTTTTCTCAGGACAGATACACTAATTGGTATCACATTTTAGCGTTGCATTTACTTAAGTACCTTGAAAATAGGTGACAAAATTGACTTGAGTTGATTAAAGTTATGAGTCAATAACAGTATTAGAGATAATTCAAACTGGATTGTTTTACTACGACACACATTATAATTTTACAACAGACTCAAGGCAAGAAATTGTTTTCTTAAACTTGAAACTCTTGAGATAATTTATGCAAATACTTTGCACTCTGGAAATCAGAGTATAATACAGTTACACATGTGCGTTGCCATGGAAATGGAGTCCCTTCCGACAACGATGGGCGCATAAATTAACCCAGTTGCACTGCATTCGCAGTTTATTGAATTAATATCTCGGAGACTCTGGGATTAAATTAATGTTTCCAGCTTCAATTTAACAATAATTCACCATCCAGTATCCACTTACTCTAGTTCCATCAGTTCAGTTAAGTCGCAAGTGATTGCTTATGGAGCTTTCAGTGCACAAGCGAAAAACTGTTCAATTTAATTTTGCTTAACCCGGGGATGAGCATAATCGTCACTTGTCCAGTTTGCTCACCTCTGTTAATTACCTAACATTGCAACTGAAGCCATCTTATTTTACTTATGCCCCTGACCTCCGAAGGAGGATTTGGGTGTATCTAGTGAAGCTTTCCGTCTGTACATCCATTCATCTGTCCATTCTTCTGTCCATACAAATGTTTTGCATTGTAATTTTGAAGCCATTGGTTGGATTTGGATCTCCTTTCTGTCCCACAATACCTTTAAAGGCTATTTCGAACATGCCTACAGGTCGGAGACAGTGGCCCACGCTTTGCATAGACCTTGTTTACTGTATTATTAGGAGCTATTTCTTGTTTAATTAATAAATCCTTTGTCACTAAAGCTAATCCTGTATCTATATTACCATTTAAATGCTGTAAGGATTTGTATCTAGTTTTTGGTGATGCTTCCCTTCATTAGTTTTCCGACTAGTTGTGCATATGCTATGACAAGATTAGTAACTACTGCACTATAATAAGCTAAATTTGCTAACTGTTTTTTGCATTATGATATCGCATGAAATATATCTTTTTTTTAGCTCACCTGACCGAAAGTCAGGGGAGCTTAAGTGATCACTTTTTGTCCGGTGTCTGTCGTCCTTCAGGCGTGAGCTTTACATTATCGACTTCTCATAAACCACTGGACCGAATTGAACCAAATTTGATATGCATGTTCCTTATCATATGTCAAATCAAGTTTGTTCAAATACAGTTGCTATGCCCACAAGGGGACATTACTCTGATAGCACCCATAAATTGTTTACCAAAATTAAAAAAATCTTCTCCAGAACCATCAATTAGAATCTTTTGATATTTGATATATAACATCTCTAGGGGATGGGGGCAGTGGAGGGAGGGTGGGGTGGGGGTCAGATTCGAGTTTGTTCCAATCGAGTCCCTGAGTTAATATTTGGGCTCCCTATGGGAGCCCAGAACATTTGCTCAGTAGAACAGGACTCCTTGGGATACTAATGGAAAAATGGGCTGGGAACATGAAGGATAATTGGATGAGGAATGGCATGAGGAAAAGGGTAAATTTTATAGTTAGGAGGTGAAGAAGGTGCCAATGAGGGAATTATGAAAAACACTTTTTGATTGAATGCTGGAAGATTACTAGGGAGAGAGGGGGAGGAATACCTTGGCAGACCACTGGGTTAATGTTGGCCTCATTATAGGACCGCAACAACTCAGTGGAAGGCCAAAGATTTATTTATTTATTTATTTATTTATTTATTTATTTAAAAGCTGGGCAAATCAAAAAGATTTAATTTTCTCGAAAAAGACCTGAATTAAAAAAAAAAGGATCCCAAACACCCATTGAATAAAACATTACGATTTCACTTGACTTACAGCTCTGAGGAACAATTCTTTGTACTTACTGTAACAGTAATTTAAGTACATCAGCTTCAATCTGATCAATCAGACATTTCATACTTACTCAACATGTAATAATTTTCAAATAGTAGAAAATAAAACAAGATTAAAAAATGTTGTAGCTGAAAAAAATGTTTTAAAAATAACAATAAAAGGGGGAACACTATTCCCAATTCCAGTCTGCTTAGAAGAAAAGGTATCCTACCAAAACTTTGTCACAAATTCCTTAAATTATATAGAAATGTGGGTTATGTTTTTCCTTTGCTTCTATGCTTAGCCCACTAAACCTATAATGACATTAATTTGATGTGGCCAAAATTGTTTGTTACGGCAAAAGTGACTAATGGATAGTTTGTATCATTAATGTAACAATCTGATACCTCCTGTAACAAAAATCTATTTTGTTTGACAAAAAAAAAACACCTAATGACAATGCTCACTTGATGACCACAAAGAGCAAACTGAATGAAAAACTATAAAAATGCAATCAATAATGTCTCGTGAATTATTTACACTCTTTTAACCTTCACTGTTGTCTTTCCTATAACAAACTGCATCTTTCCTGTAATGTACCAAAAACATATTTTACTGTCGATACAAATTCTATCATTGTACCAAACTTATTGAATGCCTCGATTATTTTCCAAACAAGTCAGCAGCTATGACTGAGATTGAAGGATTTACACCTGAGTCAAACAAAATGCTTGTTGCAAAGAATTATTCTCCTTCCTGTTGCAATTTGAGTCACCCCGTAATGATTTAGGCCGCAACAGGAAGGACTGTTATGGTAAGGAATTACACACAGTGTTTATCATTGCGATCAATGAGTTATTCCTGGAGTACCGCAAAATTATGAGAGTTTGAAGTAAACTAAAATCCCATTATAACAACACATTTGTCAACTTGCGATTCCCACACAACACTTGTAAATGTTGAGTTATTTTACAGACTCTTTTCAAAATTATGCCGGGGGGGTGTGGGGGTGTGGGGGGGGGGGGGTTTACCTACCTTCAATCTTGGTGTGGTTGTTTTGAAGAACCAAAGGATAAAACAATATTTTCTCTCTTCTGACCGATACCAAAATCACAAAATACTGTAAATTTCAAATTCACCTCAAAGGGAATCGCTTATTACTTTGCAGGTTCAGAAGTCCATTACGGGAGAGACATTTTGGCGAGTGACACAACTCAAACATACTTTTTGACAAAATGATACCACCTAAAGTTTTTTTTATTTTTTTTTGCACAAATATATACACAATTTTATATAGAAATCCAAACACCATGTCATTTATTCACATGTGCCATTGGTATGACTCAAGTAAAACAGAAAATCAAATTTGGGAACGTAAGCCCTGGGAATGCAGTGGCTGAGTGGTTAGAGCATTAAACTTCAAACCAAAAGGCCCATGGTTTGATCCTGACAAGCCTTAACCCTTTACCCAACGCAGATGATATCAAAATTTATTATTTTAAATATCATTTTTTAAATTTTTTCAAAATTGTTTAACGACACCATATCATGTGACCCCTCTTTGGAACGAGCTCGTTCCAAAGAGTGGTCACATGATATGGTTTTGTTGGAATTTTTCGAAAAATAATATTTTTTCAGCTGCTGAATTTGCATATTACGCGGGTGGATACAGGCGATTCGTTGGATAAAGGGCTAACTGCATTGTGTCCTTAGGCAAGGCATTTAAGCCTGATTGTTTACATGGGGACGCTGTCAAGCTGTGTACTAAGGCATAATCCATGTTGATGGTGCACAGGCCTTCAATCAGTGCTGACCCTGCATGTGCAGAGTTGGTACATTGGGGAGTCTGACAGTTGCTTGCCACTGCTCAGTGGTTCTTTCTGGGTACTCCAGCTTCCTCCACCGTTAAAACTCAAAAGTTGTTAAATCCCAATAAATAAAAAATTAAATAAATCACCAAGCCCTGCAAAAATATGTTACTTTTTTTTTATAATGGATGCCATCAGATGCACTTTTAAAAAAAGGCTTTGTAACCATGTCATTAAGAGCTTTTTTTCTTAACTAAAAAAGAGCACAAATTTTATTAAATACTAGTGAGATTGTAAGAGAAATGAAACTGGTGGATAATGAAACGAACAGAATAACCAAAGAGCTAATCAGCAAACAAACAGAGCTCACAGAAGAAATGGAAGAGGTAATTATTGAACATTATGTGTACAAATGTATTTAAAATGTTTTTTTTGATCAAGTTAATCATTTGTAAAAATGATATTTTATTGATTTACTTAACAAAACAGCACCCCAAAATATGCAGCATGACATTAATATGTCTGTCTCTATAAAACGAAATACATATACCGCGACAAATCAGCGGCCGGCCAAAGTGTTATTATTAGAGGAATTTTTGTGTGTGTAACTTTCCGTCCACCATTCGTCATCTAACATCTAGCATCCATTGTCCATGAACATGGTATTCAAAACTTCTCCACCAAAACCACTGAACTGATTTCAGTGAAATTTGAAGTGATTGTTTTTTTTAAGTTATTGCATATTGATTTTGTTCAAATCAAGTTGGCCTGCTGCATAGGGAATGGGGTAGGGGAAAAAACATCTCATGAACTGATGAATACAATGACTTGATATTTCATATTGAACATTTTTTTGAGGAGTAGAATAAATTTCGTTCAAACAAAGTTCGTAAGGACAATATTATTTACATTTATAATGGGAGGAGCCCGATTTTTTATGAAACTTCTATATTTTTATACTAAAACCAATGGCCCAGACTTAGCTGGTGCAACCTCAATATTATTAAGGGCCAAAAACAAATGTTGAACCCCTCCCATCCCCAAAATTTGCATACAATACCAAAAATTGAAATTCTTATCTGGCCCTCCATACTTTTAGCATGTGCAGTACCCAGGAAGAGACCGGAATTGGTGCAAACATCATTCTTCTGTTTGGCCCAAAGTCAGTAACAACTGAACTGACATCTGTGCTTTCAATTCTTATTTTGAAGATGCCAGACACAAATCAATGATGGTTTTCATGGAATCAACAGTGTAACAGGATGGTGGAAGTGAATAACGGTGGTTTCGGATGTTCAGGGCTGTAACTTTATAATTTTTATGTAAAATTATTCATGTTCCACAATTTCAGGATATGCTTCTGAATGTTGTCATTATAATATGGCTCCACTGTTGTTTTGTTAGTGTTATTACTTCCCTTCCCTCTCCTGAACCCTCCTTCTGTACTCCCAAGCTCTTTCGGCTCTTTTATTGAAGAATTTTGTTTAAAATTCTTGGGAGTTTAACTTGTAAAATGGAATAGGTATTCTGTTTATCCCCTATGTTTATGTCATGTCCATTACTGTTCAAGACGTTTTGTATTCTTGCATCTTCTACAGATGCATTGTTTTTTCATCATATGAAGATCTAGCTTTGCATCAGGTGGTTGTTGATCGGTTACTGACTTTGGGTCTTTGTTGTGCCTGATGTTGGTTAGTTTCCAGTTTTTCCACTTGACGTTGTCTGTTCAATAACATTTTGGATTCGTATTAATTCAGTGTTTAGTTAAAAACAATTATTGTTTTTCTATTAGGATACATATTATATCTTATTACAGTAGTTTAGCTTTAATTAGTTAGTGCTTGGCCACACTAAGGCTCTATCGGGATGCCCTTTTTTTTTAAATTTTATTCAAAAATTTTATTCAGAAATTTTTGTTTTTGTTTATGTTATGTATCCTTGTGATTTTAGGGAGTGCAGCGGACTTATGTTTTTGGCTTCATTATTATTGTTGCCATTATAATAACTGGTACTTAGTGTAAGTCCAGGAAGCCTCGAAATTTAAAGACTTGTTGTTTGCCGATAGTCATGGCACTCCTTCAATACTTGTACTATGGGAACGTTGGAAATAGGTGTCAACCTATGTGGTGGGCGGTGAAGTCCTGATGGGAGCTTTCACTGCTGGCTAATACTAGTCTTTCAGTCTCTTTTTCAGAGGAACAAGAACATGGTGATGGTACTTTGACATCTGTCCGTTACATGCTGACGTTGTCGCACTCTGATGAGCCCCGCTCTGATGAGTAAATAGAGCTAGCTGCCAAGCTGCTCATGATATTTGCATAGGATTAAAGCTTAGTATCTTAATTCTCTGCATGCAGCTAGCTTGACCGGTGCAGTGGTGGTCCTTATATATGGAGCCGATACGCTGGGTAGGTCCATTGCGGTGGAGTAGTATAACGTGGGGAGAGCGAGCACCTCATAACATTAACCTCACCCAGCGATGATGGCAAAAGGAGAAGAAGCCTTAGGATTTCTCTATGGGACGCTCAGTGAGATCTGGGGTCAGATCGCGAGTTGGAGAACCCTCTCCGTCCCTTTAGCAGTCGAGGTTGACTGTGTCCATTGCAAGAAACTATGATGAGTCGGAACACACGTCGGGATTTTCCTTCCACACTGCAGCAGGGGTCGGTTGCGATTATGGCTTCTTCTTCTTCTTACATGGAAGCGCATGCAAAGGGGATTAGCCTACAAGTTTCTCAATGGGATACTCGGCAACATCTGGGGCGAGATCGTGAGTTGGAGAGCGTTCTCCGTCCCGGTAGCAGTCGGGGTCGACTGTTTGTCTATTGTGACAAACTTCAATGAGTCAGAGCACCCGTCTGAAATGTGCGAGTCTGGATGCACCTTCCACACTTCAGCCGGGGTCAGCTGTTGTTACAGCTTCCTCTACTTCCATGAAAAAGCATGCCAAGGGGTAGAAGCCTACAAGTTTCTAAACGGAACACTCAGCGAGGTCTGGAGCCAGACCGCGAGCTGGAGAACCCTCGCCCTTCCGTCAGCAGTCGTGGCTGACTGTGTTCGCTTCGAGAAACTTTAGTGAGTTGGGATGCCTGTTCATGCTTGCGGTCCGGGATGCACATTCTACCCTGCAGCCGGGGCCGGTTGCAGCTATGGCTTCTTCCTCTGCTTCATCGATGAAGCACGTTAAACCGCAGACTAGCTATCTGATTTCGCATGTCCATGCTGTTCCATGAAGGTGTTCCCAGTCTTCACCACCGAAGTCGGATTAACCTGTAGCTAGTCGTTTAAGCCATTTTTATACAGGACATGCATCGAAAGATCTGGGGACAGATCTCCATCCCGTGGGCAGCATATGGTGAAGTGGATAATCACTGCTCAGCAAGCCTCATTCATGGACCTGCTGCTGCAGATTGCACAGCATATCGCAGCATCCCAGTAGTGGCAGGTTCTGCCGTCAACAGTCTCTGGTAATGAGCTGTTGGACAGTGCTGGATTAGTCCAGTCATCTGTACATTCGGATGGTGTTGACCATGTTTCAGATGGAACATTTAGATAGTGAGAGGGCTACTGTGGTTGATTCTCCATCCCTTACAGAATGGCACATTAAGACTATGAATTTTTATTCATAAGCTCTTCGAATCTTGTTCCATCTGAACAAAAGTCTGCGTTTACTAGGCAAAAAACAGCTTACAGTACTGGACGAAGGAAAGACAAAGATTTTACCTTCCTGGATCTTTCGGCTCAGGTGTTGAAGGCCTTTGATCCGATTAACGATGCCTCCCTTGGCTTAGCATTAGTATAAGAAAGGCAATGATCTATTCCTTACGAATAGAAGATCGATAGCTCATAGATAGACTGACACAGCTGTCTTGTTGGGAATAGAGCCATTAGAAGGAATAAGTACGTCTTTTTCCTTCTCGGTGTTGTATTCTTAGGCGTTCGAGGCATTTAGTGCTATTGTGGATGCCATAGTAGCCTTATGTACAGTTATTGCTGCTTCTTCTTACATGGAAGTGCACGCAAAGGGGATTAGAGTGGTCTTTTCTTATACATTAGCGGCTAACGTCGTATGTCTCTGTTTAGTGAGCTGTCTAAGGCCGCCGGTAACACACAGATATCTATCTTCACCGATATATGATCTATATATCATTACCGACTAACGCCATAGTGGCCTTATATATTTTACAGCAGTCTTTTTCTTATACGTTGCGGCTAATGTTGTAAGTCTCTGTTTAGTGAGCTTTCCAAGGCCACAGGTGACACAGATATTTGTCTTCATGGAGATGAAGACTAATAAACTGCATTAGCTAAGCTGAGACTACTGTCTCTTTGGAATTACCATTGTTAGAGCGGTCCTTATTCCTCATCTTGAGTGACTATTGTTGTAAGTCTCCATTTAGTGAGCTTTCAAAATCGCAGCTTCACTGAGATATCTGTCTTCATGTGATGAAGACTTATTAGCTGTGCTAGCTAATATGAGTCTCTTTGGAATTAGGGCCATTAAAAGGAAAGAGTACTTTGTTTCCTTCTTGGTGTTGTATTCTTAGGCGTCTAGGGCGTTTATTCCTTTTGTTGATGCCTAAAAAGAATCAAGTGCGGCCCTTTTTCTGCTTAACTTGAGCGACTAACGTCGTAAGTCTTCGTCTAGTGTGCTTTCTAAAGTCGCAAAAATTACATCGAGATAATCTGTCTTCACAGAGATGAAGTCTTCTTAGCTTCATTAACGAGACTGAGACCGCTGTCTTTTGGGAATAGAACCGCTAAAGGAAAGAGTGCTTTTTTTCCTTCTCGGTGTTGTTTTCTTAAGTGTCATAGACTTTAGTCTTATTGTTGACACAATAGTAGCCTAGCTAGAAGTATGAGCGGTGTTTTATCCCTATCATTAGCGGCTAGTGCTGTAAAGCTCCTTTAGTGAGCTTCTAGGGCCGCAGTTATCAGCCATTTAAGTGTATTCACGAATAGGAAGACCTTTAGCTGCTTCAGCCAGACTGAATCCACTGTCCTATGGGACAAGGTACTGTAACAAGAGAAGAGTTTGCTCTCTCCTTAGCGGTATTGTTTTTGTGTTAGTTGTCTGAGGCTTTTAGCCCTATTGATGACGCCATATTAACCTAGTGTGATTAATGAGCATTCTTTCGAATGCCTATAGTTGACTCCTTTTCCGGAATATAATTCTTGCTGTAATCGGTACAGGTGCAAGGAGTTTGTCTAGTTTTTTATGATCGGGTGCCGGAACATAGTTTTCGTCTCCCGCTTCATTTTTATCAAATCTATTGTTGTGGATTATATTTCCACTCAGTGGATTGGATATCATGTGTATATGATGTATTATTTTATGCCATGGCGTACTGTCTTGATTTTAAGGGATGCTGTTTCAGCGGGTATATTCCTTGCAATAGTGCCATCCATGTTTATCACGTCCCCCTCCGTCCTTAGTGGCATTAAGGAGTCAGTCAGATGTGAGGGAGCCCTTTGGTTTCTATACGATTCTAGATAACTAACACTAAAACGTTACGAGTCACACCAGGTTAGTGTCATTATGCTTGTTTTGACTAACTAAAAGCTTTTTAGCTGTATTACTCTTTATTGAGAATAGCAGCAGCAGTGTAGCTTTGAGAATGTAGTGGGAAGTTTCTTTTTATGTCCCCCGACTTAATTATGCCCCCCGACTTAAGTTGGGTGGCATATAGTGATTGAAGTGTGTGTGTCCGAGCCAATAACTCAAAAACTGTTAGGGCCACAGCCATCAAACTTCACACAATTATAAAGGACCATGGGAGGATGTGTCACACAACATAGCCGGGTTCGTACCTTCAAGGTCAAGGTCACATTTCAAGGTCACACTAAAAATCAGTCAATATTCGTGTCTCAGCCATAACTCAGAAACGAATCATAGTACAATTGTTACTTTTTACAAATGTTCAGGACAGTCAGAAGGTGTGTCGTGTATAATAGTTTCCGCCGCATCTGCAAGGTGAAGGTCACAACCTTCATATGTTCAGGGTCACAAATCAACTGTTAGGACCACAGTCATCAAACTTCACACAATTATAAAGGACCATGGGAGGATGTGTCACACACCATAGCCGGGTTCGTACCTTCAAGGTCAAGGTCACACTAAAAATCGGTCAATATTTGTGTCTCAGCCATAACTCAGAAACGAATCATAGTACAATTGTTAAACTTTTTAGAAATGTTAAGAACAGTCAGAAGGTGTGTCGCGTATAATAGTTTTTGCTGCATCTGCAAGGTGAAGGTCACAATTGACCTTCATGTGTTCAGGATCACAAATCGTGTCTCAAGCATAACTCCAAAACTATTAGGGCTACAGTCATCAAACTAAAAAAACAATTATAAAGGACCATGGGAGGATGTGTCACACACCATAGCCGGGTTCGTACCTTCAAGGTCAAGGTCACATTTCAAGGTCACACTAAAAATCGGTCAATATTCGTGTCTCAGCCATAACTCAGAAACGAATCATAGTACAAACCCCCCCCCCCCCCCGCATCTGCAAGGTGAAGGTCACAATTGACCTTCATGTGTTCAGGGTCACAAATCGTGTCTCAAGCATAACTCCAAAACTATTAGGGCTACAGTCATCAAACTAAAAAAAACAATTATAAAGGACCATGGGAGGATGTGTCACACACCATAGCCGGGTTCGTACCTTCAAGGTCAAGGTCACATTTCAATGTCACACTAAAAATCGGTCAATATTCGTGTCTCAGCCATAACTCAGAAACGAATCATAGTACAACCCCCCCCCCCCCCACCCCCCCCCCCCCCCCCCAATATGTTAAGAGGCGATTTCAGAGCAGGACAAAGTGCTCTTCCGGTAAACCTTATATGCATGTCTTTCATTGCTCTTTGATTGGCGGGTGGGTTGTGGTCTAACGGCGACATCAGGGCCGCATCCACTCTAGTTGGTTTGCTTCCTGTGGTTGAGCATATGATTCCTGAACAGTAACTGTTTTGGATTTCCAAATTCTTTCATGAATACATTCGGTTGATTTTTCTAGCCTTTGTGTTCCTGTGTGGCAGGCATGTCGATAATCTGGGCGACATTCTCCAAATGTGGCAGTTAGTCCACTCTGAGAAGTTACGCTCAGAGCTGTCTGTTTTTTCTTACGACATATGAGTATATTCCTCAGGTTAATCACATTAATGTTGTTTTATTCCTTCAGTTTCCTGGTTAGTGTTGTATCGCTCGGTCACGGCTTTGATAAGGCTGTATTCAGATGAGGGTACAAGTGGGATTCTGTTGATTGCGTGCATAAGATGTATATATTATTAGGCAGATGTATTACGGAATAGATTCTCTTAAATTCTGGCTCTGCGATAGTATAGAGCTTATGAAAATTTTGGAGCTAGTTGGATCAGTTATGGAGTTTCCAACAGGCCGTCTATGCATACGTTCTCTATTTTTGGCTTCATTATTCGGAGTGGTATATTCTTTCTCCGAACAGTCTTTGTTTGATTTTATCGGACCTAGGGAACAAGGAATTATTTGGGGACGGTCCGTGACAGGTTTTTTAATCGTATCCCGTTTCAAGTTCTGAATCCAGTCGTCAACCGTAAGCGGTGCATGAGGCATATTCCTATTCTTATATATTTGTACAGTTACAATTTAGAGGTTCATTATTGGAATTAATTGTACCCCTGAACGTGGTCGCCTGTTTGTTGGCTAAGAAGCGCACAAGTTCTATCAGATAACTTTCCATTGGGATTTAATTGAACAAGTTTAAGGTTGTACATATTGATATCACCGACCTATCTACGTATTCCAGATGTGGCATACATTTTGAAGCTTGCGATTTTAATAACTGGGATCGCCACGATATAGCCTTAGCTGCTGATGTGGCATTAAGCATCAAAAAATTAATAATAAATTAATAATTAATCGCTGGGTGCCTTTTAGATGAATATATATATTATTCGGTACCACTTTTTCACTGATTCCAGACCACTTCCCTCTTTGTTTTGAAGATTATTCCTTCCAAAAAAAAGAGGGGAGGGGGAGGGGAGGGGATGATTTCCTCTTTACTTCTTCTGGCCTTTTAATAAGTGTGTAACTATGAGTGAAGCTGTTATCGTCTGTAGATTATTCTGATCTTATGTACAGCTTGTTACATTATATATGGCATGTGTTTGTGGACATTATTCTCTCACTCTCGGACATGCCTTTCCTAATTTGAAGTGTCTTATTCCGGACTAGCCTTAAAATTGGGGGCTTGTTACACTCATTTAGCGTAATCATTGTGCTAAGTAATAGTGAATTACTTGGATATTGCTCCTTATTTCGGTGGTATGTCTTCTCTATTGTGGTACAGCGAGACATAATTATAGGTGTCATTATTTTGGTGGTATGTCTTCTCTATTGTGGTATAGCGAGACATAATTATAGGTGTCATTATTTCGGTGGTATGTCTTCTCTATTGTGGTATAGCGAGACATAATTATAGGTGTCATTATTTCGGTGGTATGTCTTCTCTATTGTGGTATAGCGAGACATAATTATATGTGTCATTATTTCGGGGGTATGTCTTCTCTATTGTGGTATAGCGAGACATAATTATAGGTGTCATTATTTCGGTGGTATGTCTTCTCTATTGTGGTATAGCGAGACATAATTATAGGTGTCATTATTTCGGGGGTATGTCTTCTCTATTGTGGTATAGCGAGACATAATTATAGGTGTCATTATTTCGATGGTATGTCTTCTCTATTGTGGTTTAGCGAGACATAATTATAGGTGTCATTATTTCGGGGGTATGTCTTCTCTATTGTGGTATAGCGGGACATAATTATAGGTGTCATTAACACAGGTGGTATGTCTTCTCTATTGTGGTATAGCGAGACATAATTATAGGTGTCATTAACACAGGGGGTATGTCTTCTCTATTGTGGTATAGCGAGACATAATTATAGGTGTCCTTAACACAGGGGGTATGTCTTCTCTATTGTGGTATAGCGAGACATAATTATAGGTGTCATTAACACAGGGGGTATGTCTTCTCTATTGTGGTATAGCGAGACATAATTATAGGTGTCATTATTTCGGGGGTATGTCTTCTCTATTGTGGTATAGCGAGACATAATTATAGGTGTCATTATTTCGGTGGTATGTCTTCTCTATTGTGGTATAGCGAGACATAATTATAGGTGTCATTATTTCGGGGGTATGTCTTCTCTATTGTGGTATAGCGAGACATTATAGGTGTCATTATTTTGGTGGTATGTCTTCTCTATTGTGGTATAGCGAGACATAATTATAGGTGTCATTAACACAGGGGGTATGTCTTCTCTATTGTGGTATAGCGAGACATAATTATAGGTGTCATTATTTCGGTGGTATGTCTTCTCTATTGTGGTATAGCGAGACATAATTATAGGTGTCATTATTTCGGGGGTATGTCTTCTCTATTGTGGTATAGCGAGACATAATTATAGGTGTCATTATTTCGGGGGTATGTCTTCTCTATTGTGGTATAGCGAGACATAATTATAGGTGTCATTATTTCGGTGGTATGTCTTCTCTATTGTGGTATAGCGAGACATAATTATAGGTGTCATTAACACATGGGGTATGTCTTCTCTATTGTGGTATAGCGAGACATAATTATAGGTGTCATTAAAACAGGGGGTATGTCTTCTCTATTGTGGTATAGCGAGACATAATTATAGGTGTCATTATTTCGGGGGTATGTCTTCTCTATTGTGGTATAGCGAGACATAATTATAGGTGTCATTATTTCGGTGGTATGTCTTCTCTATTGTGGTATAGCGAGACATAATTATAGGTGTCATTAACACAGGTGGTATGTCTTCTCTATTGTGGTATGGCGGGACATAATTATAGGTGTCATTAACACTATTGTGGTATAGCGAGACATAATTATAGGTGTCATTAACACAGGTGGTATGTCTTCTCTATTGTGGTATAGCGAGACATAATTATAGGTGTCATTAACACAGGTGGTATGTCTTCTCAATTGTGGTATAGCGAGACATAATTACAGGTGTCATTAACACTATTGTGGTATAGCGAGACATAATTATAGGTGTCATTAACACTATTGTGGTATAGCGAGACATAATTATAGGTGTCATTAACACAGGTGGTATGTCTTCTCTATTGTGGTATAGCGAGACATAATTATAGGTGTCATTAACACTATTGTGGTATAGCGAGACATAATTATAGGTGTCATTAACACAGGTGGTATGTCTTCTCTATTGTGGTATAGCGAGACATAATTATAGGTGTCATTAACACAGGTGTATGTCTTCTCTATTGTGGTATAGCGAGACATAATTATAGGTGTCATTAACACAGGTGGTATGTCTTCTCTATTGTGGTATAGCGAGACATAATTATAGGTGTCATTAACCCTATTGTGGTATAGCGAGACATAATTATAGGTGTCATTAACACTATTGTGGTATAGCGAGACATAATTATAGGTGTCATTAACACAGGTGGTATGTCTTCTCTATTGTGGTATAGCGAGACATAATTATAGGTGTCATTAACAATATTGTGGTATAGCGAGACATAATTATAGGTGTCATTAACACAGGTGGTATGTCTTCTCTATTGTGGTATAGCGAGACATAATTATAGGTGTCATTAACACTATTGTGGTATAGCGAGACATAATTATAGGTGTCATTAACACAGGTGGTATGTCTTCTCTATTGTGGTATAGCGAGACATACTTATAGGTGTCATTAACACAGGTGGTATGTCTTCTCTATTGTGGTATAGCGGGACATAATTATAGGTGTCATTAACACTATTGTGGTATAGCGAGACATAATTATAGGTGTCATTAACACAGGTGGTATGTCTTCTCTATTGTGGTATAGCGAGACATAATTATAGGTGTCATTAACACAGGTGGTAAGTCTTCTCTATTGTGCTATAGCGAGACATAATTATAGGTGTCATTAACACTATTGTGGTATAGCGAGACATAATTATAGGTGTCATTAACACTATTGTGGTATAGCGAGACATAATTATAGGTGTCATTAACACAGGTGGTATGTCTTCTCTATTGTGGTATAGCGAGACATAATTATAGGTGTCATTAACACTATTGTGGTATAGCGAGACATAATTATAGGTGTCATTAACACTATTGTGGTATAGCAAGACATAATTATAGGTGTCATTAACACAGGTGGTATGTCTTCTCTATTGTGGTATAGCGAGACATAATTATAGGTGTCATTAACACAGGTGGTATGTCTTCTCTATTGTGGTATAGCGGGACATAATTATAGGTGTCATTAACACTATTGTGGTATAGCGAGACATAATTATAGGTGTCATTAACACAGGTTGTATGTCTTCTCTATTGTGGTATAGCGAGACATAATTATAGGTGTCATTAACACAGGTGGTATGTCTTCTCTATTGTGGTATAGCGAGACATAATTATAGGTGTCATTAACACTATTGTGGTATAGCGAGACATAATTATAGGTGTCGTTAACACTATTGTGGTATAGCGAGACATAATTATAGGTGTCATTAACACAGGTGGTATATCTTCTCTATTGTGGTATAGCGAGACATAATTATAGGTGTCATTAACACTATTGTGGTATAGCGAGACATAATTATAGGTGTCATTAACACAGGTGGTATGTCTTCTCTATTGTAGTATAGCGAGACATAATTATAGGTGTCATTAACACAGGTGGTATGTCTTCTCTATTGTGGTATAGCGAGTCATAATTATAGGTATCATTAACACTATTGTGGTATAGCGAGATATAATTATAGGTGTCATTAACACTATTGTGGTATAGCGAGACATAATTATAGGTGTCATTAACACTATTGTGGTATAGTGAGACATAATTATAGGTGTCATTAACACTATTGTGGTATAGTGAGACATAGGTGTCATTAACACAGTCCTTGAAAAGTGTTTAAAACAAGCTATTAATTGAATAAAGAATATGTTTCCATTTTTGGAATTTACTGTGAAAAAAAAACAATGAAGGTTGCTAAAACTAAGTTTGAATACTTTTTGAGAATATTACTGGCCCACGTTTGAACATTACATTGGGTGAAGAGTTTACTGGCCATGTTTGACCATTACATTGGGTGAAGAGTTTACTGGCCATGTTTGACCATTACATTGGGTGAAGAGCTCATATAGATGAGATTTACATTAAAGCTGTACAATGAAAAGGGTTAGTTATTCACTTAATGATGAATATTGTTTATAACCAGAAAGTGTGGCTAACCCTGTGCATGCACAGGGTTAGTCACACTTTCTGGTTATAAAAAATTGGTAACTGTCATATCACATGAAAATATACATTGACCATGGCTGTGAAAATGCACAGGGTTAGTTGGTTACATGGTACGTAGGATGCAGGGTTCTTGGAACTAATGAGAATACTTATACAGGATTGTGGAGATTATTTTAAAGTGAATTCTAAAAATGAAAACATATTCTATTTTCAGTTAATAGCTTCTTTTAAATAGTCCTTGAATTTGCTTATCGGATGTACGTACAAACCCTGCTTTAAAAATCTTTTGCAGATAGAAGAGTCAGAATCTTTCAATATTTGTTATACAACAAACTTAAGGAGGTCAGATTCAGTTTATTCAAATCAAGTACCTCTGGTCATATTTGGACTCCCAATGGAAGCCTGAATTTTAACTTGGTGAAATATGAGAAATGTTATTTAAAAATTCTCTTCTATAGATCTACCCATCGGAATCTTTGGGTATTTGATATATAGTAGTATCCTTATGGGGGTCAGATTCAAGTTTGTTCAAATCAAATCCATGGGTTTGTACATAGGGAGCCCAAATGTTAATGTACAATATGAGGATTATTCTTTAAAAATCTTCTTCAGATCCAAAGTAAGAATCCTCTTGATATTTTGTATTCTGTTAACCCTTTACCCAATGCAGATGATATCAAAATTTATTATTTTAAATATAATTTTTAAAAATTTTTCAAAATACTTCTACAAAACCATATCGTGACCCCTGATTGGAACGAGCTCAATGAGCTCGTTCCAATGAGGGGTCACATGACATGGTTTTGTTGAAATATTTTGAAAAATTTAATTTTTTCAACTGCTCAATTTGCATATTATGCGGGCGGATGCTGGCGATTCGTTAGATAAGGGTTAAGTCCTTGGGTTCATACTTACCATTACGTGTACGCTCCCTGTAAAACACTGCCAATCGACTCTCCACTAACTGCTCTGTGAGGTGGGGTAGCAAAACCCAACCATGTGACTTCAATAAGACGAACTATTGATAATAATTAGCACGAAGTGTTTCCCAGGGTTGTGACAAGGTTATGCTTCCGACCCAAAATAGGACCTCCAAACATCATTTCTCTGCAAAACGGCCGTTGATAATTAAGGAAAAAAGCACATCGCTCCCAAACTACACAAATAAAAATAAAATCCTTAAAATTTATTTCGAAATATCGTACAAAATGACTTTTGAGGGCAGTTTCGATCTCGCATGAATATTTGTGAAGACCTTCTCGTTACTTTTTGTCGATGTCGGTGTTTTTTTGATCCCATAATTTTTGGACACCAGTTAGCACATTTTTCCAACCAGTCTGGCAAATACTATTTTTAATATCATAGGGAAATTTTAAAAATGCGTTTCGTTTCGAATATATTGAGTAAAAATCAGTGCGATTTCATCCTTGAAATTTTACAATCCGACTATTATTAGCGAAGTTACGCCAAAAATGGAAATAATAAAAAAAATCTCATTTGTAACAGGTTGTAGAACCTTTCGAAAAGAGTCATTCAAATACACTCCTTTTTTATTCTGCAGTGGCAGACATATTCCAGGCAATGAAAAAGAACTTTACACAATTTGGTTGCGTTTCCAGGTATTTGCATGAACGACAGCTGACGTCGACTTAACAGGATGAGAACAATGTAGTTTCGTTACCCACTAAACGGGCCAAATTGCCAGAGTTATCAGACCACAGGCATCTGGAAACCTGATCTAAATCATCCCTACCTCAAAACACCTCATTCTTATATGCACCTCCCCCCCCCCCCCCCTCGAAATATATAATACTCAGATCTGTGTGTTATTTATTTTGGAAGTGTGTGTGTGTGTGGGGGGGGGGGGGGGGGGGGGGGGCATATATAAGAGGGAGGTGTGATGTTGGGGGGGGGGGGGGGGTGATGTGATATTAATCAGGTCTCCAGACGTCTGTGGTTAGACTAGGCAGTGGGACATGGGGGCGGGATGCACAGCAGCTCCGAATGACAACATCCCCTTTAATCCAAGGATGATATACAACATTTCTCAATAAAAAAAAAAAAGTGTTCAACGGGTAATGTTGGATTTCAAGGTGTGCAGAGAACGAGCCGGTCCATTGCGAACTCGCGCCAGTGACGCGGCAGAGCATCCATGTTTTATAAGGCGATGTTCCCACTCAACTTGGAGGGCCAAAAATACAAAAAGAATACCCAAAAGACGGGTGCAGAATGTTAATCCCCCCCCCCCCCCAAAAAAAAATGTTCCAGTCGGGTATAGATATCATCTGACTGGTTGGTTGGTTGGGGGGTGGGGGGGGGGGGGTGGGGGAGGCAAGTACAAATTCAATGGAGGCAGAGAGCCGACTGTTATAGACTGTTATAGGCCTACCATCTTGCCATTAGAGGGTGCAGTTGCATAGGCCAACCCCACAAACATTTAATGTCTGTGTTTCTGTCTCCTAATGTTCAGTGTTGCTGTAAGCCTACTTCTTGTGGGCCTAGGCCTATTAAAAAAATCCCGGTGAACTTGGGTGGGGTGGGAATCTTATGCAGCATCAAGTGGGATATGCAGGTGCGATATAGGTATTGCTCCTCACCGTATGGGGCGGAACAAAATTTCCTGACAGACCAAAATAATTTACAGACTGATTTCAGATGTGGAATCAAATTTGATAAACAAATCACGCATGCACCTACATATCGGTTCACGGATGTAAGATGGTGCTGTGCTGAAATCGTCTATTATGATTGAATAACACATGGAATGAGAAATCTGAGTCAATTCCTCTCCAACGCAGTTTCGTCCAGCATGCGGTTCAACCCATTGTTCCGGTGAACAGAATATTCTTTTACATTGAACCATGCAGGGCCTTTGAAACACTGTGGATGACCAAGACTGTAATTGTGGATATCCTGGAACCTATCAACGGTACATGGAGAGAAATTCTAAACAGAAACACTAACAGATTGTAATTTTCATACATATATCATCTTAACCCATGTGAAAGAAGCATTTCATTGAACTGAGGGTCCTTTGAACGACAACCTATGGTCCATCTGCAGAAATATGATGTGTTCGGTGTCCCTTTTCCACCGAAGCTGAGAGCATATTTTGTGAGTGGAAACCTCACTCCTCAAGTGTTTTAGCAGAGACCCTTCTTAATGTTGCGAGATGGGACGCGATGTGTCTGAATGTATCTGAGATCAGTTAAAAATTATAAATTGGCAGAATTTGGGAGAGTTTTCAGTTTCCCGTCTGAACTCAGCAAAATTAGAAGAAACATTTTTATATATTTTATATTTCGTTAAAAAACGATGCGTATAGCTTGAGGTTTGTTGCTTTGGACCACTGAGAAAAGTAGACCCAGGCTGTTGTAATATAACTGAATATAACACAACACTTAACATGATCAATTATTGAGTTCTCGCCACAGCAATAAAATTTGGTAGCAATAACATTTCCTAATCCGAACTAATCTTTTAATTCCTCTCCCAAAGCAAACAAGAGCCAACAATAGCTACTGATTGTTTCTGAAACAGCCTCTGATCGCAATGAAAACATTGACTGGTGACAATAGATAAAGCATAAAATACTCCGATGAAGTTTATTCTTTTGAAATTGCCAACATCAGAAACTGGTTAAATTGAATTACAATTATGTATATCTATATACTTTTATATATGCACTGCGACTTGTGAAGAAAATTTTGTTTCTACCATTTGACCTTCCATTTAACAATTTTATTAGCACTACGACAAATATTGAAATTATTTTGAATCTATTTATAGGAAAAGACAGCGCTCGTATAGTGTTTTCCAACAAATAGATGCAACACAATGAGGAAAAATTCAATTTCTAACATTCGGCCTGTCACTTAAGTTAACCGAGCACATGTATATTAGCACTACGAAAAAGCCCTGGGCCGATTTAATCCGCTGATCGACTTAGGGGCATACCTCAGTTGCTGACTTTATTTTTGGCCGACTTCTCTCATGGGTGACTTCCCACCATTTAACTCCTTGTAGTCTTTATACCACAACAACAAAGCTTGACTTTTTTTTTGGCGACAATTTATATTGGAAAACATCCAGCGGTGTTTTGAATAGATAGTTGCAAAAAATGAGAAAAAAACAAAACAATTTCTACAGCCCCGTGTCTTGCAGCACACTGAGAGACCATGTGCTCAAGTGTTGTTTTCTTAATACTGGATAGCTGTCTTTTCCACTTAAGATCGCCGTATGTACATGTGCAGAGTCAACGTCCAGGAAGAGCAGGCTTCGACACCCTTATAGTTTAAAGTCCCCCCCCCCAAAAAAAAAAAAATAACAGATGTATGCCACCCCCACCCCCCACACACACACCACAACAGTTGTCAGAATATTTTTTGCTTCCAAAACACAGCTTATGACCCCTGATTGAAACAGACGCTACATGCTCGTTTCAATCAGAAGTCATAAGATATGCTTTGGAAGCAAAAAATTAAGTTAAAAACCTAAAAAAAAATGGGAATGACGAATTTCGTGTATAGCGCTGCCCGATTTCTACAGTTATGTCACGTAAAGTGTTAAATGCAAAAAATGAATATTACACAGTAATTAGACTTGAAGATTTCTACATTTGAACTTTATATGCCAAGATTATTTTAATGTGATTTTTTGTTTTTGTTACAAATTACAATTAATTGAATATATTGATATATATGCATTCCCAATAAATTATAGCAAAATACAGAATAAATTTCAAAAAGATATTTAATAACATTTGATAAATAAAAGTTGTCAGAAAGGTTATAAACAACATCTCAAAAGTGTTGTGCTTTATCAGACCAGTGCTGGAAAAAAACATTAGTTAGCTCCGCCCGCTCATAAAAAGTTCCTCTATAAATAAACACAGAGATCTTAATTGAACCGGATTAACAGTGACTGCATTATGTAATCATATGTAACAACTGGGGTAATTTGGAAGACTACTTTTACAGGGACTGTACACATATTGCTCTTTATGGTGGCCCAAATTTTAATTTAGTGCAGTATGAAGAAAATTCTGGAAAACTCTTATTCGGATCCAGCAGTCAGAATCTTTTGATATTTGGTATACACCATCCATATGGGTGTCAGATTCTAATTTGTTTGAATCAAGTCAAGGCTTCTTGCTTGGGCACTTTAGGGAAACCTGAATTTAAATTCATTACAATAAAAGAAATTTTCTTTAAAAATCTTCTTCCGACCAACCAGTCAGAATCTCGTGATAATTGCTATTCAGCATTGTAAAGAGGGGGGTGGGGGGTGGAGGAGAGGGGGGGACCAAACCAAGATGTAAGCACGCGACTAGCGAGTCATTCGCCAGTCATTAGTGAACAAGCGCTCAGCACGCTTATGACTAGCTTGCAGCAAGTGAGCACAGATTTCTGAACACATTGAAGCGCGCGATAAGCGTGCCACAAGTGCGCAAGCACACAACCAGCGCGTCACAAGCACGCAAGCTTGCAACAAGCACATCACAAGCGATCCACAAGCGCACGGTAATTGCATGGCCCAACAAACACTTAGCCACTTTGCTGTATAATTTTGATCATGACCTACTTGATCTATTTTTAATATATTTGGGCCGGAAAAGTGGTGTTGTGTCAGCCATTTTGCAAGCTTAGAATGAAGAAGGGAGACTGCCTTTTTTTGCTGTGTTGGATTTTCAAAAATAATGTAAGTTTGCTCCATCTTAGATACATCTATTGTTATAACATTTAACATTCTTACATCAGGGATATCAATAAACACATATTTGTGTCTCCCCTTCCCAGAAGGGAGACATATTGTTTTAGTGCATATTCTTCTTCTTCTTCTTTTCTTCTTCTTCTTCTTCTTCTTATTCTTCTTCTTCTCATACAAACTTTGTCCGGGCCATAACTTTTTTGTCTTTTGACCTACACCTTAGATACTTGGCATGTGGATGTATCACCATGAGCCAGTGTGCAGTGTACCATAGTGACCTTCATGTGACCTTGACCTTTGACCTGAAGGTCAGATTTATACACTTTTTTAAGGGAAACTGTCTGGACCAGAACCTTTTTGTATTTTTTTTTTTAAGAGAAACATCACACAAACTTTGTCCGGGCCATAACTTTTTTGTCTTTTGACCTACACCTTAGATACTTGGCATGTGGATGTATCACCATGAACCGGTGTGCAGTGTACCATAATGACCTTCATGTGATGACATTTGACCTGAAGGTCAGATTTATACACTTTTTTAAGGGAAACTGTCTGGACCAGAACCTTTTTGTATTTCGAGTCAGGCTTTAGATATTTGGCATGTGGATGTATCACCATGAGCCGGTGTGTAGCGTACCATTGTGACCTTCATGTGGCCTTGACCTTTGATCTAAAGGTCAGATTTGTGCTTTTTTCAAGGAAACTTTGTCCGGACCAAAACTTGTTTGTCTTTTGAGCCAGGTCCTAGATATTTGGCACATGGATGTATCACCATGAGCTGGTGTGTTGCATACCAATGTGACCTTCATGTGACCTTGACCTCAAGGTCAAATTTATGTGCTTCAAATAGGGAGTAATTGCCCAGACCAGAATTTTTTTGTTTTTTGACCTAGGACTTGGTTATTTGACATGTGGAAGTGTCACCATGAGACCGCATGTCGTCTACCTCGATGACCTTCATGTGACCTTGACCTCTGACCTTAAGGTCAAATTTATGTACTTCAAATAGGGAATAATTATCCAAACCAGAACGTTTTTGTTTTTTGACCTAGGACTTAGATATTTAACATGTGGATGTATCGCAATAAGACCACATGTCACATGTAATCATGACCTTCATGTGACCTTGACCTCAAGGTCAAATTTATGTAATTTAAATAGGGAGTAATTGTCCAGACCAGAATTTTTTTTTTTTTTGATATGTGGATGTGTCACCATGAAACCGCATGTCCGCTACCTTGATGAACTGCATGTGACCTTGACCTCTGACCTCAAGGACAAATTTATGTACTTCAAATAGGGAATAATTGTCCAGATCAGAACTTTTTTGTTTTTTTACCTAGGACTTGGATGATTGACATGTGGATGTATCACAATGAGACCACATGTCATCATGACCTTCATGTGACCTTGACCTCAAGGTCAAATTTATGTACTTTAAATAGGGAGTAATTGTCCAGACCAGAATTTGTTTTTTTTTTGACATGTGGATGTTGAGCTAGATAATAGATATTTATAACCCCGCTCCCCAAAGGGGAAGTTGGGACATACTTATTTTTTGCTAACTTTAGGTGAAGGGGTCACCCACACAGGTAACTGAACTGAGAAGAAAAATAAAACAAAAAACACTTCTGTAGTCCAGTCCTGGAAATGAGGCGGGTGCGAGTGCAATTGCTCCCGTCAGCACCCATGTTTTCTATTTTGCAGGAGCTAAAAAATGCACTTCTTGAAAAATGTTGTGTATATTGTGGATGTTGTTTTGAAAAATCTGCTCTCTGTGGTCAGTGGCAAGTTAATGTCATAGTTCAGTAAGTCCTTATACATTTAAATTTCTGATGTTTTGTGACATTATTCCTTCAAAATTCATATACCAGCATTTTACGGGTGCAATTTACTCCCATCTCTGATTTCATGGGAGCTTAAAACTGCACTCATCAATTTGTTCATTTCCAGCACTGATAGTTGCTGCAGTTGGGAAAAATTCACATTGTAAAGTCGTAAATTGGGAATTTTTTCCAGTGGCTGCTTTTTCAAAGTTCTGTCATTAGAGTACATTTCACAGAATAATATGCATAGCTCAGTGTTGCATCTGAATAATATTTATGTCTCCCCTTCCCAGAAGGGAGACATATTGTTTTAGTGCATATTCTTCTTCTTCTTCTTCTTCTTCTTCTTCTTCTTCTTCTCATACAAACTTTGTGTGGGGCATAACTTTTTTGTCTTTTGACCTAGACCTTAGATATTTGGCATGTGGATGTATCACCATGAGCCGGTGTGTCGCGTACCATAGTGACCTTCATGTGACCTTGACCTTTGACCCAAAGGTCAGATTTATGTGCTTTTTTAAGGGAAACTTCGTCCGGACCAGAACTTTTTTGTCTTTTGACCTAGTTTCTCTTTTGAGCTTAGATATTTGGTATGATTGTCAATATTAGTCATGTATATATAATTTGCAGTGCATTAAATAGAAAGGAAGGGGAGACATATGTTTTAGTGTGCTAAAACAGTTTCTAGTTATTTATAAATTTTTAAATCCTAACTTACATTTTGAACAATTTATTTCCAAAATTGTAAGTATTGTTCTGGTAGGAGGGATAATGTACAGAAATGTTAAATGAAAGTGTCAATAACACTGTAGCTTATCTTGATCTTATGGTATATTTATGCAATTAATGTCATAATTATCCACCCCCCCCCCCCCCCCCCTTTTATAAAGGGGGTGGGGTATATTGTAATCACTTTGTCCATTTATTCTTCCGTCTGTTCGTTTGTTTGTCCGTCACACTAGTTCTGGGCAATAACTTTTGAACTGTTGATCGCACAATGCTCATACTTCACACATAGATTGCCAGTAATGGGGCAGTGATTGGGATTGCTTTTGGGATCTGTAGGTCAAAGGTCAAGGTCACTGTTACTCTAAATAGATTTTTGGTTTCAGTGCAATAACTTTAGTTTCCTTTTACGTACGAAGCTCTAACTTCATATTTTGATTGTATATGAGGTTTCGATCGTTGGGAATGCATTTGGGGTATATTCGTCTAAGATTAAGGGCACTGTTACTATAAATAGATTTTTTGTTTCTGTGCAATAACTTTAGTTTCCTTTCATGGGAAAAACTGGGTAATTTTTTTTTTTTTTGCATAACATCACCCAAAATCCTCCAAAACACATTTTAAAGCAAAAAAAAACCAAATTTCTCCACGTGGGACCCAACCCCCAGCCCCACCCCATGGGTAGAATGGTGCGGAAAAAATTATTTTTTTTTTGCATAAAATCACTTAAAATCCTTAAAACACATTTTAAAGCAAAAACAAATTCACCCCATAGACCTCAACCCCCCCCCCCCCACCCAGCCCCACCCCATGGGGTGAAAAATCTTCTCTTTTTTTGGCTTTAAAATGTGTTTTGGAGGATTATGAGTGATTTCATGCAAATAAAAAAAATTCACCTCATGGACACCCACCCCCAGCCCCACCCTATGGGACCAACTTGGTGGAATTTTTTTTTTTGCATGAAATCAATCAATATCTTCCAAAACAGATTTTAACACGAAAAAAAAAAAAAATCCCCCCATGAAATACCACTCCCACCCCTCAGCTCGTGTGATATATATCCTTACTGTGTACTTACTGCGTGCTTACGAGTTTGTTGTGCTCTTGCATGCTTATTATCAGCTTCCTGCAAGCTTGCGCGCTTATGGCGTGCTTATCGCGTGCTTGCTGCAAGCTAGTCACACGCGCTAGTGCGTCGTAAGCGCGTGTATGGAACCGCGCAACTAGCGAGTTACTAGCTAGTCACTCTCTTGCAATATAAGCATGCCATTTGGGTTTGGGGAGACGGGGAGCATGAAGCAGATTGAAGTTTGTTCAAATCAAGTCCTTCGTTTCATATTTGGGCTCCTTACTAAAATCCTGAAATCTGCAAGATGAGGAATACTCTTCAATTTTTTTCTTCAGAGCTACCAGTTAGTCACTTTTGATATTTGGTTAAACATTTCTATAACACCTCATTGCAGTTAAGTTGTTTGTTCAAGTTGTTACAATCAACTGGTTTTGGAGGAAACCAGAGTTTGAAATTTTTCACAGAACCCAATGGAGAACTGACCATTCGTTTGTTTAAATGGATTCTTCCCGCAAGTTGTAGGCCGAGTGTGATCACATTTAGTCTGATGTATATGGATAAGATTAAGGTCACCAGGCCACATGAGGACCTATAGGGGATCCGTTTTAGCTCACCTAACTGCCATCACTTTGTATCTGTACTACTCAAAGTTTGCTGAGCACCAAGTACATCCAACTACCTGTTTTACGTTTCATTTGAAATATTGTTATGAAAAGTGCATACATTTTTTATTTAATTATATCTTTAATGATTTAAGTCCAGAAATTAAGATTTTGTTTGTGTTTGACATTATTTTTTAGTTTTTGAATACGATAACCATGAAAAATATTTAATTTTTTTTGGTAAAAGAGGAAATTTTTCAAATTTGCCAAAAAGTTGGTGGAGTGAACTGGTATGGGTTCAATATTGAGTATGAGACCCATTACTGTTAATTACAGCTTGACAAAGCCTTCTCATGCTCCCAATCAGTTTTCTGATGGTTCCTTGTGGGATGTTGTTCCATTCTTGGCACCAAGCTGCTGGACACTTCTTCTCCTCCCCCTGTTGGTACTCCCAGACAGCACAGGCAACATGAGGATGGGCATTATCGTCCATCAGAATGAATCTATTACCCACCGCACCTGCATACAATCTGACGGCAACCAGGATCTCATCAATATACCGCTGTGCAGTCAATGTACCATGGTCAAGGACATAGAGCTCTGTATGTCCATCCCAGCTAATGCCGCCCAGACCATTATTGACTCTCCACCATAGCAGTCATGTCTAGCAATGTTGCCTGCATGGAATTGCTCTCCTGGACTTCTCCATACCCTAGAATGCCTATCTGTGTAATCTAGGCAGTACCTTGACTCTTCTGTAAAAAGGACAGGTCGCCAATCTTCTTTGGTACATCCAACATGGTCCATGGCCTATTCATATCGTGTCTGGTGGTGGTTCTGGGACAGCAGAATGCAAATACATGGTCTTCTCGATGGGAGACCACCTTCGTGCAACCCTGCCCAGATAGTCTGCGTCGAAACATTTACCCCGGATGCATTCTGAAGGTCACTGTGAAGCTGGGTTGCTGTTGCAAAGCGGTTCAAAGACTGGTCTTCAGCTGCAGATGTTGCCCTGTCTCTGCCACCACCATGCCGTCTTACTGGTGTGCCATACTGCTGAAATCTTGCTCAGGCTCTGGTGATCAGCGTATGGTGCACACCAAGGGCTTCCCCAACCTGGAGAAGCATAGCCCCTTGCTGCACCATCCTAACAGCCTGCCACATTTCTGCTTCAGACAAATGTCTTCTTACATTTGCATTCGCCATATTCAATCATTAAATCACAAGGGTTTGTGTTAAAATGAAGATTGAATACCCTACACATGTCATGTACATATAGACAGTACACGAAAACATCATGAAAATCAAGGGATACATGCTTTCCATGACTGGCACGAAAAGTTTGCCTGTCAAGAGAGCTAATGTAAACACTGGGGACCATCTCAATACATTCCTCAATCATATCCACCAAATATATCGCAAATATGTCACCAGCAAATTCCACAATGATGTGTCAAATATGTGGTGCTTAGCAAACTTTGAGTAGTGTATCATAAATTAACTTCACATATCAGTCTTCTTCTTCTCAACCACTGGACCAAACCCAACCAAACTTGTCATGAATTATCTTCTGAACCACTGGACCAAACCCAACCAAACCTGTCATAAATTATCTTCTGAACCACTGGACCAAACCCAACCAAACTTGTCATAAATTATCTTCTGAATCACTGGACCAAACCCAACCAAACTTGTAAGTTATCTTTGGAACCACTGGACCAAACCCATCCAAACTTGTCATAAGTTATCTTCTGAACCAGTGGACCAAACCCAACCAAACTTACCATAAAGTTATTTTCTGAACCACTGGACCAAACTCAACCAAACTTGCCATAAGTTGTCTTCTGAACCACTGGACCAAACCCAACCAAACTTGCCATAAGTTATCTTCTGAACTACTGGACCAAACCCAACCAAACTTACCATAAATTATCTTCTGAACCACTGGACCAAACCCAACCAAACTTGCCATAAATTATCTTTTGAACCACTGGATTAAACCCAACCAAACTTGTCATAAGTTATCTTCTGAACCACTGGACCAAACCCAACCAAACTTGTCATAAGTTATCTTCTGAACCACTGGACCAAACCCAACCAAACTTGTCATAAATTATTTTCTGAACCACTGGACCAAACCCAACCAAACTCGTCATAATTTATCTTTGTGGGATAACCTCCCAAGTTTGTTCAGAAGAAGTAGCTGAGCCCAATTGCCTGAAATTCTTCAAAGGTTTTCCGGTCATAAAGCCCCAGTCACAATGCTTTGACATTTTGTGTGTCTTCAGGGTTCAAATTTGTTCAAAGAAAGTTTCTCTGGCAACATTTTGGCCCTCCCAAAATTTATAATATTTTTATACTGTACTAATGACCCAGACTTAGCTGGTGCTAACTCTAAACACAAATTTTGCCCCCCAATTCCCAAAATTTGCATCCAAATCCAAAAAATCAATGTTCTATATGGTCCTCCATACTTTTGTCCACTGTGCATGTGCAGTGTCAAGGAAGTACCAAAATTGGCACAAAATCTTCATTCTTTGTTTGGCCCTTCAATCAGTAACATCTCAATGATTGATATCTGTGCTTATAATCTCTGTTAAAATGATGCCAGACACAAAATCATGAAGGAAATGGTGGATCCAAGGATGAAATAAGAGGATGAGAGGAAGAAACAGTGGAAGGATGTGTTCAGGACTGTAACTTATAATTTTTATGTAAAATTATTTCATGTTCCCTAATTTCGGGGCATGGGCCTGATATTTTCATTCACTGTTTGATAAGTGTTTCCTCTCTCCCTTTCCTTGATACCCCCTTGCTAATCTCCCATGCTTTTGATATAATTTTTGAAATTTTTTTTATTGAAATTTCTTGGGAGTTTTAGCATAGTTACAGAATGTTTATTCTGTTATCCCCATGGTTACATCCTCACCCTAGGGGTGTTGAGGCATTTTGGTCATGCATCTACCATCCAATGTACTGCAGCTTCTTCTCTGGAAGATTCTGTTTTACTTCGGATAGTGTTTTAAATTGGTTACTGATTTCGGGCCATGTTTTTCAGTGCCTGGAGTCTTGTTTCCGGTTTTTATTGACATTTGTTTACGTTGACAACCGTTACTTCTGTCAGTGATTCCTTGATTCTGTAAGGTTCATTATGTAGCCAGATACATTAATTTTCTCCGTAACTGTAACATTAATTTTTAGAAATGTTTTAAAATTTTTGTCCACACTTGGGCTTTTTTGGGATCCATTTGGGCTCATTGTTCCCTTTGGGAACTTGGGCTCATGTCAAAATTTTTTCGAAAATTTTTTCTTTTGAATTATTTTTTGAAATTTTTGTAATGGATTATACTATTATTATGTATCTTTGTATTTTCAAGGGTTAGTGCGAGTACTACGGCTGTTTAATATTTTTTAAATATGAAAGAATATTGTTCAAATTGTAAATCAAGGAAGTTTTCCTCTGATTCTCATGCTCATTGTATTTGCTGTAGTCACTGTACTCGCACTAATTCTTGCTCAGTGTGTGCCAATTTGGATGACAAATGTTGGAGACGTGTGTTAGTGGTGAGAGGTCCATGCCGGTTCTCTCGCCACAGTTCACTCTAGTTTTTCAGTCTCTTTTTCAGAGGAACAAGAACAGGGTGATGTTTCCGTGATGTCTTCAGGAAGTGTGCTGCCATCGTCGTAATCAAATGAAGAGCTAGCAGCAAAAGTGCTCAAGGAAATTCGACAAGTGCCTAGATCCTTAGTAGGATTGACGACCTTGTCGCCAGCTAGCTCGCCCGGCGAAGCTATCAATCGTAAAGTGGGTGATGTGACGCCAGGTCTGTCCATTGCGGTCCAGGAGAGGAGAAGGGGTGTTGCGAGCACTATAATCTCGGATCACGCACACCTGGTGACGACAGATCGGAGGATGGATCAGAGGAAGCCAGTCATTCCAGTAGCTAGCTCGTTCAGGTCTACCTGGACCGTGAGCGAGGCCCCTCTCTCTTACAACAACATCTGGGGCCAGATATTGTCGTACATAACGTTTGTCAGTCGGAGCATACGTCCACTCCTCCTGCTCAGGGCGCTCTGTCGCATAGACAGCCGGGGGCGGCTAGTCTATTGGCTTCCTCTTCCACACGCCAGCACACACGACCACACCTTGGCTATGTGACCTCAGATATCCAGCCTGCTTCACCAACCAAGGATTCCACGTTGACCAGGTCACTCCATCCAGTAGCCAAGGACACGAGGCCTTACCAGTCGGGACGTTCGCATAAAAGAATTATGCAAGAGACACCGTCCCAGGAGCTTCCAGCGGCTAAACAACGTAAGACCGCAGCTCCACAGGCCTCCATGACGGACTTGCTATCACAGATAGCGCAACTCATCGCAGCATCCTAGCAACCTTCTGAATCTCTTTCATATCAGGAACTGTCTGAAGAAGCTGGGTCGGTACACTCCCCTGCAATGTCAGATAGGGACGACAGAGATTCACATTTGGTCCAGTCGGATGGTGGAAGGGAATCTGCAGTGCTGGATTTTTCCCTTCTAAAACAACATATGGTGGCCGTAGATTTCATCCGGCAACACCTTCCAGAAGTTGTTCCTCTGGACCAGAGAGCTGCGATACCAGATAAGAGACTGATAGCGTCACTGGACACAGACTTCTTCGGCCCAGTCCAGAAATGTCTCACGGACGTTTGAATTGCTGAGTGACGCTATTTTTAGGCTAGCCTCTAAGACTGGCAGATCCAGTTTCTTATCGCAACAAGCTCTACATCTGCCTTTCATCAACAGTAGAAATAAATTTTAAACAGCAGGACAGGGCGTTCCGAGAGTTCCTCTGCATTTAGACAACCAGTCAGAAGACTTGGAGTTGTCATTGCCGGCGTCTATGCCAATTCTCTCCAGTACGTTGGAGACGACAATCTCGTCTAACAGAACCAGTTTAGATGCCTTATCTTACGCAGATCACCTTACCAGAGCGTTATCACAATGTCTCGATGGTAAAGAATTCCAGGATGTTCAAGCTTCCTTGAGAGTTCTTTCGAGGGCAATCGCATATTCCACTTATAACTCCGCCCTTTCAGTGGCAAATTTGGAGTTAGTCAGATGTGATGCTGCCCTGGCTTCATCCACTAGGGTGGATTCTAAGGTGAAAAACTCTCTTCGAGTTGCTCTGGTTTCAAGAGAACTTCTCTTTGATGGTAAGCTTTCACTAATCTACGATCAAATTACCAAGAAAGCTTCGGACTCTCTGCTCTTTAAGTCCATTTCGAAAAAAACGGACTCTGCAGAGAGGAGTAAGTCAGGGACTTCTGGGGCGAGTACGTGCAAGGGAAGTTCCTATAGAGGATCTAAGAAAGCCTCTACTTCTTATTCCAGAGACCGTCAGAGTAGCAACTCAGGTAGGGGACGTAATGCTGGCTGAGACAACCGGTCAGATGCCCCTAGGTCAACTGGTCGAGGTGCGGGTTGAGGAGCACATAGTTTCTCCTCACGCAAGCCTCGCAGGTACAGGAGGTGAAGGTCAGAACCTCTATTGTGCTCCAGTGGGCGGAAGGCTGTCGGGATTCTTAACCAATTGGTTGTCAATTACGGACAACCGATGGGTTCAGGAGGTTATTTCGGAAGGTCTAAAACTGTCCGTCAGAGAAAAACCTCCGTTAACACGATGGACTCAGCTTCCGTCAAACCTTCAGAAGAGAGATTCGCTTCTGTAAGAGGTGCAATCTCTTCAGGAGAAGAATGCAATAGAGGTTGTAGAAAACCAGGAATCTCCCGGTTTTTACAGTCGCCTGTTCCTGGTACCAAAACCAGATGGCTCGTTCCGTCCAGTTATAGATTTAAGCTGGATAAACAACAGGGTTCTCGCGGGGCCTTGAAAACCTGGAAAAGCCTGGAATTCGTCAAAAGGTCATTCAAGGCCTTGAAAGCCTTGAATTTCCAATGGGAGCCTTGAAAAGCCTGGAAGTCTGAGAATTTTGTGATGCGTAATTTAATCCAAACATATTTTACGGCATTTACAGCAAATGTAACTGTGTGGTTTATTAATCCGGTCATATTTTGGAGTATTTACGGCAGTGCCAATGCATGCATTATTGATAGAACTTTGCAGTGATGTGACACTGAAATCCTTTGAATCAAGCATTGTGAATGGTTGCTATTGATGTGGGCGAGCACAATGGTGGTATATATTTAAGCCAATGGGAAGATTTATTGTAAATTCTGCCTGTTCGAATGCTGAGCACACGTGCGTGGATAATTTATTCGTATTGAAAATATTACAAATGGATGATTGTTCAATTGAACTATTTGAGTATTTCCGAAGCATGTATGTCTGATGAATTTGCCACAACGTCATCTTAAAGTCCTGGCACCGACAGTCGCCATCACGGTGGATTCCGAGTTGGGATTTCCAAATGAAAGTGTTATTGTCTTATTCACCTCAAATGTTAACATGTGCGATTTTAAGGATGATTCGCCATGTGTGAAACATTAAAAACTTTTCGACACTTACTGCATTTAGCTGAATACCATTCATCTGGAACAGGCAGTAACCAGTTATAGTATGCAGTTGATTTAATCCAAGCTTGTTGGAAGGTACACTTCCCCACAACGGAATTACATTTTGCTTTTCGAATGACATTTCCGGAGACATTGTGGGTTACGAAATGTGTCATTTACATGTAACATGTAGTTTACTCATTGGGAGGAAGGATGACATCAGTTCATTTGCATTCAGTAAATATTCAGTTAGAATAGCGGTACATGTACAAGAGACATAGCTATTGTGCCACCTGGTAATTACACTGCAGTTGTAGGATAAACACAAGAAAATGTCTTTCTCAGGCTCACTAATTCTAATCAATGATATCATTGCTTGGATAGCTTTCAGAAAGAGTTTTCCAAGAAATGATGTCAAGTGTTAGAATTACCAACAAAGGGAAATATAAGAGAAAGTTTCTAGTCGTTGAAAAGCCTTGAATTTCATAAATGGGGGGCCTTGAAAATCCACGCAAATTGCCGAGAAATGACCTGGAATGGCCTTGAATTTCAAAGATTTTAACCTGGGGGAACCCTGAACAAGCTGATCGTGGCTCCAAAATTTTATATGGAGACCATCCAATCGGTGAGAGCGAGCATTCGAGTGAATGACTATGCTGCGAGCATAGATCTCAAGGATGCGCACTTTCACATCATGGTACGTCCGGCGTTCAGAAAGTACCTTCGCTTCGCTGTCCTAGGAGTCATTTATCAGTTCTGAGCGATGTGCTTCGGACTGAATCAGTGCCCTGGGCCTTCGTCTGCGGTAACGTCGGCCTACTTGGACGACATTCTTCAGAGGTACGTCGACAGATTAACACTTCAGAACAATATTCAGAGTCTGCTTCAATTGCTCCGACGTCTTGGTTTCATAGTAAACGAAAAGAAGTCGGATCTAGTTCCGTCCAAGTCGTTCATTCACATGGGAATGAGCTTCTAGACGCACAACAATCTGGTTCGTCTGCCGTTACCTAGAGTGAAATTAGTCAGTTGTTATGCTCGCTTTTGTCTACACTCAGATGTAGTAACAGTGAGAGAATTTATGCGACTGATAGGTTTGTGCAGAGCCGCCACAGACCTTATTCCGATGGGGCGCCTACGCACTCGTCCACTCCAGATATTTTTTAGTGTGAAGATTTATTTGCTCGAAATGAACATCGTCTTGTCCATCCAGGTAAAACAAGAGATTCAGACTTGGGCAGATATTCAGTGGTTAACTCAGGGAGTTCCACTGCAACTGCCGGATCCGATTTTTACGATTATGACAGATGCGAGTCAAACAGGTTGGGGCGCGACATTGAGCCCAACGGATTCAAGGTGCCAGGGTCTTTGGGATCCGCAATTCCTGAACAAGCACATAAACATCAAAGAGATGATCTCAGTTTGGCTTGCGCTACATCATTGGATAAACATTATTCAGAATTCACATGTTCAAATACTGTCAGACAATTCGACAGTAGTAGCATATATTCGGAACCAGGGAGGCACTCATTCCATTCTGTTGTTCAACTTAACGGAAAGAATCCTTCTTTTTGTCCTAGAGCATCAGGTTCTTCTGTCGGTCCGTCATATTCTGGGTCGGCTGAACGTTCTAGCGGACTCCCTTTCTCGGAAAGGTCGTATGTTGCTGTCAGAATGGACTCTCAACAAACGAGTATTCAATCAGATCTGCTACCAATGGGATCGTCCGATAATAGACTTGTTTGCGACGCATCTCAACAATCAGTTGCAGACGTATGTGTCGCCATGCCCAGATCCTCGGGCGTTCACAGTAGACGCTCTCTCGATCTCTTGGAACAGAATGATAGGATACGCGTATCCTCCAGCTCCGTTGATTCAACAGATATTGCTAAAAATCAAGCAATCTCACTGCAAGATCCTGTTGGTAGCATCTCTGTCACCCCACAGACCATGGATAAATCTACTCAGGCTCAGGTGTCTGTTATGAGACATTCCCTGGAAGCTTCCTCCATGGAAGGACCTTTCCCCGGAAGCTTCCTCCATGGAAGGACCTCCTTTCGCAGGGGAAATCGCGCACACTGCATCACAACCTGCAAGGTCTCAACCTTCACCTATTTTCGTTGTGCGGTCCTTCTTGCACAGCAAGAAATTTACAGGACGAGCAGTGGACACAATTTCTAACTGTAGGAGGACCTCCTCTTCGCTAAGTTATGCTGCTAAGTGGAAGGTTTTCTCTCGTTCATATTTATGATCCCTCTATTCCAGACATTGCTAATTTTTTGGTCTACTTGTTTGACGAGATCAAACTGCAGCCAATAACTATTAAGGGTTACAGGTCTATGTTATCGGATACTTATGCTCATCGTGATAGCTTACAAATTGGATCTAATATCTCCTTATCAAAGTTAGTTAAAACTTTTCGATAAATAGACCTAGAACCCTTAGGTTAATTCCTAAGTGGAATTTAGCTTGGGTTCTTCTGAAGCTAAAAGAAGCACCATTTGAACCCCTTGATACGGTAGACTTCAAATACTTATTTTATAAGACAGCTTTTCTCTTAGCCTTCTCTTCTGCTAGAATAGTTAGTGAGCTTCATGCTCTATCTGTTGATGATTCTCACTATCGTAGTGTTGGTAATACTATTACTTTGACTACCAATGTGGGATTTTTGGCTAAGAATCAGGCTCCTAATAAGTACCCTGAACCTATTGTTATTAAGGCTCTTCCGTCCTCAGACGGCCATAGGCCTTTGCTGTGTCCAGTTAGAGCTATGCGTATTTACAAACCTAGACCTGAGTTTATCAGAAAAGGATGAAAACGTTTCTTTCTGTCTCTGCTGCCTAATAGAAGGGACATCACAGTCCATTCTATTTCAAGGTGGATTCAATTGACTATTCGTTCTGGCGTGATTGACCAAGAGCAAGGGGAATGGGGGGAGGGGGGATGGTGTTTCCTTATATCACCTGCTTTATAGTGAAATCCAAGGGAATACCTCCTCTGGAGTCAGTAATTCCGAGTCGGTGCTCGGATGGTTTTAAAGTGTAAAGCTAATGTTTATCTCATTTATGTAATATTTTTAAAGTGTAGCTCGGTGTGAAGCATTTATATATGTCACGTGTCATACGAGCATTAATATACAATCCTCGGACACTTTTAAATGAGTATAAAGAGTCTCATTCTCTGAACTATCTTTATTTATTGGCTTTCTTTTAAAAAATTAGTATAATGGGTTATACTGGATATTAATAGAGATCATTGATGTTATTGTGCTCAATTACGGATTGGTAATATGTCTTTCTTTTTTTGTATAAACAAGCAAGATATATATAAATCCTGTTTCTCCTTTTCTTCTTGAGGGGATAATTCTGTTTATATGTAATTGAGCCTATTGGATTTTCCTTTATGTCCTAGGCCCTCCAGCCTTTTTTCTTTTCAGCTAAGTCTGGGTCATTGGTACAGCATAAAAATATGAAAAAAATTATAGTAATTTATATATTTTTTATATTTACCAATGACCCAGACAGGGATGGCCCTCCCATGAGTTGGGAACTCATACCTCCCCACTGATTATATAACATTTATCAGGTACTGGTTGTAAGAATGAAGATTTGGCGCCAATTTCGGTACTTCCTTGACACTGTGCATGCACAGTGGAAAAAGTATGGAGGACCAGATAGTACATTGATTTTTTGGATTTGGATGCAAATTTTGGCGATTGGGGAGGGGTGGAGGGGGTAAGATTTGTGTTTGGCCCTGAATTGGCACCAGCTAAGTCTGGGTCATTGGTAAGTATAAAAAATATATAAATTACTATAAATTTTTTCATTTTTCAAAAATGTGAGCCAATATGGTCCAAATTTGGATGCTGTTTTGTTAGGGAACATGCACTTGATTATGCATGAAAACAGTTGTTTGCACTTCCATGGGAATTCCAGGAGATCAAAAATAGAAAAGAATTTAAATGCCTATATTTTCCAAGCTGCATGGAACAAAGAATTGTTATTTAGTATACAACATCTTTAGGACCAGTACAATTAAATGGGCCCGAACAAACTCAATCGGTTGTGTCATGGGGTGCCATATGGGAAAAATGGTGAGTGGGCACTTTTCAGAAAAGAAAAAAAAAATTTTCTCCCGAGCTACCAATCAAAATAATATTTGGTATACAACATCCTTAAGAGGATGAGATTCAAGTGTGTGCAAAATCAAGTCCCGGAGTTCTTTTCTGGATTTTCTTTGAAATCCTGAATTTTAACTAAGTGCAATATGAGGAAAATTCTTTAATATGGAAATTTGATAAACAGCATCCTTAAGGGCAGGTTGGTGGGAGGGGGGGGGGGGGGGGGATAAGTTTCAAATTGTTCAAGTAAAGTCCCTGAGCTAATTATGGGAACCAGAAATTTACTTTAGTGCAATATGAGGAAATTCTTTAAAAATCTTCTTCTTCAGATGCACTAGTCAGAATCTTTTCATCTGTGGTATACAACATCCTGGGGAGGGGAAGGGGATTAAAGTGTGTTCAAATCAAGTCTATGGGTTCATATTTGGGCCCTGAATTTTAATCTAGGGAAATATTAGAAATATTCTTTAAAATCTTCTTCAAACCAACCTGTCAGGATCATCTGATAGTTGGTATACAGCTTCCTCATGGGGCTAGATCTCTGTTTATTGAAACCAACACTCTGTGTTCATATTTGGGCTCCTTTTTGGATTGTAACTTGGTATAATATGAAGAAAGTGCTCTGTATGTATATATATTATGCTGTAAAAATTCAATTCTGTTGTAATCTTTTATATTATACTATTTTTCTAAGGATGCCAATAAAATTTTTAAAAAATAAAAACATTCTTTAAAAATCTCCAGATCCATCTGTTAGAAACTTTTCATATACTACTACTCAAAGTTTGCAACACACACATCATTGTGAAATTTGCTTGTGACATATTTGCGATATTTTTGGTGGATATGATTAAGGAATGTATTGAGATGGTCCCCAGCATTTTCATTAGCTCTCTTGACAGGCAGACTTTTCGTGCCAGTCATGGAAAGCATGTACCCCTTGATTTTCATGATGTTTTTGTCTACTGTCTACATGTACATGACGTGTAGGGTATTCAATCTTCATTTCAACACAAACCCTTGTGATTTAATGATTGAATATGGCAAATGCAAATGTAAGAAGACATTTATTTGAAGCAGAAATGTGGCAGGCTGTAGGGATGGTGGAGCAAGGGGCTACCCATCGTCAGGTTGGTAAAGCCCTTGGTGTGCACCATACGGTGATCACCAGAGCCTGGACAAGATTTCAGCAGTATGACACACCAGTAAGACGGCATGGTGGTGGCAGAGACAGGGCAACATCTGCAGTTGAAGACCAGTTTTTGATCATTTAGGCCTGTAGGAACCGCTTTGCCACAGCAACCCAGCTTCGCCGTGACCTTCAGAATGCATCTGGGGTAAATGTTTCGACACAGACTATCCGGGCAAGGTTGCACGAAGGTGGTCTCCGATCGAGAAGACCATTTATTCACATTCCGCTTCCCAGAACTACCGCCAGCATGTTACATGAATGGGCCATGGACCATGTTGGATGGACCAGAGAAGATTGGCGATCTGTCATTTTTACAGATGAGTCAAGGTCCGCCTAGACTACACATATAGGTGTTCTGGGGTATGGAGAAGACCAGGAGAGCGATTCCATGCAGCCAACATTGCTGAGCATGACCGCTATGGTGGAGGGTCAATCATGGTCTGGGACAGCATCAGCAGGGATGGACGTACATAGCTCTGTGTCCTTGAATGTGGTACATTGACAGCACAGTGGTACATTGATGAGATCCTGGATGTTCACGTCAGATTGTATGCAGGTGCAGTGGGTGATAGATTGATTCTGATGAACGATAATGCCTGTCCTCATGTTGCCCATTCTGTCGGGGAGTACCAACAAAGGGAGGGGATTGAGCGTATGGACTGGCCAGCAAGATCCCCTGACCTCAATCCAATCGAACATGTCTGGAATGAGCTGCAGCTTGCAATTTCAGCCCATCCAGTCCAGCCAAGAAGTGTCCTGGTGCTTGGTGCCATGCTGGTCCAAGAATGGAACAACATCCCACAAAGGACAAACAGGAACCTGTTTGGGAGCATGAGAAGGCGTAGGATAACTTGGTATGATAACTAGATGAGACTATCCTATCCATCCATCCAAGATGTCCCGCTGTACGTTGAAACATCCTTCATTTGAACATCTGTCTGTCCAAAACACTTTGGCATCCAAATTTTTGGGTGAATTGATCATAACCAAATTTGGTATCCAGCTTAGGTAATTCAGGTTAAGTTTGAAAATGGACATGGTCCGTTTATTTTTCCGGCCCTTTTTCGACTTAGGAAATATGTTTTTTGTATTGTCTGAAATTTAACTTGAGTATTGGTGAATGGATTGCATTGTACTCGAGAGGAAATATATCGCCTTCAGAAGGCTGAATGGCAAGGTGGGGGGGGTATTTCTCGTGAGCCCCAGCTCATTTTGTTTTTATTCTTATTGAAAACATAGCATTTAGGGAACAGAAATTAACGTATTCTCAATTATCATACTTCTTGTCTTATTTCATAATCCTTTCATAACCATTGAACATTATCCTTTTCATCAAACACTACACACAGTCTAGTTAAGCTACAGTGTCTTTGACACTTTGATTCAACATAATCTCAAGCCTAATGCAGGATGTGTTCAGGGAGTGGGAGTTGAAAAACAGAGATCATTTTTCAGAGCATCTTTGGTGACAGTCATTGCTGTATGCACAATTCCTGACTTTGTGTGAACCTAGACAAAAGTATTTGCAGGCCCGCAAGGATTTTCACTGTTTTCTCCAGGTTCTACAAAGAAAACAGTGGGTGAGGGTTTGTCTTCCTGATTTTGTGGGGACTTGTTTGTCATTGTTTCTCATCGAGAACAGAAAAAAACAAACAACAATTCCCCACAATGATGGCAAAACAAGAAGGTGTGTGCATGTGTGTGTGATATCTGGAGCATGCAACTTAGTTTATGGTACAGTGAAGGCCACTTAATTGGATATCTCTTAACTGGATAACCCCGTTAATTGAATATAATTTCCCAACACAAAACCATTTATGATACCTCCAGTACAAATTTGACCTTTTAATTGAATATAGGTCATAGAGTAAACTGCTGTTAATTGAACAAAAAATCTTGTAGGCTGTTGCGAAATTACCTTGACTCTCCCCAGTTCTCCTTTGTTAAAAGACCTATTTGGGCTCAGTACATCCAATACAGGCATTTAATCTATTATATCTTGTTTGACGGAGCTCATGGAGCTCTGTCAATGAGCTCTGTCAAACAAGATATAATGGAATAAATGCTAAGTTTATCTCTAGAATACAGGAGAGTGACACAATCCCTGTTAATTGAATACTCCTGTTAAATGAATATTTTTCATTGGCAAAGTGGCTATTCAATTAACAGGGTTCCACTGTATAAACAGTAAAGTAGCCTTGACATATAGGCCAAGGTGGGTTTGTGCATTATGTATTTTACAACTACTACTGTACAAGGTGACAGGTGTGCATTTTATGTTCACTTGTTTATTACGCTCTCACCAAATTTGGTCTCCGCAAGATAACTTTAGTTAGCTCCCAACATAATACAGGTTGGGATTGCAAGTGGGCTTGGTCTGATATTTTTTGGCAGAGTTATGGCCCTTTTCCAACTTAGAAAACATGTTGATGTTTGTTTCCGGATGATAACTTTAGTTTGACTGAAATGAAACAAAATGATGCAGATGTTGCCTTGTCTCTGCCACCACCATGCCGTCTTACTGGTGTGCCATACTGCTGAAATCTTGCTCAGGCTCTGGTGATCAGCGTATGGTGCACACCAAGGGCTTCCCCAACCTGGAGAAGCATAGCCCCTTGCTCCACCATCCCAACTGCCCGCCACATTTCTGCTTCAGGAAAATGTCTTCTTACATTTGCATTCGCCATATTCAATCATTAAATCACAAGGGTTTGTGTTAAAATGAAGATTGAATACCCTACACATGTCATGTACAAATAGACAGTACACGAAAACATCATGAAAATCAAGGGATACATGCTTTCCATGACTGGCACGAAAAGTTTGCCTGTCAAGAGAGCTAATGTAAACACTGGGGACCATCTCAATACATTCCTCAATCATATCCACCAAATATATCGCAAATATGTCACCAGCAAATTCTACAATGATGTGTCAAATATGTGGTGCTTAGCAAACTTTGAGTAGTGTATCATAAATTAACTTCACATATCAGTCTTCTTCTTCTGAACCACTGGACCCAACCCAACCAAACTTGTCATGAATTATCTTCTGAACCACTGGACCAAACCCAACCAAACTTGTCATAAATTATTTTCTGAACCACTGGACCAAACCCAACCAAACTTGTAAGTTATCTTCGGAACCACTGGACCAAACCCATCCAAACTTGTCATAAGTTATCTTCTGAACCAGTGGACCAAACCCAACCAAACTTACCATAAAGTTATTTTCTTAACCACTGGACCAAACTCAACCAAACTTGCCATAAGTTATCTTCTGAACCACTGGACCAAACCCAACCAAACTTGCCATAAGTTATCTTCTGAACTACTGGACCAAACCCAACCAAACTTGCCATAAATTATCTTCTGAACCACTGGACCAAACCCAACCAAACTTGCCATAAATTATCTTCTGAACCACTGGACCAAACCCAACCAAACTTGTCATAATTTATCTTCTGAACCACTGGGCCAAACCCAACCAAACTTGCCACAAATTATCTTCTGAACCACTGAACCAAACCCAACCAAACTTGCCATAAATTATCTTTTGAACCACTGGACCAAACCCAACCAAACTTGTCATAAGTTATCTTCTGAACCACTGGACCAAACCCAACCAAACTTGTCATAAGTTATCTTCTGAACCACTGGACCAAACCTAACCAAACTTGTCATAAATTATTTTCTGAACCACTGGACCAAACCCAACCAAACTTGTCCTAATTTATCTTTGTGGGATAACCTCCCAAGTTTGTTCAGAAGAAGTAGCTGAGCCCAATTGCCTGAAATTCTTCAAAGGTTTTCTGGTCATAAAGCCCCAGTCACAATGCTTTGACATTTTGTGTGTCTTCAGGGTTCAAATTTGTTCAAAGAAAGTTTCTCTGGCAACATTTTGGCCCTCCCAAAATTTATAATATTTTTATACTGTACCAATGACCCAGACTTAGCTGGTGCTAACTCTTAAGAATTCAGGGCCAAACACAAATTTTGCCCCCCAATTCCCAAAATTTGCATCCAAATCCAAAAAATCAATGTCCTATATGGTCCTCCATACTTTTGTCCACTGTGCATGTGCAGTGTCAAGGAAGTACCAAAATTGGCACAAAATCTTCATTCTTTGTTTGGCCCTTCAATCAGTAACATCTCACTGATATCTTTGCTTATAATCTCAGTTAAAATGATGCCAGACACAAAATCATGAAGGAAATGGTGGATCCAAGGATGAAATAAGAGGATGAGAGGAAGAAACAGTGGAAGGATGTGTTCAGGACTGTAACTTATAATTTTTATGTAAAATTATTTCATGTTCCCTAATTTCGGGACATGGGCCTGATATTTCCGTTCACTGTTTGATAAGTGTTTCCTCTCACCCTTTCCTTGATACCCCCCTTGCTAATCTTCCATGCTTTTGATATAATTTTTGAAATTTTGTTTATTGAAATTTCTTGGGAGTTTTAGCATAGTTACAGAATGTTTATTCTGTTATCCCCATGGTTACATCCTCACCCTAGGGGTGTTTAGGCATTTTGGTCATGCATCTACCATCCAATGTACTGCAGCTTCTTCTCTGGAAGATTCTGTTTTACATCGGATAGTGTTTTAAATTGGTTACTGATTTCGGGCCATGTTTTTCAGTGCCTGGAGTCTTGTTTCCGGTTTTTATTGACATTTGTTTACGTTGACAACCGTTACTTCTGTCAGTGATTCCTTGATTCTGTAAGGTTCATTATATAGCCAGATACATTAATATTGTCCGTAACTGTAACATTAATTTTTAGAAATGTTTTAAAATTTTTGTCCACACTTGGGCTTTTTTGGGATCCATTTGGGCTCATTGTTCCCTTTGGGAACTTGGGCTCATGTCAAAATTTTTTCGAAAATTTTTTCTTTTGAATTATTTTTTGAAATTTTTGTAATGGATTATACTATTATTATGTATCTTTGTATTTTCAAGGGTTAGTGCGAGTACTACGGTTGTTTAATATTTTTTAAATATGAAAGAATATTGTTCAAATTGTAAATCGAGGAAGTTTTCCTCTGATTCTCATGCTCATTGTATTTGCTGTAGTCACTGTACTCGCACTAATTCTTGCTCAGTGTGTGCCAATTTGGATGACAAACATTGGAGACTTGTGTCACGGTATATTGTTAGTGGTGAGAGGTCCATGCCGGTCCTCTCGCCACAGTTCACTCTAGTTTTTCAGTCTCTTTTTCAGAGGAACAAGAACAACAGGGTGATGTTTCCGTGATGTCTTCAGGAAATGTGCTGCCATCGTCGTAATCAAATGCAGAGCTAGCAGCAAAAGTGCTCAAGGAAATTCGACAAGTGCCTAGATCCTTAGTAGGATTGACGACCTTGTCGCCAGCTAGCTCGCCCGGCGAAGCTATCAATCATAAAGTGGGTGATGTGACGCCGGGTTTCTCCATTGCGGTCCAGGAGAGGAGAAGGGGTGTTGCGAGCACTATAATCTCGGATCACGCACACCTGGCGACGACAGATCGGAGGATGGATCAGAGGAAGCCAGTCATTCCAGTAGCTAGCTCGTTCAGGTCTACCCGGACCGTGAGCGAGGCCCCTCTCTCTTACAACAACATCTGGGGCCAGATGTTGTCGTACGTAACGTTTGTCAGTCGGTGCATACGTCCACTCCTCCTGCTCAGGGCACTCTGTCGCATAGACAGCCGGGGGCGGCTAGTCTATTGGCTTCCTCTTCCACACGCCAGCACACATGACCACACCTTGGCTATGTGACCTCAGATATCCAGCCTGCTTCACCAACCAAGGATTCCACGTCGACCAGGTCACTCCATCCGGTAGCCAAGGACACGAGGCCTTACCAGTCGGGACGTTCGCATAAAAGAATTATGCAAGAGACACCGTCCCAGGAGCTTCCAGCGGCTAAACAATGTAAGACCGCAGCTCCACAGGCCTCCATGACGGACTTGCTATCACAGATAGCGCAACTCATCGCAGCATCCCAGCAACCTTCAGAATCTCTTTCATATCAGGAACTGTCTGAGGAAGCTGGGTCGGTACACTCCCCTGCAATGTCAGATAGGGATGACAGAGATGCACATTTGGTCCAGTCGGATGGTGGAAGGGAATCTGCAGTGCTGGATTTTTCCCTTCTAAAACAACATATGGTGGCCGTAGATTTCATCCGGCAACACCTTCCAGAAGTTGTTCCTCCGGACCAGAGAGCTGCGATACCAGATAAGAGACTGATAGCGTCACTGGACACAGACTTCTTCGGCCTAGTCCAGAAATGTCTCACGGACGTTTGAATTGCTGAATGATGCTATTTTTAGGCTAGCCTCTAAGACTGGCAGATCCAGTTTCTTATCACAACAAGCTCTACATCTGCCGTTCATCAACAGTAGAAATAAATTTGAAACGGCAGGACAGGGCATTCCGAGAGTTCCTCTGCGTTTAGACAACCAGTCAGAAGACTTGGAGTTGTCATTGCCGGCGTCTATGCCAATTCTCTCCAGTACGTTGGAGACGACAATCTCGTCTAACAGAACCAGTTTAGATGCCTTATCTTACGCAGATCACCTTACCAGAGCGTTATCACAATGTCTCGATGGTAAAGAATTCCAGGATGTTCAAGCTTCCTTGAGAGTTCTTTCGAGGGCAATCGCATATTCCACTTATAACTTCGCCCTTTCAGTGGCAAATTTGGAGTTAGTCAGATGTGATGCTGCCCTGGCTTCATCCACTAGGTTGGATTCTAAGGTGAAAAACTCTCTTCGAGTTGCTCTGGTTTCAAGAGAACTTCTCTTCGATGGTAAGCTTTCACTGATCTACGATCAGATTACCAAGAAAGCTTCGAACTCCCTGCTCTTTAAGTCCGTTTCGAAAAAAACGGACTCAGCAGAGAGGAGTAAGTCAGGGACTTCTGGGGCGAGTACGTGCAAGGGAAGTTCCTATAGAGGATCTAAGAAAGCCTCTACGTCTTACTCCAGAGACCGTCAGAGTAGCAACTCAGGTAGGGGATGTAATGCTGGCTGAGACAACCGGTCAGATGCCCCCAGGTCGACTGGTCGAGGTGCGGGTTGAGAAGCACATAGTTTCTCCTCACGCAAGCCTCGCAGGTACAGGAGGTGAAGGTCAGAACCTCTATTGTGCTCCAGTGGGCGGAAGGCTGTCAAGATTCTCAACCAATTGGTTGTCAATTACGGACAACCGATGGGTTCAGGAGGTTATTTCGGAAGGTCTAAAACTGTCCGTCAGAGAAAAACCTTCGTTAACACGATGGACTCAGCTTCCGTCAAACCTTCAGAAGAGAGATTCGCTTCTGTGAGAGGTGCAATCTCTTCAGGAGAAGAATGCAATAGAGGTCGTAGAAAACCAGGAATCTCCCGGTTTTTACAGTCGCCTGTTCCTGGTACCAAAACCAGATGGCTCGTTGCGTCCAGTTATAGATTAAAGCTGGATAAACAACAGGGTACCCGCGGTGCCTTGAAAACCTGGAAAAGCCTGGAATTTGTCAAAAGGTCATTCAGTAAGTATTCAGTTAGAATAGCAGTACATGTACAAGAGACATAGCTATTGTGCCACCTGGTAATTACACTGCAGTTGTAGGATAAACACAAGAAAATGTCTTTCTCAGGCTCACTAATTCTAATCAGTGATATCATTGCTTGGATAGCTTTCAGAAAGAGTTTTCCAAGAAATGATGTCAAGTGTTAGAATTACCAACAAAGGGAAATATAAGAGAAAGTTTCTAGTCGTTATCTGATAATTTAGGGTACTTTGCCAGCCTCGGCCTTGAAAAGCCTTGAATTTCATAAATGGGGGCCTTGAAAATCCACGCAAATTGCCGAGAAATGACCTGGAATGGCCTTGAATTTTAAAGATTTTAACCTGGGGGAACCCTGAACAAGCTGATCGTGGCTCCAAAATTTTATATGGAGACCATCCAATCGGTGAGAGCGAGCATTCGAGTGAATGACTATGCTGCGAGCATAGATCTCAAGGATGCGTACTTTCACGTCATGGTACGTCCGGCGTTCAGAAAGTAGCTTTGCTTCGCTGTCCTAGGAGTCATTTATCAGTTCTGAGCGATGTGCTTCGGACTGAATCAGTGCCCTGGGCCTTCGTCTGCGGTAACGTCGGCCTACTTGGACGACATTCTTCAGAGGTACGTCGACAGATTAACACTTCAGAACGATATTCAGAGTCTGCTTCAATTGCTCCGACGTCTCGGTTTCATAGTAAACGAAAAGAAGTCGGATCTAGTTCCGTCCAAGTCGTTCATTCACATGGGAATGAGCTTCTAGACGCACAACAATCTGGTTCGTCTGCCGTTACCTAGAGTGAAATTAGTCAGTTGTTATGCTCGCTTTTGTCTACACTCAGATGTAGTAACAGTGAGAGAATTTATGCGACTGATAGGTTTGTGCAGAGCCGCCACAGACCTTATTCCGATGGGGCGCCTACGCACTCGTCCACTCCAGATATTTTTTAGTGTGAAGATTTATTCGCTCGAAATGAACATCGTCTTGTCGAACCAGGTAAAACAAGAGATTCAGACTTGGGCAGATATTCAGTGGTTAACTCAGGGAGTTCCACTGCAACTGCCGGATCCGATTTTTACGATTATGACAGATGCGAGTCAAACAGGTTGGGGTGCGACATTGAGCCCAACAGATTCAAGGTGCCAGGGTCTTTGGGATCCGCAATTCCTGAACAAGCACATAAACATCAAAGAGATGATCTCAATTTGGCTTGCGCTACATCATTGGATAAACATTATTCAGAATTCACATGTTCAAATACTGTCAGACAATTCGACAGTAGTAGCATATATTCGGAACCAGGGAGGCACTCATTCCATTCTGTTGTTCAACTTAACGGAAAAAATCCTTCTTTTTGTCCTAGAGCATCAGGTTCTTCTGTCGGCCCGTCATATTCCGGGTCGGCTGAACGTTGTAGCGGACTCCCTTTCTCGGAAAGGTCGAATGTTGCTGTCAGAATGGACTCTCAACAAACGAGTATTCAATCAGATCTGCTACCAATGGGATCGTCCGATAATAGACTTGTTTGCGACGCATCTCAACAATCAGTTGCAGACGTATGTGTCGCCATGCCCAGATCCTCGGGCGTTCACAGTAGACGCTCTCTCGATCTCTTGGAACAGAATGATAGGATACGCGTATCCTCCAGCTCTGTTGATTCAACAGATATTGCTAAAAATCAAGCAATCTCACTGCAAGATCCTGTTGGTAGCATCTCTGTCACCCCACAGACCATGGATAAATCTACTGAGGTGTCTGTTATGAGACATTCCCCGGAAGCTTCCTCCATGGAAGGACCTCCTTTCGCAGGGGAAATCGCGCACACTGCATCACAACCTGCAAGGTCTCAACCTTCACCTATTTTCGTTGTGCGGTCCTTCTTGCACAGCAAGCAATTTACAGGACGAGCAGTGGACGCAATTTCTAACTGTCGGAGGACCTCCTCTTCACTAAGTTATGCTGCTAAGTGGAAGGTTTTTTCTCGTTCATATTTATGATACCTCTATTCCAGACATTGCTAATTTTTTGGTCTACTTGTTTGACGAGATCAAACTGCAGCCAATAACTATTAAGGGTTACAGGTCTATGTTATCGGATACTTATGCTCATCGTGATAGCTTACAAATTGGATCTAATGTCTCCTTATCAAAGTTAGTTAAAACTTTTCGATAAATAGACCTAGAACCCTTAGGTTAATTCCTAAGTGGAATTTAGCTTGGGTTCTTCTGAAGCTAAAAGAAGCACCATTTGAACCCCTTGATACGGTAGACTTCGAATACTTATTTTATAAGACAGCTTTTCTCTTAGCCTTCTCTTCTGCTAGAATAGTTAGTGAGCTTCATGCTCTATCTGTTGATGATTCTCACTATCGTAGTGTTGGTAATACTATTACTTTGACTACCAATGTGGGATTTTTGGCTAAGAATCAGGCTCCTAATAAGTACCCTGAACCTATTGTTATTAAGGCTCTTCCGTCCTCAGACGGCCATAGGCCTTTGCTGTGTCCAGTTAGAGCTATGCGTATTTACAAACCTAGACCTGAGTTTATCAGAAAAGGATGAAAACGTTTCTTTCTGTCTCTGCTGCCTAATAGAAGGGACATCACAGTCCATTCCATTTCAAGGTGGATTCAATTGACTATTCGTTCTGGGGTGATTGACCAAGAGCAAGGGGAATGGGGGGGGGGGGGGGGGGGGGGGTGAGGGGGGATGGTGTTTCCTTATATCACCTGCTTTATAGTGAAATCCAAGGGAATACCTCCTCTGGAGTCAGTAATTCCGAGTCGGTGCTCGGATGGTTTTAAAGTGTAAAGCTAATGTTTATCTCATTTATGTAATATTTTTAAAGTGTAGCTCGGTGTGAAGCATTTATATATGTCACGTGTCATACGAGCATTAATATACAATCCTCGGACACTTTTAAATGAGTATAAAGAGTCTCATTCTCTGAACTATCTTTATTTATTGGCTTTCTTTTAAAAAATTAGTATAATGGGTTATACTGGATGTTAATAGAGATCATTGATGTTATTGTGCTCAATTACGGATTGGTAATATGTCTTTCTTTTTTTGTATAAACAAGCAAGATATATATAAATCCTGTTTCTCCTTTTCTTCTTGAGGGGATAATTCTGTTTATATGTAATTGAGCCTATTGGATTTTCCTTTATGTCCTGGGCCCTCCAGCCTTTTTTCTTTTCAGCTTAGTCTGGGTCATTGATGCAGTATAAAAATATGGAAAAAATTATAGTAATTTATATATTTTTTATATTTACCAATGACCCAGACGGGGATGGCCCTCCCATGAGTTGGGAACTCATACCTCCCCACTGATTATATAACATTTATCAGGTACTGGTTGTAAGAATGAAGATTTGGCGCCAATTTCGGTACTTCCTTGACACTGTGCATGCACAGTGGAAAAAGTATGGAGGACCAGATAGTACGTTGATTTTTTGGATTTGGATGCAAATTTTGGCGATTGGGGAGGGGTGGCGGGGGTAAGATTTGTGTTTGGCCCTGAATTGGCACCAGCTAAGTCTGGGTCATTGGTAAGTATAAAAAATATATAAATTACTATAAATTTTTTCATTTTTCAAAAATGTGGGCCAATATGGTCCAAATTTGGATGCTGTTTTGTTAGGGAACATGCACTTGATTATGCATGAAAACAGTTGTTTGCACTTCCATGGGAATTCCAGGAGATCAAAAATAGAAAAGAATTTAAATGCCTATATTTTCCAAGCTGCATGGAACAAAGAATTGTTATTTAGTATACAACATCTTTAGGACCAGTACAATTAAATGGGCCCGAACAAACTCAATCGGTTGTGTCATGGGGTGCCATATGGGAAAAATGGTGAGTGGGCACTTTTCAGAAAAGAAAAAAAAAAATTTTCTCCCGAGCTACCAATCAAAATAATATTTGGTATACAACATCCTTAAGAGGATGAGATTCAAGTGTGTGCAAAATCAAGTCCCGGAGTTCTTTTCTGGATTTTCTTTGAAATCCTGAATTTTAACTAAGTGCAATATGAGGAAAATTCTTTAATATGGAAATTTGATAAACAGCATCCTTAAGGGCAGGTTGGTGGGAGGGGGGGGGGATAAGTTTCAAATTGTTCAAGTAAAGTCCCTGAGCTAATTATGGGAACCAGAAATTTACTTTAGTGCAATATGAGGAAATTCTTTAAAAATCTTCTTCTTAAGATGCACTAGTCAGAATCTTTTCATCTGTGGTATACAGCATCCTGGGGAGGGGAAGGGGGATTAAAGTGTGTTCAAATCAAGTCTATGGGTTCATATTTGGGCCCTGAATTTTAATCTAGGGAAATATTAGAAATATTCTTTAAAATCTTCTTCAAACCAACCTGTCAGGATCATCTGATAGTTGGTATACAGCTTCCTCATGGGGCTAGATCTCTGTTTATTGAAACCAACACTCTGTGTTCATATTTGGGCTCCTTTTTGGATTGTAACTTGGTATAATATGAAGAAAGTGCTCTGTATGTATATATATTATGCTGTAAAAATTCAATTCTGTTGTAATCTTTTATATTATACTATTTTTCTAAGGATGCCAATAAAATTTAAAAAAAATAAAAACATTCTTTAAAAATCTCCAGATCCATCTGTTAGAAACTTTTCATATACTACTACTCAAAGTTTGCAACACACACATCATTGTAAAATTTGCTTGTGACATATTTGCGATATTTTTGGTGGATATGATTAAGGAATGTATTGAGATGGTCCCCAGCATTTTCATTAGCTCTCTTGACAGGCAGACTTTTCGTGCCAGTCATGGAAAGCATGTACCCCTTGATTTTCATGATGTTTTTGTCTACTGTCTACATGTACATGACGTGTAGGGTATTCAATCTTCATTTCAACACAAACCCTTGTGATTTAATGATTGAATATGGCAAATGCAAATGTAAGAAGACATTTATCTGAAGCAGAAATGTGGCAGGCTGTAGGGATGGTGGAGCAAGGGGCTACCCATCGTCAGGTTGGTAAAGCCCTTGGTGTGCACCATACGGTGATCACCAGAGCCTGGACAAGATTTCAGCAGTATGACACACCAGTAAGACGGCATGGTGGTGGCAAAGACAGGGCAACATCTGCAGTTGAAGACCAGTTTTTGATCATTTAGGCCTGTAGGAACCGCTTTGCCACAGCAACCCAGCTTCACCGTGACCTTCAGAATGCATCTGGGGTAAATGTTTCGACACAGACTATCCGGGCAAGGTTGCACGAAGGTGGTCTCCGATCGAGAAGACCATTTATTCACATTCCGCTTCCCAGAACTACCGCCAGCATGTTACATGAATGGGCCATGGACCATGTTGGATGGACCAGAGAAGATTGGCGACCTGTCATTTTTACAGATGAGTCAAGGTCCGCCTAGACTACACATATAGGTGTTCTGGGGTATGGAGAAGACCAGGAGAGCGATTCCATGCAGCCAACATTGCTGAGCATGACCGCTATGGTGGAGGGTCAATCATGGTCTGGGACAGCATCAGCAGGGATGGACGTACATAGCTCTGTGTCCTTGAATGTGGTACATTGACAGCACAATGGTATATTGATGAGATCCTGGATGTTCACGTCAGATTGTATGCAGGTGCAGTGGGTGATAGATTGATTCTGATGAACGATAATGCCTGTCCTCATGTTGCCCATTCTGTCGGGGAGTACCAACAAAGGGAGGGGATTGAGCGTATGGACTGGCCAGCAAGATCCCCTGACCTCAATCCAATCGAACATGTCTGGAATGAGCTGCAGCTTGCAATTTCAGCCAAGAAGTGTCCTGGTGCTTGGTGCCATGCTGGTCCAATAATGGAACAACATCCCACAAAGGACAAACAGGAACCTGTTTGGGAGCATGAGAAGGCGTAGGATAACTTGGTATGATAACTAGATGAGACTATCCTATCCATCCATCCATCCATCCATCCAAGATGTCCCGCTGTACGTTGAAACATCCTTCATTTGAACATCTGTCTGTCCAAAACACTTTGGCATCCAAATTTTTGGGTGAATTGATCATAACCAAATTTGGTATCCAGCTTAGGTAATTCAGGTTAAGTTTGAAAATGGACATGGTCCGTTTATTTTTACGGCCCTTTTTCGACTTAGGAAACATGTTTTTTGTATTGTCTGAAATTTAACTTGAGTATTGGTGAATGGATTGCATTGTACTCGAGAGGAAATATATCGCCTTCAGAAGGCTGAATGGCAAGGTGGGGGGGGGGGGGGGGGGGGGGGGGGGGGGTATTTCTCGTGAGCCCCAGCTCATTTTGTTTTTATTCTTATTGAAAACATAGCATTTAGGGAACAGAAATTAACGTATTCTCAATTATCATACTTCTTGTCTTATTTCATAATCCTTTCATAACCATTGAACATTATCCTTTTCATCAAACACTACACACAGTCTAGTTAAGCTACAGTGTCTTTGACACTTTGATTCAACATAATCTCAAGCCTAATGCAGGATGTGTTCAGGGAGTGGGAGTTGAAAAACAGAGATCATTTTTCAGAGCATCTTTGGTGACAGTCATTGCTGTATGCACAATTCCTGACTTTGTGTGAACCTAGACAAAAGTATTTGCAGGCCCACAAGGATTTTCACTGTTTTCTCCAGGTTCTACAAAGAAAACAGTGGGTGAGGGTTTGTCTTCCTGATTTTGTGGGGACTTGTTTGTCATTGTTTCTCATCGAGAACAGAAAAAAACAAACAACAATTCCCCACAATGATGGCAAAACAAGAAGGTGTGTGCATGTGTGTGTGATATCTGGAGCATGCAACTTAGTTTATGGTACAGTGAAGGCCACTTAATTGGATATCTCTTAACTGGATAACCCCGTTAATTGAATATAATTTCCCAACACAAAACCATTTATGATACCTCCAGTACAAATTTGACCATTTAATTGAATATAGGTCATAGAGTAAACTGCTGTTAATTGAACAAAAAATCTTGTAGGCTGTTGCGAAATTACCTTGACTCTCCCCAGTTTTCCTTTGTTAAAAGACCTATTTGGGCTCAGTACATCCAATACAGGCATTTAATCTATTATATCTTGTTTGACGGAGCTCATGGAGCTCTGTCAATGAGCTCTGTCAAACAAGATATAATGGAATAAATGCTAAGTTTATCTCTAGAATACAGGAGTGTGACACAATCCCTGTTAATTGAATACTCCTGTTAAATGAATATTTTTCATTGGCAAAGTGGCTATTCAATTAACAGGGTTCCACTGTATAAACAGTAAAGTAGCCTTGACATATAGGCCAAGGTGGGTTTGTGCATTATGTATTTTACAACTACTACTGTACAAGGTGACAGGTGTGCATTTTATGTTCACTTGTTTATTACGCTCTCACCAAATTTGGTCTCCGCAAGATAACTTTAGTTAGCTCCCAACATAATACAGGTTGGGATTGCAAGTGGGCTTGGTCTGATATTTTTCGGCAGAGTTATGGCCCTTTTCCAACTTAGAAAACATGTTGATGTTTGTTTCCGGATGATAACTTTAGTTTGACTGAAATGAAACAAAATTTTAAACACAGGTTTATAACCACATAATACAGAGGCATGGTGACTCAGTAGGTAGAGAGGTGCAGGCTACAGGCCGAGAGGTCCTCGGTTTGAATCTCACCTGCGGCAACCACATTGCGTCCTTAGGCAAGACACTTTACCCCCATTGCCCATGAGGGGGCACAGTGACGTTGTGTACTAAGGCATACTGCACATCCATGGTGCACCTGTCTTCAACCAATGCTAACTCTGCTTGTGTGGAGTTAGTATATTAGTATGTTGGGGAGCTGACTGTTGCTCGAAGTTGCTGAGTGGTTCTCTCCGGGTACTCCGGCTTCCTCCACCTGTAAAACTGTTGTATTTTGGTCATGATTAGCCATTGTGCAGAAATATGTGACTTTAAACACCAATAAATAAATAAATAAACACAATACAGGTTTGGATTGATAGTGGGCTTGGTCCCTTATTTTTTGACAAAGTTATGGCACTTTTCATTTCCGGAAAATAACTTTAGTTTGACTGAACAACTTGAAACAAAATTTTATACACATAATACAGGTTGGGAGTAATAGAGGGCTTGGTCCCATATTTTTTGGCAGAGTTATGGCACTTTTCCGACTTAAAAGACATGTTGATATTGGTTTCCGGATGGTAACTTGAGATATAGGTGCCTGATTTCAATCAAACTTTGAATATAACTTACTGTAGACAATATACCAGACAGGTTTGATTTTTAGTGTGGTATAACTTACTATAGACAATATAACAGACAGGTTTGATTTTGAGTGTGGTATGATAACTTACTGTAGACAATATACCAGACAGGTTTGATTTTGAGTGTGGTATAACTTACTATAGACAATATACCAGACAGGTTTGATTTTGAATATGGTGCAATAACTTACTGTAGACAATATACCAGACAGGTTTGATTTTGAGTGTGGTGCGATAACCTACTGTAGACAATATACCAGACAGGTTTGATTTTGAGTGTGGTATAACTTACTATAGACAATATACCAGACAGGTTTGATTTTGAGTGTGGTGCGATAACTTACTGTAGACAATATACCAGACAGGTTTGATTTTGAGTGTGGTGCAATAACTTACTGTAGACAATGTACCAGACAGTTTTGATTTTGAGTGTGGTGCGATAACTTACCTTAGACAATATACCAGATAGGTTTGATTTTGAGTGGGATGCGATAATGTACTGTAGACAATATACCAGACAGGTTTGATTTTGAGTGTGGTGCGATAACTTACTGTAGACAATATACCAGACAGGTTTGATTTTGAGTGTGGTGTGATAACTTACAGTAGACAGTATACCAGACAGGTTTGATTTTGAGTGTGGCGTGATAAGTTACTGTAGACAATATACCAGACAGGTTTGATTTTGAGTGTGGTGCGATAACTTACTGTAGACAATATACCAGACAGGTTTGATTTTGAGTGTGGTGCAATAACGTACTGTAGACAATATACCAGACAGGTTTGATTTTGAGTGTGGTATGATAACTTACTGTAGACAATATAGCAGACAGGTTTGATTTTGAGTGTGGTGCGATAACTTACTGTAGACAATATACCAGCCAGGTTTGATTTTGAGTGTGGTATGATAACTTATTGTAGACAATATACCAGACAGGTTTGATTTTGAGTGTGGTAGGATAACTTACAGTAGCCAATATACCAGACAGGTTTGATTTTGAGTGTGGTGCGATAACTTACTGTAGACAATATACCAGACAGGTTTGATTTTGAGTGTGGTGTGATAACTTTCTGTAGACAATATACCAGCCAGGTTTGATTTTGAGTGTGGTGCGATAACTTACTGTAGACAATATACCAGACAGGTTTGATTTTGAGTGTGGTATGATAACTTACTGTAGACAATATACCAGACAGGTTTGATTTTGAGTGTGGTGTGATAACTTTCTGTAGACAATATACCAGCCAGGTTTGATTTTGAGTGTGGTGCGATAACTTACTGTAGACAGTATACCAGGCAGGTTTGATTTTGAGTGTGGTATGATAACTTACTGTAGACAATATACCAGACAGGTTTGATTTTGAGTGTGGTGTGATAACTTTCTGTAGACAATATACCAGCCAGGTTTGATTTTGAGTGTGGTGCGATAACTTACTGTAGACAATATACCAGCCAGGTTTGATTTTGAGTGTGGTATGATAACTTATTGTAGACAATATACCAGACAGGTTTGATTTTGAGTGTGGTAGGATAACTTACTGTAGACAATATACCAGACAGGTTTGATTTTGAGTGTGGTGCGATAACTTACTGTAGACAATATACCAGACAGGTTTGATTTTGAGTGTGGTGTGATAACTTTCTGTAGACAATATACCAGCCAGGTTTGATTTTGAGTCTGGTGCGATAACTTACTGTAGACAATATACCAGACAGGTTTGATTTTGAGTGTGGTATAACTTCAGGGATTTTTCTAGGGGCATTGGGAATGGGGCCAGGGGCCCATACAATTGGGAAAAATGCCATCTTATTGGACCAAATTGGGAATTCTGGTGACACTGCAGAGTGGAGAAAAATGCACATTTCTTCTCTACAGGCACATTAAAAATGAAGAAGTTGGGTTTATTATTTGAAATTATGGTTTTACAGTTCTTTTATCATCATAATAAGGCCTACTTTGACAGTAAATAATCGCAATTATTATGATGAAGTTGACACTGGGTACCAATTGGGAATTTTATGTTAGAAATTGGGAAAAATCATGCCTAATCTCATTGGGAATGGGGCCTATATTCGGCCCCTGTCGTCACCTAGAAAAATCCCTGAACTTGTAGACAATATACCAGACAGGTTTGATTTTGAGTGTGGTATAATAATTTTTATCTTTAGTTATAGACCCTTTGTTAACCATAAATATAGTTTATCATAAAATGGGGACATTAGTGTCCCATGGATACATTTGGTGACCTGCTGTATTGGTGCTATGGTTTAATGGAGGTAAGATAGGATATTTATTAATTCAATGTCAACAAAATAAATAACTAGAAACTCAGTGTGGTGCGGTAACTTACTGTACACATACCAGACAGGTTTGATTTTGAGTGTGGTATAATAACTTACCGTAGACAATATACCAGACAGGTTTGATTTTGAGTGTGGTGCGATAACTTACTGTAGACAATATACCAGACAGGTTCGATTTTGAGTGTGGTGTGATAACTTACTGTAGACAATATACCAGACAGGTTTGATTTTGAGTGTGGTATAATAATTTTTATCTTTAATTATGGACCCTTTGTTAACGATAAATATAGTTTATCATAAAGTGGGGACATTAGTGTCACATGGATACATTTGGTGACCTGCTGTATTGGTGCTGTGGTTTAATGGAGGTAAGATAGGATATTTATTAATTCAATGTCAACAAAATAAATAACTAGAAACTCAGTGTGGTCCAATAACTTACTGTAGAAATACCAGACAGGTTTGATTTTGAGTGTGGTATAATAACTTACCGTAGACAATATACCAGACAGGTTTGATTTTGAGTGTGGTGCGATAACTTACTGTAGACAATATACCAGACAGGTTTGATTTTGAGTGTGGTGCGATAACTTACTGTAGACAATATACCAGACAGGTTTGATTTTGAGTGTGGTGCGATAACTTACTGTAGACAGCATACTAGAGAGGTTTGATTTTGAGTGTGGTGCGATAACTTACTGTAGACAATATACCAGACAGGTTTGATTTTGAGTGTGGTGCGGTAACTTACTGTAGACAATATACCAGACAGGTTTGATTTTGAATGTGGTGCGATAACTTACTGTAGACAATATACCAGACAGGTTTGATTTTGAATGTGGTGCGATAACTTACTGTAGACAATATACCAGACAGGTTTGATTTTGAGTGTGGTATAATAATTTTTATCTTTAGTTATGGACCCTTTGTTAACCATAAATATAATTTATCATAAAGTGGGGACATTAGTGTCCCATGGATACATTTGGTGACCTGCTGTATTGGTGCTATGGTTTAATGGAGGTAAGATAGGATATTTATTAATTCAGTGTCAACAAAATAAATAACTAGAAACTCAATGTGGTGCAGTAACTTACTGTACACATACCAGACAGGTTTGATTTTGAGTGTGACACGATAACTTACTGTAGACAATATACCAGACAGGTTTGATTTTGAGTGTGGTGCGATAACTTACTGTAGACAGTATACCAGACAGGTTTGATTTTGAGTGTGGTATGATAATGTACTGTAGACAATATACCAGACAGGCTTGATTTTGAGTGTGGTATGATAATGTACTGTAGACAATATACCAGACAGGCTTGATTTTGAGTGTGGTGCGATAACTTATTGTAGACAATATACCAGACAGGTTTGATTTTGAGTGTGGTGCGATAACTTACTGTAGACAATATACCATACAGGTTTGATTTTGAGTGTGGTGTGATTACTTACTGTAGACAATATTCCAGACAGATTTGATTTTGAGTGTGGTGCGATAACTTATTGTTGAAATATACCATACAGGTTTGATTTTGAATGTGGTGCGATAACTTACTGTAGACAATATACCAGACAGATTTGATTTTGAGTGTGGTGCGATAACTTACTGTAGACAATATTCCAGACAGATTTGATTTTGAGTGTGGTGCGATAACTTATTGTTGAAATATACCATACAGGTTTGATTTTGAATGTGGTGCGATAACTTACTGTAGACAATATACCAGACAGATTTGATTTTGAGTGTGGTGCGATAGCTTATTGTAGACAATATACCAGACAGGTTTGATTTTGAGTGTGGTATGATAACTTACTGTAGACAATATTCCAGACAGATTTGATTTTGAGTGTGGTGCGATAACTTATTGTTGAAATATACCATACAGGTTTGATTTTGAATGTGGTGCGATAACTTACTGTAGACAATATACCAGACAGATTTGATTTTGAGTGTGGTGCGATAGCTTATTGTAGACAATATACCAGACAGGTTTGATTTTGAGTGTGGTATGATAACTTACTGTAGACAATATTCCAGACAGATTTGATTTTGAGTGTGGTGCGATAACTTATTGTTGAAATATACCATACAGGTTTGATTTTGAATGTGGTGCGATAACTTACTATAGACAATATAACAGACAGGTTTGATTTTGAGTGTGACATGATAACTTATTGTAGACAATATACCAGACAGATTTGATTTTGAGTGTGGTATAACTTACTATAGACAATATACCAGACAGGTTTGATTTTGAGTGTGGTGCGATAACTTATTGTAGACAATATACCATACAGGTTTGATTTTGAGTGTGGTATGATAACTTACTGTAGACAATATACCAGACAGATTTGATTTTGAGTGTGGTGCGATAACTTATTGTAGACAATATACCAGACAGGTTTGATTGTGAGTGTGGTATGATAATGTACTGTAGACAATATACCAGACAGGTTTGATTTTGAGTGTGGTGCGATAACTTATTGTAGACAATATACCAGACAGGTTTGATTGTGAGTGTGGTATGATAATGTACTGTAGACAATATACCAGACAGATTTGATTTTGAGTGTGGTGCGATAACTTATTGTAGACAATATACCAGACAGATTTGATTTTGAGTGTGGTGCGATAACTTATTGTAGACAATATACCAGACAGATTTGATTTTGAGTGTGGTGCGATAACTTATTGTAGACAATATACCAGACAGGTTTGATTGTGAGTGTGGTATGATAATGTACTGTAGACAATATACCAGACAGGTTTGATTTTGAGTGTGGTGCGATAACTTATTGTAGACAATATACCAGACAGGTTTGATTGTGAGTGTGGTATGATAATGTACTGTAGACAATATACCAGACAGATTTGATTTTGAGTGTGGTGCGATAACTTATTGTAGACAATATACCAGACAGGTTTGATTGTGAGTGTGGTATGATAATGTACTGTAGACAATATACCAGCCAGATTTGATTTTGCGTGTGGTGCGAGAACTTACTGTAGACAATATACCAGACAGGTTTGATTGTGAGTGTGGTATGATAATGTACTGTAGACAATATACCAGACAGGTTTGATTTTGAGTGTGGTGCGATAACTTACTGTAGACAATATACCATACAGGTTTGATTTTGAGTGTGGTGTGATTACTTACTGTAGACAATATACCAGACAGGTTTGATTTTGAGTGTGGTGCAATAACTTACTGTAGACAATATACCAGACAGGTTTGATTTTGAGTGTGGTGCGATAACTTACTGTAGACAATATACCAGACAGGTTTGATTTTGAGTGTGGTGCGATAACTTACTGTAGACAATATTCCAGACAGATTTGATTTTGAGTGTGGTGTGATAACTTACAGTAGACAATATACCAGACAGGTTTGATTTTGAGTGTGGTGTGATAACTTACTGTAGACAATACACCAGACAGATTTGATTTTGAGTGTGGTGCGATAACTTACTGTAGACAATATACCAGACAGGTTTGATTTTGAGTGTGGTGTGATAACTTACAGTAGACAATATACCAGACAGGTTTGATTTTGAGTGTGACATGATAACTTACTGTAGACAATATACCAGACAGGTTTGATTTTGAGTGTGGTGCGATAACTTACTGTAGACAATATACCAGACAGGTTTGATTTTGAGTGTGGTGTGATAACTTACTGTAGACAATATACCAGACAGATTTGATTTTGAGTGTGGTGCGATAACTTACTGTAGACAATATACCAGACAGGTTTGATTTTGAGTGTGGTGCGATAACTTACTGTAGACAATATACCAGACAGGTTTGATTTTGAGTGTGGTGTGATAACTTTCTGTAGACAATATACCAGCCAGGTTTGAGTTTGAGTCTGGTGCGATAACTTACTGTAGACAATATACCAGACAGGTTTGATTTTGAGTGTGGTATAACTTCAGGGATTTTTCTAGGGGCATTGGGAATGGGGCCAGGGGCCCATACAATTGGGAAAAATGCCATCTTATTGGACCAAATTGGGAATTCTGGTGACACTGCAGAGTGGAGAAAAATGCACATTTCTTCTCTACAGGCACATTAAAAATGAAGAAGTTGGGTTTATTATTTGAAATTATGGTTTTACAGTTCTTTTATCATCATAATAAGGCCTACTTTGACAGTAAATAATCGCAATTATTATGATGAAGTTGACACTGGGTACCAATTGGGAATTTTATGTTAGAAATTGGGAAAAATCATGCCTAAATCTCATTGGGAATGGGGCCTATATTCGGCCCCTGTCGTCACCTAGAAAAATCCCTGAACTTGTAGACAATATACCAGACAGGTTTGATTTTGAGTGTGGTATAATAATTTTTATCTTTAGTTATAGACCCTTTGTTAACCATAAATATAGTTTATCATAAAATGGGGACATTAGTGTCCCATGGATACATTTGGTGACCTGCTGTATTGGTGCTATGGTTTAATGGAGGTAAGATAGGATATTTATTAATTCAATGTCAACAAAATAAATAACTAGAAACTCAGTGTGGTGCGGTAACTTACTGTACACATACCAGACAGGTTTGATTTTGAGTGTGGTATAATAACTTACCGTAGACAATATACCAGACAGGTTTGATTTTGAGTGTGGTGCGATAACTTACTGTAGACAATATACCAGACAGGTTCGATTTTGAGTGTGGTGTGATAACTTACTGTAGACAATATACCAGACAGGTTTGATTTTGAGTGTGGTATAATAATTTTTATCTTTAATTATGGACCCTTTGTTAACGATAAATATAGTTTATCATAAAGTGGGGACATTAGTGTCACATGGATACATTTGGTGACCTGCTGTATTGGTGCTGTGGTTTAATGGAGGTAAGATAGGATATTTATTAATTCAATGTCAACAAAATAAATAACTAGAAACTCAGTGTGGTCCAATAACTTACTGTAGAAATACCAGACAGGTTTGATTTTGAGTGTGGTATAATAACTTACCGTAGACAATATACCAGACAGGTTTGATTTTGAGTGTGGTGCGATAACTTACTGTAGACAATATACCAGACAGGTTTGATTTTGAGTGTGGTGCGATAACTTACTGTAGACAATATACCAGACAGGTTTGATTTTGAGTGTGGTGCGATAACTTACTGTAGACAGCATACTAGAGAGGTTTGATTTTGAGTGTGGTGCGATAACTTACTGTAGACAATATACCAGACAGGTTTGATTTTGAATGTGGTGCGATAACTTACTGTAGACAATATACCAGACAGGTTTGATTTTGAGTGTGGTATAATAATTTTTATCTTTAGTTATGGACCCTTTGTTAACCATAAATATAATTTATCATAAAGTGGGGACATTAGTGTCCCATGGATACATTTGGTGACCTGCTGTATTGGTGCTATGGTTTAATGGAGGTAAGATAGGATATTTATTAATTCAGTGTCAACAAAATAAATAACTAGAAACTCAATGTGGTGCAGTAACTTACTGTACACATACCAGACAGGTTTGATTTTGAGTGTGACACGATAACTTACTGTAGACAATATACCAGACAGGTTTGATTTTGAGTGTGGTGCGATAACTTACTGTAGACAGTATACCAGACAGGTTTGATTTTGAGTGTGGTATGATAATGTACTGTAGACAATATACCAGACAGGCTTGATTTTGAGTGTGGTGCGATAACTTACTGTAGACAATATACCAGACAGGCTTGATTTTGAGTGTGGTATGATAATGTACTGTAGACAATATACCAGACAGGCTTGATTTTGAGTGTGGTGCGATAACTTATTGTAGACAATATACCAGACAGGTTTGATTTTGAGTGTGGTGCGATAACTTACTGTAGACAATATACCATACAGGTTTGATTTTGAGTGTGGTGTGATAACTTACTGTAGACAATATACCAGACAGGTTTGATTTTGAGTGTGGTGCGATAACTTACTGTAGACAATATACCAGACAGGTTTGATTTTGAGTGTGGTGCGATAACTTACTGTAGACAATATACCAGACAGGTTTGATTTTGAATGTGGTGCGATAACTTACTGTAGACAGTATACCAGACAGGTTTGATTTTGAGTGTGGTATGATAATGTACTGTAGACAATATACCAGACAGGCTTGATTTTGAGTGTGGTATGATAATGTACTGTAGACAATATACCAGACAGGCTTGATTTTGAGTGTGGTGCGATAACTTATTGTAGACAATATACCAGACAGGTTTGATTTTGAGTGTGGTGCGATAACTTACTGTAGACAATATACCATACAGGTTTGATTTTGAGTGTGGTGTGATTACTTACTGTAGACAATATACCAGACAGGTTTGATTTTGAGTGTGGTGCGATAACTTACTGTAGACAATATTCCAGACAGATTTGATTTTGAGTGTGGTGCGATAACTTATTGTTGAAATATACCATACAGGTTTGATTTTGAATGTGGTGCGATAACTTACTGTAGACAATATACCAGACAGATTTGATTTTGAGTGTGGTGCGATAGCTTATTGTAGACAATATACTATACAGGTTTGATTTTGAATGTGGTGCGATAACTTACTGTAGACAATATACCAGACAGATTTGATTTTGAGTGTGGTGCGATAGCTTATTGTAGACAATATACCAGACAGATTTGATTTTGAGTGTGGTATGATAATGTACTGTAGACAATATACCAGACAGGCTTGATTTTGAGTGTGGTGCGATAACTTATTGTAGACAATATACCAGACAGGTTTGATTTTGAGTGTGGTGCGATAACTTATTGTAGACAATATACCAGACAGATTTGATTTTGAGTGTGGTGCGATAACTTATTGTAGACAATATACCAGCCAGATTTGATTTTGAGTGTGGTGCGAGAACTTATTGTAGACAATATACCAGACAGGTTTGATTTTGAGTGTGGTGCGATAACTTACTGTAGACAATATACCAGACAGGTTTGATTTTGAGTATGGTGCGATAACTTACTGTAGACAATATACCAGACAGGTTTGATTTTGAGTGTGGTGCGATAACTTACTGTAGACAATATACCAGACAGGTTTGATTTTGAGTGTGGTATGATAACTTACTGTAGACAATATACCAGACAGATTTGATTTTGAGTGTGGTGCGATAACTTACTGTAGACAATATACCAGACAGGTTTGATTTTGAGTGTGGTGCGATAACTTACTGTAGACAATATACCAGACAGGTTTGATTTTGAGTGTGGTGCGATAACTTACTGTAGACAATATACCAGACATGTTTGATTTTGAGTGTGGTGCGATAACTTACTGTAGACAATTTACCAGACCGGTTTGATTTTGATTGTGGTGCGATAAATTATTGTAGACAATATACCAGACAGGTTTGATTTTGAGTATGGTGCGATAACTTACTGTAGACAATATACCATACAGGTTTGATTTTGAGTGTGGTGCGATAACTTACTGTAGACAATATACCAGACAGGTTTGATTTTGAGTGTGGTGCGATAACTTACTGTAGACAATATACCAGACAGGTTTGATTTTGAGTGTGGTGCGATAACTTACTGTAGACAATATACCAGACATGTTTGATTTTGAGTATGGTGCGATAACTTACTGTAGACAATATACCAGACAGGTTTGATTTTGAGTGTGGTGCGATAACTTACTGTAGACAATATACCAGACAGGTTTGATTTTGAGTGTGACATGATAACTTATTGTAGACAATATACCAGACAGGTTTGATTGTGAGTGTGGTATGATAACTTACTGTAGACAATATACCAGACAGGTTTGATTGTGAGTGTGGTATGATAATGTACTGTAGACAATATACCAGACAGGTTTGATTTTGAGTGTGGTGCGATAACTTACTGTAGACAATATACCATACAGGTTTGATTTTGAGTGTGGTGCGATAACTTACTGTAGACAATATACCAGACAGGTTTGATTTTGAGTGTGGTATGATAACTTACTGTAGACAATATACCAGACAGATTTGATTTTGAGTGTGGTGCGATAACTTACTGTAGACAATATACCAGACAGGTTTGATTTTGAGTGTGGTGCGATAACTTACTGTAGACAATATACCAGACAGGTTTGATTTTGAGTGTGGTGCGATAACTTACTGTAGACAATATACCAGACATGTTTGATTTTGAGTGTGGTGCGATAACTTACTGTAGACAATTTACCAGACCGGTTTGATTTTGATTGTGGTGCGATAAATTATTGTAGACAATATACCAGACAGGTTTGATTTTGAGTGTGGTGCGATAACTTACTGTAGACAATATACCAGACAGGTTTGATTTTGAGTGTGGTATGATAACTTACTGTAGACAATATACCAGACAGATTTGATTTTGAGTGTGGTGCGATAACTTACTGTAGACAATATACCAGACAGGTTTGATTTTGAGTGTGGTGCGATAACTTACTGTAGACAATATACCAGACAGGTTTGATTTTGAGTGTGGTGCGATAACTTACTGTAGACAATATACCAGACATGTTTGATTTTGAGTGTGGTGCGATAACTTACTGTAGACAATTTACCAGACCAGTTTGATTTTGATTGTGGTGCGATAAATTATTGTAGACAATATACCAGACAGGTTTGATTTTGAGTGTGGTGCGATAACTTACTGTAGACAATATACCAGACAGGTTTGATTTTGAGTATGGTGCGATAACTTACTGTAGACAATATACCAGACAGGTTTGATTTTGAGTGTGGTGCGATAACTTACTGTAGACAATATACCAGACATGTTTGATTTTGAGTGTGGTGCGATAACTTACTGTAGACAATATACCAGACCGTTTTGATTTTGATTGTGGTGCGATAACTTACTGTAGGCAATATACCAGACAGGTTTGATTTTGAGTGTGGTGCGATAACTTACTGTAGACAATATACCAGACAGTATGATTACTTTTCTCTAAAAACATCCATTGAAGAACGTGTTTGCCAATCGCCGTGAGTAGTATATGATGTGATTTTTAACCCCTGATTGCCGGACCCCTCCCGGACCCCATTGTGACGTCATAGTTTTTTTAAAAATGGCAATAATGTGACGTCATACGGAATCCCACGGGCATGGTCAACTTGAGATGGCATCACCATGGTGATATGTGTTTCCAACGTCCATGTTGTTTATAGAAGGCCACCATCTTGGTTTCTATGGTGGCACGTTGTTGCTAAGCAGCCCAAAGGCTAGTACTATAGTGGAGTGTGTTCTTGGGGCGTGTTCGATCCAGCGGAAGTATGTCTAATTACCCTAGTGAACCCGACATTGACTGGAAATCGCTCAAGTTCTTCGTTTTAGTGCCCATTCCATCAATTCTAAGTACATTTAACTCATATATCTGAGTGGCACGTAGTGCCATGGTCCTGTTGCTTTGTTCTGGAGTTTACTCCGGTAGTGCAGAAGAGACTATGCAATAGAAACGAGGCAGTATTGTGTTACTATTTGTATCTTTTAGTACCAGAACTTATTCCGTCTTCTCTGCTCTATCTTTTGAATTGGCCAATCAAAATGCTTCAGTTTCTTTAGCCCCCTCCTATTTCTTTCGAATTGACTAATCAGATTGCTTAATTCGATTCTGCCCGATCCACCCGTGGTCAGCCCTTACAGAGTTATCTCCTTTGACTGCACATACGACTCTAACCGGCACATAGAAGTGCGTCTATGTGACGTATGAGAAATCCGTTTTCACATACGTCACATATCAGCACATAAATATGCTCCTTTGTGAATTGTGACACATGTGAAATACGCCTTTACATACGTCACATGGACTTATTTAAGAAATTGTGGACACTGTGGACGACCACTATCTGCCGATGATTGTGGATCACTGCAGACCATTATTTGTGGATCACCATTGGAAAACAGAGGACTTGGGCGATTTTCAGTCATTGTCGTATTTTTATTTGAATTGAGTGCTCTCTGTATTTAGCAATAGAAGAGGGCGCGCACACTGTCTTCTGAAAGTTGTATTTATTATTTTTTTACCAAAGCTTTACTATCGGTATATCACTTCACATAACATCATTGACTGAGGGATAAACTAACTGGCATTACTGCCGGTAACCCAAGGTAAGTTGTATATAAAGCGCAGGAAGGCTCCCATTTGCCGGACCTAGGAAGTGACGTCACGTTATATCCACAATTCATCACGCTGTTACGTCACTTCTCCTTCCCATTTCCCTCCTGCAAAAGAGGCCTAAAAATGCGAGCTATACTCTTTCGGCTTATTCAAACACGCTATTCCATTTTGAGACAGCGAAGTCTCTGCTTTACATGGCGGAATGTCTTGTGATTATAACACCATCTTTTCTTGTTATAATGTTTGTTTCTCGTTATAACCACTTTCTATCTCAAGATAATAAGATGTTTTTTCATTATAAAAGGATGCTTTCTCCTTATGCCAAGGTACGATTTCTACTATCTCGAGTTAATATCTCATTATAACGAGATACTATCTCGAAATGAGGAAAAATGGTTAAAAACCATATTGACCCTGAATAGGACAGAAAAGCCAGTTTTATTTTCTGCTATAGTTTAAAAAAAAATTAACTTATCGTAAACATCTAATTTAAAAAAAAATTCGAAAGTCAATGATCCCCATTGTATAAAAATTGAGATGATTCAAAGTGAAAAACAAAAATTACAATGCCCTCATTACTTTTGAAATCAGGACGCACCAATATGTGAAATGGGGTTCGTGGATTAAATGTATTGATAAAGAGATCTAGTAAATGAAAGATAATTTGTGAGGAAACACCCATGTGGCAATAAACTTTAACACTTTTCAATATGTTGCAAAAAATGCAATTATTGACTGACCTAAAAATCCCAGAACATACAATCTGTGAATTTATTCATATATCTTGCAATATTTTGAAGGACATGCGAATGATCTCATATCGCAGAACATTAAGGGTGTCATGTGAGTTGTCATGATAGCTTACATCAAGGATTGTTTTGCGACTCAATCATCAAGGTAATGTGTGGTATATGGTCACACAGAGAAGGTATTTCAGGGTGGGGGTGGGGGGCATGTGTTTTTGTCGACTAATTTGGTTATGAAGGTAGCCACCTTAGGCCTGGATTAGACGTTGGAATTTTGTCGCGTCAAATTCATTTATTTGCAATTATTTGAATTCAACCTGACAAAAATCCGACGTATAATCCAAGCCTTTGAGTTGCAGTTTTACACACAGCTAGACTTGGACAATTGTTTTCAGAAAATTAGTTGAGAAGGTCTTTTAGCGTTCGACTCGTACGTCGAACTTTGGAAGACTAATAAACGTTAAACGGGAACGTTCGTGCAACTCAGAAAGAACAATATCTATCCTTCTACTCTAATGTGCCAGGCCCTTGTAACGAAAATAGGCCACTCAAACACGTGTATTTCTGTTGCCCTGCGCTATGAATACTCCAAAACACTACGTGTCGCCGCAATGATTCCTTCACGAGATAGCTATCTAGTACAAGCTAGTAATAACTGATTTCACCCCAGCAATGCATTGCGGAGCAATGGGACACATAAGAATAACACACCTTTGGACCTGAGTGTGGTAAAGGCGGTTCTTGTAAAAATTTGCCCACTTTAGTAACGTAATTTGTATAAACCGTTATATCTAATTCACGATAACAGTGATATAGCTTGGTCATATCAACCCTCGTTTAGGGGACCCCGGAAAAGACTTTGGGTCATTTTGGGTTCATTTGGGTAATTCTGTGTATTTCCATTGGGTCGAATGCTCCTTTGTTTCTTACTGAAAGCCTATATATATATATATATAGGGGCTGGGGTACTCAGAATACGCGGAATGTTGACTTAAAAGACAATTTGAGCGATTTCCTGCCAATGTCGGGGTTTATTTGGGTAATTAGAAATACTCCTGTTGGTTTGAACACACCCGTAGAACACGCTGCTATTGTAGTATTATGATTTGGGTTACTTAGCAATAATGTGTCACCATAATAACCAAGATGACGGCCTCCTATAAACAAAATGGACGACGGCAACACGCGTCACTCTAACAGCACGCACTGCGCATGCGCAGTAACACCACGTATTACCATGATGATGACGTCACAAGATGACCGCTTACGTATGCTACCACAACAACCACTTGACACCCATAATGCACCACTGGATGACGTCAATTCCGGAGTCCCCCAAATGAGGGTTGATGTGACTGAGCTATACTACTGATGACAGTCAACTGATAAATTGTAAAAACTGCCTTATTATAATCTGTTTATACAGATTAGTTGCCTGTAGTAGCAGATTGGTGAAAGAAATTGACCCGATCCTTCTATACTGCCGCAGGATGTCAAACGCTTGGTTAATTTTACCCCTGTTTCAAGCCCTCATAATATTTGTGGTCTTTCCTTTGACAACGGAATTTCGCACATGTCTAGAACCGTGGAAGTTGATGGATTCTTATTGTATTATCTATTCAGTGCATTATAAACATGTATAGAACACACACGACTTTAACAGCAGTTTCTCTTTGATTATTTATCCATTTATTTATTGGTGTTAGCCTAGGCGTCACATATTTATGCACAAGAGCTAATAGTAACACAACATGGAGATAAAGTCAAACTTAATCAATCGTTTAAATCCCAGTCTTTTCAAAGAAGTCCCATCTGAGCATTTGGTGACTGGGTACAATTTTACCAGCAAAGCAGGACTTGTTTTGTTTACTTTAGTAAAAAAGGACTGCTTCACTTCCTGGGTCCCCCACAGGAATGTTTTTGATTGTTACATGTGTTATATGTGTGGATTACAGAACTGGTCGATCATTTTAGGACAGATGAGTTGGTTAGATTCAGTCTCAAGATTTGGCGTGTTTTGGAGAGTAGACTCCTTCCAGAAGCATAGAACAGTCGACGAGTACAAGAAGGCAATAACAGTTCAGATTGAAACTTGGCCATGCTTAAATAGATTGGAGTGGCGAAGACTACCACCTCTGTATAATATCAATAAAAGAACACATGATCAAGACTATAGTACCACGCGTTACCGCTGAGAACGTGCAGTGAAAAGCTTAGAGAGTCAATGCAACACTACCATAAATAACATTTACAAACAAATATGTAGTCTCCACCATGCAATGCAGTATAACCCCCCTCCACCCGAGCCCCATCCCATGCCATCATACACCCACAACACATACAATAAACCGAACGATGCACTTTAACTGGATTCGATCTACCACGACATAATTAAGAACCGGAAGTAGGCGATATCAGCATTAATTAGCTGCTTACTGTAAATGCATTCATTTTTCAGGGAAAAAAATATCTCGCAAACCCAAATACACATTAGTTTACAATACACTATGAAGACAGGCAGGCGTACACAATTCTCCACCAAGGTGGCTATATTGCATTTTTCAGAATTTCTGATGTAAAGCGGAACGTCGGTGTAGTCATAAAGCACCAATCCATCATAATTGAATCTGATCGATCAGACATCCGGTTTTCAAAATATTGCAAGGAAGATTGACAACAAGAAGATTGCTGCTATAGTGACTATTGTAACGAGTATTTCAGATGCTCATCATCGAAAGAAACCTCCCTTTACTCACCACCAAAGAAAATGAGAGCCGTCGGGCATTTGGGTTTTATGTTGCTTCCTGATGGACGGACGGATGTACTTGTGAGGTGATTTCAGTGTTAGGTAGGGTAAAATTCCGCACCTGCGACCGTTTTTTGCATCTCAAAAGTGGGTGGTTTGAGGTGCCGCTTCTCAGAAGAGGGGACGGGACCAGTGGTTAAATCACCGATTTGCACAAGTAACGTCTGTACGCACAACTTGTTCACACACGTACATCTGAAGTAGCGTGAACGGACAGACATACGGACTGACAGACAGACAAGCGGGTGGTCAGGTGGGTGGGAGGGCTTCGGGTGGGCTTCCGGGTGATCATCGGGCAGGCAAGCAAGGAGGCAGGCAGGCAAGCGGGCGGGCCGGCCGGTCAGCAGGCAGACAGCAGGCAAGCAGGCAAGCATGCAGGCCATCGAATAAAAACGAATTTGTGTTTCCCTTTTCCTTACATGTACGTTTCAAATACACCCCAACTCCAACCAATATCACTTTCATCAAACACACGTCAGAATAGAAGCGAATGCAAGTTTTGATCTCATGTATTACAAAAGCTGGCGATTTATAAAACAAAAGTGGCTAGCTGTTTTTTTATAACAAAAATGGGCGATTTCTATAACAAAAATGGTGACCTCAAACTATAACAAAAGCTGGCGTTCTATAACAAAACTGGTGAAGTATAACAAAAATGGGTGATCACTATTACAAAACTGGTGAGGTATAACAAAAGTAGGCGGTATAACAAAAGTGTTTGCAACACACGTAGAATTCACAGAGGATCAGTTTTGTATGTAGTAAGGGTATTTAAAAGAATGAAGCTTAACCCATTTTGGACTGGATAAGGAGAGATGCCCCTTAGAAGCATAAAATTGACACTTTCCGTGGAGTTCGCCAACTGCTTGTTGGCGATTTTCAAGAACAATTGGACATTGGCAGGTCTTGGTGTGGTATTACAAGTTGCATGGATAGAATATTCCGCTAATCGTTTGTTAACCCCTCTACAGACTGCTAAATGTCATAATTTTGATAAAATTTGCTGTTTTCGGGCACCAAATGCGTATGTGATAGATAAACATATCCTCTTTTATCAGAATCAGAATTCATGAGGGATAATGTTTGATAGTATTAAGGGTATTCAAAAAACCAAGCCTTAACCCTGTTTTTGCCAGATTAAAGACAAACAGCCCGTCCATGTATGCTGCCTACATTACGTGTAAAATCAACACCCCCCACTGAATCTACTGCGAGGTGGGGTATCAGACCCAACCACCTAACCTCATTAGATAACACTCCTTTGTCGTATTTAGCAGCATGGATTTCCCCAAGAAGCAAAGATAAAAATACATCATCGGAAAATAATGCCAAATATTTTATTTAGTGTGTATTTTGTCCATATACAAAATTTCTCATCCACATATACCTAAAAATAATTCAATGATACGATTGGACATATTTCTCTCATAAAACGTGAAAAAAGACTTTATTTATTGCATTTTAGGATTGCACATGTATAATTTTAGAAGATTCTCTGTCTGTTATTAATCTTCGGCGTCAATCTTTGATCTCGTTTGGGATGATCAGTAACCTTTTGCAGAATCAAGTTTTTCAGAAAACTGTCGCAATTGCGTGTGTCATTTTCAAAATTCCAATCAGTAATCATGAAATTATAAATATGTAGTTGGCAATAACAAAATTGAAAGCATGTCGGCCAAACTTGCATGACGTCAGAACTTGATTCGGGTGAAATACTGCAGTGATGCACTGAAAGGTTGAGAGTAAGGAGGAACGCTGATATCGAAGTAGGCATTAAACTGTCCATGGAATGGTCCTAAAATCAAGTTCATATTTGCAGCGTTACTGCAAATAGGTTTCCCGTATTTCTTGTTAAAATGTTTTTTCCGACAAGGCCAAGTACCATAGAAAATTTGGAATACTGGACAATTGGATACGGACATCTGCCCCATGAACAACTACCTTCTATTAAAATTAATTAGCGGGGACATCTGCCCCCCTCGCCCATCACCCTGCTGTTTTTTTTTTACCGAGGGCACCTGCTCCCTGCATTTTTTTTTTTTACTTTTTACCTAGGACATGAGCCCCCCTGCTGTTTTTTTCACCAAGTACACCTTCCCCCGTTTGTTTGCTAATGGGCCCCTCCCCCATTGACCTTTCTATCTTTAGAAGCACCCAAGCCGACGGGGAGAGTGCGTTGTTGCAAGCATAGCTGGCTAACTGCCCTGGGGAACGAGCCCCAAAAATATGGGTTGCCCTGCCTGCTCATGCTCCTGGTGGCCTTGCAAAGTATCTCTATTTGTCGTTATGTTAGATGTTGGGAGAATAAAGTAAAAATAATTTTTTTGCAAGCCAAAATTCTGGTGGGGAATGATTGGGATGGGGGCTAGATTTGAGAAGTCTGAAGTGCAATTCATAGGATGGGGAGCAGAGCGTAACTGAGAAGTATCAGTGGTCGATATACAATTTCCAATGAATCCTCTCCAACATGAACTCAAAAGTAAGTGTATATTTATTTATTATGAAGAATAACCGCCCATAAGTTCCACAGTCACTGTGTCCCGTTTCATCGGTCAATTCCACGGTGTCCCATGTCAGCAGTCCATTTATCCCAACAAAAGTACCGATCTTAAAACCCACCCCCCCTCCCTCTCCCTGCCTCTTTCTCCAACAAAACACACATTGAAATGTACGCCTCACTTCATATTCCACACTGCACTGCATGATATTATCTATTTATTTATTGGTGTTTAAGGTCATGTACTTAGGCACAATGGCTAATCATGACCGTGACAGTTCTACGGATGGAGGAAGCCGGAGTACCCGGAGAGCACCACGAGCAACAACGAGCAGCTGCCAGCTCCCCAACATCGTAACTCCGAACTGCAACACAGGCAGGGTTAGATTGGTTGAAGACATGCGTACCATCAACATGCAGTACGCCTTAGTACAGGGCGGCATCGTGCCCCCATGTGGAAATCGGCATTAAGTGACTTGCCCAATGACACAATGCGGGAGTCCGAATTGATCGCTCAGACGGTCACCCATCCAATGATTATCCTGGCTCGATGTTGCTTAACTTCGATGATCTGATGAGAACCGTTTACCAGAACACCACTGCACTCTGCCACTGCATGATAAGAAAGCAGTAAATAACGTTAGCTACAATGGGATCAGTTACTTATAATATCAAATACAGTGTTGACACTAGAGCATTTCCCGACAGTGGGTCCAGGTATATACTAGCTGTAAAACGGATATATACTGCCCACCCTCCACCCCAGGGTGGCGACGTGGCAGTATATAGCCATCTTACAGATGTTGTGCCTAAGGAACCTTTCAATAAAAGGGAGAGTTCCCCAACATGGGAAGGGGTGCAGGTATACTTAATACTCTGTAAGGCGGTTATCAAATGCAGTGGTAGCACCAACATTTCCCTGCCAGTGGGGCTATACTGCCCATCCTCCATCCCAGCTTATATTTTATTTACATAGATATATGAACAACACTTCTTATTTATATATGTAATTATTGTTGTCTATAACTTCATGTTTCTTGTTGTTGTCAATAACTGTAGAAGGTGTGAAAAGATGACATAATCATGCATAACAACTGTGGTCTAATAGGAGATAATTGATACAGGGACTACACATGACATGCTTAAGAACTTCAAGTTCACATTTTCTGTGGATATCTTCAAGTGGTTCTCACAGATTTTCAAGAACAAACTCTGGAGAAGAATTATTCTCGCAAGTCTTCATTTACCCTCCACAAACTGTCAAATATTAAAATTTTAGATAAATTTGAGATATAATGGGCTATTTGCATTGGATGCTGATTCTCAGACGCTGATATTGATATTAACCCTTTCCACCAACAATGATGTTTTAACCAAAACTTTCTTTTATCACACTGGGTTATTTGAGACTATTATACCCAATTTTCACAAGGCATCAATAAAAATACTTTAGTGATGCAATTAAAAACAATTCTTCAGACACATCAGGGTCATAAAAAATCAAGGAATCTTGTGTTATTCCTGGATTTCTCTGAAAACAACTTGTAGATTTTTAAGAAAAAATGGCCATTCGCAGTTGTTGGTGTGATGTTACAAGTTGCATGGAAAAGTATTCCTGTTAGCACTTGTTAACCCTCTACAAACTGCCAGACATCAATATTTTGGATATGTAAGTTAAAATGGCCCATTTTCAAATAGCAACAGCACACGATGGGTATGTGTCAAATAAACATAACTCCTTTTGTTGGTCATTAACTTGTTGGACGACGATATTGATATTAACCCTCTCCACCATTAATGATGATTTGTACCTAAACATTTTTTTATCAAACTGAGTCATTTGAGACTACGATACCCACCTTTCTTATAACATCAATAAAGGAACTTCAGTGAGACAGTTAAAACAAATCATCAGACACAGTGGCGTCATGAAAAAACATGGAAACGAATCTGGAAAAGCCATGATTCTCCAGAATCATAAAGTCTAGTTTATGATTATTTTTCAGCACAATGTGCATATACAGTCTTTAGCACTGCATACAGCTGCCTCTCTAAATTTAGCCAGTTGGAGGAAAGGTTCCAAAATCAAAGGAATTATAAACATGGAAACAGCCGAACGTAATGTGAAATTTAACAGTCTGAAAGCAAAATACTTCTCTTTGACATCCCTGTTTGAAATTTCATTAGGACTTAGCATGACTCTGCTTACGATAATAAAGGTGGGTTGTATAGGATTAGGTGAGGTGCAGACAAATCCAGAATTTGATTTTATAAAAGTCTATAAGACAGATCATGCGAAATGACCAATGAAGAAGATTCCCTATTTAGAGACTTTAACAGTGACTGTAAATACTACTCCCAGTGAATTTAAATTATCAAACACCAAACAAACTGAGCAATTTTCAATGTTCCATTTAAACTTCCAAAATCTGAGTGCCCATTGTGTTTCCCTGAATGAACTTCTGGCCAATCTGCAGGACTCTTCTTTAACATTATCGGGTTAACCGCATTTTTTTTAATTCTGGCATGTAGTTCCTGTTATTATAAAATAATGTGTCATATTATTTGGAAGGCTATTATCCACTCATCACTGAGACACGACAGGAGGGAGATGATGGGTGAGGTGATATCGGTATCTATGTGAAGGAGGGGCTTGTGTCTACAATATGAAATAACTTGTCTATCTTCATTCCCATGTAATTGATTCTCTGTTTATCAAAATCAAAGTAAATAATACTAAAAAATTAGTTGGGTTCATATATGGACCTAATACTCAACCCAAAGCAGATATAGATCTATTCCTTGCACAACTAAATGAAATAACAGAATACAGATGAAATTAATCATGAAAATAAAGAGGCATTTATTTTTGGCGACTGTAACGTTGACTCATTAAAAACAAGTTCTCATTCCAAAATCCCTAATTATCTTGACCTTATGGTGAGCCATGGATTTATACCTCATATCACCAGGCAACTGCATATCCAGAATAATTATCACAGATGTCTCTGACCATTTTGGTACATTCCTTGTAGAAAATAATGCCCCTAAAAGGATAGACTGAAAATGACCTACTAACACAATTTCAGTGCTGCAAACTTGGTATCCTTTAGATCACTTCTGTTGCATAGCGATTTTTCACATATGAGAGTTTTATGAATATCTATTCTACTGCTTTTGAAAATGCATAATCGTCCAATTGAAAAAAATATATTAAACAGCAACCATGCATATCTAAAGGCCTAATAAAATCAAAAACCAAGACAAAATTTTACAATAAAAAAGTAAAATTCCCAACGGAACAAATTATAAGAAACTACTGTAAAATTTTTAATAAAATTAAAAAACAAAGTAAAGCAAATTACTTTAATAAAATATTAAATAAAAACTAGAGATTTTTTGTTGGACAAATAACAGGCTTTCCCAACTTTCCAATGTGAAAATACAGACTACATATAGCAAAGCAAAGTGTTTGGAATTAACCATTTCCAAAATGATAGACAAAAAGCATCCAAAGTTGGCTAATTTTGGCATCCTCTCACAGTTCTCATATTCACGCCCTCATTTTGCTTGGGGGTTAAATCTTGAGATTAAAAAGTAAACAGTATCTTTCTTCTACAATCATTGTTCCATCTACCCAAACCAAAATAATTGCTACAACAACCTTGCAATTAGAGGAAATGAGTACAGATGTTTGCAAAGTTCACTGAAAATCAATTTTTTTTCTGACAGTACTATTTTTTACATGGCCAAAGCTTATGTTGTGTTAAGCCCCAAAGCATAACTTACAGCAGAGGATTTGTTCATTAGGCATCTCTACCTATAGCAAAACAAAATGTTTAGAATTAACCCTTTCCGAAATGACAGGAAGATGCAACCACAGTTAGCTAATTTTGGCATTTTCGGATGGTACTCTAATTACCCTCATTTGCTTGAGGGTTAAAGACTAGATTAAAAACTTAACAGTAACTTTCTTCTGCAAGCATTGTTGCATCTATGCATACAAAAATAATTGTTACAACCACCTTGCAATTAAGAGAAATTTACCCTGGATGTTAGTAAATCATGAAGATAAAATGATATATTCATATCATTTGTGGCCAATAGTGGTTAATTTTGAAATTTTTGTGTGGTGATTTTAGTGTATCATATTATGCTCTTAATGTGTGAACATCAATCAGAGACTGAGTGTCTGAAAAGAGACAAGGACTAATCTTGAATCTTGGTATTTGAATGAACATGTACAAGTTGAGGGTACACCAATTCAAGGCTTGACAATTGGGTGAGGGTTAAAACTTGGAATAAAACATATAACAGCAAAATTGTTCTTGGATGAACGCCCTATCTTCTCATGGAAAAGGTTTTGAGACAATATGGCTCCAGGGCTGAGAAAGTGCATGTAAACGTTGGCGAAAATAACAATTATTCCGACAGTACCCTTATGGGAAGTCTAAAATCCTCTAAGGGTTAAACTTTTAATAATAACATATAAAACAAAATTTGTCATACCTTGACTGCTGCATGCAGCTATAGAAAACATTCAGAGTTCAGTCAATTAAAAATGGAGTAAATCATCGCCTAAACTTACCAAATTCTGAAAAAATGGAGTTTTTTTGGACGGTACCTACTTTTATGCAACCAGATTGGGATAGGGTTAAATTTTTCAAAGAAACTTACAACAGCAAATATGCTCGGTAGTCAATTGTGAATACGTACATGAAAAGTGTCTGAAATTTAGCCTTTCCAAAACGATAGAAAGTACAACCAAAGTTGGTCAATTTTGGCATTTTCAAATGGTACTCTTATTCTTGCCCTCATTGTGCTTGAGGTTTAAATCTGAGATTAAAAAGTAAACAGTAACTTTTTTCCACAATCATTGATGTATCTATCCATACCAAAATGATTGTTACAGCAAGCTTGTATTTGGAGAAATTTGCCCTTGAAGTTGGTCAAATTTGAAGAAAAAAGCGATATTAGTGTAATTTTTAGCCAATGGGGGTTAATATTGAAAGATTTGAGTGGTGATTATGGTGTATCATATTATGCTCTAAATGTTTGGAAAATTTGAGCTAAATCACTGAACAATTTTGAGACATTTGAAAAATGGTGAAATTTTAACGGTTTTGACAGAAATTTTTGAAAATATGCGTTTTCACCGACATGACAATACTGCATTTCACTAGATTTTATGACATTACATGAGTATGCCAAATTGGGTTAAAATCGTTCCGTTTGTTTTTGAGCAGTTCAACAGACCAAAATTCACGGCGGAAAAAAAAAAAAAAATTTAAATTTAAAAAAAAATAGAGAAGAAAAATTTGGAAAAAGAAGAATAACAAGAGTCTTTCCCAAACTGGGTTTTTAATAACTTGAGAGGAACTTGGAAGATATCAAATGAAACAATAAATAATGAAAAACATACTGCTAGTAGTATGCCTTCTACTTTTGTCAAAGATAATAACCAGGTAATAAATGATTCGCACGAAATAGCATACAAATTTAATAACTTTTAATATCTTGATTGTGATGGTATCACAATATATCTCTTGACTGTGATGGTATTACAATATATCTCTTGACTGTGACGGTATTACAATATATCTCTTGACTGTGATGGTATTACAACATATCTCTTGACTGTGATGGTATTACAATATATCTCTTGACTGTGATGGTATTACAACATATCTCTTGACTGTGATGGTATTACATGATGGTATTACAACATATCTCTTGACTGTGATGGTATTTCATGATTGTATTACAACATATCTCTTGACTGTGATGGTATTACATGATGGTATTACAATATATCTCTTGACTGTGATGGTATTACAACATATCTCTTGACTGTGATGGTATTACAACATATCTCTTGACAGTGATGGTATTACAATATATCTCTTAACTGTGATGGTATTACAATATATCTCTTGACTGTGGTGGTATTACATGATGGTATTACAACATATCTCTTGACTGTGATGGTATTACATGATGGTATTACAACATATCTCTTGACTGTGATGGTATTACAATATATCTCTTGACTGTGATGGTATTACATGCTGGTATTACAACATATCTCTTGACTGTGATGGTATTACATGATGGTATTACAACATATCTCTTGACTGTGATGGTATTATAATATATCTCTTGACTGTGATGGTATTACAATATATCTCTTGACTGTGATGGTATTACAACATATCTCTTGACTGTGATGGTATTACATGATGGTATTACAACATATCTCTTGATTGTGATGGCATTACATGATGGTATTATAACATATCTCTTGACTGTGATGGTATTACAACATATCTCTTGACTGTGATGGTATTACATGATGGTATTACAACATATCTCTTGACTGTGATGGCATTACTTGATGGTATTACAACATATCTCTTGACTGTGATGGTATTACAACATATCTCTTGACTGTGATGGTATTACATGATGGTATTACAACATATCTCTTAAAGAATAGTATAAATGTATTATCCCAAACAATTGCCCATATTGGTAATCAATCTTTTACCAGCGCAGTTGTGCAAAACAGAATGAAAATTGCCAAAGTGATTCCAATTTTCAAACCCGGGGATGAAAATAAATTCAATAATTACAGACCGATAAGTATTTTATTAGCCTTCTCTAAAATTTTAGAAAAACTACTGGCATATAGAATGATAGTTGATATTTTCTACCAACATCAGTGTGGCTTCAGAAAAAAAACACAGTACTGTGCATCCTATAATGCAATTTCTCAGACATATTAGCACAGAAAATAACAAACCAACTAAAGACATAACATTAGCTGTATTCATAGATTTTTCGAAAGCTTTTGATACGATAAATCACAGTATACTGTTAAGTAAATTGGAAAGATATGGATTCAGGGCAATTAGCAATGACTTGTTTAAACAGAATCCAAGTACACAAAATACAGTGAATATACATTTGAAATGACTGAACTAGCAAGTGGAGTTGCACAGGGTTCTGTACTCAGCCCTGTTCTATTCCTATTGTACATAAACAATATTTGTCGTTCAGCACTGTTAAAGCTGCTTACTTTCACAGATGACACCACAGTTTACACACGTGGTCCTAATGCAAGTAGTTTAGCTATCCTAAAGAAACTAAGCGACTGGTGCTCAGCTAACCAGCTTGTTTTGAATGCAAGTAAAACTAAGTATGTCCTTATAAACCCAACTCGTAACACAAGAGGCATACAAAACCTAAACATAAAGGTACAAAGACAAAATAATAAAACAAATAGAACATAATGAAACAGAAAAACATAATGAAACAGAAAAATCTCACAACTTCTGTGCTCTAAAATAGGATGCATAAATTACGCTTTATACAAGGTGAAAAATATTCTGCTGCATAAGGCTATGAAAATGCTATATTTTACCTTTATCCACAGTCATCTGTTATATGGAATCCATATATGTGATAACAGTGTACAAGCAATTAGAATTCTTATCATGAAGAAATGCTCAGTTCATATTGTTAATAATTCTAGATATAATGCCCATACTGATCTCCTGTTCGCCAAATATAAAATACTCAATATTAACAATCTGTTCATACTCCAAGCCTGCCTATTCATATTTGATGGAGAAAAGGGGGAACTCCCTTCATCATTCCATTCCTTTTCACACAATCAGGACACATCTCACAAAAAGCTACGAGATAAAAGCTGCTACACATTAGTAGAACCCGGACTAGGGCACTAGAAAGGCTTTACGTCCATGTGCCCCCTAAGTTAGGAATGAACTGGTCCCAGAAATAAGAACTATTAAATACAGAAAACTACACAAAAGATTGCTGACACAAAAATTCCTTTCCTATTATACAAATAACATGGAATGTGGCAATCATTATTATCAAAATTGTAGGTTTAATAGTACTGGATGGGAGCGTGGTGGCTCAGTGGTAGACTGTTGGACTTCTATGCGAGAGGCCTTGAGTTCGATCCCCATCTGGTAAATGTAGGTTTAATAGTACCGGATGATCCTAGGATGTGATCATCCTTATTGTAAAGATCGTAGGTTTAATAGTACCAGATGATCCTAGAATGTGACGATCCTTAATGTCACGATTGTAGGTTTAATAGTACTGGATAATCCAAGAATGTGACAATCCTTATTGTCAAGATGGTAGGTTTAATAGTACTGGATGATCCTAGAATGTGACAATCCTTATTGTCTCGATCGTAGGTTTAATAGTACCCCATGTTCCTAGAATGTGACAATCCTTATTGTCACGATCTTAGGTTTAATAGTACCGGATGATCCTAGAATGTGACAATCCAAATTATGGTCGCGATCGTAGGTTTAATAGTACCGGATGATCCTAGAATGTGACAATCCTTATTGTCAAAATAGTAGGTTTAATATTGCCGGATGATCCAAGAATGTGACAATCCTTATTATCAAGATCGTAGGTTTAATAGTACCGGATGATCCTAGAATGTGACAATCCTTATTGTCAAAATAGTAGGTTTAATATTGCCGGATGATCCTAGAATGTGACAATCCTTATTGTCAAGATGGTAGGTTTAATAGTACAGGATGATCCTTGAATGTGACAATCCAAATTATGGTCACGATCGTAGGTTTAATAGTACTGGATGATCCTAGAATGTGACAAACCTTATTGTGAAGATGCTAGGTTTAATAGTACCAGATGATCCTAGAATGTGACAATCCTTATTGTCAAGATTGTAGGTTTAATAGTGCCGTATGATCCTTGAATGTGACAATCCAAATTATGGTCACGATCGTAGGTTTAATAGTACTGGATGATCCTAGAATGTGACAATCCTTGTTGTCAAGATAGTAGGTTTAATAGTACCGGATGATCCTAGAATGTGACAATCCTTATTGTCACGATCGTAGGTTTAATAGTACCGGATGATCCTAGAATGTGACAATCCTTATTGTCACGATTGTAGGTTTAATAGTACTGGATGATCCTAGAATGTGACAATCCTTGTTGTCAAGATAGTAGGTTTAATAGTACTGGATGATCCTAGAATGTGACAATCCTTATTGTCACGGTCATAGGTTAAATAGTACTGGATGATCCTAGAATGTGACAATCCTTATTGTCACGGTCATAGGTTCAATAGTACCGGATGATCCTAGAATGTGGCAATCCTTATTGTCAAGATCGTAGGTTTAATGGTACCAGATGATACTAGAATGTGACAATCCTTATTGTCACGATCATAGGTTCAATAGTACCGGATGATCCTAGAATGTGACAATCCTTATTGTCACATTCGTAGGTTTAATTGTACCGGATGATCATAGAATGTGACAATCCTTATTGTCAAGATGGTAGGTTTAATAGTACCGGATGATCCTAGAATGTGACAATCCTTATTGTCACGATCGTAGGTTTAATAGTACTGGATGATCCTAGAATGTGACAATCCTTATTATCACGATTGTGGTTTTAATAGTACCGGATGATCCTAGAATGTGACAATCCTTATTGTCACGATCGTAGGTTTAATAGTACCGGATGATCCTAGAATGTGACAATCCTCATTGTCAAGATCGTAGATTTAATAGTACCGGATGATCCTAGAATGTGACAATCCTTATTGTCAAGATGGTAGGTTTAATAGTACCGGATGATTCTAGAATGTGACAATCCTTATTGTCACGATCATGGGTTTAATAGTACCGGTCGATCCTAGAATGTGACAATGCTTATTGTCAAGATGGTAGGTTTAATAGTACCCTATGATCCTAGAATGTGACAATGCTTATTGTCACGATCGTAGGTTTAATAGTACCGGATGATTCTAGAATGTGACAATCCTTATTGTCACGATCATGGGTTTAATAGTACCGGATGATCCTAGAATGTGAAAATCCTTATTGTCACGATCGTAGGTTTAATAGTACCGGATGATCCTAGAATGTGACAATCCTTATTGTGAAGATGCTGGGTTTAATAGTACCGGATGATCCTAGAATGTGACAATCCTTATTGTCACGATTGTAGGTTTAATAGTACTGGATGATCCTAGAATGTGACAAAACTTATTGTCACGGTCATAGGTTAAATAGTACCGGATGATCCTAGAATGTGACAATCCTTATTGTCAAGATCGTAGGTTTAATAGTACCGGATGATCCTAGAATGTGACAATCCTTATTGTCAAGATGGTAGGTTTAATAGTACCGGATGATCCTAGAATGTGACAATCCTTATTGTCACGGTCATAGGTTAAATAGTACTGGATGATCCTAGAATGTGACAATCCTTATTGTCACGATCGTAGGTTTAATAGTACTGGATGATCCTAGAATGTGACAATCCTTATTGTCAAGATCGTAGATTTAATAGTACCGGATGATCCTAGAATGTGACAATCCTTATTGTCAAGATGGTAGGTTTAATAGTACCGGATGATTCTAGAATGTGACAATCCTTATTGTGACGATGGTGGTTTTAATAGTACCGGATGATCCTAGAATGTGACAATGCTTATTGTCACGCTTGTAGGTTTAATAGTACCGGATGTTCCTAGAATGTGACAATCCTTATTGTCAAGATGGTAGGTTTAATAGTACCCTATGATCCTAGAATGTGACAATCCTTATTGTCACGATCGTAGATTTAATTGTACTGGATGATCCTAGAATGTGACAATCCTTATTGTCACGATCGTAGGTTTAATTGTACCGATGATCCTAGAATGTGACAATCCTTATTGTCAAGATGGTAGGTTTAATAGTACAGGATGATACTAGAATGTGACAATCCTTATTGTCTCGATCGTAGGTTTAATAGTACCCCATGTTCCTAGAATGTGACAATCCTTATTGTCACGATCTTAGGTTTAATAGTACCGGATGATCCTAGAATGTGACAATCCAAATTATGGTCACGATCGTAGGTTTAATAGTACCGGATGATCCTAGAATGTGACAATCCAAATTATGGTCACGATCGTAGGTTTAATAGTACCGGATGTTCCTAGAATGTGACAATCTTTATTGTCACGATCGTAGGTTTAATAGTACTGGATGATCCTAGAATGTGACAATCCTTATTGTCAAGATGGTAGGTTTAATAGTACCGGATGATTCTAGAATGTGACAATCCTTATTGTCAAGATGGTAGGTTCAATAGTACAGGATGATCCTTGAATGTTGCAATCCTTATTGTCACGATCGTAGGTTTAATTGTACCGGATGATCCTAGAATGTGACAATCCTTATTGTCAAGATGGTAGGTTTAATAGTACCGGATGATCCTAGAATGTGACAATCCTTATTGTCACGTTCGTAGGTTTAATTGTACCGGATTGTCCTAGAATGTGACAATCCTTATTGTCAAGATCGTAGGTTTAATAGTACCGGATGATCCTAGAATGTGACAATCCTTATTGTCACAGTGATAGGTTTAATAGTACTGGATGATCCTAGAATGTGACAATCCTTATTGTCACGATCGTAGGTTTAATAGTTCCGGATGATCCTAGAATGTGACAATCCTTATTGTCACAATGATAGGTTTACTAGTAATGGATGATCCTAGAATGTGACAATCCTTATTGTCACGTTCGTAGGTTTAATTGTTCCGGATGATCCTAGAATGTGACAGTCCTTATTATCACGATTGTGGTTTTAATAGTACCGGATGATCCTAGAATGTGACAATCCTTATTGTCGCGATGATAGGTCTAATAGTACTGGATGATCCTAGAATGTGACAATCCTTATTATCACGATTGTGGTTTTAATAGTACCGGATGATCCTAGAATGTGACAATCCTTATTATCACGATTGTGGTTTTAATAGTACCGGATGATCCTAGAATGTGACAATCCTTATTGTCACAATTGTGGGTTTAATAGTACCGGATGATCCTAGAATGTGACAATTCTTATTGTCGCGATGGTAGGTTTAATAGTACCGGATGATCCTAGAATGTGACAATCCTTATTATCACGATTGTGGTTTTAATAGTACCGGATGATCGTAGAATGTGACAATCCTTATTGTCACGATGGTAGGTTTAATAGTTCCAGATGATCCTAGAATGTGACAATCCTTATTGTCACGATCGTAGGTTTAATAGTACCGGATGATCCTAGAATGTGACAATCCAAATTATGGTCACGATCGTAGGTTTAATAGTACCGGATGATCCTAGAATGTGAGAATCCTTATTTTCAAGATGGTAGGTTTAATAGTACCGGATGATCCTAGAATGTGACAATCCTTATTGTCACGATCGTAGGTTTAATAGTACCGGATGATCCCAGACTGTGACAATCCTTATTGTAAAGATCGTAGGTTTAATAGTACCGGTTGATCCTAGAATGTGACAATCCTTATTGTCACAATGATAGGTTTAATAGTACTGGATGATCCTAGAATGTGACAATCCTTATTGTCACGATCGTAGGTTTAATAGTTCCGGATGATCCTAGAATGTGACAATCCTTATTGTCACAATGATAGGTTTAATAGTACTGGATGATCCTAGAATGTGACAATCCTTATTGTCACGTTCGTAGGTTTAATTGTACCGGATGATCCTAGAATGTGACAATCCTTATTATCACGATTGTGGTTTTAATAGTACCGGATGATCCTAGAATGTGACAATCCTTATTGTTGCGATGGTAGGTTTAATAGTACCGGATGATCCTAGAATGTGACAATCCTTATTGTCAAGATGGTAGGTTTAATAGTACTGGATGATCCAAGAATGTGACAATCCTTATTGTCAAGATGGTAGGTTTAATAGTACTGGATGATCCTAGAATGTGACAATTCTTATTGTCGCGATGGTAGGTTTAATAGTACCGGATGATCCTAGAATGTGACAATCCTTATTGTCACGATTGTGGTTTTAATAGTACCGGATGATCCTAGAATGTGACAATCCTTATTGTCACGATGGTAGGTTTAATAGTACCGGATGATCCTAGAATGTGACAATCCTTATTGTCACAATGATAGGTTTAATAGTACCGGATGATCCTAGAATGTGACAATCCTTATTGTCACAATGATAGGTTTAATAGTACTGGATGATCCTAGAATGTGACAATTCTTATTGTCACAATGATAGGTTTAATAGTACTGGATGATCCTAGAATGTGACAATTCTTATTGTCACGATTGTAGGTTTAATAGTACTGGATGATCCTAGAATGTGACAATCCTTTTTGTCACTATCGTAGGTTTAATAGTACCGGATGATCCTAGAATGTGACAGTCCTTATTGTCAAGATCGAAGGTTTAATAGATGATCCTATTTTTCATAATTTTCAACAAATGTAGTCACTAAACCAGAACTACATTATCACAAGGTGATCTCCCTTTACAGAAAAACCTGTCTTATACCACTGCCTTGAGAGACAGCTGACCTGTCTTGAGATACCACTGTGGCCATGTACCATTTGGTTTCACTCTATATTGGACCTGTCATGAGAAACCACCTGTCTTGAGAGACCCTCTGTCTTAAGAGACCACGAAACTGTGGCAAAAACTCAGTTTTTCACCTGTTTTGAGAGACTTGAAAATCAATTTTTGTCAATTTCAGTCTTAAAATCATTAAACAGGTTGAGAGTTAGATTTTTTTTGGTGGTCTGAATTTGTTATTCAAAATTTGTTTTTTTAAAAATTATTGAAGAGTGCCTGTTGGCACTCTCCAATAATTTGTAATAAAACAAATTTGTACAAACAAAATATTTGTGTTTGACTGAAGGGGAAATATAAGCAAGGAAAGAGATGGCTTTTGTTCTGGTACCCTCATTGTTGTAACTCCAGTTAAGATCAATGAAGTGTGCACAGAAATCAATAGTTCAAAAACGTAACCAGGACATTGGCCCAACAGTAAAGTTTTTCAGTTTATGTACTTTTATCTATAATTTATTAAACAGTGCCTTTGTACTTGTATTAAAACTGAATTAAAATAAAACAATAATAAAAAAAATTTGAAAAATCAGTTCTCCATTTCTGCAACAAATATTCTCTGATTGGTCATTCACTGACTTGCAAAAATGTCAAACCTGAAATGAGAGACCACCTGTCTTCTGTGACCACTTTTGCTCGGCAAAAGGAGTGGTCTCTCAAGACAGGTTCTACTGTATTTCAAATTCCATACATTAAACATCAGCAAAGCTAAATAATCTGTCTGTTATCTCGTCCTAATAAAACATACCTTGTCTGAGCTGCCAAGTCCAGAACCTCTGATGTCAAAATAGTAAACATTAAACCCAACAGGTGTAATAGAACTATTCACTTACGGTTCACTTATGGTTCGTGTGCAGTGCTGACAACTTGGCTAACATCTGTGGGAGATGGCAGGCAGACAGCCAATCTAACTATGTCATCACTCTGTAATATAGATATTGATGCTGTTCTGTTCTATAAATTTATTACACATCCATTCAACTATAAACCCTTTTATTTAACAGAATATCCACTATGACATAAATGATTCTGTATTCAATGGGTGATGTACAAGCCAGAACTTTTTTCCCAGCACCGTTCATACCAGTTCCTTTCCCATTGAGTTATTAGTTACGCTTCGAAAAGTTTCCAAATTTCGTTATACAGTTATCGACAGTCTGATGCATTGTGTGAAAATGAAAACATCCAGAGCAAATTAAAGTCGGTTCACAAAAAATTAGTTTACCAAAAATGAGATAATATGTTAAAAAAATTCCCAATCATTTCCAATCAGAACCGTGCAGGCCTGGCGTTTTCAGGCACGCAGTTTTTTCGCACACCTTAACGTGCGCCAAGAACCATTAAGGTCCGCGAAATTTCGCTCCCCTGGGTGCACAAAGATAAGTACCCGTATATGTCTGTGTATAAGTCGCACCCCAAACTCACACTAGGAATTCCTCCCTTTTGCCTAAAGCCCATGTATAAGTCGCACCCCCATTTTTAAGTATATGCAGTCAAAAAGAATTAGTTGCAAGTTACATTTTGCCAATTTGGGGCAGTTTGGGATGCAACGGAAATAGGCAAGTTTTCACGCGTTACCATGTGGTGAATAAGAGAAAAGAATAAAGGAAAATTATTATTAAAGATTTAAAAAATACTCGCATTTATTTGTTTTTCGTTGTTTGTTTATCACCCCAATGTCTTCATCCCTGTCAAGAAAATCCAATGCTTGTTTGTGACTGAAACTTCATAGTTTCTGAATCAGAGCACCATTTGCGCCGTAACCTGCTCAGTTGTTGTGATTAAGTTGGTTTCTCACGTTCCGGAAAAACCAATAAAAATACAACAAATGCGCAGGTTACAGTGCAGATTGTTTTCAAATTGTTGTCCCACTTAAGCATTGTTGGTGCTATTGAAACTAACTTGACCTGGTGCACGTGTGCGAAATTTATAACCGGACATTACACTCAATGAATTGGAGTTCATGGAATAAATAAATACTTCTCTCCAGGTAATATTGGCATATATTTAATGTATTATTATTTATTTTTAGCTCAACTTTGACGAAGTCAAATTTGAGCTATTGTCATGGCCCGTCGTCCGTCTGTCCGTCCGTCCGTCCGTCTGTCCGTCTGGCCGTCTGTCCGTCTGTCTGTCTGTCCATCTGTCCGTACGTCAACAATTGGCTATGGCTCGGGCTAGAGGTCGTATTTATGAACCGATCTTTACGAAACTTCTTGTGTACCTTTGTTATGATCCTGGGACGGGAACGAGTGTTTTTAGGTGTGGTCCGAAATTCAAGATGGCTGCCAGTGGCCATTTTGTACCGATGATGCAAAAATCAGTTTTTTGTACAGAACTTCTGTATGAAAGTTCTGATTTGAATAAAGTTTTGTATAAATGTTTAGTACCATGGGATACATCACATATAATACGGGTTTTTTTCTCGTGTGTAAATTATGCAAATTAGACTGACTTTGATTTATTTAGTGTTACTTTCAGAGCTGTAAGTGCCAAGCTGCTATGGCTCGGGCTAGAGGCTGTATTTATGAACCGATCTTTACGAAACTTCTTGGGTACCTTTGTTATGACCGTGGAACGAGAACGAGTGTTTTTGGGTGAGGTCCGAAATTCAAGATGGCTGCCAGCTGCCATTTTGTACCGACGATGCAGAAATCTGTTTTTTGTACAGAACTTCCATATGAAAGCTCTGATTTGAATAATTTTTTGTATGAATGTTTAGTACCATGGGATACATCACATATAATACGGGTTTTTTTCTCGTACGTAAATTGTGCAAATTAGACTAATTTTGATGTTTTTTGGGGTTACTTTCAGCACTGTAAATGCCAATACGGCCCGGGCTAGAGGCCGTATTTATGAACCGATCTTTACGAAACTTCTTGGGTACCTTTGGTATCACCGTGGGACGAGAACGAGTGTTTTGGGGTCCGGTCCGAAATTCAAGATGGCCGATGGCAGCCATTTTGTACAAAATTAGGTGCAATCAGATTTTTGCACAGAACTTCCATATGAAAGCCCTGATTTGAATAATTTTTTTGTGTGAATGTTTAGTACCATGGGATGCATCACATATAATACAGGTTTTTTTCTCGTGCAGAAATTATGCAAATTAGATGAACTTTGATTTTTTCAGTGCGACTTACACACAGTAAGTACACATGTCAATACGGCTCAGACTAGAGTCTGTATTTATGAACTGATCTTCACGAAATGTCTTGGGTACCTTTGTTATCACCTTGGGACAAGAACGAGTGTTTCTGGGTGCGGTCTAAAATTCAAGATGGCTGCTAGTGGCCATTTTGTACCGAAATTAGGTCTAATCAGTTTTTGTACACAACTTCTATACAGCTCAGACTAGAGGCCATATTTATGAACCAATCTTTACGAAACTTCTTGTGTACCTTTGTTATCACCGTGGGATGAGAGCGAGTGTTTTTGGGTGTGGTCCGAAATTCAAGATGGCCACCAGCAGCCATTTTGTACCAAAATTAGTGCAATCAGTCTTTTGTATAGAACTTCTGTATGAAAGTTCTGATTTTAATAAATTTTTGTATGAATGTTTAGTAACATGGAATACATCACATATTGTAAGGGGTTTTTTTTCGTGCAGAAATTATGCAAATTAGATGAACTTTGATGTATTCAGTGCTACTTACACAATGTAAGCACACATGTCAATACGGCTCAGGGTAGAGGCTGTATTTATGAACCGATCTTCACAAAACTTCTTGGGTACCTTTGTTATCTCCTTGGGATGAGAATGAGTGTTTCTGGGTACGATCCAAAATTCAAGATGGCTGCCAGTGGCCATTTTGTACCGAAATTAGGTCCAATCAGTTTTTTGTCACAAGTTCTATACAGCTCGTATTTATGAACTGATCTTCACAAAACTTCTTGAGTACTTTTGTTTTCACCTTGGGACAGGAACGAGTGTGTTTTGGGGTGCCTTTGTTATCACTGTGCTATAAGAACAAATATTTTGGGGTTCAGTCAGACCCACTCTGGGACTCAAAGATTTTTTCTAGTTCAGCATCTGACTGTCACCCATCTTTACAATACTTTACCTATACATTTGTTACAGGCAACGGTCAGTATTTATGTACAGACCGTTACAATACTTTATATGTACCTTTGTTATCAGGTCATTACCTAGATGTTTTTCATTGCTGTGTCACATACTATGCATGTACATGTCTTTGTCTTGACAAGTTGAGCTACAGTGTCATTGACACTTTCATTTCATTGTTTCATTGTTACATGTATTTTGATGATTTTGTATTTTTTATGGTTTCATCCATATTGACCCCACAAACCTGTTGATTTCCGGTACACGCACTGATGTAAACCTATGGGCCGATTGAACAACAACGACTAAATAGAATACTTCTTTATTATTATTTATGGATAAAAAAAGTAACAGAAAACACACATAATATTTTATTGACAATTTATTTAAACTGAAATAAAATGAAAAGAAAATAATTTTGGTGAATCTGCACTCATTCAAAACCACACGATTGTACTGTCTGTTATTCAATTGACAAACGGTAGGAATAATGTTTGTCCGAAGAAGTCAGTGCCCTGAAAATTCTCTGAAACAAGTCGTACCCATGTAAGACGCACCCCCGATTTTGACATAACATTTCAGGTAAAAAAGTGCGACTTATACACAGACAAATACGTATGTTATGTATTGTACTGCTGGCTCAGGTGCAATGAACTGAAATTAAAAATTTATCTGATGGGATGAACTTGAAGGGGATGAAGTTGAACCATGATTGGCTTGTGAGTTGTGACAGTTGTGAGTTGTCGGGACCAACGACTTCAACACAGTATTGAGTAGCTTTCGAAGTAACATGTTTTACAACTATCCAAATTACGCAATGCAACTTTGTGAGTAGAGCATGCCTGGTCACAGTGTTGAACTGCATTCATATGATATATCATGGTTCAACTGCCTTCCATGTCAAAAAAAAATTAGGAGAGCCATTGGCTCTCCTAGATCATTTCAGGAGAGCGATTTTTAGCCCCCCTAAATTTTTCAGAATGCCAGGCCTGACCGTGGCCATCGCATAGTGTGAAAATGAAAACGTTTAAAGCAAATTAAAGTCGGTTCACAAAAAATTAGTTAACCAAAAATGAGATAATATTTAAAAAAAACCCAATCATTTCCAACCCAGTCCCGTGGCCGCTCGTCTTGTGGATCTATTATATCTAAATTGGTCAACTTTATTTCGGTAAATCTTCGTACAACTTGACATGCTTCGAACTTCTTTTAAAAATGTTTCTCCCCGCTGTTTTGTAAATCTTCATAAATATTTTTACTAACAGTAATAGCCACCAAATGGTTAAGCGTGAATAGGCACCAGCCGAAGAGAAACAGCCATACAAATTTCAACAAACACTGGTTCCAAAAAGGTTGTTTTGATTTTTAGCTCAACTTTGGCGTAGCCAAAGGTGAGCTTATGCCATGGCCCGTCGTCTGTCTGTCCGTCAACAATTGGATACAGCTCGGGTTAGAGGCCGTATTTATGAACCGATCTTTACAAAACTTCTTGGGTACCTTTGTTATGACCGTGGGACGAGAACGAGTGTTTTTGGGTGCGGTCCGAAATTCAAGATGGCTGCCAGCCGCCATTTTCTACCGACGATGCAGAAATCTGTTTTTTGTACAGAACTTCCATATGAAAGCTCTGATTTGAATAATTTTTTGTATGAATGTTTAGTACCATGGGATACATCACATATAATACAGGTTTTTTTTCTCGTGCGTAAATTATGCAAATTAGACTAACTTTGATGTTTTTTGGTGTTACTTTCAGCAGTGTAAGTGCAAATGCCAATACGGCTCGGGCTAGAGGCCGTATTTATGAACCGATCTTTATGAAACTCCTTGGGTACCTTTGTTATCACCGTGGGACGAGAACGAGTGTTTTGGGGTCCGGTCCGAAATTCAAGATGGCCGATGGCAGCCATTTTGTACAAAATTTGGTGCAATCAGATTTTTGCACAGAACTTCCATATGAAAGCGCTGATTTGAATAATTTTTTGTGTGAATGTTTAGTACCATGGGATACATCACATATAATACAGGTTTTTTTCTCGTGCAGAAATTATGCAAATTAGATGAACTTTGATTTTTTCAGTGCTACTTACACACAGTAAGTATGCATGTCAATACGGCTCCGGCTATAGTCTGTATTTATGAACCGATCTTCATGAAATGTCTTGGGTACCTTTGTTATCACCTTGGGACGAGAACGAGTGTTTCTGGGTGCGGTCCAAAATTCAAGATGGCTGCTAGTGGCCATTTTGTACCAAAATTAGGTCTAATCAGTTTTTTTGTACACAACTTCTATACGGCTCAGGCTAGAGGCCGTATTTATGAACCGATCTTTACGAAACTTCTTGGGTACCTTTGTTATCACCGTGGGATGAGAACGAGTGTTTTTGGGTGTGGTCGAAATTCAAGATGGCCACCAGCAGCCATTTTGTACCAAAATTAGTGCAATCAGTCTTTTGTACAGAACTTCTGTATGAAAGTTCTGATTTGAATAAATTTTTGTATGAATGTTTAGTAACATGGAATACATCACATGTAGTACGGGGGTTTTTCTCGTGCAGAAATTATGCAAATTAGATGAACTTTGATTTATTCAGTGTTACTTATACACTGTAAGCGCACATGTCAATACGGCTCGGGCTAGAGGCTGTATTTATGAACCAATCTTCACAAAACTTCTTGGGTACCTTTGTTATCACCTTGGGACGAGAACGAGTGTTTCTGGGTGCAGTCCAAAATTCAAGATGGCTGCCAGTGGCCATTTTGTACTGAAATTAGGTCCAACAGTGTTTTGTCACAACTTCTACACAGCTCATATTTGTGAACTAATCTTCACGAAACTTCTTGGGTACCTTTGTTTTCACCTTGGGACAGGAATGAGTGTGTTTTGGGGTGCCTTTGTTATCACTGTGCTATTGAGAACAAATATTTTGGGGTTCAGTCAGACCCACTCTGGGACTCAAAGATTTTTTTCTAGTTTAGCATCTGACTGTCACCCACCTTTACAATACTTTACCTATACATTTGTTACAGGCAACGGTCAGTATTTATGTACAGACCATTACAATACTTTATATGTACCTTTGTTATCAAGTCATTACCTAGATGTTTGTCATTGCTGTGTCACATACTATACATGTACATGTCTTTGTCTTGACAAGTTGAGCTACAGTGTCATTGACACTTTCATTCTCGACTACGACTGAGAATTAAATGTAAATATGAAAATCGAAAGTACATTTTTTGGAGACGTGCTCAATTGTGACTTTCTTTTTCCTTCTGACAACCGAAACTGAGTAGATTTTTTAGTTAACCGGATATCTCTACTTTTCACAAAGCCTGAATTCTCTTCCTAGTTCCGCTCTCGGGGGAAGTCTCAACTTTTCGAGTACAGTGGAACCAACCCTGTTAATTGATTAGCCACTTTGCCAATCAAAATTATTCCATTAACAGGAGTATTCAATTCACAGGGATTGTCACTTTCGTGTATTCTAGAGATAATTTAGCATTTATCATACCCCCCCCCCCCCCCCTCCGCAAACAAAGTTTTGGGGGGGGCGTATATAGGAATCACCCTGGGGTCCATCCGTCTGTCTGTCTGTCCATCTGTCCATCTGTCTGTCTGTCCATCTGTCCATCTGTCCATCCTTATAAGCGCAACTCCTCCTAAACCGTTTGACAAATTTTCATGAAACTTTACACAATGGAAGAACTCCATATGAAGATGTGCATGAAGCAATATAATTCCGTTCTGACATTTCCAAGGGGAGATAATCTAACTTATACATTTTAATGTACCAAAAAGGCTACAACTGAGGCGCGGGGGGGGGGGGGGTATCACTTTGTGAGCTTGCTCACAGTACCTCTTGTTGTATTATATCTTGTTTGACAGAGCTCCATGAGCTCTGTCAAACAAGATATAATAGATTAAATGCCTGTATTTGATGTAATGAGGCCAAATAGGTCTATAAACAAGGGAAAACTGGGTCAAGTAAGGGTTATTTCTCGACAAGTTGCAAGATTTTTAGCTCAACTTGACTAAGTCAAGCTGAGCTATTGCCATCACTTTTCGTCCATCAGCGTACATATGTACGTATGTATGTCCACAATTTTCTTTGGCACACCTCACAGGTCGCTTTTATGATCAGATTGCTTTGAAACTTGGTATGCTTGTTTGGGGTGACCTCTAGATGGGAGCTATCGATTTTCTTCAATTTCCGTCAAAAAATGTTGCCACTGGCAATGTTCTTAGAACTTAGTTCAGTCAGACCTCAATATTTCCCTTTGGCACACCCTACAGGGCACATTTATGTCCAGATTGCTTTGAAACCTGGCATGCTTGTTTGGGGTGACCTCTAGATGGGAGCTATCGATTTTCTTCAATTTCTGTCTGTCAAAATATGTTGCCGCTGGCAATGGTCTTTGAACTTAGTCAGACATCAATATATTCCTTTGGCATGCCCTACAGGGCACATTTATGATCAGATCGGTTTGAAACTTTGTATGCCTGTTGGGTGTTACCTCTAGATGGGAGCTATCGATTTTCTTTGACTTCCATAAAACAATATTACCGCTGGCAATGACCTTCGATGAACTCAGTGCAGTTATGCGTCAATATTTACCTTTGGCGCAGCCTGCAGTGCACATTTTTGGCCGGATCGCTTTGAAACTTGGTGCTTGTTTGGGCTGACCTCTAGATGGGAGCTATCAATTTTCTTCCATTTCCGTCAAAAATAGTTGCCATTGGCAACAACCTCTGATGAACTTAGTAAAAACTTTGACACACCCTGCAGGGCACATTTATGATTGGATCGCTTGAAAACTTGGTGTGCTTGTGTGGGGTGATATCTATATGGGGGTTATCAATTTTCTTCTATTTCTGTCAAAAAATGTTGCCACTGGCAACGACCTTTGGACTTAGTTTAGTCAGGCTTCAATATTTCCCTTTGGCACACCCTTCAGGGCACATTTATGATTGGATCACTTTGAAACTTGGTATGTGTGTTCGGGTGACCTCTGGATGCAAGCTATTGATTTTTTCCTTTGGCATGCCTCAGAGGGCGCATTAATTATCAGGTTGTTTTGAAACTTTGTATGCTTGTGCAGGGTGACAAAGATAGGAGCTATCGATTTTCTTTTCATTTCCATCAAAAACTGTTGCTATTAGCAACAATCTTTGAATTTATTGCATTTGTGCATCAGCATTCTTCTTTGACATGGCCAACAGGCCACATTTATCATAGGATTGTTTTTGAACTTGATGTGCCCATTTGGCATATGCATGTGCTCATTATCAACATTCTACCTTTTGCCAGCCTACAGTTTACATTTAAAAATGCATGGATTACTCTGATGTTGTCCACACACAATGCTGTTATGTTATTACTTACCAAGTTCAAGTTTGTCAAGTTGAGCTACAGTGTCACTGACACTTTCATTTATTGATCCATTTGATCAGTACAGCTTCAGTCAAAACAAACAGACTCTTTACCTTTGGGTTTAAACATCGAAATTAAAATTTGTTTATTTAAATGAATTTTAATGCATAACTTGTGAATGAGTAGACAGTTCTTCCTTTCTATTTTGGTCCAGCTAGCCAATTCAATATGGCCACCATGGCAGCCATATTGAATTTGGTTTCCATCCATTAACTAGTGAAGACAGACTTGAAACATTTCTATTTTTTAATTATGCATTGTTGGTGTCTAGAGGAAGCTTCCTTTCAATTTTGGACAAGTTAGCTGATCCAAGGTGGCCACCAGTGGCCCATTCATTATGGTGGTCATCTTGAATTTGGTTTCCGTCCAATAACTAATGAATGCTGACTCAAATCAATTTCAGTTTCTGGTTTTCTATTATCGGTGTCTAGAGGAAGCTTCCTTTCAATTTTGTTCAGCTAGTCAATTCAGTATGGACGTCATGGTGGCCATATTAAATTTGGTTTGCATCCAATAACTGATGAAGGCTGACTTGAATCATTTCTATATTTTAATTATGCATTGTTGGTGTCTAGAGGAATCTTCCTTTCGATTTTGGATCACTGAGTCAAAAAAGAAAGTATAATAGAAATAAATGTGAAAAATAGCATAAAGGATGAAATATCATAGTTCTAATGTTGCATGTTTGTGGACAAGAAGTCGTGCAAAGAGTTTAATGACATGTTGTTGCTGTACGTGCTACCCGAGAATGTCAAATTGAATGGGTGACCAACGATTTTTTGTGTGTCATGTTGTGCTAGAGAGCCTGGGTTATTGAGAAAACACGCTAGTTTTTGTCTTCCGACATTTTAAAAATTGCCAAGGTTAACCGAAAATCAGAGGTTGGTGCCATTGGTATACCTGAGGCTGGGATACCTCCAGATGAGCTCGCTGCTGAGTTCGGTGTCACTGTGTGTCACTGTGGCCATTATTTACTGTCTCATTGGAAGGTATAGAACCACTGGATCTACTGCTGACCGACCACATTCAGGTCGACCAAGAGTTACAACCCCTGGTAGAACTAACAATAGAATTAGTGCACAAACTGTCCACAACAGACTCGCTGAACACGGTATCCGATGTAGGCGTCCATACCATGATCCAATCCTTACCCAATGTCATCGTACCGTCAGAATGGAATGGGTACGTCGGCAGGTTCGCTGGACTCAGCAGCATTGGAGCACAGTTCTTTTTAGTGATGAATCAAGATTTTGTCTATGGCGCGTTGATGGTAGGGCAATAGTGTATCGCCGATGAGGAGAACAGTTTTCTGATGCTTGCGTGTGGGAATGCGACCGTTTTGGCGGGGGTAGTGTAATGGTTTGGGAAGGAATTTCCTTGCACCATCAAATGCAGTTGATCTTCATCGATGGTAATCTGAATGGGACAAAATTCTTAACACTGTTGTTGTCCCGTTGTTCAATGCTAACGTTGGATTGCAGTTATTCCAGCAGGACAATGCCTGATGTCAAGTGGCACGTACCTGTCAGGACTTTCTTGAGGAGCACAGCATCGAACTTCTTCCCTGGCACCCCCACTTTCACCAAATCTGTCACCAATCGAACATCTTTGGGAACAATTGGACCGTCGGGTATGAGTTCATGCTATTGACTGCATGTGTGAACTTTTCGTTTCACCCCATGTCTGAATTGTGACGTCCTGAGGTGATGCTGGCAACAGTAAGAACATGAAATTATGCAAATTCACACAGCTTGACTTTAAATATGAATTTACAATAATTTGCTTGGGATTAAAGTCGATAAACCTAAAAAAATTGCTCCTCAAAGTTTATTATACTTTCTTTTTTGACTCAGTATATATTCATGATTCGTGCATCATGAGCTTTAGGTGTAATACTTATATATATGTGTAGGAGATCACATTAAGGTGGGGGAGTGCGGGCTCATTTCCAATACCTCCCATCTCTCAGCAAAATGCAGTATCTCTATTGGGCTCAGTGGTAGACTGTTGGACTTCTATGCTAGAGATCACATTATGGTGGGGGAGTGCGGGGCTCAGTGCTAGACTGTTTGACTTCTATGCTAGAGATCCCGAATTCGATCCCCATCCGGGACAACCCACGTTGTATCCTTGGGCAAGGCACTTTATCCTGGTTGCCTACATGGGGGCACGATGACGCTGTGTACTAACGTGTACTGCATGTCGATGGTGCACATGTCTTCAACTGCTATAACCCGACTTGAGCGGAGCTTGAACAGAGTTAGAATGTTGAGGAGCTGACAGTTGCACATCACTGCTTGGTGGTTCTCTCCGGGTACTCCAGCTTCCTCCTCCCGTAAAACTGTTATGGTCATGTTTAGCCATTGGGTATAAGTATGTGATCTTAAACACAATAAATAAATAAATAAATTGTGTAAATTTACATTAAAGTGCATTTTCCATCAGTCATTAGTCATGAACTGTGTTCAGCATCTTAGGCTATAGGCATACCTTGGATGATGTTACATCTTGGAATTGAGCTTTTTTGTATTTTGGGATTCCATTAACCGTAGCTCCAAATTTAAAAATTTGTGTGTCCGAAACTCCTAGTTTTAAACTAAAAATCTTCTTACTTTTTCCAAGGTACCAATTTTTTTCAAAATGGAAAACGCTGTTATAATAGTGGTCAAAATTTGAGGTCATATTTGAGCTCCCTCCGACAGCCCGAATTATAACTTAGTTCAATGTGGCTCAGGAATTTTCTTTAAAAATCTTCTTGTTCATATTCAGCAGTCGGAATGTTTTGATATTTGGTATACAGCAGCCTTAGGAGGTGTGATTCAAGTTTGTTCAAGCCAAGTCTTGGAATCCATATTTGGCCTCCCTGTGGGAGACCGAATTGTAACTTAGTTCAATATGAGGAACATTCTTTAGAAATCTTCTTCTTCACATCCACCAGTAAGAATCTTTTGATATTTAGAATACAGCATCCTTAGGGAGGTGAGATTCAAGTTTGTTCAAGCCAAGTCCTTGGGTTCATATTTGGGCTCCCTACGGTTGATAGTTGTCAGTGTCAAGTGAGCGCTCTCAGGCCACTTGGGGCCTCTTGTGTTATCAGCCTTATCTTTGTAATGATTGAAGATAATTCCATGAAACTTGATTGGAATACACACCACTATCTAGGTAAACCTTCCATCATTTGTTTATGTAATAAGTTATTTTAACAATAAGTTATATCTGTTATTCAAAATTTTTAAACATATGGTATGCTTTTTGAATTTTATCTGAGTTGTTGGTAGACCTTGATGAGTGGTTCATTTTTTTCAAATTGAGAATAACAGAAATCTTGCATACACATGCATGTGGTAAAGCAGTATGTTCTTGGCATGACAAGTTTCTGTATAATATCAACAAATATTGCACGAGGGTGCGAGCCATATATGGTGGTTTATGGACAGGCCAGTCAAACCTTAAAGTGCATATATGTATATATTCACATTGTAGGTTGACTGGTCAGAGAACCTAGCTTTTGCAGTATTTGTTAAATATTGTATCTTCAATTTAGGTAGATCTGGAGATGATTAAAGATGCAGTTAGATTGTTAGATGTTGATGTTTCAGAAGATACCAGTCACAGTGAGATAGTAGGTTCTGTATTAGAGAATGAAGATACCAGTCACAGTGAGATAGGTTCTGTATTAGAGAATGAAGATACCAGTCACAGTGAGATAGGTTCTGTATTAGAGAATGAAGATAATAGTATGCAAGCAACATTGATCAGGTAATAAATAAGGATGATTTAAAAGTTTGTTCAAATCAAGCACTTGGGGTCATGTGTGTGTGCCGGGGTCATGGGGACCTCCAATGTCAACACTAGATAATAAGGAAATGAAAAGAAAAAACTTCCCCAAACCACTTCTCCAAATCCTTCCATGTATGATGTATAACATCTTTGTAAGGATGAGTGACAAGTTTGTTCAAATCAAGCCCCCTGGGGTCTTATGGCATGATGCCTCTAGGTATTAACACTCTACAAAATGGTAAAAAATGGTCAGCCTTGTTGAACGCATGGTTGAACAGGAGACAAAGAATCTGTATGTACTGTGATTGCTATGCACCCTTCTTGACTTTAAGCCTTGTTGAACGTATGGTTGAACAGGAGACAAAGAATCTGTATGTACTGTAATTGCTATGCTCCCTTCTTGACTTTAAGCTTGGTATTGTCCCATCTTGTCTTATGTGATTGTATTTGATCTATACCATTAAATTAAATAAACTAAACTAACTATCATGAATCGATTAATGTTTCTTACTGAAGTGTGCCAGAGGTGAGATGAAGTCCCTGTTGCTTGAGTTTTGTACTAAGTCTTACATGTATTACAAGTGTATGTAGCAGTGTAAAATATGAGTGTATTACCGATGTCATTTGAAATCACGCAACACACAAGTTCCATGTTGGTGATGTGTGCTTGCAGTTCACTTTCAGTTGACAGTTTATCCAGTATTAAATGTATGAATGTACCTATACCGGGACATTTATAAATAAAGTTTTCTTAAATTCACTTTTTATATTGAGGATTTTATTTTCGACTCAGATTCAACTAGAATTTGGTGATCGGCTCGATTTCGACTCGAACAATCGATTATTTGCAGGGGGCCTACTTTGATGTCTCTCAAAATCTTCTCTAAAAAAAGTGAATGTCAAATAATTATGTTTAAAAGCAGATAATTCTCCTTTCCAAAGATATTTTTGTCACAGATTTGCCCTTGCCTACCAAACATTAAAAAGCTATATTTGATATTAAAAAAGCTATATGTGATATTTTTTTTGTAGCTTGTACAGTAACAAAGCAGATGATGATGTAGAAGTAATGAATGACAGAATACCAGAAAGCTGTGAGGACAAAAGAAAAGCCATACCTATGCATAAGCAGACAGATTCATCAAAGCTACAAGGACAAATTAATCTTCTGGCCATCTCTGGTCAGCGATCAGTGACAAGGATCCCATCATCCCCAGATGGAAAGGTTTCAAAAGCTGACCATTTGACACAGAACAGAATTCTCACTAATTCATCCATCATTTCAGGGACTCAAGTGTCTAATAGTAACAACATGTTGAATTCTATCCCAGTTCTACATTCACCACCAGTACAGACTCTCAATGAAGTTGAATCAAATAGTTTAATGAAACCCCCAAATGCAAATCAACAGAGTTATGTCCCCATCATGCCTCAGCCAGAGATGTCTAGTATCAGGCAGTCACCCTTATCATCACCAAGAATTCAATCCCAGTTCAGTATGCCATCACCTTTAACATCACCAAGAATACAATCCCAGTCCAGTGTGCCATCACCCTTAACATCACCAAGAATACAATCCCAGTTCAGTGTGCCATCACCCTTAACATCACCAAGAATACAGTCACGGTTCAGTGTAGCATCTTCACATTTTACAAGGCTGATGAAACCATCAAAGATCATCACATCTTCAAAGGTTTGTTAGTATTTGTAGATTCAAGGTGAATCCTTGTTAGCTTAGCTAAGTACTAGCTCAAGGTGAGCTTTACTGATTACTTTCCATCCATTGCCAATCGTTGATCAACTTTTATACTTTCAACTTCTGTTAAAAAACTCCTGTACCAAATTTGGTATACATATCCCTTATCATATGTCAATTCAAGTTTGTTCAAATTAAGTCACTACACTCACAGAAGGTACCACAATGGGCATAACTCAGTTAGCAGCCAAAAATGTTTTTTTCAAACATTAAAAAAAATCATTTTCATAACCAACAGTAAGAATGTTTTGATATTTGGTATACATCATACTTTGAAAGACCAGATTCACATTTGTTCTTTTCAGGAAAACTTTGAAAGACCAGATTCAGATTTGTTCTTTTCAGGAAAACTCTTTAAAAATATCCTTTGACAGATCCACCATTCAAATTTGTTTATGCTCAATATCTCAGTATACATGGCAAGGTTGGAGGAGGGGGGGGGGGGGGGGTTATGGGGTTTCAGATTCAAATTTGTTCAAATCAAGTCCCTGGGTTCATATTTCAACACTTTATGGGAACCTGAATTTTAACTGCATGTAATGTGAGGTATATTCTTTAAAAATCTTACTCAGAATCATTTTGAATTTGGTACAGCATTCATCCTTAGATCAAGTACTTGGGTACATATTTGCTACAGCATTCATCCTTAGATCAAGTTCTTGGGTACATATTTGGTACAGCATTCATCCTTAGATCAAGTACCTTCCTTTGGGACCATTCAGCTGGTTATACCTACCTTTAGGACCATTCAGCCATGTCGTTTTAGTCGACCTTTTGTTAAAAAACGTGGTCAAAAAAGTCTACTAATCGTCGATTTTGGGCTCTGATTAATCAACTATGGAATTTCATAATCGTGGCAAGCGTAACGTATTTGGTACAGCATTCATCCTTAGATCAAGAACTTGGGTACATATTTGGTACAGCATTCATCCTTAGATCAAGTACTTGGGTACATATTTGGTACAGCATTCATCCTTAGATCAAGTACTTGGGTACATAGTTGGTACATCATTCATCCTTAGATCAAGTACTTTGGTACATATTTGGTACAGCATTCATCCTTAGATCAAGTACTTGGGTGCATATTTGGTACAGCATTCATCCTTAGATCAAGTACTTGAGTGCATATTTGGTACAGCATTCATCCTTAGATCAAGTACTTGGGCACATATTTGGTACAGCATTCATCCTTAGATCATGTACTTGGGTACATATTTGGTACAACATTCATTGTTAGGTCAAGTACTTGAGTACGTACTTGGTACAGCATTCATCCTTAGATCAAGTACTTGGGTACATATTTGGTACAGCATTCATCCTTAAATCAAGTACTTGGGTACCTATTTGATACAGCATTCATCCTTAGATCAAGTACTTGGGTACATATTTGGTACAACATTCATCCTTAGATCAAGTACTTGGGTACATATTTGGTACAGCATTCATCCTTAGATCAAGTACTTCGGTACATATTTGGTACAGCATTCATCCTTAGATGAAGTACTTGGGAACATATTTGGTACAGCATTCATCCTTAGATGAAGTACTTGGGAACATATTTGGTACATCATTCATCCTGAGATCAAGTACTTGGGTATATATTTGGTACCGCATTCATCTGTAGGTCAAGTACTTGAGTATGTATTTGGTACAGCATTCATCCTTAGATCAAGTACTTGGGTACATATTTGGTACAGCATTCATCCTTAGATCAAGTATGTTGGTACATATTTGGTACAACATTAATCCTTAGATCAAGTGCTTGGGTACATATTTGGTACAACATTAATCCTTAGATCAAGTACTTGGGTATATATTTGGTACCACATTCATCCTTAGACCAAGTGCTTGAGTACATATTTGGTACAACATTAATCCTTAGATCCAGTACTTGGGTATATATTTGGTACCACATTCATCCTTAGATCAAGTACTTGGGTACATATTTGGTACAGCATTCATCCTTAGATCAAGTACCTTAGTACATATTTGGTACAACATTCATCCTTAGATCAAGTACTTGGGTACATATTTGGTACAGCATTCATCCTTATATCAAGTACTTGGGTACATATTTGGTACCACATTCATCCTTAGGTCAAGTACTTGAGTACGTATTTGGTACAGCATTCATTCTTAGATCAAGTACTTTGATACACATTTGGTACAACATTCATCCTTAGATCAGGTACTTTGGTACATATTTGGTGCAACATTAATCCTTAGATCAAGTACCTGGGTGCATATTTGGTACAGCATTCATCCTTAGATCAAGTACTTGGGTACATATTTGGTACAGCATTCATCCTTAGATCAAGTACTTGGGTACATATTTGGTACAACATTCATCCTTAGATCAAGTACTTGGGTACATATTTGGTACAGCATTCATCCTTAGATCAAGTACTTGGGTACATATTTGGTACAACATTCATCCTTAGATCAAATACTTGGGTACATGTTTGATACAATATTCATCCTTAGATCAGGTACTTGGGTACATATTTGGTACAACATTAATCCTTAGATCAAGAACTTGGGTACATATTTGGTACAACATTCATCCTTAGATCAAGTACTTGGGTATATATTTGGTACAACATTCATCCTTAGATCAAGTACTTGGGTATATATTTGGTGCATCATTCATCCTTAGATCAAGTACCTTCCTTTGGGACCATTCAGCTGGTTATACCTACCTTTAGGACCATTCAGCCATCTCGTTTTAGTCGACCTTTTGTTAAAAAACGTGGTCAAAAAAGTCTACTAATCGTCGATTTGGGGCTCTGATTAATCGACTATGGAATTTCATAATCGTGGCAAGCGCAACGTATTTGGTACAGCATTCATCCTTAGATCAAGAACTTGGGTACATATTTGGTACAGCATTCATCATTAGATCAAGTACTTGGGTACATATTTGGTACAGCATTCATCCTTAGATCAAGTACTTGGGTACATATTTGGTATAGCATTCATCCATAGATCAAGTACCATCCTTTGGGACCATTCAGCTGGTTATACCTACCTTTAGGACCATTCAGCCATCTCGTTTTAGTCGACCTTTTGTTAAAAAACGTGGTCAAAAAAGTCTACTAATCGTCGATTTTGGGCTCTGATTAATCGACTATGGAATTTCATAATCGTGGCAAGCGTAACGTATTTGGTACAGCATTCATCCTTAGATCAACAACTTCGGTACATATTTGGTACAGCATTCATCCTTAGATCAAGTACTTGGGTACATATTTGGTACAGCATTCATCCTTAGATCAAGTACTTGGGTACATAGTTGGTACATCATTCATCCTTAGATCAAGTACTTCGGTACATATTTGGTACAGCATTCATCCTTAGATCAAGTACTTGGGTACATATTTGGTACAGCATTCATCCTTAGATCAAGTACTTGGGTACCTATTTGGTACAGCATTCATCCTTAGATCAAGTACTTGGGTACATATTTGGTACAACATTCATCCTTAGATCAAGTACTTGGGTACATATTTGGTACAGCATTCATCCTTAGATCAAGTACTTCGGTACATATTTGGTACATCATTCATCCTTAGATCAAGTACTTGGGTACATATTTGGTACATCATTCATCCTTAGATCAAGTACTTGGGTATATATTTGGTACCGCATTCATCTGTAGGTCAAGTACTTGAGTATGTATTTGGTACAGCATTCATCCTTAGATCAAGTACTTGGGTACATATTTGGTACAGCATTCATCCTTAGATCAAGTACTTGGGTACATATTTGGTACAACATTCATCCTTAGATCAAGTACTTTGGTACATATTTGATACAACATTCATCCTTAGATCAAGTACTTGGGTATATATTTGGTACAGCATTCATCCTTAGATCAAGTACTTGGGTATATATTTGGTACCGCATTCATCCTTAGGTGAAGTACTTGAGTACGTATTTGGTACAGCATTCATCTTTAGATCAAGTACTTGGGTACATATTTGGTACAGCATTCATCCTTAGATCAAGTACCTTAGTACATATTTGGTACAACATTCATCCTTAGATCAAGTACTTGGGTACATATTTGGTACAGCATTCATGCTTATATCAAGTACTTGGGTACATATTTGGTACCACATTCATCCTTAGGTCAAGTACTTGAGTACGTATTTGGTACAGCATTCATCCTTAGATCAAGTACTCGGATACACATTTGGTACAACATTCATCCTTAGATCAGGTACTTTGGTACATATTTGGTGCAACATTAATCCTTAGATCAAGTACCTGGGTACATATTTGGTACAGCATTCATCCTTAGATCAAGTACTTGGGTACATATTTGGTACAACATTCATCCTTAGATCAAGTACTTGGGTACATATTTGGTACAACATTCATCCTTAGATCAAATACTTGGGTACATATTTGATACAACATTCATCCTTAGATCAGGTACTTGGGTACATATTTGGTACAACATTAATCCTTAGATCAAGTACTTTGGTACATATTTGGTACAACATTCATCCTTAGATCAAGTACTTGGGTATATATTTGGTACATCATTCATCCTTAGATCAAGTACTTTGGTACATATTTGGTACAACTTTCATCATTAGATCAAGCACTTGGGTACATATTTGGTACAACATTCATCCTTAGATCAAGTACATGGGTACATATTTGGTACAACATTCATCCTTAGATCAAGTACTTGGGTACATATTTGGTACAACATTCATCCTTAGATCAAATACTTGGGTATATATTTGGTACAACATTCATCCTTAGATCAAGTACTTTGGTACATATTTGGTACAGCATTCATCCTTAGATCAAGTACTTGGGTACATATTTGGTACAGCATTCATCCTTAGATCAAGTACCTACCTTTAGGACCATTCAGCCGGTTATACCTACCTTTAGGACCATTCAGCCATCTCGTTTTAGTCGACCCTTTGTTAAAAAAACGTGGACAAAAAAGTCTACTAATCGTCGATTTTGGGCTCTGATTAATTCTCTATGTAATTTCATAATCGAGGCAGGCATAACGTATTTGGTACAGCATTCATCCTTAAATCAAGTACTTGGGTACATATTTGGTACAGCATTCATCCTTAGATCAAGTACTTGGGTACATATTTGGTACAGCATTCATCCTTAGATGAAGTACTTGGATACATATTTGGTACATCATTCATCCTTAGATCAAGTACTTTGGTACATATTTGGTACAGCATTCATCCTTAGATCAAGTACTTGGGTGCATATTTGGTACAGCATTCATCCTTAGATCAAGTACTTGAGTGCATATTTGGTACAGCATACATCCTTAGATCAACTACTTGGGTACATATTTGGTACAGCATTCATCCTTAGATCAAGTACTTGGGTACATATTTGGTACAGCATTCATCCTTAGATCAAGTACTTGGGTGCATATTTGGTACAGCATTCATCCTTAGATCAAGTACTTGAGTGCATATTTGGTACAGCATTCATCCTTAGATCAACTACTTGGGTACATATTTGGTACAGCATTCATCCTTAGATCAAGTACTTGGGTACATATTTGGTACAACATTCATCGTTAGGTCAAGTACTTGAGTACGTATTTGATACAGCATTCATCCTTAGATCAAGTACTTGGGTGCATATTTGGTACAGCATTCATCCTTAGATCAAGTACTTGAGTGCATATTTGGTACAGCATTCATCCTTAGATCAACTACTTGGGTACATATTTGGTATAGCATTCATCCTTAGATCAATTACTTTGGTACATATTTGGTACAACATTCATCCTTAGATCAATTACTTTGGTACATATTTGGTACAACATTCATCCTTAGATCAAATACTTGGGTACATATTTGGTGCAGCATTTGTCCTTAGATCAAGTACTTGGGTACATATTTGGTACAACATTCCTCCTTAGATCAAGTACTTGGGTACATATTTGGTACAACATTCATCCTTAGATCAAGTACTTGGGTATATATTTGGTACAACATTAATGCTTAGATCAAATACTTGGGTATATATTTGGCACTGCATTCATCCTTAGATCAAGTGCTTGGGTATATATTTGGTACTGCATTCATCCTTAGATCAAGTACTTGGGTAGATATTTGGTACAACATTCATCCTTAGATCAAGTACTTTCGTACATATTTGGTACAACATTCAACCTTAGATGTACTTGGGTACATATTTGGTACAGCATTCATCCTTAGATCAAGTACTTGGGTACATATTTGGTACATCATTCATCCTTAGATCAAGTGCTTTGGTACATATTTGGTACAGCATTCATCCTTAGATCAAGTACTTGGGTGCATATTTGGTACAGCATTCATCCTTAGATCAAGTACTTGAGCGCATATTTGTTACAGCATTCATCCTTAGATCAAGTACTTGGGTACATATTTGGTACAGCATTCATCCTTAGATCAAGTACTTGGGTACATATTTGGTACAACATTCATCGTTAGGTCAAGTACTTGAGTACGTATTTCATACAGCATTCATCCTTAGATCAAGTACTTGGGTACATATTTGGTACAGCATTCATCCTTAGATCAAGTACTTGGGTACCTATTTGGTACAGCATTCATCCTTAGATCAAGTACTTGAGTGCATATTTGGTACAGCATTCATCCTTAGATCAAGTACTTGGGTACATATTTGGTACAGCATTCATCCTTAGACCAAGTACTTGGGTACATATTTGGTACAACATTCATCCTTAGATCAAGTTCTTGGGTACATATTTGGTATAGCATTCATCCTTAGATCAAGTACTTGGGTACATATTTGGTACAGCATTCATCCTTAGATCAAGTACTTGGGTACATATTTGGTACAACATTCATCCTTAGATCAAGTACTTGGGTATATATTTGGTACAGCATTCATCCTTAGATCAAGTACTTGGGTATATATTTGGTACCGCATTCATCTGTAGGTCAAGTACTTGGGTATGTATTTGGTACAGCATTCATCCTTAGATCAAGTACTTGGGTACATATTTGGTACAACATTCATCCTTAGATCAAGTACTTGCGTATGTATTTGGTACAGCATTCATCCTTAGATCAAGTACTTGGGTACATATTTGGTACAGCATTCACCCTTAGATCAAGTACGTTGGTACATATTTGGTACAACTTTAATCCTTAGATCATGTACTTGGGTACATATTTGGTACAACATTCATCCTTAGATCAAGTACTTGGGTATATATTTGGTACAGCATTCAACCTTAGATCAAGTACTTCGGTACATATTTGGTACAACATTAATCCTTAGATCAAGTACTTGGGTATATATTTGGTACAACATTCATCCTTAGATCTAGTACTTGGGTACATATTTGGTACAACATTAATTCTTAGATCAAGTACTTGGTTATATATTTGGTACAACATTCATCCTTAGATCAATTACTTGGGTACATATTTGATACAACATTAATCCTTAGATCAAGTGCTTGGGTACATATTTGATACAACATTCATCCTTAGATCAAGTACTTGGGTATATATTTGGTACCGCATTCATCCTTAGATCAAGCACTTTGGTGCATATTTGGTACAACATTCATCCTTAGATCAAGTACTTTGGTACATATTTAGTACAACATTCATCCTTAGATCAAGTACTTGGTTATATATTTGGTACAACATTCATCCTTAGATCAATTACTTGGGTACATATTTGATACAACATTAATCCTTAGATCAAGTGCTTGGGTACATATTTGATACAACATTCATCCTTAGATCAAGTACTTGGGTATATATTTGGTACCGCATTCATCCTTAGATCAAGCACTTTGGTGCATATTTGGTACAACATTCATCCTTAGATCAAGTACTTTGGTACATATTTAGTACAACATTCATCCTTAGATCAAGTACTTGGGTATATATTTGGTACAACATTGATCCTTGGATCAAGTACTTGGGTACATATTTGGTGCAACATTCATCCTTAGATCAAGTACTTGGGTACATATTTGGTACAACATTAATTCTTAGATCAAGTACTTGGTTATATATTTGGTACAACATTCATCCTTAGATCAATTACTTGGGTACATATTTGGTACAACATTCATCCTTAGATCAACTACTTGGGTATATATTTGGTACTGCATTCATCCTTAGATCAAGTACTTTGGTACATATTTGGTACAACATTCATGCTTAGACCAAGTACTTTGGTACATATTTGGTACAACATTCTTCCTTAGATCAAGTACTTGGGTATATATTTGGTACAACATTGATCTTTAGATCAAGTACTTGGGTACATATTTGGTGCAACATTCATCCTTAGATCAAGTACTTGGGTACATATTTGGTACAACATTAATCTTTAGATCAAGTACTTGGGTATATATTTGGTACCTCATTCTTCCTTAGATCAAGTACTTGGGTATATATTTGGTACCGCATTCATCCTTAGATCAAGTACTAGGGTATGTATTTGGTATAGCATTCATCCTTAGATCAATTACTTTGGTACATATTTGGTACAACATTCATCCTTAGATCAAATACTTGGGTACATATTTGGTGCAGCATTTGTCCTTAGATCAAGTACTTGGGTTGGGGGCGCGGTGGCTCAGTTGGTAGAGGTGCAGGCTGCAAGCCGAGAGGTCCTCGGTTCGAATCCCACCTGCGGCAACCGCGTTGTGTCCTTGGGCAAGACACTTCACCCCGATTGCCTACATGGGGGCACAATGACGCTGTGTACTGAGGCGTACTGCACGTCGATGGTGCGCATGTCTTCAACCAATCTAACCCTGCCTGTGCTGCGGTGCAGAGTTCAGAGTTACGATGTTGGAGAGCTGACAGCTGCTCGTCGTTGCTCGGTGGTTCTCTCCGGGTACTCCGGCTTCCTCCACCCGTAAAACTGTCACGGTCACGATTAGCCATTGTGCATAAGTATGTGATGTTAAACACCAATAAATAAATAAATAGTACTTGGGTACATATTTGGTACAACATTCCTCCTTAGATCAAGTACTTGGGTACATATTTGGTACAACATTCATCCTTGGATCAAGTACTTGGGTACATATTTGGTACAACATTAATCCTTAGATCAAATACTTGGGTACATATTTGGTACTGCATTCATCCTTAGATCAAGTGCTTGGGTATATATTTGGTACTGCATTCATCCTTAGATCAAGTACTTGGGTAGATATTTGGTACAGCATTCATCCTTAGATCAAGTACTTTGGTACATATTTGGTACAACATTCATCCTTAGATCAAGTACTTGGGTACATATTTGGTACAACATTCATCCTTAGATCAAGTACTTGGGTACATATTTGGTACAACATTAATCCTTAGATCAAATACTTGGGTATATATTTGGTACTGCATTCATCCTTAGATCAAGTACTTGGGTACATATTTGGTACAACATTCATCCTTAGATCAAGTACCTGGGTACATATTTGGTACAGCATTCACCCTTAGATGAAGCACTTGGGTGTATATTTGAGCCCAAATTTTACCTTGGTGCAGTATGAGGAAAAGGCTTTAAAAATCTTTTTATATTTGGTATAGAGTATTACTATGACTCCTAGATGTAGAAGGTATTATGCTCTGCAATGTTTGGAGGCACCAGAGGTTTGAAATTTAACTCAAAACCCTGAGGAGACTTGATTAGTCATTTGTTTAGATAATTTCTGGCCACAGGTGATGGGGCTGATTATGATCAGATTTAGTCAGAGGTTTTTGTGGGTGGATTTGTTTGTTTTATTTTATCATTATGTCCAGATAAAATGAGTCTAAAAACCCCCCACAAATTATCGCTGATTATGCAATCCTATCACACCTACTCAAGATAATTTTAGATCAGTGTGTCTATTTATAGAGGAATGTTTTCAAGGTGGGTGTGAATAATTAATTAGTTGTCTCTCTTGACTACAGAGTACCGTAACAATAATACAAGAGCATTCTGGCTCAATGGTGGCATCAGAAATTCTCTGACATGGGGGCTTGCATATTTCATGACAGGCACACAAATAAAGGAGGTAGTTTCTATAATGGCGACTAACTCCCCTCCACCCCCTGCACCCACCCATCCCACCACACCCCACATCCCCCCCCCTACTACCCTTACGTTGACTGATTTCTGTTCCAGTCCAATAAATATTCTAACATTTTAACAAACAATAAACTATATAAACGTAAAACATAGAACATCATTTTTTCTGTAAACAAAGAAACTGTTACCCGTCTCATTTGTGACTTGGTTTTTTATGCCCAGAGATATTCTTTCAGGAGCATTATGTTTTCACTATGTCCATCTGTCCGGCGTCCATCCATCTGTTAACTTTTGGTTTCCCCGTCAAATAACCGAAGAACCACTTATTTGGTCAAATCATAATTTTAGGTGTTACTTGTGGATGACTAGACAGTGCTTCCTTTGATTTTGGTCCAGCTAGCCAATTCAATATGGCCGTCAGGGCAGCCTTTTCGAATTTGGTTTCCGTCCAATAACTAGTGAACGTTGACTCGAATCATTTTTATTTTTTAATTAAGCATTGTTGGTGTCTAGAGGAAGCTTCCTTTTGATTTTGGACCAGTTAGCTGATCCAAGATGGCCACCAGTGGCAAATTCATTATGGTGGCCATATTGATTTGGTGTCTGTCCGATAACTAATGAATACTGACTCGAAACAATTTTAGTTTTTGGTTATGCATTATCGGTGTCTAGAGTAAGTTTTCTTTTGATTTTCATCCAGCTAGCTGATTCAATATGAATCATGACATGGAGGCTTGTGTATTCCGTGACAGGCTCACAAATAAAGGAGGTAGTTTCTCTGATGGAGACTAACTCCCCATACCCTGCCCCCCCCCCCCCCTCCCATGCTGCAACCCTTGCATTGACTGAGATTTCTGTTCCAGTCCAATAAATATTCTAACATTTTAACAAACAATAAACTATATAAATGTAACACATAGAACATCATTTTTTATATAAACAAAGAAACTGTTACCTGTGCCATTTCGTTTTTTATGCCCCCAGAGATTCTCTCAGGAGCATTATGCTTTTACCATGACCGTCCATCTTGTATCCGCATAGGTGTATGAGCCATGGGGGCAAGGGGCAGTTGCCCCCCCTGGATTCGGGCAAACCAGCTTTAGAAATCCGGGCAAGGAACGGCAGAGAGGGAGAGAGAGGGTTGGGGTGCAGGCTGAAACGAAACAAAACAACATTAAAATGAAAGATAATCATTAGCAGTGACAGCAGATTCCTGTTTCCTGAATGTTATTATGCCAGAAATCTTTGAATAGCGCCCTTATTAGCTCATCTATAGCGGCCCTCCTTAATAACTATTTTGTGTTTAGTTTTGTGCTTTCGTCATTGGGATAAGGTCATGACCTCATCTCGTTGAACGCCCGAAACAAAACAAGCCCATGATTTCTGCGAAAGAAAAATAGCAGCGAATCTCTCACATATCCTCACATACTGAGCTTTTAATATCTTAGGTGCCCGGAAAGCGGAAAACGGTATTTCTTTTAACTCCCAGCACACCGATGTCAAAACATCAATGTTTATGTTTAGAGTTATCCCATTTGCTTTACGTAGATCTCAGCAATAAATATTTTGCATGACAGAGTTCTTTGAGCGTGTCAAGAACAATATAAATTGTTGTTTACACTGTGTAAGGGGAAATAACCGTGGACTGAAATACAGGATGCATTGACATTAGAGTGCAGAGAGTTAAGTTCATTACTTGGTAATGCATACCACATTTTAATTAAACTTCTTGGACGCCATCATGTATATTTATATTCCATCCATGCAGGACTTCGGGCAAATCAAAAGCTTTGAACCTCCCCCCCCCCCCTCCTCCCCCCACCTCCCCCCCCCCCCCCCCCCATATCACAAAAGCCCTGTACGCCCATGGGTGTTCGTCCGTTAACTTTTGGTTTCTGTCAAATAACTAAAGAACTGCTTATTTGATCAAATCATAATTTTAGGGGTAACTTGTGACTAGACAAATGCTTCCTTTCGATTTTGGTCCAGCTAGCCTATTCGATATGGCTGCCATGGCAGCCATATTGAATTTGGTTTCTGTCCAATAACTATTGAAGGCTGACTTGAATCATTTCTATTTTTTAAGTATGCATTGTTGGTGTCTAGAGGAATCTTCCTTTTGATTTTGGACCAGCTTGCTGACCCAAGATGACCACCAGTGGTCAATTCATTATGGCGTCCATATTGAATTTGGTTTCCATCCAATAACTAAAAAATACTGACTCGAATCAATTTCGGTTTTGTTTATGCATGATTGGTGTCTAGAGGAAGCTTCCTTTCGATTTTGGTCCAGCTAGCCGATTCAATATGGCCGCCATGGTGGCCATATTGAATTTGATTTCCTTCCAATAACTAATTAATGCTGACTCAAATCATTTGTATTTTTATAGCCACACTTTTTACCTGCGTCGCCAGCGGCAGAGCAGGTCTAGTAACCGCTTGACTCCATCCGTCAGTCCATCCATCCATCCGTCAGTCCATCCAAAACACTTCTTCCGTCAAAGTTTTCTTGGCTTCTATGAAAGGGAATGATTTTATATTTGGTCTGCTGCTTCATAATGATGAGTTGTATTGTGTATCTAATTTTCAGATCTGCCGTGCAGCCACTTCCTGTTTGCCGATACTTTGAAGTCTGTTCATCTCTGTAATCAATTGCATGCAGCGACGCAAGTCCAGACCTGGTATTGGTCTTGGCTTGTTTGTATACTGAATAGCGCCTGTCCTTGTGTCTGTCTGTGCATCTGTCCGTATGTCTGTCCTTCAGTAGGTGTGATAGGACTGCCTCTTCAGCCGTTTTGCTGTTGGAGTATTTTTTCTGTGTGTTATGGCCCTTGAAGATACAAAAATAGGCTATTTTCTGTCGGTTCGCCTTGTATCTCAGGTTTGGATTATCGGATCTCAGTGAAATTTGGATGAAGATTGTTTATGGGAAAGGCTTTCAAATGAGTCTTGAATAATATTTCTTACATTTCACTATTTCGACTTTTTTTAACTTTGGAAATTCGCTGTTTGCTTTGTAAAATAGCCAATTTTTTGTCTGTTTGCCTAATATTTCAGGTTTGTGTTATCAGATTGTTTATGGGAAAGACTTTCAAATGAGTCATATCCTTGCAGTAAAACAAAGAAAATACATGCAAATTACCTCCCCACATATGGCATTATGTCTTTGTTCTACATCTCTTATCTGGTCACTAGACTTCAGTGACAGGTGTTTCTGACCTTCACAATTACCTTGCTGTAAAACAAAGACAATACATTTGCTGTTTGCCTCGTAAAATAGCCAATTTTTGGCCTGTTCGCCTTGTATCTCTAGTTTGTAGTTAGCGGCTCTCAATGATATTTGGAATGAAGATTGTTTATGGGAATAGCTTTCACAGTATGAAGGTTCATCTCTTCTCTTCTTATTGTTTGGTGGTATGCACCTTGCGAGTATGCCCTGGGATGTTGGCCCCCCCCCCCCCCCTCTTGTTTAATTATGCGTTGTTGGTGTCTAGAGGAAGCTTCCTTTTGATTTTGAACCAATCAGCTGAACCAAGATGGCTGTCAGTGGCAAATTCATTATGGCTTCTGTGGTGGCCATCTTGAATTTGGTTTCCATCCTATAACTAATGAATACTGACTCAATCAATTTCAGTTTTTATGTGTACCCATACCATGTATGGTACACATAATACCGGCATCCGGGGTGGACCTCCGTCGTTTGTCCATCCTTCGTCTGTCCATCTGTCCATCTGTCTCCATCCATCTGTCCATCTGTCTGTCCATCCATCCATCTGTCCGTCCGGCGTCCATATCCATTTCTTTGACATTCGATAACTTGAAAAATATTGCTTGGATTGTCAAGTTACTTGATATTTGTGTTCAGGTTACTGATGTGCCGAGGTATTCCACTCTTCAGATCAAATATTATTATGCCCCCGGAAATTTTTTTCGAGGGGTATATAGTGGAGGTCTCCGTCCGTCCATCCGTCCGTCCCTCCGTCCATCCGTACGAACATTTTGTATTATAACTCGAACATCAGTTGTCGGATTTTAATGTTCTTTGGTATGGTTATAGGGCAGCTTGGGGGAACGGATGCCCTTGTATCTAGGGTTTTGTCCGACAAATCTTACAGGAGTTATGTCCCTTATTTACTTTTTCTGTCCGTCCGTACGAACATTTTGTATCATAACTTGAACATCAGTTGTCGGATTTTAATGTTCTTTGGTATGGTGATAGGGCAGCTTGGGGGAACAGATGCCCTTGTACCTAGGGTTTTGTCCGACAAACCTTACTGGAGTTATGTCCCTTATTTACTTTGAAAATTGATGATTTTTAGCTCACCTGACTGAAAGTCAGGGTGAGCTATTCTGATCACTTTTCGTCCGTCGTCCGTCGTTAAGGTGGTGTTTGGGCCTTTTTCTCCCAAACCACTGGCCGCATATTAATGAAATTGCATGTGAGTAGGGGTTATATAAGGGCATTTAGATTTTTTGTCAAATTAGGTTTCTGCTCATATTGAGCAGAGGGATGGGGCAAAAATGCTCCAATTCTTAAAAAATCTTCTTCTCAAGAACCAATAGAGCAATAGCAGAGACTTGATATTTGGTGTGCAGCTTCCTTTTGAGGTGTAGACTCAAGTTTGTTCAAGAGAAGTTCGAGGGGCTATATTTGACGATGTTAAAGGAGGGGCAAAAATTTTCGCCCCACCCCAAATTTCTATTTTCCAAACCGCGAGGCTGATTTGAACCAAATTTTACGTGAGTGCTTATTGGGTCATAAGTACCTAATTTATGCAGAATTTTTTTTCCCCATAGCCCCTTGGGAACCACAGGAGCTAAAAATAGAGAAAAATTAAAACGCCCATATCTCCAAAACTACACGGCACTGAGAATTCTTATTTGTTGTGAAGCTTCCTTAGGACCAACAGAATGGAATGGTCAAAAAAAATTGTCATCGGTTTTATCATGGGTACTTTTTGGGGACTTTGAAAAAGTGCTGAGTCAGCATTTTTTAACACTGTGGGTAATGGGAAAAACATATAAGACTACTTTTCTCCCAAACCACTGCTCCAAAAGCTTTCAAATTTCACATATAACATCTTTGGAAGATTGTTTCACATGTTTATTGAAATCAAATGCCTGGGTCGATATTTGGGCTCTCTATGGGAGCCCAAATGTTTAAATTAGTGCAGTATGAGGAGTATTTTTTAAAAATCTTCTTCAGATCTACCAATAAGAATCTTTTGATATTTGGTATGCAGCATTCTTCGGGGGGTGACATTCAAGTTTGTTGAAGCCAAGTCCCTGGGTTCATATTTAGGCTGAAAATTTGGGGTCCTGTTGCGGACTTAGAAATTTTGGACCAAAATCCGGAATTTTTTTTTGTTTTTTTATGCGTTTCGGTCAATTTTAAGACAAAAAAAATTTATTTTTTTTTACACTGAAAATTTGGGGTCCGGGTGGGACTTAGAAAATTTTGGACCAAAATCCGGAATTTTTTTTGGTTTTTTTATGCGTTTCGGTCAATTTTAAGACAAAAAAAATTTATTTTTTTTTTACACTGAAAATTTGGGGTCCGGGTGGGACTTGGAAAATTTTGGACCAAAATCTGGAAATTTTGTTTTTTATGCATTTCTGTCTAAGACAAAAAAATTTTGGACCAAAATCCGAAAAATTTTTTTTGGTTTTTTCTGCATTTCAATGAATTTTAAGACAGAAAAAAAAAAAAAAATTTTCCCCTGAAAATTTGGGGTCCGGGTGGGACTTAGAAAATTTTGGACCAAAATCCGGAATTTTTTTTTTGTTTTTTATGCGTTTCTGTCAATTTTATGACAAAAAAAAATTTTTTTTCCCTTGAAAATTTGAGGTCCGGGCGGGACTTATAAAATTTTGGACCAAAATGCAGAAATTTTTGTTGTTGTTGTTTTTATGCATTTCTGTCAATTTTAAGACAAAAAAATTTTTTTTTTTTTACACTGAAAATTTGGGGTCCGGGTGGGACTTATTATTTTGGACCAAAATCTGAAAAATTTTTTTTTGTTTTTTCTGCATTTCGGTCAATTTTAAGACAAAAAAAATTTTTTTTTTTCTTTTTCCCCTGAAAATTTAGGGTCCGGGTGGGACTTGGAAAATTTTGGACCAAAATCCGGAATTTTTTTTTGTTGTTGTTTTTTATGCGTTTCTGTCAATTTTAAGACAAAAAAAAATTTTTTTTTTTTACCCTGAAAATTTGGGGTCCGGGTGGCACTTAGATAATTTTGGACCAAAATCCAGAAATTTTTGTTTGTTTGTTTTTATGCATTTCTGTCAATTTTAAGACAAAAAAAACCTTTTTTTTTTTCCCCTGAAAATTTGGGGTCCGGGTGGGACTTAGAAAATGGATCAAAATCCAGATATTTTTTTTTGGGGGGGGGGTTTTAAAAAATGCGTTTCTGTCTATTTTAAGACAAAAAAACTTTTTTTTTTCCCCTGAAAATTTGGGGTCTGGGTGGGACTTGGAAAATTTTGACCAAAATCTGGAAATTTTGTTTTTTATACATTTCTGTCAATTTTAAGACAAAAAACCATTTTTTTTTCCCCCCTGAAAATTTGAGGTCCGTGTGTGACTTAGAAAATTTTGGACCAAAATTCGGAATTTTTTTTTGTTTTTTTTGTTTTTTCTGCGTTTCGGTCAATTTTAAGACAAAAAAAAAAATTTTTTTTTTACACTGAAAATTTGGGGTCCAGGTGGGACTTATTATTTTGGACCAAAATCCGAAAAAATTTTTTTTGTTTTTTCTGCGTTTCGGTCAATTTTAAGACAAAAAAAAATTTTTTTTTTCTTTTTCCCCTGAAAATTTAGGGTCCGGGTGGGACTTGGAAAATTTTGGACCAAAATCCGGAATTTTTTTTTTGTTTGTTTTTTATGCGTTTCTGTCAATTTTAAGACAAAAAATTTTTTTTTTTTTTTTCCCCTGAAAATTTGGGGTCCGGGTGGGACTTGGAAAATTTTGGACCAAAATCTGGAAATTTTGTTTTTTATGCATTTCTGTCTAAGACAAAAAAACATTTTTTTTTCCCCTGAAAATTTTGGGTCTGGGTGGGACTTGGAAAATTTTGACCAAAATCTTGAAATTTTGTTTTTTATACATTTCTGTCAATTTTAAGACAAAAAAACATTTTTTTTCCCCCTGAAAATTTGAGGTCCGTGTGTGACTTAGAAAATTTTGGACCAAAATCCGGAATTTTTTTTTTTTGTTTGTTTTTTCTGCGTTTCGGTCAATTTTAAGACAAAAAAAAAAATTTTTTTTTTCTTTTTTCCCTGAAAATTTAGGGTCCGGGTGGGACTTAGAAAATTTTGGACCAAAATCCGGAATTTTTTTTTTTTGTTGTTTTTTATGCGTTTCTGTCAATTTTAAGACAAAAAAAAATTTTTTTTTTTTACCCTGAAAATTTGGGGTCTGGGTGGGACTTGGAAAATTTTGACCAAAATCTGGAAATTTTGGTTTTTATGCATTTCTGTCAATTTTAAGACAAAAAAACATTTTTTTTTCCCCTGAAAATTTGAGGTCTGGGTGGGACTTAGAAAATTTTGGACCAAAATCTGGAATTTTTGTTTTTTTGTTTTTTATGTATGCATTTCTGTCAATTTTAAGACAAAAAACCATTTTTTTTCCCCCTGAAAATTTGGGGTCCGGGTGGGACTTAGAAAATTTTGGACCAAAATCCGGAATTTTTTGTTTTGTTTTTTATGCGTTTCTGTCAATTTTAAGACAAAAAAATTTTTTTTTTTTTTTACACCGAAAATTTGGGATCCGTGTGGGACTTTAAAATTTTGGACCAAAATCCGGAATCTTTTGTTTTTTTTTTATGTGTTTCTGTCAATTTTAAGACAAAAAAAATTTTTTTTTTTACACCGAAAATTTGGGGTCCGGGTGAGACTTTAAAATTTTGGACCAAAATCCGGAATTTTTTTTTTTTTTGTTTCTTCTGCGTTTCGGTCAATTTTAAGACAAAAAAAAAAAAAATTTTTTTTCCCCTAAAAATTTGGAGTCCGAGTCAAACCTCGGAATTTTTTTTTTTGTTGTTTTTTATGCGTTTCTGTCAATTTTAAGACAAAAATTTTTTATTTTTTTTTACACCGAAATTTTGGGGTCCGGGTGGGACTTTGAAAGTTTTGGACCAAAATCCAGAAATTTTGTTTTTTGGTTTTTTATGCATTTCTGTCAATTTTAAGACAAAAAACCATTTTTTTTTCCCCTGAAAATTTGAGGTCCGGGTGGGACCAAAATCCGGAATTTTTTTGTTGTTGTTTTTTATGCATTTCTGTCAATTTTAAGACACAAAAAAAGAAAAAAAATTTTCCCCTGAAAATTTGGGGTCTGGGTGGGACTTAGAAAATTTTGGACCAAAATCCGGAATTTTTTTTTGTTTTTTCTGCGTTTCGGTCAATTTTAAGACAAAAAAAAAATTTTTTTTTTCTTTTTCCCCTGAAAATTTGAGGTCCAGGTGGGACTTCGAAAATTTAGGACCAAAATCCAGAAATTTTTTTTTTTTTTTGTTTTTTATGCATTTCTGTCAATTTTAAGACACGAAAAAAAAAAAAAAATTTTTCCCCTGAAAATTTGGGGTCCGGGTGGGACTTAGAAAATCCGGAAATTAGTTTTATCGTTTTTTATGCGTTTAAAGAAGAAGAAAAAAATTTAGGCTGAAGGTATTTTGTTTGGGAAAAAAATCTGTTTTTTATGCGTTTATCTCAATTTTGGGACGTAAAAGTGCAGAAACTGAAAATAGAAGGAAAATCCTGTGTATTGTGTGGGCACAATCGCTTCATCTAGTTGGTATATGCTTTTCTTAGGAGGGGCGTATGCAGCTTATTCAAGTCAAGTCCCTGGTTTGATATTTAGACTACCATGTCAGGTGAGCGCCCTCAGGCCCTCTGGGGCCTCTTGTTTGGTTTCCTACCAATTAAAATTGTTTGGCTGAACCGATGAGTTTCAAATTTTATATGCTGATTACTCATGTCAAAATACAGGTCGGTTTCAATTTGAGGTTTGACTCGGCAATTTTTGATGCAGTTTTGCCACCTTTTTCACTTGGAAAAGATGCAAGACCAGTTCTACTCTTTCACTGGTTTGAGAATTTTTAACAAAGGTATGTACTATTCCTATTTTTGCCTCTTTCAGTTATTATTCAATATGGCACCATTCAAGTCATCTGCAATTATTTTTATAACTTTTTCTCTATTACTGACTCCTTAGTGCTGTTCTGCAATGTAGCAGCAGTGAAGCTGTTGTCTGTTGTTACAAAACATATTAACAAAATATAAGTAATAATAATTTTATTGGCACTTTGCCATTCCTTACTGTTGTTCTGCAATGTAGTGTTGTTCTGCAATGTAGCAGCAGTGAAGCTGTTGTCTGATTATCCACGTGAGTACAACTTGGCTACCTTCGGGGGCATTAGCACACGCATTAGCGTTGCTCTTGTATATCTTGTGCCCCTACCCCTACACACACACACACACTTTGCCTGTCTGTCTGTCCTGGTCCCTGTCCTGTCTCCTGTCCTGTCCCCTGTCCTGTCCGTCCATCTGTCCATCCATCCATCCGTCTGTCTGATTTCCAACCGATAACTCCAGTTTGGATTATTTGATCTCCAAATGCCTAGCTTATGGACCTTCATTGGCAAGAACTCATTCTGATGATGGACAGATAATTGGTGCTCCTATCCTCCCTCCCCCTCCCAAACACAGTCACACATTCTTCTCATTTCCTTCTCGACAACCTTGTTTGTTTGTTACTTTTCACAGGTAGGGTCACGTCGTGTTGGACAATTTTTCTGTGGCGGAACCCAGAGTCTCTGTGGAGAACCACCAAACAAAGGTGAGCTTCTCTCAGATTTCCAACCAGAGTCCCTGGAGAGAACCACCAAACAAAGGTGAGCACCTCTCAGAATCTCCAACCAGAGTCCCTGGAGAGAACCACCAAACAAAGGTGAGCAACTCTCAGACTCTCCAACCAGAGTCCCTGGGGAGAACCACCAAACAAAGGTGAGCAACTCTCTGACTCTCCAACCAGAGTCCCTGGGGAGAACCACCAAACAAAGGTGGGCACCTCTCAGACTCTCCAACCAGAGTCCCTGGGGAGAACCACCAAACAAAGGTGAGCAGCTCTCTGACTCTCCAACCAGAGTCCCTGGAGAGAACCACCAAACAAAGGTGAGCAACTCTCAGACTCTCCAACCAGAGTCCCTGGGGAGAACCACCAAACAAAGGTGAGCAACTCTCAGACTCTCCAACCAGAGTCCCTGGGGAGAACCACCAAACAAAGGTGAGCAGCTCTCTGACTCTCCAACCAGAGTCCCTGGGGAGAACCACCAAACAGAAGTGAGCAACTCTCTGACTCTCCAACCAGAGTCCCTGGAGAGAACCACCAAACAAAGGTGAGCAGCTCTCTGACTCTCCAACCAGAGTCCCTGGAGAGAACCACCAAACAAAGGTGAGCAACTCTCAGACTCTCCAACCAGAGTCCCTGGGGAGAACCACCAAACAAAGGTGAGCAACTCCCAGACTCTCCAACCAGAGTCCCTGGAGAGAACCACCAAACAAAGGTGGGCACCTCTCAGACTCTCCAACCAGAGTCCCTGGAGAGAACCACCAAACAAAGGTGAGCAACTCTCAGACTCTACAACAAGAGTCCCTGGGGAGAACCACCAAACAGAAGTGAGCAACTCTCTGACTCTCCAACCAGAGTCCCTGGAGAGAAGCACCAAACAAAGGTAAGCAACTCTCCGACTCTCCAACCAGAGTCCCTGGAGAGAACCACCTAACAGAAGTGAGCAACTCTCTGACTCTCCAACCAGAGTCCCTAGGGAGAACCACCAAACAAAGGTGAGCAACTCTCAGACTCTCCAACTTCCTAACTAAGCACAAGCCGAGTTAACATCAGTTGAAGTCAAGTGTACCATCCCACATGGGCAACCAGGATAAAGTGTCTTGACACAATGCAGGTACTGCTTGTCAAGATTGAACCGTTGATTGATCTTTTGGTATGAAGTCCAATGTCCCAACCACTGAGCTGCCATGCTCCCAGGACCTGGCCTTGATATCTACAAACCACTGGGCTGCCATGCTCCCAGGACCAGGCCTTGATTTCTACAAACCACTGAGCCACCATGCTCCCAGAACCTGGCCTTGATATCTACAAACCACTGAGCTGCCATGCTCCCAGGACCTGGCCTTGATATTTACAAACCATTGAGCCAACATGCTCCCAGAACCTGGCCTTGATATTTACAAACCACTGGCCGCTGTGCTCCCAGGACCTGGCCTTGGTATCTGCAAACCACCGAGCTGCCATGCTCCCAGGACCTGGCCTTGATATCTACAAACCACTGAGCTGCCATGCTCCCAGGACCTGACCTTGATATCTACAAACCACTGAGCTGCCATGCTCCCAGGACCTGTCCTTGATATCTACAAACCATTGAGCCAACATGTTCCCAGGACCTGTCCTTGATATCTACAAACCACTGAGCCACCATGCTCCCAGAACCTGGCCTTGATATCTACAAACCACTGAGCCAACATGCTCCCAGGACCTGGCCTTGATATCTACAAACCACTGAGCCGCCATGCTCCCAGAACCTGGCCTTGATATCTACAAACCATTGAGCCAACATGCTCCCAGGACCTGGCCTTGATATCTACAAACCACTGAGCCACCATGCTCCCAGAACCTGGCCTTGGTATCTACAAATCACTGGCCAACATGCTCCCAGGACCTGGCCTTGATATCTACAAACCACTGAGCCGCCATGCTCCCAGGACCTGGCCTTGATATCTACAAACCACTGAGCCGCCATGCTCCCAGAACCTAGCCTTGATATCTACAAACCACTGAGCCAACATGCTCACAGGACCTGGCCTTGATATCTACAAACCACTGAGCCACTATGCTCCCAGGACCTGACCTTGATATCTACAAACCACAGCCACTGTGCTCCCAGGACCTGGCCTTGATATCTACAAACCACTGAGCCACCATGCTCCAAGCACCTGGCCTTGATATCTACAAACCACTGAGCTGCCATTCTCCCAGGACCTGGCCTTGATATCTACAAACCACTGAACCACTATGATCCCAGGACCTGACCTTGATATCTACAAACCACTGAGCCACTGTGCTCCCAGGACCTGGCCTTGATATCTACAAACCACTGAGCCACCATGCTCCCAGCACCTGGCCTTGATATCTACAAACCAGTGAGCTGCCATTCTCCCAGGACCTGACCTTGATATCTACAAACCACTGAGCCACCATGCTCTCAGGACCTGGACTTGATATCTACAAACCATTGAGCTGCCATGCTCCCAGGACCTGGCCTTGATATCTACAAACCATTGAGCCACCATGCTCACAGGACCTGGACTTGATATCTACAAACCATTGAGCCACCGTGCTCCCAGGACTTGGCCTTGATATCTACAAACCATTGAGCCAACATGCTCCCAGGACCTGGCCTTGATTTCTACAAACCACTGAGCTGCCATGCTCCCAGGACCTGGCCTTGATATCTACAAACCACTGAGCTGCCATGCTCCCAGGACCTGGCCTTGATATCTACAAACCACTGAGCCAATATGCTCCCAGGACCTGGCTTTGATTTCTACAAACCACTGAGCTGCCATGCTCTGAGGACCTGGCCTTGATATTTACAAACCACTGAACCACTGTGCTCCCAGGACCTGCCCTTGATTTCTACAAACCACTGAGCTGCCATGCTCCGAGGACCTGGCCTTGATATCTGTAAACCACTGAGCCACCATGCTCCCTGGACCTGGCCTTGATATCTACAAACCACTGAGCCACCATGCTCCCAGGACCTGGCCTTGATATCTACAAACCACTGAGCTGCCATGCTCCCAGGACCTGGCCTTGATATCTACAAACCACTGAGCCACCATGCTCCCAGGACCTGGCCTTGATATCTACAAACCACTGAGCTGCCATTCTCCCAGGACCTGGCCTTGATATCTACAAACCACTGAGCCACCATGCTCACAGGACCTGGACTTGATATCTACAAACCATTGAGCCACCATGCTCCCAGGACCTGGCCTTGATATCTACAAACCATTGAGCCACCATGCTCACAGGACCTGGACTTGATATCTACAAACCATTGAGCCACCGTGCTCCCAGGACCTGGCCTTGATATCTACAAACCATTGAGCCACCATGCTCCCAGGACCTGGCCTTGATATCTACAAACCATTAAGCTGCCATGCTCCCAGGACCTGGCCTTGATTTCTACAAACCACTGAGCTGCCATGCTCCGAGGACCTGAACTTGATATTTACAAACCACTGAGCCACTGTGCTCCCAGGACCTGGCCTTGATATCTACAAACCACTGGCCACCATGCTCCCAGGACCTGGCCTTGATATCTACAAACCCCTGAGCTGTCATGCTCCCAGGACCTGGCCTTGATATCTACAAACCACTGAGCCACCATGCTCCCAGAACCTGGCCTTGATATCTACCAACCATTGAGCTGCCATGCTCCCAGGACCTGACCTTGATATTTACAAACCATTGAGCCAAAATGCTCCCAGGACCTGGCCTTCATATCTACAAACCACTGAGCCACCATGCTCCCAGAACCTGGCCTTGATATCTACAAACCACTGAGCCACTGTGTTCCCAGGACCTGTCCTTGACATGTACAAACCACTGGCCACCATGCTCCCAGGACCTGGCCTTGATATCTACAAACCAATGAGCCACCATCTTCCCAGGACCTGGCCTTGATATTTACAAACTGTAACAGGCAATGGCGTTTCTGACTAAAATTCACCTGCACAGCTTAACAGAATAGGCCTGCACTCCTGTCTGTTTATCATGTGTATGCACTTTGGTTTATATTTTAGTTTTCAGTACTATATTAGGAAATGATTGTATCTCATGCAAAGGAAAAAATATGGAAATAGCTGCAGGATTCATACACATGTGAGTGGAAAATGTCCAAGAAGTTTGTGAACATTTTATATGAGCTTCATAGCCTTCTAATTTGACTGTTTGGTAGTAAACTCCACCACACTGATTTGACTGTTTGGTAGTAAACTCCACCGCACTGATTTGACTGTTTGGTAGTAAACTCCACCGCACTGGTTTGACTGTTTGGTAGTAAACTCCACCGTACTAATTTGACTGTTTGGTCGTAAACTCCACCGCACTAATTTGACTGTTTGGTCGTAAACTCCACCGCACTGATTTGACTGTTTGGTAGTAAACTCTACCACACTGGTTTGACTGTTTGGTAGTAAACTCTACCACACTGGTTTGACTGTTTGGTAGTAAACTCCACCGCACTAATTTGACTGTTTGGTCGTAAACTCCACCGCACTAATTTGACTGTTTGGTCGTAAACTCCACCGCACTGATTTGACTGTTTGGTAGTAAACTCTACCGCACTGATTTGACTGTTTGGTAGTAAACTCCACCACACTGATTTGACTGTTTGGTCGTAAACTCCACCGCACTAATTTGACTGTTTGGTAGTAAACTCCACCGCACTGATTTGACTGTTTGGTAGTAAACTCTACCACACTAGTTTGACTGTTTGGTAGTAAACTCTACCACACTGGTTTGACTGTTTGGTAGTAAACTCCACTGCACTGATTTGACTGTTTGGTCGTAAACTCCACCGCACTAATTTGACTGTTTGGTAGTAAACTCCACCGCACTGATTTGACTGTTTGGTAGTAAACTCCACCGCACTGATTTGACTGTTTGGTAGTAAACTCTACTGCACTGGTTTGACTGTTTGATAGTAAACTCCACCGCACTGATTTGACTGTTTGGTAGTAAACTCCACCACACTGATTTGACTGTTTGGTAGTAAACTCTACCACACTGGTTTGACTGTTTGGTAGTAAACTCCACCGCACTGATTTGACTGTTTGGTCGTAAACTCCACCACACTAATTTGACTGTTTGGTAGTAAACTCCACCGCACTAATTTGACTGTTTGGTAGTAAACTCCACCACACTGATTTGACTGTTTGGTAGTAAACTTCACCGCACTGATTTGACTGTTTGGTCGTAAACTCCACCGCACTAATTTGACTGTTTGGTAGTAAACTCCACCACACTGATTTGACTGTTTGGTAGTAAACTCTACCACACTGGTTTGACTGTTTGGTAGTAAACTCCACCACACTGATTTGACTGTTTGGTAGTAAACTCCACTGCACTGACTGGACTGTTTGGTAGTAAACTCCACCACACTGATTTGACTGTTTGGTAGTAAACTCCACCGCACTGGTTTGACTGTTTGGTAGTAAACTCCACTGCACTGATTTGACTGTTTGGTCGTAAACTCCACTGCACTAATTTGACTGTTTGGTAGTAAACTCCACCGCACTGATTTGACTGTTTGGTCGTAAACTCCACCACACTAATTTGACTGTTTGGTAGTAAACTCCACCACACTGATTTGACTGTTTGGTAGTAAACTCTACCACACTGGTTTGACTGTTTGGTAGTAAACTCCACCACACTGATTTGACTGTTTGGTAGTAAACTCCACTGCACTGATTTGACTGTTTGGTAGTAAACTTCACCGCACTGATTTGACTGTTTGGTCGTAAACTCCACTGCACTAATTTGACTGTTTGGTAGTAAACTCCACCACACTGATTTGACTGTTTGGTAGTAAACTCTACTGCACTGGTTTGACTGTTTGGTAGTAAACTCCACTGCACTGATTTGACTGTTTGGTAGTAAACTCCACTTCACTGATTTGACTGTTTGATAGTAAACTCCACCACACTGATTTGACTGTTTGGTAGTAAACTTCACCGCACTGATTTGACTGTTTGGTAGTAAACTCCACCACACTGATTTGACTGTTTGGTAGTAAACTTCACCGCACTGATTTGACTGTTTGGTAGTAAACTCCACCGCACTGATTTGATTGTCTCTCCAACCAGAGTCCCTGGGGAGAACCACCAAACAAAGATGAGCAACTCTCAGACTCTCCAACCAGAGTCCCTAGGGAGAACCACCAAACAAAGGTAAGCAACTCTCAGACTCTCCAACCAGAGTCCCTGGAGAGAACCACCAAACAGAAGTGAGCAACTCTCTGACTCTCCAACCAAATGAAGTTATACTGATCTGAGTGAAGATAAATTGTCCTCATCCTATTGGGAGTGTGGCCAGGTCAAAATCACAAATCGTACAAACTCAAGCACCTGAGCAACCAAATCATAGCATCTGGTCAGATTGTTACAAAGAAGATTTTCAAGTGAACATTTTGTAGAATTGATACTTTGCAGAAAATGTTACAAACTGTGATTGTTTTTTTAATAAACAAGCATGCAAACTGCAACAGCACTACAAATGTCACAAACAGCAACAACAATAACAGCAATATTTTAATAAGCAAAGACAAGAACAGTTTGGCAGAATCATAAACCTAGAATATCTGGGTGTTAAAAATAAGAAGCCAAGAAAAAAATGGAGAAAAAGTCCACAAAGACAAGGAGGTGGAAACGGAAAACAAGGTAGCCCTCGTACCACAAATCAAAGATCTCGAAAATCCCAACAAATCACGGTTGAGTCTTCTGATGATCCATTTTTCATTCGTATTTTAGCTGTTATACCACGAGGTGGTGTGTATAACTCAACAACAGCAATGAAAACAAGGAACAAGAAGAGCTTATCTGAAGTTAAGCGAGGATCCACAAAGCAACAGAAGAGCAAAACGAAATATCAAAATGCAAAAAAAGTAAAAAATTAGGTTTCTGTGATGACTTTTGGCAGAACTGCTTAAAACATCTCCAGCTTGATGGCACCTCTCCTTCAGAAAACAAGGAAAGCTGAAATTATCTCTTCTAGAAAAGAGGAGGGAAAGCAGAATCCTTCACATTAAGACAAACCCTACAGTGGAGATTGACAAAGTGACTGGACATTTGACTTGACAACTGTCAGACCAGACCTACACGGGTACAATCAATAAGCTATCAATGCTTTTATCAAATGAGTTTGTTTGTGGATTTGATGAAATTTTCAGAAATGTTGAGACCATTACTCAAGATATGTCATCAGCGAGTGCATTTGCTGCACCCGAGCAACAGATTAAACCCAACAGGTCTCAGAACGTCTGTTTTATTTCTCAGAGAAGCCAGGTGAGGGAAGATTTTAGTGATGTCAGTTTTATAATTCCAAAGTCTGAATCTGTGTCGAAAGATTTAATTAAGCTTGTGTTCTGATAACAATAATCAGAAAACAAGTTACCTTTGGAAAATCGATGTTACTTTCTTGAAGCATGCCAGTTGTGTGTATGCTCACGGAAAGAGCATGAAAAAGAAATGCATGCGAGATCAGTATGCTTGCTTGTTGTCTTAAGTATAATCACAATGACCTAGATTTTAACCACTTTTTTCTTTTAACACATTGCACCCACAAACCTCTTTCTTTCAAAACTTAGCATTCTTAATTTTACAACCTCCTGGCAACAAGTTACTTTCTTATCTTGGTTATTTTCATAAACAAAAAAAAAATTACGTTCTATTTACAAACATGTAATAATAATAATATAATAATAATAATAATAATAATAACACTTTGGCCGGCCGCTGATTTGTCGCGGTTCTCGTATGAGAAGGCCTTGGTTACCGATGTTCAACCAACTGCCTCCTTATTCCCGCGCTTCTTCTCTCCTCCCAAGACTCGGAGACGAACTGCTTGATGACATCCCTTGCTCCATTCTTCCCAATCTCTCCAATTAGTATATTAACCCTCTCCTTTGAGTCGCCCCCTAACCACATGTCCTTCCACTTCTCCATTATACTCCCCGTGAATCTTGTTCTTTTAGACTGGTATTTTGGGCATTCTATACGAAAGTGTTCCAGGGTCTCCACCACGCCCAAGTTATACATCTGACACTCCTTTTCACTGTTTTTCCCAATTTTTCCCCTCAGCTCCAGGGACCGCGACCCCAGCTTGAACAACATTGACCCCCCAAAGGTGCCATCAAGGTACTCTTCAAAACCAGGCTTCTCTTTATCACGCAGGCCACCCAAAGATCTCTTTGATTTGACCCCCTCTCGCCAATTACGGTTACAATCCTCCATGACCCTTTCTCTGACGATCTTTTTGCCCTGGTTTGCCCCAACGTCAAGGTCCGAGACCTCCAATGAGTAGTTTTCTACTTGCTCCCTCACTTGGACCATCCACCCCGTCTTTATATTTGAGTTGAAAGTTTGCAGGAACATTACTTTACACCATCGGCTATCGGGGAGATTTACCAAATAATTAAGATAACCGAGTTTCTGTAGGTCTATCCTGTCCTGGATCCTCATCCACCCAAGCTCACCCCTGATTGCTTCTAGCGCTGCGGCATTACTCGAGCCTGTTATCCATCGGCCTGCATCGTTCTGCAGGATTTCCAAGCTCTTAACGGCTGTCTGGTTTAGGGTTACAACTTCCGTACCGTATGTTATACTTGGCAGACCCACCATTTCCCAAATGGTTTTCCCCAAGAACCTTATTGAAACTGTTTCTCCCTATAAGTTTCATTTGGTTAAGGATTCGCTTCCCCTTCAGAATCAATTTATTTGTGTGATTTCGGTAGATGCCTCTTCTTGTGATGTTTATATTTACCCCCAGGTACTCATAGTCACTAGTCTCTGCTACACTAAGAAGTCTACTGCTACCTTCCGGAATGCAGAACTCCCCCACTCTCCACCTTCGAGTGGGGTCCACTTTGCGGCCCACGGGTATAACTTTGCTCTTGCTTTCATTAAGTTCGAGTCTCCATTTGCTCCCATATTTCCCAACAATTCCCAGCATCTTCGCTAGCCCCTCTTCTCTTTCTGACACTAGCACCATATTGTCTGCAAAAAATAGCCCAGGGATCTTCAAGTCACCAACTGCAACCCCCTCGTCGGTATGCAGGAGTTCATCTCCTAAACCTTGATGTACAATGCAAAAAGAATTGGCAAAAGGATACACCCCTGTTTTAGGCCTATCTCCATAGGCACATGTTTTGTTGTAATGTTTCCCAGGCTAAGTTCACTCTGTACATCTTTATATAATGCTTTCATAATCCCAACAAACTCGCCCCCCAAGCCCAGAGCCTCCAGCTTGCGCCACATATCCTCCCTCCATACTCTATCGTATGCCTTTTTATTACACAACCGTGACTGTATTTTTCACGATCACATGGATTTTAAGGGCATGCGGTAATTTTAAACAGAAAGCTCTAGTGCGATCCGATAAAACAATACACCCTGTAGTTCTTGTCCGATTGTCACAAAATTTCATATGTGGGTTTGAGGTCATGTCTAGATGAGAATGTCCCCTTTTGGTCGCGATCGGTCAACCATGGCTGTCCGAGCCCAAAACCCGAAAACCTTTAGCACAGTCTACAGGTTGTATTTATGAAGGGATTTCATTGTAACTTGGTAGGATGCCTCTGTATGATATCTAGACGAGAACATCCCTGTTTGGTCGTGATCTGTCAACTGTGATGGCTGCCCAAGCCCGAAAACCAAAAACTTTTCAATATGGAGGGATTTCATCGTCACTTGGTAGGGTGACTCCCTATGATGTCTGTATAAGAACTTCCCCATTTGGTCTCGATCTGTCAACCATGAAGACTGCCCAAAACCCGAAAACCTTTGGCACAGACTACAGGTTGTATATATGGAGGGATTTCATTGTAACTTGGTAGGTTGACTCCATATAATGTCTAGATGAGAACGTCCCTTTTGGGTTGCGATTGGTCAACAGTGATGGCCACAGGGGCCCGAAGCCCTAAAACCTTTAGCACAGTCTACAGGTCATATGTATGAAGGAATTTCATTGTAGCTTGGTAGGATGACTCCAGATAATGCTTAGATGAGAAGATCCTCTTTTGGTCTGAATCATTCAACCATGATGGCTGCCCGAGCCCAAAACCCGAAAAACTTTAGCACAGACTACAGGTTGTATTTATGAATGGATTTTATTGTAACTTGGTAGGATGACTCAGTATAACGTCTAGATGAGGATGTCCCCTTTTGGTTGCGATCGGTCAACCATGATGGCTACATGGGCCCAAAGCCCGCAAACGTTTAGCACAGTCTACAGGCCATATTTATGAAGGGATTTCAAATAAAGGGACACAGGAAATTTCTCTTTTGCACGAAACAAGTAATTATGACTCAATAATATCACATACCAAATTCAGTTCAAATCAGACTATCGGTTCAGAAAATAGAAATTTTGAGCAGGGCCAAAAATGTTGCTCCTCCCATTACAAAGGCAAATATTGTTTCACAAACTTTGTTTGAACAAATTTGATTCTACACCTCAAAAGGAAGCCTCATACCAAATATCAAGTCATTGTACCCACTGGTTCATGAGAAGAAGATTTAAAAAAAAGAATATGGGAGTATTTTTCCCAACCCCACTCCCTATGGGGCTGGGCACGTTGATTTGAACAAAAACAATATACGATGTCTGAACAAGAAATCACCTGAAATGTAACTGAAATCAGTTCAGTGTTTTTTTTGGAGAAGGTGTAAAAACCATGGTCACAGATGACGGATGGGGAATGATCATTATAGCTCATCCTGACTTTTAGTCATGTGAGTTAACAAGCAGTTATTCATTAAGACTGAAAAGAGAAATAAATTAGATTTATTGTGCAAATATAGAGATTTTAGAATCCATCAGTTTATTATAAGATTTAGATATTCTATGTGGTAGGGGTTTGAGCAGCCCAAAACCAAAAAAGAGATAAAATGAAAGTGTCAATGACAATGAAGCTTAACTTGTCTGTGTGTTGTGTTTGATGAAAAGGATAATGTTCAATGTTTATGAAAGGATTATGAAATTAAGCCCCTTGGTTCATATTTGAATGCAATATTTATTTATTTATTTATTTATTGGTGTTTAAGGTCACATACTTAAGCACAATGGCTAATCGTGACCGTGACAGTTTTACAGGTGGAGGAAGCCGGAGTACCCGGAGAGAACCACCGAGCAACGACAAGCAGCTGTCAGCTCTCCAACATCGTAACTCTGAACGCTGCACCGCAGCACAGGCAGGGTTAGATTGGTTGAAAACATGCGCACCTTCGACGTGCAGTACGCCTCAGTACACAGCGTTATCGTGCCCCCATGTAGGCAATCGGGGTTAAGTGTCTTGCCCAAGGACACAACGCGGTTGCCGCAGGTGGGATTCGAACCGAGGACCTCTCGGCTTGCAGCCTGCACCTCTACCAACTGAGCCACCGCGCCCCCTATTTGAGTGCAATACAGGAACCTGAATTTTAACTTAAGGCAATATGGGGAATAATCTTTTTCTTCAGAACCACCAGTGAAAATCTTTTAATGTTCGGTATACATCATTGTTAATAGGGTCAGATTCAAGATTGTTCAAATAAAGTCCCTCAGTTAATATCTGGACTTCCTATGGGGTCCTGAATTTTAACTTAGTGCAAAATGGGGGATAATCTTTAAAAATCTCTTTCAGATCCACCAGTCAGAATCTTTGATATTTGGTATACATCATCCTTAGGGAGGTTAGATCACATTTTGTTCAAACCAAGACCCTGGGTTAATTTTGAGCTCCCAATTGGAATTTTTTAATATATGGCATGCAGAATCCTTACAGGGGTTAAATTCAGTTTGTTCAACTCAAGTCCATCAGTTAACAATTGGGCTCTCTGAGGGGGCCTGAACTTTAACTCAGTACAATGTGAGGAATAATCTTTAAAAATCTTCCACCAGTCAGAATCTTTTGATATACAGCATCCTAAAGGAGGTCACATTTAAGTTTGTTCAAATCAAGTCTCTGAGTTAATATTTAGGCTCCCTTTTGAAACCCGAATTTTAACTTATTCCAATATGAAGAATAATGTTTAATAATCTGCTGCTAGAGATATAATCAGATTCTTTTGATATCTGGTATACGGCATCCTTAGAGGATTCAGATTCAATTTGTTCATATGAAGTTCTTGGGCTGATATTTGTGTTCCCTGGGGAGGGAGGGAGGGGGGGGGGGGGCAAATTTTAACTTAGTGCAAAATTGGTAATATTCTCAAAATCTTCTCCAGAATCACCACTCAGAATCTTTTGGTATTTGGTACACAACATCCTTCAAGTTTGTTCAAGTTAAGTCCCTAGGTTTGCATTAATGAAAATCTGGGCATTATTTCTGTGGTAGCATCCCAGTACTGGAAAAAAATCATCCTGACATGGACAAGAGAGTTATATATAATTAAATAACTTCATTTCTCTGTAGTGTTAACTAGCTACAGATGGTAATTAAAATGGACAAGAGAGTTATATATAATTAAATAACTTCATTTCTCTGTAGTGTTAACTAGCTACAGATGGTAATTTATTAAATAAAAGCTCTGGTGAGCCCGAGAGAGTGGATAGTTAGGCTATACCCTTGTTGTAGCTATGCTAACCTGACCGGTTTCGTTCTTAATTTGAACTCGTCAGAGGTGGAGTGGTGTTTCGGCCTTCCCCTATTTATACTATTTGGTGTGGCGGTACCGTTTCTGGTGTGGCGGTACCGCTTTGTGTGTGGCGGTACCGTTTATTCAGTGTGGCAGTACCGTTTTGTGTGTAATGGTACCAGGATTGACATGGCGGTACCGTTAGCGATTTGTGTGTTGTACCGGTACCGTTTTGTTTGTTCTGTGACGTCACAATGGACTGTATTTTTTAGAGTTTCATCTGGCAGTACCGTTGAGGGTTTGGCGGTACCGATGTTCTAATACAGTGTTAATGGTGTTAAAGGGCCTTAATGTGAGCCCTGTGAATGAACCTGGTAATATAATATTTGATAGTTTATTCTTTTATTTGTAGGTAATAGCAGTGTTGCTGTTGGAGGGAAGGTGGATAACAATGTGTTGTTAAATAGCTGAGAGATGACAAGCGATATGGAGGTCTGGCGGCCTCAACCGATTTGTTAAAATAATAATAAATATGTATAAAACTGATTGGTCTTTTTTATTATTGAAGAAAAGGATACAGCTCTTGTTTAGCTGTTGTGTGAATGGCTATTTGCTAAATGTTCCAAGCTTTGGCGGGCGAACCTGAGGACTCGGTCCGTCTTGTATAGTTCATGAATGTTTTCGTTACAAGGCGTATTGCCCTGGTGGCTATAATGGTGTGGGTTGGGTGAGCCAATATCTGGGTTGATGGTAATGTCTTTGTAAATGTCGGTTGTATTTTCCGTTTCAGGGTTTTCTCCCCTTCTTGCATCTTGGTCTGTGTTGATCAGGTCGGTGTTACTGTAAATTCCATGAACTGCCAATTTTAAAATGTCTTAATGTTGGGTTTTTCTATATCTGGGATGGGTGATTTAAGCGGTTGGACAGTGTTGCAGAGTTGATCCATGATGTCCTGTATACGGTTGGGTGCTTCCACTGTGGGAACAACGGGTGGAGGTCGGTTGCCGTGTCTTCTCTTTTGGTGTTTCTTGAGGTATTCTAAGCGCCTTAGGTTCATGCCGCACAAGTTGCATTGAACCCAACTTTTCTTATCGTGGTGAATGCGCCTGTGTCTGCGCCAACTGTGGCGACTGTTATAGTTCTTGGAACACTCAGTGCATGTATAAGTCATTATAATGTAGTAGAACTGGCGTAACGAGGTCTCCTCTCGATTAAGACTATTGTTACGTCGCTTTAACTGTGACGTGTGTGTCATTACAGCGTCATCTAAATAAGGCACTTGGCGTGGTGAACAGAAAGTAGAAATGTGGGTACAAGAGAATAATAGACTAGAAGTCCTTTCTGTTCAGGCCGAACGGTATGAGCGTTTTAAGTTGGAAGATCCATGTAATTTCAGCAGTGCGTCTTCTATCCGTGTTTTTCGGGTCATCTGGATTGGTGTTTAGAATTTGTATAATCCTATATTTGACGTTGCTCAGTGCGTGGTTTGGTTGGTTGAAGTGATAAGAGACAGGTGTGTCTCTTTTGAGTCTAATATCCGCGAGGTGTTCTTTGATGCGGATATGAAAGTGGCGTTTTGTTTCGCCCACATATTGTTTGCCGCATTTTGAGCAGTGGATGAGGTAAATGCAATTTCTGGACATGCAGTTTGTTTTAAAAGGGCCTCGGTGTGTTGCCTGTGTTTGTCACATAGTGATTGGATTTGTCTTTCCATGATTGTAAACTGTGAAAGTTCTACAGTTTCTTTAGCATGGGCTATTTGTTCTTTGAGAGTTTTCTCTAAATTACCCATCTCGTTTGTGAGCTGTTCAATGGTAGCCAGCAAGATTTCATTACTGGCTTTAATAAGTATGTCCTGAATAATTGTTTTTATGATGTCAGTTCTGGGGCCCCGACATTGTGGTATGGCGGCCCTCAGTCCTATTGGGGATAGTTGCTCCAAAGCGCATTTATTGAGGAATTGTTTTTGTAGTTCTTGTTTGGCAATTTTAACACTAAGATTTCTGAGGTTCTTGTATGTTTGGCGGTTGGCCGTGGTGATTTCTATATTGGGCCTTGTCGGTGTCCATGGTGTGAAGTTCTTTTCCGTTTAGTCTTTGCCGTTTTCTGCTACGGTCCTCATCATCGTCGGCTAGGAGTACAGTGGTGGTACTGCTACATGTTAAGCTTAGTGAGCTTAAAGAGCTCTCGGCTGTGATGTTTGCCATAGTTTGGCTATCCACTTAAAGTAATTACAATTTATTAAATAAAAGCTCTGGTGAGCCCGAGAGAGTGGATAGTTAGGCTATACCCTTGTTGTAGCTATGCTAACCTGACCGGTTTCGTTCTTAATTTGAACTCGTCATAGGTGGAGTGGTGTTTCGGCCTTCCCCTATTTATACTATTTGGTGTGGCGGTACCGTTTCTGGTGTGGCGGTACCACTTTGTGTGTGGCGGTACCGTTTATTCGGTGTGGTGGTACCGTTTTGTGTGTAATGGTACCAGGATTGACATGGCGGTACCGTTAGCGATTTGTGTGTTGTACCGGTACCGTTTTGTTTGTTCTGTGACGTCACAATGGACTGTATTTTTTAGAGTTTCATCTGGCGGTACCGTTGAGGGTTTGGCGGTACCGATGTTCTAATACAGTGTTAATGGTGTTAAAGGGCCTTAATGTGAGCCCTGTGAATGAACCTGGTAATATAATATTTGATAGTTTATTCTTTTATTTGTAGGTAATAGCAGTGTTGCTGTTGGAGGGAAGGTGGATAACAATGTATTGTTAAATAGCTGAGAGATGACAAGCGATATGGAGATCTGGTGGCCTCAACCGATTTGTTAAAATAATAATAAATATGTATAAAACTGATTGGTCTTTTTTATTATTGAAGAAAAGGATACAGCTCTTGTTTAGCTGTTGTGTGAATGGCTATTTGCTAAATGTTCCAAGCTTTGGCGGGCGAACCTGAAGACTCGGTCCGTCTTGTATAGTTCATGAATGTTTTTGTTACAAGGCGTATTGCTCTGGTGGCTATAATGGTGTGGGTTGGGTGAGCCAATATCTAGGTTGATGGTAATGTCTTTGTAAATGTCGATTGTATTTTCCGTTTCAGGGTTTTCTCCCCTTCTTGCGTCTTGGTCTGTGTTGATCAGGTCGGTGTTACTGTAAATTCCATGAACTGCCAATTTTAAAATGTCTTAATGTTGGGTTTTTCTATATCTGGGATGGGTGATATAAGTGGTTGGACAGTGTTGCAGAGTTGATCCATGATGTCCTGTATACGGTTGGGTGCTTCCACTGTGGGATCAACGGGTGGAGGTCGGTTGCTGTGTCTTCTCTTTTGGTGTTTCTTGAGGTATTCTAAGCGTCTTAGGTTCATGCCGCACAAGTTGCATTGAACCCAACTTTTCTTATCGTGGTGAATGCGCCTGTGTCTGCTCCAACTGTGGCGACTGTTATAGTTCTTGGAACACTCAGTGCATGTATAAGTCATTATAATGTAGTAGAACTGGCGTAACGAGGTCTCCTCTCGATTAAGACTATTGTTACGTCGCTTTGACTGTGACGTGTGTGTCATTACAGCGTCATCTAAATAAAGGCACTTGGTGTGGTGAACAGAAAGTAGAAATGTGGGTACAAGAGAATAATAGACTAGAAGTCCTTTCTGTTCAGGCCGAACAGTATGAGCGTTTTAAGTTGGAAGATCCATGTAATTTCAGCAGTGCGTCTTCTATCCGTGTTTTTCGGGTTATCTGGATTGGTGTTTAGAATTTGTATAATCCTATATTTGACGTTGCTGAGTGCGTGGTTTGGTTGATTGAAGTGATAAGAGACAGGTGTGTCTCTTTTGAGTCTAATATCCGCGAGGTGTTTTTTGATGCGGATATGAAAGTGGCGTTTCGTTTCGCCCACATATTGTTTGCCGCATTTTGAGCAGTGGATGAGGTAAATGCAATTTCTGGACATGCAGTTTGTTTTAAAAGGGCCTCAGTGTTTTGCCTGTGTTTGTCACATAGTGATTGGATTTGTCTTTCCGTGATTGTAAACTGTGAAAGTTCTACAGTTTCTTTAGCATGGGCTATTTGTTCTTTGAGAGTTTTCTCTAAATTACCCATCTCGTTTGTGAGCTGTTCAATGGTAGCCAGCAAGATTTCATTACTGGCTTTAATACTGGCTTTGATAAGTATGTCCTGAATAATTGTTTTTATGATGTCAGTTCTGGGGCCCCGACATTGTGGTATGGCAGCCCTCAGTCCTATCGGGGATAGTTGCTCCGAAGCGCATTTATTGAGGAATTGTTTTTGTAGTTCTTGTTTGGCAATTTTAACACTAAGATTTCTGAGGTTCTTGTATGTTTGGCGGTTGGCTGTGGTGATTTCTATATTGGGCCCTGTCTCTTATCACTTCAACCAACCAAACCACGCACTGAGCAACGTCAAATATAGGATTATACAAATTCTAAACACCAATCCAGATGACCCGAAAAACACGGATAGAAGACGCACTGCTGAAATTACATGGATCTTCCAACTTAAAACGCTCATACCGTTCGGCCTGAACAGAAAGGACTTCTAGTCTATTATTCTCTTGTACCCACATTTCTACTTTCTGTTCACCACGCCAAGTGCCTTTATTTAGATGACGCTGTAATGACACACACGTCACAGTTAAAGCGACGTAACAATAGTCTTAATCGAGAGGAGACCTCGTTACGCCAGTTCTACTACATTATAATGACTTATACATGCACTGAGTGTTCCAAGAACTATAACAGTCGCCACAGTTGGCGCAGACATAGGCGCATTCACCACGATAAGAAAAGTTGGGTTCAATGCAACTTGTGCGGCATGAACCTAAGACGCTTAGAATACCTCAAGAAACACCAAAAGAGAAGACACGGCAACCGACCTCCACCCGTTGATCCCACAGTGGAAGCACCCAACCGTATACAGGACATCATGGATCAACTCTGCAACACTGTCCAACCGCTTATATCACCTATCCCAGATATAGAAAAACCCAACATTAAGACATTTTAAAATTGGCAGTTCATGGAATTTACAGTAACACCGACCTGATCAACACAGACCAAGATGCAAGAAGGGGAGAAAACCCTGAAACGGAAAATACAACCGACATTTACAAAGACATTACCATCAACCCAGATATTGGCTCACCCAACCCACACCATTATAGCCACCAGGGCAATACGCCTTGTAACGAAAACATTCATGAACTATACAAGACGGACCGAGTCCTCAGGTTCGCCTGCCAAAGCTTGGAACATTTAGCAAATAGCCATTCACACAACAGCTAAACAAGAGCTGTATCCTTTTCTTCAATAATAAAAAAGACCAATCAGTTTTATACATATTTATTATTATTTTAACAAATCGGTTGAGGCCGCCAGACCTCCATATCGCTTGTCATCTCTCAGCTATTTAACAACACATTGTTATCCACCTTCCCTCCAACAGCAAAACTGCTATTACCTACAAATAAAAGAATAAACTATCAAATATTATATTACCAGGTTCATTCACAGGGCTCACATTAAGGCCCTTTAACTGGTAGAGTGCTGGAAGCCCATATTTGGGCTTTATTCTGAAGTGTAGGCACCAGAGCTTGAAGGCTCATATTCAATGCATGTGCTTTGTATTATGTTTGAAGTGATATTATTTAATCTGTAAGGGTTTGCCTTGCTACAATTTATGGGAAAGTGCCCATAGGCACTTTCCCATAAATTGTAACAAGGCAAAGACATGTGTACAAGATTTGATGGTCAAAAATAATTTAGCACTCTACCAGTTAACACCATTAACACTGTATTAGAACATCGGTACCGCCAAACCCTCAACGGTACCACCAGATGAAACTCTAAAAAATACAGTCCATTGTGACGTCACAGAACAAACAAAACGGTACCGGTACAACACACAAATCGCTAACGGTACCGCCATGTCAATCCTGGTACCATTACACACAAAACGGTACCGCCACACCGAATAAACGGTACCGCCACACACAAAGCGGTACCACCACACCAGAAACGGTACCGCCACACCAAATAGTATAAATAGGGGAAAGCTGAAACACCACTCCACCTCTGATGAGTTCAAATTAAGAACGAAACCGGTCAGGTTAGCACAGCTACAACAAGGGTATAGCCTAACTATCCACTCTCTCGGGCTCACCAGAGCTTTTATTTAATAAATTGTAATTACTTTAAGTGGATAGCCAAACTATGGCAAACATCACAGCCGAGAGCTCTTTAAGCTCACTAAGCTTAACATCTAGCAGTACCACCACTGTACTCCTAGCCGACGATGATGAGGACCGTAGCAGAAAACGGCAAAGACTAAACGGAAAAGAACTTCACACCATGGACACCGACAAGGCCCAATATAGAAATCACCACAGCCAACCGCCAAACATACAAGAACCTCAGAAATCTTAGTGTTAAAGTTGCCAAACAAGAACTACAAAAACAATTCCTCAATAAATGCGCTTCGGAGCAACTATCCCCGATAGGACTGAGGGCCGCCATACCACAATGTCGGGGCCCCAGAACTGACATCATAAAAACAATTATTCAGGACATACTTATTAAAGCCAGTAATGAAATCTTGCTGGCTACCATTGAACAGCTCACAAACGAGATGGGTAATTTAGAGAAAACTCTCAAAGAACAAATAGCCCATGCTAAAGAAACTGTAGAACTTTCACAGTTTACAATCATGGAAAGACAAATCCAATCACTATGTGACAAACACAGGCATAACACCGAGGCCCTTTTAAAACAAACTGCATGTCCAGAAATTGCATTTACCTCATCCACTGCTCAAAATGTGGCAAACAATATGTGGGCGAAACGAAACGCCACTGTCATATCCACATCAAAGAACACCTCGCGGATATTAGACTCAAAAGAGACACACCTGTCTCTTATCACTTCAACCAACCAAACCACGCACTGAGCAACGTCAAATATAGGATTATACAAATTCTAAACACCAATCCAGATGACCCGAAAAACACGGATAGAAGACGCACTGCTGAAATTACATGGATCTTCCAACTTAAAACGCTCATACCGTTCGGCCTGAACAGAAAGGACTTCTAGTCTATTATTCTCTTGTACCCACATTTCTACTTTCTGTTCACCACGCCAAGTGCCTTTATTTAGATGACGCTGTAATGACACACACGTCACAGTTAAAGCGACGTAACAATAGTCTTAATCGAGAGGAGACCACGTTACGCCAGTTCTACTACATTATAATGACTTATACATGCACTGAGTGTTCCAAGAACTATAACAGTCGCCACAGTTGGCGCAGACACAGGCGCATTCACCACGATAAGAAAAGTTGGGTTCAATGCAACTTGTGCGGCATGAACCTAAGACGCTTAGAATACCTCAAGAAACACCAAAAGAGAAGACACAGCAACCGACCTCCACCCGTTGATCCCACAGTGGAAGCACCCAACCGTATACAGGACATCATGGATCAACTCTGCAACACTGTCCAACCGCTTATATCACCCATCCCAGATATAGAAAAACCCAACATTAAGACATTTTAAAATTGGCAGTTCATGGAATTTACAGTAACACCGACCTGATCAACACAGACCAAGACGCAAGAAGGGGAGAAAACACTGAAACGGAAAATACAACCGACATTTACAAAGACATTACCATCAACCCAGATATTGGCTCACCCAACCCACACCATTATAGCCACCAGGGCAATATGCCTTGTAACGAAAACATTCATGAACTATACAAGACGGACCGAGTCCTCAGGTTCGCCGCCAAAGCTTGGAACATTTAGCAAATAGCCATTCACACAACAGCTAAACAAGAGCTGTATCCTTTTCTTCAATAATAAAAAAGACCAATCAGTTTTATACATATTTATTATTATTTTAACAAATCGATTGAGGCCGCCAGACCTCCATATCGCTTGTCATCTCTCAGCTATTTAACAACACATTGTTATCCACCTTCCCTCCTACAGCAACACTGCTATTACCTACAAATAAAAGAATAAACTATCAAATATTATATTACCAGGTTCATTCACAGGGCTCACATTAAGGCCCTTTAACACCATTAACACTGTATTAGAACATCGGTACCGCCAAACCCTCAACGGTTCCGCCAGATGAAACTCTAAAAAATACAGTCCATTGTGACGTCACAGAACAAACAAAACGGTACCGGAATAACACACAAATCACTAACGGTACCGCCATGTCAATCCTGGTACCATTACACACAAAACGGTACTGCCACACCGAATAAACGGTACCGCCACACACAAAGCGGTACCACCACACCAGAAACGGTACCGCCACACCAAATAGTATAAATAGGGGAAAGCCGAAACACCACTCCACCTCTGACGAGTTCAAATTAAGAACGAAACCGGTCAGGTTAGCATAGCTACAACAAGGGTATAGCCTAACTATCCACTCTCTCGGGCTCACCAGAGCTTTTATTTAATAAATTGTAATTACTTTAAGTGGATAGCCAAACTATGGCAAACATCACAGCCGAGAGCTCTTTAAGCTCACTAAGCTTAACATCTAGCAGTACCACCACTGTACTCCTAGCCGACGATGATGAGGACCGTAGCAGAAAACGGCAAAGACTAAACAGAAAAGAACTTCACACCATGGACACCGACAAGGCCCAATATAGAAATCACCACGGCCAACCGCCAAACATACAAGAACCTCAGAAATCTTAGTGTTAAAATTGCCAAACAAGAACTACAAAAACAATTCCTCAATAAATGCGCTTCGGAGCAACTATCCCCGATAGGACTGAGGGCCGCCATACCACAATGTCGGGGCCCCAGAACTGACATCATAAAAACAATTATTCAGGACATACTTATTAAAGCCAGTAATGAAATCTTGCTGGCTACCATTGAACAGCTCACAAACGAGATGGGTAATTTAGAGAAAACTCTCAAAGAACAAATAGCCCATGCTAAAGAAACTGTAGAACTTTCACAGTTTACAATCATGGAAAGACAAATCCAATCACTATGTGACAAACACAGGCAACACACCGAGGCCCTTTTAAAACAAACTGCATGTCCAGAAATTGCATTTACCTCATCCACTGCTCAAAATGCGGCAAACAATATGTGGGCGAAACGAAACGCCACTTTCATATCCGCATCAAAGAACTGTCTCTTATCACTTCAACCAACCAAACCACGCACTGAGCAACATCAAATATAGGATTATACAAATTCTAAACACCAATCCAGATGACCCGAAAAACACGGATAGAAGACGCACTGCTGAAATTACATGGATCTTCCAACTTAAAACGCTCATACCGTTTGGCCTGAACAGAAAGGACTTCTAGTCTATTATTCTCTAGCTACAGATGGTAATTAAAATGGACAAGAGAGTTATATATAATTAAATAACTTCATTTCTCTGTAGTGTTAACTAGCTACAGATGGTAATTAAATCCTTCTTCGCATAACTTTGGTCAGGTAAATGCGTCAGGCTCCATGGGGTCTCTTGTTTACTATTGTAAACAAGTTCTGCATTACTGATAAAAAGGACCCGGAATCAATACCTGGGATGGAAGTCCTCTCAAGTAGGCAGCATATGTGTAAACGACTGGTTAAACTTGACTTCATACCTGAAAGAAGCTGAAAGTGACCTCAGACACCTATACATGAGTGAATAAATTAGTTACTGGTTAATATTTACAAACACCTATACATGGGTGAATAAATTAGTTACTGGTTAATATTTACAAACACCTATGAGTGAATAAATTAGTTACCGGTTAATATTTACAAACACCTATACATGGGTGAATAAATTAGTTACCTGTTAATATTTACAAACACCTATACATGAGTGAATAAATTAGTTACCGGTTAATATTTACAAACACCTATACATGAGTGAATAAATTAGTTACTGGTTAAAATATTTAAAAACACCTATACATGGGTGAATAAATTAGTTACCTGTTAATATTTACAAACACCTATACATGAGTGAATAAATTAGTCACCGGTTAATATTTACAAACACCTATAAATGAGTGAATAAATTAGTTACTGGTTAATATTTACAAACACCTATACATGAGTGAATAAATTAGTTACCGGTTAATATTTACAAACACCTATACATGAGTGAATAAATTAGTTACTGGTTAATATTTACAAACACCTATAAATGAGTGAATAAATTAGTTACTGGTTAATATTTACAAACACCTATACATGAGTGAATAAATTAGTTACTGGTTAATATTTACAAACACCTATACATGAGGGAATAAATTAGTTACCAGTTAATATTTACAAACACCTATAAATGAGTGAATAAATTAGTTACCGGTTAATATTTACAAACACCTATACATGAGTAAATAAATTAGTTACAGGTTAATATTTACAAACACCTATACATGAGTGAATAAATTAGTTATAGATCAATATTTACAACCACCTATACAAACACCTATACATGAATGAATAAATTAGTTACAGGTTAATAGTTACAAACACCTATAAAAGAGTGAATAAATTAGTTTTTGGTTAATATATTTACAAACACCTATAAATGAGTGAATAAATTAGTTATAGGTTAATATTTTACAAACACCTATAAAAGAGTGAATAAATTAGTTACCGGTTAATATTTACAAACGCCTATACATGAGGGAATAAATTAGTTACCGGTTAATATTTACAAACACCTATAAATGAGTGAATAAATTAGTTACCGGTTAATATTTACAAACACCTATACATGAGTAAATAAATTAGTTACAGGTTAATATTTACAAACACCCATACATGAGTGAATAAATTAGTTATAGATCAATATTTACAACCACCTATACAAACACCTATACATGAATGAATAAATTAGTTACAGGTTAATAGTTACAAACACCTATAAAAGAGTGAATAAATTAGTTATAGGTTAATATATTTACAAACACCTATAAATGAGTGAATAAATTAGTTATAGGTTAATATTTACAAACACCTATAAATGAGTGAATAAATTAGTTATAGGTTAATATTTACAAACACCTATAAATGAGTGAATAAATTAGTTACAGGTTAATATTTACAACCACCTATAAAAGAGTGAATAAATTAGTTATAGGTTAATATTTATAAACACCTATAAATGAGTGAATAAATTAGTTATAGGTTAATATTTACAAACACCTATAAAAGAGTAGATAAATTAGTTACCGGTTAATATTTACAAACACCTATAAATGAGTGAATAAATTAGTTATAGGTTAATATTTACAAACACATATACATGAGTGAATAAATTAGTTATAGGTTAATATTTACAAACACCTATAAATGAGTGAATAAATTAGTTACCGGTTAATATTTACAAACACCTATACATGAGTAAATAAATTAGTTACAGGTTAATATTTACAAACACCTATACATGAGTGAATAAATTAGTTATAGATCAATATTTACAACCACCTATACAAACACCTATACATGAATGAATAAATTAGTTACAGGTTAATATTTACAACCACCTATAAAAGAGTGAATAAATTAGTTATAGGTTAATATTTATAAACACCTATAAATGAGTGAATAAATTAGTTATAGGTTAATATTTACAAACACCTATAAAAGAGTGAATAAATTAGTTATAGGTTAATATTTACAAACACCTATAAAAGAGTGAATAAATTAGTTATAGGTTAATATTTATAAACACCTATACATGAGTGAATAAATTAGTTATAGGTTAATATTTACAAACACCTATAAATGAGTGAATAAATTAGTTATAGGTTAATGTTTACAAACACCTATAAAAGAGTGAATAAATTAGTTATAGGTTAATATTTATAAACACCTATACATGAGTGAATAAATTAGTTATTGGTTAATATTTACAAACACCTATAAATGAGTGAATAAATTAGTTATAGGTTAATATTTACAAACACCTATAAAAGAGTGAATAAATTAGTTATAGGTTAATATTTACAAACACCTATAAATGAGTGAATAAATTAGTTACAGGTTAATATTTACAACCACCTATAAAAGAATGAATAAATTAGTTATAGGTTAATATTTATAAACACCTATAAATGAGTGAATAAATTAGTTATAGGTTAATATTTACAAACACCTATAAATGAGTGAATAAATTCGTTATAGGTTAATATTTACAAACACCTATAAATGAGTGAATAAATTAGTTATAGGTTAATATTTACAAACACCTATAAAAGAGTGAATAAATTAGTTATAGGTTAATATTTACAAACACCTATAAATGAGTGAATAAATTAGTTACAGGTTAATATTTATAACCACCTATAAATGAGTGAATAAATTAGTTATAGGTTAATATTTACAAACACCTATAAAAGAGTGAATAAATTAGTTATAGGTTAATATTTACAAACACCTATAAATGAGTGAATAAATTAGTTACAGGTTAATATTTATAACCACCTATACATGAGTGAATAAATTAGTTATAGGTTAATTTTTACAAACACATATATGAGTGAATAAATTAGTTATAGGTTAATATTTACAAACACCTATAAATGAGTGAATAAGTTAGTTACAGGTTAATATTTACAAACACCTGCACATGAGTGAATAAATTCGTTATAGGTTAATATTTACAAACACCTATACGTGAGTGAATAAATTAGTTATAGGTTAATATTTACAAACGCCTATAAAAGAGTGGATAAATTAGTTGTAGGTTAATATTTACAAACACCTATACATGAGTGAATAAATTAGTTACAGGTTAATATTTACAAACTGACTGCTTATTGTATCACATTTTATGAGTCACTGCTTTTCAGCCTAGTCTTGGCTGACTCTCCACTACTTTTCAGCCTAGTCATGGTTGACTCTCCAATACTGCTTTTCAGCCTAGTCTTGGCTGACTCTCCAATACTGCTTTTCAGCCTAGTCTTGGCTGACTCTCCAATACTGCTTTTCAGCCTAGTCTTGGCTGACTCTCCAATACTGTTTTTCAGCCTAGTCTTGGCTGACTCTCCAATACTACTTTTTAGCCTAGTCATGGCTGACTCTCCAATGCTGCTTTTCAGCCTAGTGTTGGCTGACTCTCCAATACTGCTTTTCAGCCTCATCTTGGCTTACTCTCCAATACTGCTTTTCAGCCTAGTCTTGGCTGACTCTCCAATATTGCTTTTCAGCCTAGTCTTGGCTGCCTCTCCAATACTGCTTTTCAGCCTAGTCTTGGCTGACTCTCCAATATTGCTTTTCAGCCTAGTCTTTGCTGACTCTCCAATATTGCTTTTCAGCCTAGTCTTGGCTGCCTCTCCAATATTTCTTTTGAGCCTAGCCTTGGCTGCCTCTTCAAAATTGCTTTTCAGCCAAGTCTTGGCTGCCTCTCCAATATTAATTTGACTATTATTCACAGGAACTCTTCTTGATTGCATGCTGAAGTACCTTTTCTCCGACTGAAAAGTTTATTAAGTGAGATAATGATTTTTGATGGTTGAGAGTTTCTAATGGATTGTATTAAATGAGAACCCATGTTACAGGGTTTTCATTAAAAGAAGATTAGAAGTCCCTGCTCTCATCTGAAGAGATTGTCCCAGGTTTTTTTTTGTTTCAGATGTAATCAACATTTATTTCACCAAATTTTCATACATTTCATGAAGAAAGAATATGAATTTTGTAATGTGGCCTTCTTATGAATTGCTGTTTTTCTATTTATTTGGTTTAGAGCAAAGAAGTATAATTCTCAGTTATCAATAAAAAATTGATTGACCCAAAAAATTTGAAAAGCTCTCCAATGATGTGTTTTTCATCTCACAGGTTTCTGCGACACCCATTCCTTCAGTTTATATACAGACACCTTTTAATCTTCCTGAAAATAGACTGGCTCAGACATATCCACCAATACCAAGAAGACAGGCACCTAGCAGTCTAGCAGCAATCAGAGAGGCTGCACCAAGGTCTCCATTAAATAAACAGTTACCAACCAGTGTGATGTCTCAGAACAAATCTGACCTAACTAACTCGAGTGGACCAGAGGTGCAACAAACAAAGTCAATGGATGGAAGTATTTACAACAGTAAATTGCTGACCGCCAAGACTAGTAGCTCTCTTAGACAGCCAATGGAACCATGTATTGCTTTGAACAGCCTAAGAGCTCCAGCTACACCAAAGAGACCAGATTCAAGAAATGAATGTGAGTATTGTATAAGGAATGAACAATACATATATCAACTTTACACATAAAAGTCAAACTTCAGATTCATTCATCGGAGTCCAGTGAAAAGGTACCGGCATTTTTCATTAGAGTCCCAGATGTGTCTGTTGCACTAACTTGTTCATTAGAGCTGTGACTGTAGAAACAAGTTTTTTCCTTTGTGTCCTTTATAGTGATGTTCTGCACCTTTCATACAGTGTAGAGAGTGGCTTTCTGCACCTTTCATACAGTGTAGATAGTGGCTTTCTGCACCTTTCATACAGTGTAGATAGTGGCTTTCTGCACCTTTCATACAGTGTAGAGAGTGGCTTTCTGCACCTTTCATACAGTGTAGAGAGTGGCTTTCTGCACCTTTCATACAGTGTAGATAGTGGCTTTCTGCACCTTTCATACAGTGTAGAGAGTGGCTTTCTGCACCTTTCATACAGTGTAGAGAGTGGCTTTCTGCACCTTTCATACAGTGTAGATAGTGGCTTTCTGCACCTTTCATACAGTGTAGAGAGTGGCTTTCTGCACCTTTCATACAGTGTAGATAGTTGCTTTCTGCACCTTTCAAGCAGTGCAGCTAGTGGCTTTCTGCACCTTTCATACAGTGTAGTGGCTTTTGGTACCTTTCATACAGTGTAGATAGTGGCTTTGTGCACCTTTCATACAGTGTAGATAGTGGCTTTCTGCACCTTTCATACATTGTAGATAGTGGCTTTCTGCACTATTTATACAGTGTAGATAGTAGCTTTCTGCACCTTTCATACAGTGTAGATAGTGACTTTCTGCACCCTAAATACATTGTAGATAGTGGCTTTTGGTACCTTTCATACAGTGTAGATAGTGGCTTTCTGCACCTTTCATACAATGTAGATAGTGGCTTTTGGTACCTTTCATACAGTGTAGATAGTGGCTTTCTACACCTTTCGTACAGTGTGGATAGTGGCTTTTGGTACCTTTCATGCAGTGTAGATAGTGGCTTTCTGCACCTTTCATACAGTGTAGATAGTGGCTTTCTGCACCTTTCATACAGTGTAGATAGTGGCTTTCTGCACTTTTCATACAGTGTAGATAGTGGCTTTTGGTACCTTTCATACAGTGTAGATAGTGGCTTTCTGCACCTTCCATACAGTGTAGATAGTGGCTTTCTGCACCTTTCATACTGTGTAGATAGTGGGTTTCTGCAGTTTCATGCCATGTAGATAGTGGCTTTCTGCACCTTTCATACAGTGTAGATAGTTGCTTTCTGCACCTTTCATACAGTATAGCTAGTGGCTTTCTGCAACTTTCATACAGCGTAGATAATGGCTTTCTGCACCTTTCATACAGTGTAGATAGTGGCTTTCTGCACCTTTCGTACAGTGTAGATAGTGGCTTTCTGCACCTTTCATACAGTGTAGATAGTGGCTTTCTGCAACTTTCATACAGTATAGCTAGTGGCTTTCTGCACCTTTCATACAGTATAGCTAATGGCTTTCTGCACCTTTCATACAGTGTAGATAGTGGCTTTCTGCACCTTTCATACTGTGTAGATAGTGGGTTTCTGCAGTTTCACGCCGTGTAGATAGTGGCTTTCTGCACCTTTCATACAGTGTAGATAGCTGCTTTCTGCACCTTCCGTACAGTGTAGATAGTGGCTTTCTGCACCTTTCATACAGTGTAGATAGTTGCTTTCTGCACCTTTCGTACAGTGTAGATAGTGGCTTTCTGCACCTTTCATACAGTGTAGATAGTGGCTTTCTGCACCTTTCATACAGTGTAGATAGTTGCTTTCTGCAACTTTCATACAGCGTAGATAGTGGCTTTCTGCAACTTTCATACAGTATAGCTAGTGGCTTTCTGCACCTTTCATACAGTGTAGATAGTGGCTTTCTGCACCTTTCATACTGTGTAGATAGTGGGTTTCTGCAGTTTCATGCCGTGTAGATAGTGGCTTTCTGCACCTTCATACAGTGTAGATAGTTGCTTTCTGCACCTTTCGTACAGTGTAGATAGTAGTGGCTTTCTGCGCCTTTCGTACAGTGTAGATAGTGGCTTTCTGCACCTTTCATACAGTGTAGATAGTGGCTTTCTGCACCTTTCATACAGTGTAGATAGTGGCTTTCTGCACCTTTCATACAGTATAGCTAGTGGCTTTCTGCAACTTTCATACAGCGTAGATAATGGCTTTCTGCAACTTTCATACAGTGTAGATAGTGGCTTTCTGCACCTTTCGTACAGTGTAAGTGGCTTTCTGCACCTTTCATACAGTGTAGATAATGGCTTTCTGCAACTTTCATACAGTATAGCTAATGGCTTTCTGCACCTTTCATACAGTATAGCTAGTGGCTTTCTGCACCTTTCATACAGTGTAGATAGTGGCTTTCTGCACCTTTCATACTGTGTAGATAGTGGGTTTCTGCAGTTTCACGCCGTGTAGATAGTGGCTTTCTGCACCTTTCATACAGTGTAGATAGTTGCTTTCTGCACCTTTCGTACAGTGTAGATAGTGGCTTTCTGCACCTTTCATACAGTGTAGATAGTGGCTTTCTGCACCTTTCATACAGTGTAGATAGTTGCTTTCTGCAACTTTCATACAGCGTAGATAGTGGCTTTCTGCTAATTTCATACAGTATAGCTAGTGGCTTTCTGCACCTTTCATACAGTGTAGATAGTGGCTTTCTGCACCTTTCATACAGTGTAGATAGTGCCTTTCTGCACCTTTCATACAGTGTAGATAGTGGCTTTCTGCCACTTTCATACAGTGTAGATAGTGGCTTTCTGCACCTTTCATACTGTGTAGATAGTGGGTTTCTGCAGTTTCATGCCGTGTAGATATTGGCTTTCTGCACCTTTCATACAGTGTAGATAGTTGCTTTCTGCACCTTTCATACAGTGTAGATAGTGGCTTTCTGCACCTTTCATACTGTGTAGATAGTGGGTTTCTGCAGTTTCATGCCATGTAGATATTGGCTTTCTGCACCTTTCATACAGTGTAGATAGTTGCTTTCTGCACCTTTCATACAGTGTAGATAGTTGCTTTCTGCACATTTCATACAGTGTAGATAGTGGCTTTCTGCACCTTTCATACAGTAAAGCTAGTGGCTTTCTGCAACTTTCATACAGCGTAGATAATGGCTTTCTGCAACTTTCATACAGTATAGCTAGTGGCTTTCTGCACCTTTCATACAGTATAGCTAGTGGCTTTCTGCACCTTTCATACAGTGTAGATAGTGGGTTTCTGCACCTTTCATACTGTGTAGATAGTGGGTTTCTGCAGTTTCATGCCGTGTAGATAGTGGCTTTCTGCACCTTTCATACAGTGTAGATAGTTGCTTTCTGCACCTTTCGTACAGTGTAGATAGTGGCTTTCTGCACCTTTCATACAGTGTAGATAGTGGCTTTCTGCACCTTTCATACAGTGTAGATAGTTGCTTTCTGCACCTTTCATACAGTGTAGATAGTTGCTTTCTGCAACTTTCATACAGCGTAGATAGTGGCTTTCTGCAACTTTCATACAGTATAGCTAGTGGCTTTCTGCACCTTTCATACAGTGTAGATAGTGGCTTTCTGCACCTTTCATACAGTGTAGATAGTGGCTTTCTGCACCTTTCATACAGTATAGCTAGTGGCTTTCTGCACCTTTCATACAGTATAGCTAGTGGCTTTCTGCAACTTTCATACAGTGTAGATAGTGGCTTTCTGCACCTTTCATACAGTGTAGATAGTGGCTTTCTGCACCTTTCATACAGTGTAGATAGTGGCTTTCTGCACCTTTCATACAGTATAGCTAGTGGCTTTCTGCAACTTTCATACAGTATAGCTAGTGGCTTTCTGCACCTTTCATACAGTGTAGATAGTGGCTTTCTGCACCTTTCATACAGTGTAGATAGTGGCTTTCTGCACCTTTCATACAGTGTAGATAGTGGCTTTCTGCACCTTTCATACAGTATAGCTAGTGGCTTTCTGCAGCTTCCATACAGTGTAGATAGTGGCTTTCTGCACCTTTCATACAGTGTAGATAGTGGCTTTCTGCAACTTTCATACAGCGTAGATAATGGCTTTCTGCACCTTTCATGCCGTGTAGATAGTGGCTTTCTGCACCTTTCATACAGTGTAGATAGTGGCTTTCTGCACCTTTCATACAGTATAGCTAGTGGCTTTCTGCACCTTTCATACAGTATAGCTAGTGGCTTTCTGCAGCTTCCATACAGTGTAGATAGTGGCTTTCTGCACCTTTCATACAGTGTAGATAGTGGCTTTTGGTACCTTTCATACAGTGTAGATAGTGGCTTTCTGCACATTTCATACAGTGTAGATAGTGGCTTTCTGCACCTTTCATACAGTGTAGATAGTGGCTTTCTGCACCTTTCATGCAGTGTAGATAGCGGCTTTCTGCACCTATCATACAGTGTAGATAGTGGCTTTTGGTACCTTTCATACAGTGTAGATAGTGGCTTTCTGCACCTTTCATGCAGTGTAGATAGCGGCTTTCTGCACCTATCATACAGTGTAGATAGTGGCTTTTGGTACCTTTCATACAGTGTAGATAGTGGCTTTCTGCACCTTTCATACAGTGTAGATAGTGGCTTTCTGCACATTTTAAAAAATTTCCGAGTCCGCATATTTGCCAAAAATTTTTAAATATTTTTCTTCAGACTGATCGGAATCTTTTGATAATTGGTATACAGCATCCATAGGGGGGGTCAGATACAAGTGTGTTCAAATTAAGCCCCTTGGTTAATATTCAGGCTCAATGCAGGAGCTCAAATAATTAACTTACGGGAATAAGCTTTAAAAACTTCTTCAGATCCAACAGTCCGATTCTTTTGATATTTGGTATACAACATTTCTAGGGAGGTCAGATTCAAATTTGTTCAAATCGACTCCTTGGGTTAATATTTGGGCTCCCTTTATTTGGAATACAACATCCCCAGGAGAGGGAAGGGGGACAGATTCGAGTTTGTTCAAATTGGATCCCTGGGTGATATTTGAGCTCTTTATTGCAGCCCAAAGTTTTACTGAGTGCAATATGAGAGAATTTCTTTAAAAATCTTCTTTTTCACATCCACCAGTCATAATATTTTCATATCTGGTATACAACATCTTGAGGGGTGGGGGTTTGAATGGACTTTTTTGTAGGCTGCGGGGATAGTCCACCACCCTCACCGACCTGGGGGCTATCATACCACTTTATAGGCCAGCCCCCTCCCCCCCCCCCCCCAGCATAGATAAAGAATGGGCAGAAGTAAATCTCAAGCACATATGCCCTCGATGTACATAATGTTGACATGTTAGATGGACGAGAGGGCAGCACGACTGCTTGCAGCCTTTCCAGAGGGCATGTTCATCCTGAAAATCAAGTTCCTAAGGGAACAGAACGAAGGGGACTGGGTTGCCGAAAATAAGTTCAACCTTGCCCGTGCAGAGAGGAAGAAGGGGCGGGGCATCATTGAGATCTCTCAAGAAACTAAGCCAGGCATGCTGACAGCGATCGACCAGTTGTTCTACCAGAATGCTTACCCTGTCACCGCGGTCATTTACAGGCTCTACCCTCTCCATGATCCAGACCTTGCCAACTTGACCCCAATGCGTGACGGCAGAGAGTGGTGGAGCACTTTGAAGGTACCTTGAGAGGCCAGGGGTTAACCCCCACAAGGCGCCAGAAAATACAGAGGTGGGAAGATTGAGTCCACTGCGCTGGTGCAATGGTCGACGATGTGGTCGTGCTCGAGAAAATCTTCAAACGGGCGATCATCCTGGAGGACATTGCCGGCGAGGATATGTAAAACAGTGGCAGATATGGGAGAGGGGGAAATGGCTACCATCGCCCCATAGAGCTCATCTGCCATAACAGCCACGCCTGGTCCAAAGATCTGCACTTACCCCAGTGCAGGCAGGTGCACATATACGAGGGTGACGTCTGGGAAGCCATCAGACAGGTCACCCAAAATCAGCCAATCGCTGTCTGGCTACTCGGAGGTGGCCAGAATAGACTGCTCAACGTCGACCAGTTCGTCCTACAAGGTGGCTGCACCAACAGGACAAGGAGATCCATCAAACCCTCCAAGAAGCCTGCACCCATCTAGGCGATGAGTCCCTCGCTGATAGGTGAACCATGTGGCCAGCATTATGGCCAAAGAGCACAATGGTTGGAAGCCGGCCTCCTCGACGACATCCAGATGGCCTTTGTAGAACACGACCACGGTGGCTCTGGAACGCCATGGACTATGACACGAGAGACATTATCAGCATTGAAATGAAGACCTGCTACCCCACCAGCTTCCAGGGGAAGGGCGAGGCCAAGCCCTATTTCAAAAGATTCGGCACCCCCACCCACCAGATGACAAAGGTATCTATAAACTGCCCTCTTCCCAAAGACATAGGCACAGGTTCGCTGAGGTCCAGGAGTGGGAGTTCAAATAAGGGGTTCACCCTGTCATCCCGGCCTGGTTTGGGAAGCATGTTGCCAAGCAGAGCTGGGCCCCCACACCTCTGCTCACCTTCCTCGTGGAGTTGGGTCTCCTCACCCGTCTAAGGGTCTGTGAAGCCATCGTTGCATTCGAGAAGCAAGCCGAGGTCTGGCTTCCAGAGGAACGAAACCAGGGCTGCAGCGTTATCGGGAAGTTCACTCAGGGTGCAAAAACTGATGGTAAACGAGTGACTCACCGCCTTCTCACGGATCAGGGTGAACTAGATAATCTTGTGAGAGACTCGCGCCAAAGAGGCAGCCTGGTTGGCGCACTCCAACGATGCCTTCTGGAGCACATCCTAATGTATTATGATGGTTCACGGCCCCAGTACTTCCTCTTAAGGGCCTCTATGCTAACCCATGCCCATATTAACCTCCTCAGTATGTTGAAGCGTTTCGATGAAAAAGAGGCAGTTCGAGTGGTAACAGACAGCGTATATGTGAAAAAGATCGCGTTCCACAAACTCTAGGGGGTTGGGGCATATATGGCTCTCAGACTGTGTGACTGCGGAGAGGAGTTGTTTGCAAGCTGCCTCTCTGGAGAGCCTTATCTCCTACAAGTTGCCCCAGCTCAGTGGCATGTCAAGGGCGAGCAGCTGCCACAGGAACACCCCAACTACCCCCAAAGCCCAAGTATGTCAGCCAGGCCAAACAGCTGGCCAACTCAACTGCTCCGAGGTATAATGACCCACTGACCCACCATCGGCTGAGTTACCTCAATGGTGGAGGTGGTAGTGGCAAGATGAGAGCGATTGAGCTCTTCAGGGTGTGAATCCCACTTGTCTTTACCCCAATTCACCACCTTGCCAAAGAGATGCAAGGTAGGGGAGTCAAGGCACAGACCTGCCATAGCTTCACCCGGTTGGGTGGACAAAAAGAGATGCCAGATCGCATGGGCCAAAATTTCATCCCTCGCGTCATTATCTGGGATGAGGTCTGCACTGTGCCCCGGCCTATCCTAGAAATGTTTTTGGACTGGCTGGACCAGCTTGGGGTCCATGTTATCTGCTGTGGTGATCAAGGCCAGCCACCACCAATCGCAGGTGAGATGCCCCATGACTGGTTATGTCAAGCAGTGGATTATTACGAAGAGGTCAAGGCAGACGACCGGGCAAAAGATGATACGCTCAAAGCCCTGGAAAGGCACATCCGCCTCCAGGCTGACAAGATCCAGTGTCAGGAGATGCGGAAGGCTCTCCCCAGCTGTCTCAGATGGGAGCACTTCATGGAGCAATGGAGGCCAGGTGACCTGATCCTCACTAGCCGGCTGAAGGTTTGTGACCGAGCACAAGAGCTGTTGCTCCAAAGACACAAGGAGTACTTTCCAGACACCACAGTTCCGCTGCTATACCACCCCAAGGACAGCCGAAAACAATGGTGGGCAGCCGAGAAACCCATTCACTTGACCTCTCACCTGACGGTAACCTCATCTCCTGGGCATATTGGTGCCCGAACAGTCTTTCTGCCAGGGTTAGGTTGAATCGTTCCACAATTCCCTGGTCCCGGTGGACGTCCACACGGCAATGCCAGACAGCTGATTCACCGCGCCCATGAACTCATGCCCAGGATCGACCTGAAGGAGCTTGGGCCACCACAGTGGTCCACACTTGTATATCTTTTCTAGGGTGCCCATGACCTCTTTGGCCTTTTTCTGTGGCCCGGGGCTCTGCCTCTTTATAGCGGGAGGCTACATCAACGACTGTGAGTGCATACTTGTAGGTTTTGTGGGTCACCCAGTCGGGTGGCAGAAAGAGCTGGTCGGCCTGGTGAACCTCATTCGGTGTCCACACATCGAACTTGGGTCATAGTATGTGTGTGCTTCGCACAGCAGGAAGGTGTATCTGCCAGATGGTCTGCTTCCTAAGCCATGCCCAAGCCAAATCTTCAGAGACCTTGGCCGTGGAAGCAAGGTTTTTGATGGCTGTGAGTCCCTTCCAGTACCCCTTGGGGCTGTAGAAGATTGAAGCCAACTTTGTTGCAAGCTTGCTGTCCATTCTTGGGTATTCCAGCATCCTTTGGACGTCTAAAAGCCATATTGGAGAAGTCTTATATTGATAATATACAATTATGTACGTGACATTATCAGGCATTCAAACCGTGGACCTACCAAGGGCGCTCCCTGCCGGAGAGCAATTTGAGTGTACTCTTGCTGAAGTAACCTACTACCCTCTTTGGTACAACATTAGCTCGGGGCTGCGCAACAATACTATTTGCATTGTGGATTAGAAAAATGACCCAGTTGAGCAGAAGATAATAATCACAGATGGCTATTACAATGTATGCAAGCCAAATGACGAGGTGTTTAGTCACGTTGGGGCTGTACTGGATCTTCACAAACCTTCGGGTCGTCTGCGACTCAAGACAGATAAGTCAATGAAACTGGGAAACTTGGCACACACCTTGGGATTTACAACAAACAAAATCCCTCGGAAAGGCAAGCTGATGGGGAATGAGTTACCTAGACTTTGTTCATCTGTCAGAAGTCGGCACCACGGACAATGTTTACAACGGGCTGCCTAGCACACCACTCAGAACAGTACCTGTAGGAAATGAAAGATGTGCCAGTGGCAGAACAGTAACTTTTTTCATTTGCAATACAAAAGGCTTGTCCCAGGCCCTATAGGCAATGTTACAGTCCACGTTTTAGATAGCGGGGGTGTCCTATTGAATTTGTGCTCCTGTTAGTAACATTACATATTCGCCAGGAGCACATGATGCATTGCCTTGCACGACCCTTCAGCTGGCTGATCTCGGGGACACACAGGGCTTTGGGGAACCAGGGATGACGGATAAATTGTATGTATTTCAGCTCTCCAAGGGGCTATACAAGAGAAAAGAGCTGTCCTCTGTTGTTCCTTCGGAACTGTGACAAGGTACATTTACCGAACTGCATGGTTTGAACCTGGAAGGCTCGGCCTCATGGAGGAGCTACAAACTTATCCAGAATGACTCCAGTCAGTGGTCTCTGTATAGGCACCCTGTTCGCTGTGGGTGGGAACTTGACTTCAGGGTCATCCAACTTCACACCCAACTAGGCCGCGGCCACAGGCTCCGTAAACTCCAGAACAGTGGCCGTGTTTTGGCTTCTTATATACCGAAAGGTGCTATATATGTTCACGAAAGCAGTGTCGGGTATGTGCTGGGTGGGGCAAAAGGTGCGATGATGAAATTCTTTTGGGAGTTTGATCATCTTACTCCTGGCAAGGGTACTACCACAATTGTACAGATAGTCCTGGGTACACCACCCAAAGACTTTGTACCAGTGCTACATAGGCTTGCCCTAAAATGGGATTGGCAACATAATAGCAAAGAGCTTGTCTTCATTATCCGTGGCAAAGATGTGTTGCTCTCGTTAAGTGGTGTCGAGTAGAAGGTCACAGATTTTCAACTGACACATTTAATACCCCACATCTTGGCCCAGCTAAGCTCAAGTGCCTGCGGTTTACCAGACAGATACTGACGGACACAATTTAAAGGCATTAGAAAATGATCTATAATACCAATTATTATTATAAGAATGTGTTTGTATCCAGAACTTAATATTAGCAACGCGAATACTTTCCGCATCCAGGAGATCGGTGTTGTAAGAGCCTGTCTCATGGTCGAACGAGGCCACAGGCATTCTCTTAGCAAGAAATACCAGCCCACAGAGCACATAAAACGAGGGGTTGCTGCTGATACGCCAAGAACTCACCAGGCAGAGACAGGGACCCCCTTCACCCGCTGGCTGGCTGAGACCAGCACCACACCTGTGATCTGTAGTTGCTGTGCAACTCTCATGGGCTTTTAGGATTACTTTACAGCATAAGGCAGCCTTGACACAGACTTACTTCCGTCAGACTTTTAAAAAGTAAAAACCATATAGTGTGTTGAATTTACTGGGCGAGTTTGTAGCTAAAAAACCCAACCAAACCCATCCCCAAGATGACAAAGGCAATCTCACAGTCCTTTTGCTCAGCTGATGGTGTGAAAAAGTTTTCAAGTTGCGATTCTGGGCCAAGACTGTTAACTGTTCCCATTTACCTGTGCATACTCGCGAATCGCAGCATCAAAATCCTGGAATGTGTGCAAGTCATGGCTTTGGTGTCGTAGTTCTTCATTGATCCAATCGAGACGTTCTGTTCACTTACGGGACCATGCTGCCTGGGTGCCCTGAAGCTTTTCTATGGCTTTGTCATGTCGCACACTTTCCACACCAGCATCATTATCCCAAAACTTGGGGAAGAGGTAGTTGCTCCCAGAGAAAACTACTGCGTTAACAAGGGCGCCCCCAACTAGCATTGCGATCGAGGCCATCTTGTTCTTGTTACGATGTTACAAACAGGAACAAGTTATTTCAGAATATCTGCTGGAATGATTCCCTGTTTAATTAGCATGTCCTTAGTTGTCGCCGCCAGCACCACATCAAGGACTACCATCCCGAGGCCATAGCTGGTGAAGTCAAGTTTAGGGGTGGCTCCCTTCATTGCCATCTTACCTAAGCGGGCATACCCTATTGCGAGGGCAGAGACCACGGCGCTGATATCGGCAGCATTGGCCAACATCTTTCCATCGGCTGAAGACATTGTATATATATATATATATAAGAAAAAAATATTAAAGTTCAAAACAAATACACCGACATCACTGACTATATTCCTGCTAGCGCTTTCACCGCTCTGTATGCGGATCTTCAGGCATTTTTATTTTATAAAATACGTTATACAAATATTTACAAAATAACGTTATGACGTAAACCACTGGGTGTGGTGTATCGATTTTGGAGACGTTGTTCCAGAAACTGCATATGCAATAATTATTTCATACATTTGAACAGAGGCGTGTTGATCCTTTATCGAAAGAAATTATAACGAAATTAACATAACAAATAAAATAATGATGTTTCTTTTATCCTAGAAATTAAGTTATAAATGTTGTAGGCTCCGAAAAAACCCGGTATATTTATTTCCCACAGATGCTTCCCACTCCAACTCTCTATATATTACTATGTTGGTAATACCCATATTTCTGCATAATGTAAGGGAATGAACTCCTTACTCCCGACTCTAGCTCGAACCCCCGAGAGTGTTTGTCATTCTCGGGGAGTCGAGCCAGACTCGGGGCAAGCGCCACTGTTGCTTCATCATATGGACCCATGTAATTTCTCTAGAAGAATTCTTCAATGAACTTAACAGTTTACATTCGTCCATCCAGTTTACCAAAAAGGAAAGTAATACGGAGATTGCTTTTCTCGATATTCTCATAAAACTCCACGGCACAGAAATCACTACAGACATATTCTGCAAAAGAACTGACACACACAACTATCTCAATTTCAATTCATGTCATCCAAAACACACAAAGGTAAACATCCCATTCAACCTTGCTTCAAGAATCATAACTATAGTAAGAGACCCCGCGACACAGGAGAGGCGTATTGTCGAATTACAAGATACCTTAGAAAACAGGGCTACCCCTTGGAAATTATCAGTAATGGAATTCAGAGAGCAAAGGCAAAAGGACCTATACAATCAACTGAACAAAAAACTGGACCATCAACGTTATAATGTGTTAGCACTTATCACAACGCACAATCCATCAAATTCGAACATGTTTCCAACAGTAAAATTTTGTGAACAATTGATGAACAGAAGTGAAAAAATGAAAAAGGTTCTTCAGAAAAAGAAAATCATAAACAGCAAAAGACAGCCTAAAAATTTGAAAAGAATTCTCACGCAATCTAAATTTGACTTTGCTGACACGGACATCAGTGTCTAAAAGTGTGGAATGAAGAGATGTAAGACATGTTTGAACATTATTGAAGGTCCAGACATAAAATTTAAAAACGGTAAAACCTTCAAGATAAAGCAAGGAATGACTTGCACTACAAAAAATGTCATATATGCTATTATTTGTGACAAATGCAAAGATTTCTATATCGGCCAAACTAAAATTGAATTGCGGAAACGCATGACTTTGCATCGTCAGCAAACTAATAAAGGGGAGTATAGAATTCTTAAGGTCAACAAACATTTACATCAGTGTTCAGGAGGGAATTTCAAAGTGTTCCCACTATATAAATTATTCACCGATAATGATATATTGCGTGATGAGAAGGAATTATTTTTCATACACAGCCTACAGCCTGAACTGAACTCTTGTGCGTGATGTTTATCAATGTGGCTAGGTCGTAATTCGTCTTTGCCGTGGATTTACAGTCTTACTAATTCAAATAACGGCCAATCTAATGCTTCTGACCAGTACTACTGCATTCCAAACGTAATGTAGTGGTCGGTGGTCGAAGTATCAGATTGGTGTAGGTTGTGGTTTCCCCGAGGGTGGGAGTGGGGGTGGGAGGTCCCCTAGCTTTATATTCCTTTAGTTTACATTCGACCGCATACTTCTCAGGCGCTACAATTAACGCGACTTGATTATTATTGTCTTAACTCTGAATAGTAAATAACTAACCCCTTCTAAGTCGTTGGAGATGGCTCCCTTTAGACAAGTAATTACTAATACCAGCGTACTTTCGGAAAGATTTTGCCAGTGTTCACTTGGGTGGGGGAGGATAAAGGGGTTGGATATCCTTTAACAATGAGGATGCGTTTAAATTATGTAATGCAATGGCGATGGTTGAATGTGTTAGTTGATTGGGTGGGGCGGGGTGGGGGTGATGA